>OX104066.1:100317214-100338011 GCA_944474145.2 Dicrocoelium dendriticum
TCTCGCAAGCAGTGTTTCCCTCTCCTCCAAAATGCCAGTGCAACGCTGCACTATCACCTGAAACAGGTGCAATAGGGTTCACCGCTAACTCAAAGTTTCTTTTAAATGCTTATTTTCATTCTCAATGCGATTTGTGCTGTCACACCCGAATAATACCACGTGGAACATGGAATGCGCCGCCGAGCTAACTCGCCATGGGATCCACGTGCGACGGAGTTATTGGAAGCATTCCGCGCTGCGCATCGATATACCTTCTATAACCCGATGATAATGTGCGCAATCGTGGTGTACAACGACGAACCAGGCATGTTGAACGCGGCACTCTTATCCTCTTTGGTACAGAACGGAAGGTGTGAACAACGCCAATGCATGTCCCGCATGATGTGTACAGGGCAGCAAAATAGGTTGGCAGTGGGATAAGCATTGATAAACGCATTCACTTGCGCAGCGCACTTCTCCATCACCAACGTTCGAGCACCGGCAACCGCGGGGGCCAACTCCAACATACCTCTAACTGCCCCTTCGTAATTAGCCTCCGTCTCATTTGGCAGAAGCACATAAAAGAAGCTTATACCAAGGCCGCTAACGTCCACAAACATGCGAGGCCATAGGATATAACCCCCTAATTGCTCTGATATGTGGAGTCCGCCAAAATGACCTCACCTTTTTGGCCTCCAACTCCAGCATACGCGTGGGCAAGAAAAACAGGTACGGAATCTCATTTCCCTCGTGCACCCTTTTAAGCTGCCCATTTCTTCGCAACAGCTGCGTAACCACTTTTACTTCTGTGACACAAGCGTACCGTTGACGCGGCCGTATGTCATACAAATCGCGCCTTGTTAAACGAAGGTTATATTGCAGACGCATAAATGCACACATCTCCTGCGTCCGACGAAACGTTTTCAGTAAGTTAAGCTCCATGCGTTTCTGATCCGCCGGTAACCGCTGGTTCTTCGCATGCAGCCAAGGCTTCCCCAATTGAAAATTTTGCGAATGCCACAGACACGCGTTCGCGATCTCTTAGCATTCGTCCTTAAACGTCGCTGAAAACCCAGCAGGGCAATTGTAACAGCGGTACTGTAATAACCTTTTCCTCAGGCAGGTGCAATGCACTTACCGCTTTCCAGCCACATTGATGCGCTTGCTACGCACGCCTACAAACTGAATACGCCGGTACGGGCATCCTTCTGAAAGCACCTGTCCAGTCTCCCTCTGGTACGCCTTTGCAGTTATAACGTTCCGACGAATAAACGATGTCGCCGTTTCCATCTGACACAATTTCAGATCTGCATTCATTGATGCCAAGTCCGGATAAGGACCCTTGAGTATTCTTCGGAATACAAACGAGTCATCCACCGTGGCTTCCACGCTTGAAGCGGGAAAATGATTAAACACCGTAACTCCTTTAAACCGCTTAGTAGATTGATTCCAAATCCAACTCTTAGCATTTCAACAAACAACCTAAATTTATAATGAACCTTCACATGCGTCCGATGGCCTCAAATTTACATCCAACCACATCCAACCGTGTCTACTGAAACCACACTGTGGAAAGATCATCGATCGCAAGCGGCAGATCTGACGCCCCGCCGAACCAAACCCACCGCTAGGCAAAACACAGGTGTGAGAATCGCGTTCCGATGCCTCGAGGTAACACTGATATAGGGATCTAGGAAACTATGGTGAAATTGTGCAAGATAAAGGTGGAATGTTATCTTTCAGTAGGTTTAGATACCTATAAAGCATCTAAGTGCGATATATAAGATTAACTAGAAAAAGTTCGTAAGTTTCGCAAAAATAGAAATGGAATACAAAAGATGTGTATTAATTTCATTATGAAACTGAAAAAGCAATGCTTGCAATGGGAAGCGTATGTCGGTTTATTGGTGCAGGGGAATAAAAACTTATGGATGGTAATTGCATGTTTGACTGTGCACTTCTGCGCTTTTCCTTATGTGTGTGTGACATTAACAGTGGTAATGTTAAAGGGAATTGAAATAGCTTGCTATATAATGCATAAAAGACTGCACGAAATTACGAATGCACGAACCTATGAATGTATTCGCTTGAAATGCGAGGCTGTATGGACAATGTCATGTTATATATATATATGATTGCAAACGTAACATATATGGTAATGCATTGGTACATGTGTTAATAGTACACACGTTTAAGTATATTTATCGAAATGCGTACATCTAAGTGTATCTTGCAATATTCTAGTTGATAATGAATTGTAATGTACTCGAGAAACACTTGCTACTGATTATACAGAGGAAACGGTCTATGTGTTTTTACATGTTGAAATATAGTTCAAGTTCAGTTGGGACCGGAACGATAGGATAATCCCATGAATGTTCCTTCTTTTGCGTATCATCGGATCGAGAATTGACAGGTCTGCTTAAGAAGTTGAAAAGCCTAAAACGAAGACCATATCAAACCCTGTCCAACCAATTACTGCCCACATTTTCCTGCCCAGCAGTCCCTGCCAGGCCGGTTTATGTGAAGTAAAAGAGTGGAGGGTAAGCTAAGAAAACAAGAGGAGGAATGTCGGCTGAATAATGATAATACCAAGGTGAGAAGAGAATTGAAAAAAGAACGAAGGGAAAGTTAAGGATACCAGTCGGTTAAGAGAAGGGGAAGGTTTGGTACTGCCAACCCGGAGCATCTAACTGACGCTCGAAACCCTCTACCGTAGACTCCCTAATAGCGTGCACCGAAAGCGAGTTCCAACGTTCAATAACTCGACACGACAAACGAGTTGCCATCCTTACACTGTCAGAACCCTTTTTGCGCAGCTTCAACGGGTGACCTCGGGGACTAGGTAGATTTGCGGGACTAAATAGCCAGGACAAGTCTGGATCGATCTTACCAGTTAAGGTACGGTAAGCGAGGATCGAGTTTCCGCTAGTGCTGCAGTAGTGCACTGAGTGCAAACCCAAGCTAAGCAAACGTTCGGGATTTGTTTGCCTCCGGGATCCTTGCACTAACCTTGTACCCACAAGCAAAACCCTCTCCAGTTCCATTTTGTCCCTTACACGACCAGGTGGACAAGTCTGGATACAGTAATCTAAGTGAGGTCGCACATAAGCTGAGAACAGCTTCATAAAAATATTGGCCGTTAGGACACCGAAGGAGAGGCGAATAAACCACATCATACGGAACCCTCTGCAAGTATCCTTCCTCCAACTGTCCCCAGAGTGAAGCAATGAGGTATGGGTGATACCTAGATCAACCTGCTGAATGACAATCGGGAGTTCACTTCCACCAACTACATAGCGCGTGGGAGGACTAGCACCTCCAATGCGGAGGACAGAATATTTCGCCTGGTTTATAAGCATCAACCATAAGCTTGGCTAATCCCAGAGCCTATCCAAGGCACTCTGAAGTGCCTCAGAGCCACGAGGGATATCCACAATATTCCAGAGCTTGAGGTCATCAGCAAACAGTAGCGACGGTACTCCAAGCTCCTGGGATAGATCATTGACATAAATTGCGAAAAGCAACGGCCCTAGAACAGAGCCCTGCGGAACGCCACTAAGAACAGCCTGTCTAAGTGAAAGGCAACGCTCCACGCGTACACACTGTTCTCTGCCCTCTAAGAAAGCCAAAACCCATTTAAGGGCGTCTCCAGATATCCCATATGATCTCAAATTCAATGAGAGTCGTTGTCGTGGGACAGTATCAAAGGCTTTCGAGAAGTCACCGGAAAGCACGTCGATGGCGTGATCGTTGTCTACTGCCTCAGCCCAGCTTTCACGAGCTACAAGTAAATTTGTCAGATATGAAAATCCTTTACGGATCTTGCTGAGCCGCACTGAGAAGGTTAAACTTAATCAGGCGATTCTCCACCGAATCCCTGACCAATTTTTCAGACAACTTAACTACTACACATGTTAAGCTGACAGGCCGGCAGTTCGCCCGTAGAACTCTGTCACCGCCCTTAAAAATCGGACAGATGATTGCCTTCTTCCACTCCGGAGGTAAGGCACAGCTGTCGAGCGATATTGTAAACATGCATGTCAGAGGGCCAATTAGCTCAGCGGCCAATTTATGCATCAGCTTAGGATGAATTGAATCAAGGCCAGAAGCTGTGGAAGGATTTAGCCCTTGTAATAGCCCGAAGAATTGTGTCTCCGTTATGCTGATTTCAGTTAGGCAAGAATCCTCCGGAACATTTGTGACCAGCTCAACCTGAGGTAGAGAGGCCTCATGAGAAAAGACACCAGTATACTGTTCGCTAAGTATACAGGCGTTATCATAGTCGGTATGCCCATGGGTCCCGTCCGCTCGTAGTAAAGCCGGTTATGCGAGTTTGTACCGCAGCGTCTCTTTATGTAAGCAAAGAACTTCTTTGGATTTGTTAAGGCTGACTTAGCTAAATCCTCCTCGTATTGAAGACGAAGAGTTCTAAGATGACGCTTACATTTATTTCTAACCGCTTGATAGCTTTCGTAGGTGCTGGTTGATGAAGCCGCTTGGTAAGTTCGCCAGCATTTAGAGCGCTTCCTGCACAGGTATTTACCTGTATGATCTATCCATGGAGGTTGCTCCCGTGTCACCCTTCGCTTAGTGAGTGGGATGTGGGAAGCAGGGACCTCGGTGAGGTATGCCTTACATTTCTCCCAGGCTGTCTCAACGGTGTCAGCCGCGGTGACCGCACAACACAGAACTGAAGCTTTGTCTCACATTGCGTTAAAGTCTGCCCGCCAAATATTTGGGCATGCCTCAGCGGTAGCTTGATGACACTTAGTTAGAGCACATGGAAAGGATATGCAGACATGCTCACTGGCTCCTAGAGGAGAGTCGTATGTAATATCACTTACGAAATCGTGTGACTTCGCAAAAATGAGATCCAAGTTAGACGGAATTTGGTTGCTCAAATATCTAGTCAGGAGGTCCACGCACTGATGCAAGTGCAGTTGCAATGTTAGCTCAAGGAGATCCGAACCGAAAGTGCACACCGCCACACTGCAAGATAGATCAACCCAGCAGACTTCAGGGAGGTTGAAGTCACCCAGTATTAGACGCCTATTTGCAGCCTGAGTACTAATAAATTCAACAAGCTGGAGATACATCCAGGACTTTGATACACCACTACAACCGTAAACTGAGCAGAGAAAGTGCACACAATAGTGGACAGGGCTACAACATTTTGATCCGGCGACTGGAACACACAGGTCCTCAACACATCGAGTTTACAACTCACATAAAGCGCAACGCCTCCACCTTGCGGCAAACGGAGCGATCGCATCTAAGCAGTGCGTAGCCAGGAAAACATACTTCACCGTCTGTGATATCCGGGGACAGCCACGTTTCGGTGATAGCAAGTATGTCGGGACAAGATTTGTCCACAAGTAGACCCACCTCGTGTACCTTGTTCCTAAGCACTACCCGAGGGAACTCGGCACGACCAGCTCTGCGTCATACGCTACCAGGAGAGGTTCTGGTAGGGCAGAATTTGACTTCCGGCTGACCACCTGAAATCCCACAAGCCAAAGGTCTTGCTCACCAGCCGACCGTCTGCTCTTGAGGATTTTGATGGCTGCCTTTAACTTCAGTCAATCTGCCAGTTGGTGGTCCGGCTGAACGCTGCCATTACTGCCCTTGAGTTTGAATGCAAAGCACATAAACGCTTTGCGATCCTCCGCGGTTGAGAGGGCTACACGAAGTAGTCGGGGTCGAGGATTTATGGTGTCTACAGGGACGTTCCCTAATCTGGTTAGTTTCCTGATAGTGACACCGAGGAAACCAGGTGGAAGCAACTTGTTGACGCAGAGCTTGAACCACTGGAGGTCATCCAGCATGCGTTCGTTTGGAAGAGCTGCCGCGGATTCAGCAACGTTACGAAAGGTAACGCTACTATCAGTAAAAGAATCACGTCGACGAGACGTATTCACTCCACGAGTCTTCGACTCGACCCCAGTTTCGACAGGTTTGGCGGGTGACGTCGCGTTTCTTCGCCAAGGGAACTGGAGTAATTGAGGTTGAGGCTATATTCTTTGCCTCCAACTCCCTCAACGGTCGAGTCTTTTCAGACTTTGCAGGTGTGGCCGAAGTCGACACGGCGCGTTCATTCGCCAATGGAACTGGGGTGATTGAAGTTGGAGTTTTGTGTGGCTGGCTGGCCGAACAACCTCCTCGTGGGGCCAGCTGGGTGGTTCGGGTTTACCCACTTCCAGCAAATAGTTCGGCGGCCGTGTTCCAGTACGTTGTGGGTTTTCGCCTGGCGAGCGTTCTTCCAATAAAAAGCCACAAAATTCCGTTTAACAACACTGTGACGAGGCGGCTGTGACTGGCCACTAACTAAAGTCACCCATTGCTTATCAGGACATTCGCTTCAAGTCCACAGATAGCAAGCATCCATTTAACACTGGAGACAACTTCAAAAACATTCAAGCAAAACGACAGGAAAAATTTGCATACCACAATAACAAAACTAAACATGACTACTTGCTAAGTTACATATGGTTGGCAGCATCCGGTTTCGGATTTGCTTGTCACTGTGGCAAACCACAGGACGCCTGCGCCTACACAGGGACCATGGGTGGCTTGCGCTGCACCACCCACAGCTCCAACCACACACCCCATATCCAGTGTAAACCCGAAGGAATAAGACCGGGAGGCATGTGGATGGGAGCCACGTTTCATCAACGGAGCCGGCCCACACTCCTTCACAGGCAAACACAAGCACGCTGCATTTGGGAATCAAGCGCACATAAGGCGATGGCTCCACACTGAGTGCATGGAACCACTATTCTAGCCGAACGCGGCCACAAGAACCGTGCACCCCGGCCCTTCCAGCAAAGACCAACTGTCTCCTAGAGCCAGAATGGACGAGGTGGTGGGTAAAAGACAGGTAGGTAACTTGTCAACATGCACATCAAACGCAGTCACACTGAGGATATCAAACAACAGCCAATTACTTGAGAGAGATACAACGTAACTAACTCGATTAATGCATAAGGAAACGGTGACATAATCCCTAAGTTAATGAGCATATGAAATAAGTTGTTTACAAACGAATCCCGGATATGTTCGCGAGGTCAGAAAGTGTACGATACGGCAATGCCACGAACAGAAAAATGTTATGGAAATCGAATACAATTGGCTTAAGCGAGATGTGCAAGTTAATGGAATAGAGTACAGGTAGACATTTATGTGAGAAAGAAAAGCATTTAGGCAAATTGTAAACACACCACCTGAAATGAAGAGATTTAGCATGAGAGCATGCGGTTAGTAAATCGAATGCAGCGTACCTACAAACGCTGCGCCAGTTCTGAATGCTTCTCTGCAGGATCCGTCGTCGCTTCTGTAGTGGTCCCGTGTGGCCTTGCTCATGGCAAACTAGTCTAGTGCAAACTTACAAACCTTCCTATATAAACACATGCAACAATCCCATTGTTCAATTGTACATTAACTGATCACATTTTGTACACTTAACATGATCATGCCTGCGCAGGCATGCCTCGCTTAGTCAATACACAATTTATTTATTTACTTAATACTTTACTGCTTTCAGTACCTTCAGGCTTCGCAGCAACCTTACGGACCTTCTTAGCCCTTTGCCTCTTGCTTTTATTGGGCCCAGGGGCCATAAGTTCGGTCTCGCTTTGGATGGCTTCTAGTACGTCAGAGTCCCTTTTAGAGGCATTCTGGAACGCTGGGACACCCGACACGGTAGCGATCACCTCAATCGGATTTTCAACGACAGCAATTGAGGTTAGTTGCACGTCTTCCTCAATGAGCCGACATCAATAGACTCCCATATTCCTCCCCAGTAACTTCACTTTCCGATCAAGAGATATGAGGAAGGGCCACAACCGCTGGTTACCCAGCCCGACGTTGCTCGAAGCCTCCTCAGTGATCTCAAGAAGCACGGATCGACGGCGGCGGCATAAAAGACAATTGAACAGCATACTATCGCTAGTCGAAAGCATTGCATACTGGTCAGGGCTCAAATCGGTACAGGTCCCATGGTATCAGCAGTAGCATACATAGCACTGCATGCCACCAGACTCGTCAATCGCGGGCTTTGAGCAGCTCCCGCTGCCGCATACAGCATAAGATTCGCTGCTCAATGCAGCCGAAGACACATTAGCGCCAGTATTCAATGAATCCGACATGACTTTTTCAGAGTGTAAAACAAGTATAAAAAAGTAAAACAGACAAGATTGTACCTTCAGGACAGTTAACAGAAACAGTTGTGGGTTAAACAAGGTGCAAAACGGAATACAAAACACAAAAATACCGGAAAATAGCCAGAGGCTGAACCCGAAAAAATGGATGACGTTGGTAAGTACCCGAAAACGGGTAAGACGTAATCCGGGGAAAACGATGGTCCAAAATTCTTTGGATCAAGCGAAATTTGACAAAAGTCAAATTTTTTGCACGACACTTGTAAAAACTGTTCTGGAACTGTCCTTTGAAAGTTAAACCTCAAGAACACAGCGCGCTCAAAATTTTCAATTTACCGCCAAGGAGGAGGAAACCGATGATGATAGTGAATGACGTCGTTGGAATGCGCGTTTCATGGATAACATTGCCTAATTAGCATAAGACATAGTAGCTGAAATTTTTAGGATACGTAAATGTATGACTTATACGAAAAACATGCAATGACATTGTGATAAATGAGCAATTTAGAGAAGTTATGAACAGGGATGGGGCTAATTTTATGTTTGTATAGCACACATATACGCATGGAGTTTGACTATTGTCAAATTTCCTCGGATCTAATATATCTTGGATCGATTGAAGCGGTTCTGGTAAAAACGTCTTTGGTGCTTTCTGGTAATATTTCCGGTTTTTCCCAGATTTAATCCCGTTTTGCACCCAGGTTTTGCCTCTTTATTGAGGTCGTTTACCTATTGTATACGTGTGTTAATTCCACCCTGTTTTCCACTATGTCGCTCTCGCAATGCACCGAGGCTGTTGTTCCTGTTGGCTTGGATTTTGAGGTTATCGCACTTTGTGGCAGTCCAAGCTGCAATATAACAGTAACTGACGATTCCGACTGTATGCAGTGCGATGTCTGCAACCGATGGTAACACCAGCTTTGTACGGACCTAAATACCCAACAGTACGCAACACTGGCCTCCAACAAAATGTTGCTTTTCAGTTGTGCCAATTACTGCAGCCGCCGGCAAGGCAGAGCGGTCTTTCGTACGAGAGACGAATCTCTTGATGGGAAGGGCTAATTTCTGTATTGGCGGGAAAGGGTTTGGCTTCATTGTCCATTGTCCCAAGATAGTTTGAGTAGCTGCAGAGTATATTTTTAATTTTGGTGGTATTATGGTGTGGGAAATGGGAGGTAATTCCATATAGAATTGTTTCGTGAAAACGGTTATGATTAAATTGAGGACTACAGGTTTATAGGTATATAGGATTGTAGAGAGCAGAAGGAGAAATCCTTTGTCAGCTCCGTCGCTTCCCGATCATTGTTTGGAGGCCGCGATTTTATGTTATGCGGTAATCCACAAGAGGTGTAGTTGAAGTTCATGGTATAATAGAAAGCAGACAAATGGTATATACAAGTGTAGTGTGAACGGCTTTTTACGGAGCAAATAAGTATTAATGCAATTGTTTCATGTATGTAAATTTTATGCTTGCATTAACTTACTTGCTTAGATAAGGGGTATACTTATCTCTTGTATGATTAATGAATTTTTTGTATTTTTTGAAATTGCGATGAACGAAAGCGAAATTTACAACTACTAAATCCTGCCAACTACTATTTTTGTACATACTTAAGCACAAAGCGACCTAAACACATCCATTTCAAATCCAGTTATGAAAGCATCACAATTTACTTTGATGTACCGGAACACAAAGTCCCTTCAAGCCGATTTTCCTTGTCAAAAATTATCCACTCCTCTCGATACCCGGCTGCGAAATGTAGAGCGCTCGTTCTCGATGCTCCCAGATCCTCTTTTTAAGGTTGGTCTGCTCATGACGACGCTTCCGGTCTACCACAACGCAGATTTGATCACTTACACTGGAGATCAACTTGTGGCACCAATCACGTCACCCGTCCAAATGGTTACCGACCACAAAAATGAAGCTGCTTCGGACGTCATATCTAAAGCTACCCTGATCAACGCCGAATTGCTGGTCCAAGGTTCCCGTCGAGTAAGGCGAAAGAGAGCCAGGGAACCCCGTAAGCTTCGCTAAACAAAAAGTTATAGTTGTATCGTCACCGGAAACAAGCCAAGCGTCGTTACTTGTCAGACCATCTGACGGTTGTGCGAAGGTTGAGATTCCAACACACACTACTTGTCAGCCGAAGTTGCCGGATATCTCGGTTCTCACCGAGAAGGCATGTTCTGAAGGTTTGCTTGACTCTGCTCAAAGCGAAAAATCGTCACGGGACCCTGCTTTACTTTACCTTACTTTACTGTTATGATAGCGAGAAAGATGTTGAACATCTATGTAGCTATATCTCAATGTAGGACATGTCCCACTGACACAGTGTTACCTGTAGTAGTGAGCTAGCCCAGGTGAAAAAAGTAAAATATTTACAAGCATAGAAAAAATCTCCATGTATTTACGATATATTCTTGGATGAACCACATGGAGTCCTTCACCAGCTCCGCCGCCTATTACGGATGGGCATCGTTTCGGAAGCTGCAGTTGGTGGATTAACGGGCTCCATGGGTTATAATCATTGAACGATTCCTTCGTCACTTTCCTGTGAAGGCTTCGTCGAATCTGGCATCCGCAAAGTGCGCGTCCAGGAATCGTTTGAATTCCGACACCGAGTTCGCTTCTACTATTCGCGAGGGCAAACGGTTCCACATGTTCACCACTCGCCGCTCAAGACACAAGGGATGATCTACCCACTTGAGGTCAGGGACTACCAGTTTGTACTGGTGACCTCGTGTGCTGCTTGACGCACGGACATGGAGCAGTGGCCTCAGCATCGGATAAGCACCCAGATGCAATACCCGATGGGTCATGATGAGGTCCACTCGCACGTGGCGGTAGGCTAGAGTATACAGACCCAATTGTCTGCATCGTTCTTCATACGGCACACCCTGAAGACCGGG
Source organism: Dicrocoelium dendriticum (assembly GCA_944474145.2). Classification (NCBI taxonomy): domain Eukaryota; kingdom Metazoa; phylum Platyhelminthes; class Trematoda; order Plagiorchiida; family Dicrocoeliidae; genus Dicrocoelium; species Dicrocoelium dendriticum. The sequence continues at coordinate 100,328,263 of OX104066.1, forward strand.
AATGAGCCGTGTGGCTATGTGTTGTACTCTTTCGAGCTTGTGTATCTCGCCTTTCGTCAACGGACAGTAGGCGGGTGAGCCGTATTCTAGCACCGGTCGTACAATGGATGTGAAGAGACGAGTGGCAATCTCTTTCGACCAGGTGCAGAAGCTACGTTTCAGCGCCCACAGCGAACGCAATGCTGTGCGATACATATTGTCTGTGTTGTCCAGTGACTTCATGTCGTAACGTTGTATAACGCCAAGGTCTCTGACGCAATGCGTCGGGTGTAGAACTTGGCCGTCGAGAGTGTTCCACCTTTACCGAGGCACAGAAGTAGCGATTTTGCCGAGTTGATAGGCAAACTTACTTCGGCGGACCACATGGAGAGGCGGTCGAGGTCCTGCTGAAGTATGTCAAAGTCGTCCGACGTATGGATCACTCTCCATAGCTTCAGGTCATCGGCGAACAAGGCACACGGCGACCGAAGGAGATTGGGCACGTCGTTGATGTGAATCAGGAAGAGAATGGGGCCAAGCACCGTCCCCTGAAGAACGCCGCTCGTCGACGGGTACCAGTCGGTCAGGTGGCTGTCGACTTGCACCCTCCACTTCCGTCCAACTAAGAAGTCACGGATCCATTGGTGCAGCGAGCCTCCGACTCCGCACTCCCTCAGTTTCTGAAGGAGGATCTCGTGATTCACTCTGTCGAAGGCCTTACTGAAATCGACGTATACCACGTCGACTGACTTACGTTGGTTTACTGCTTGCAACCATTCATGCCATGTTAGCAGCAGGTTAGTGATGCACGAGCGGCCTCTCACGAAACCATGCTGTGCAGGCGTCAGGAGAGAGTTGGTCTCCAGTAGCTGGAGCAGTCTCTTCTTCACAATCTTCTCCAGAACTTTCGTTATCCCGTTATCAAGAAGAATAAGCAGACCAAATCTGCCATAAAGCCTTTCGGTGGAATCGATGGTCCGAAAAAAGTAAGACATCGACAATAGAGCGAAAACACGCTGCCGTTGCTAGTTCAGTTCAGATGGGGACTGGAACGATAGGATAACGACGTCCGGTGGTTCGTTCCCATTCTTGCTATACTTTTGTCTTACAAGTGAAATACGCTTGAATACCGGTGTTTCAACGCACATTGGTAATAGAATTTGACGTCTGTCAAATTCCTTCACACATCCAAGGTGATTTGGATAGCGACACCTATCCACAAGACATCAAGCATGACGAGCAAGGTCCAGCGAGCTGCGACCTCCCGTGCGTCTAGCACTTTAGACGCTACTCTCGACAAAACGAGAGCAGCAGCAGCATCTAAGTGCCTGAGCTGCAGCAGAAATGTCACTTCTCGGTCTAAAGTGCTGCAGTGCGGTCTGTGCGAAGGATGGGCCCACACAACGTGCAGCGGCATTGAGCACGATCTTTATGAATGCCTGAAAAGAACGGCATCTTCCGCGCTAACATTCCACTGTGACAAATGCCGACTTATTGTTAACGATAAGTCTCTTCTGGCGAATCTGACTTTGGCGAAAAAGACAGATAGTAACGCCGCATTGGTGACGCCCGTACTACCGCCGGTGACTCCTCCATGCATCCATACTGTGCGCAATCGAAGCCGCTCCTCCTCCGCTTCATCAGCGGACACACCAATGCATAGTTCACAAGACAACCGAAAAAAGCCTTCTGTCGGCACTGCAACTGCGACCTACGCAGCCGTGGCCATCGCTGGCGCCGCAAAACCACCCGGCTGGGTCCAGGCCCCTAAAACGAAAAGTTGTAAGGCGGTAAACAACAACAAATCGAAATCACCGTCTACAGTGTCACAACTAGTCTGTGCTAAACAAGGTAACACGACTTGAGAAATTGCTAGCCGAGAAACCGGCCTTACCGAAACCGGTGAAGACAAGCGATAGCAAGTCAACACGGCGACGGCTATGCAACGTCATGATTTTCCACGTACCTGAGTCGACTGATCCCAGTCCCCAGGTACGCTATGACCATGATGTGCAATTCTTGCAGTCTCTAACCGACAAACTACTGGATGTTGGCGAACCCGGGTTACGAGTGAAACAAGTCACTCGTCTGGGGAAATAAGTTGATGGCAAGTGTCGGCCTCTGCGCATTGCGTTCGCCGACGAAACTGCCCCAAGGTTAGTACTGTCCCGCCTCGGTCGCCTAAAGGGGATGAAGATTCATGTCCGGCCAGACCTTGATCCCGCAGAACGAGAGCAGCTGAAGTCTGCCGTGATCGAACTGAAACGACGCACGGACGCCGGTGAAACTAACCTGCGTATCGTAAATTTTCGCACAGTTGCCCGGATACCCCGAATCCGGGTAAACAGAGCAATGACGCTTCAAGCTCGCCCAGCGGTTCCTACCGCGGATTGCGTGTAGCGTTCATTAATGTATGCAGCTTAATGAACAAGCACGATGATCTGATCCGCTTCATTGCTTCACGTCGGCCAGATGTGGTTGGTTTGGCTGAGACGTGGTTGACATTTGAAGTGACAAGCGAAGAAATTGCGATCACGGACTATTCGTGCTTCCGCTGTGATCGACAGTCGAATAGCCGCGGTGGCGTCCTACTTTACCTCCGGTCTACCCTGTGCGGGAGACTCGTGAGCACCTACCGAAGCACTGACAGTCTATGTGAACAGCTGTGGTGTTCGATCCACCTACGACGCGGCGAACTGCTTGTGGGTGTGGCATATCGTAGCCCACTGAGTAACGGATTGGATTGGCTCACACACGTCCAAAACCAAATGAGTCGCCCGCAGTTCCTGCTCACTGGCGACTTTAACCTTCCTCAAATCTTATGGCCTGAAGTTCAGCTTCTCCCTGGCCATAATGAAGTGGAGACAAGATTCGCCGAACTGGTACTGGAAACCGGAACGGTGCAGCACATCACGCAACCCACCCGCATAACCCCGCGCTCAATGCCATCATGCCTGGACCTGCTGCTAACCAGCTGCGAACAAACAGTGCATGACATAGAAGTTCTTGAGCCCATGGCGGCCAGTGATCACTCGACAATTATGGCCACTATAGACCTGCAGCTTCCATGTGTGCGTCCAGTGTCGCCAACATACAACTATTGTAAAGCTGACTTCGATGGCCTCATTCTAGCTGCCAATCAGCTTGATTGGTCTATGCCACAGGATTCATCCGTTGAAACTTGCTGGGCAAACATTAATGGGGCAGTGCACTCATTGTGTGCGCAATTTGTACCCCTCAAGACTCGGAAAGTTGGACCAATGAAACCCCATTGGTTTGACAAAGAGTATAACCGACTGTCAAGCGTTCTCCCTATAAAAAGCCACATATGTCCGTTTAACAACACTGCGACGTGGCGGATGTGACTCGCCACTAAATAAAGTCACTGCCCCTTGCCCCTCCCTGAGAGGCATTGTACTTTAAGGGTGAGTTGGGCCCCTGGTCCTTCACGGACCGAAAGGCGTATGAACCATCTACTTGGTCACCGGCTCCCAACGGGTTGCGACGCCCTCACATCGCCCTGCTGCCTTGTAGGTTAGATCTTTGATCAAAGGCTCGGGGTAGGGCCCCCTAAGACAACCCTCTACTTCGGCCTGGGCAACCGGGTAGTATCACGCCCGCTGACGAATCATGGACTTCACCGCTCACTACTACTACTTGCTATGCCGCTCTTCTGTCTTAACTCAACCGCTCAACGTCCACTCACAGACCACCCCACCTCCCGTCCTTCATCTACATGTACTCTTATGTCTTCTACGGTCACCGTCACAAACGACCCACGTCTCGCAGCTGATGGAAGTAACAGCCAAACTCCCGGTTCTCCATGTCCTGCGATCGCAACCGCCTCTCACTCCACCGAAGCTCCAGCTCTTCTCCGACCTGGTTCTCCATTCATCCTCGCAGCGTTTAATGTTCGAACTTTGATGCAGATCGGACGACAAGCATGTCTGGCCCGTACTCTTGAAACGCTATCGGTAGACATCTGTTGTCTTTCAGAGACCAGATTGCAAGACTCTAGCGCCGTCATCAGAATGGCCTCTCCGGTAAACTCTGACGCCAAATACTACTTGCGGCTTTCCGGAGACCCAGAATCTGTCGCCACTGGTCAAGCTGGTGTTGGGGTTGTATTAAGTGCCAGGGCTGAATCAGCTCTGCTTGACTGGATCCCAGTCAACAGCCGACTATGTGCAGTCAGACTAAGAGGTTCATGTAACGTAAGCAGGCGTCGAGATGTTAAGCGTGCCTTATTTGTCGTCTCCGCCTACGCCCCTACAGACTGCAGCCCGGATGCAGTTAAAGATAGCTTCTACCAACAACTACATGAACTTCTGCGTTCCTCCAAACGGACGGATATAGTCATTCTTGCCGGGGACTTTAACGCACGGGTTGGCCGCCTTCTACCAAGCGAGCACCACATTGGGGGTAGTTTTGGTCTCGATGGCAGTCGATCAGACAATGGAGACAGACTACTTGCTCTTTGCTCTGATCATCGCTTGTTTCTTTCGAGCACTAGTTTTCGACACTCGAGGAGACAGACTGCTACCTGGCGCCCGCCCTCACAAACGCAAGAGTGCTCCCAGCTTGACCACATAGCAATCAGCTACAGATGGCGCGGAAGCGTAATGGACTGCCGATCGTACTGGTCAACTTTTCTGGACTCTGATCACGCATTGGTTCGTGCTAAGATTTGCATGCGTTTCGGAGGATCACCTAAGCGCGCCCACTACCGACCGGACGTCGCAAATCTACAAAACGCTGCGGTTTTAACCAGGTACCAAGCCTCACTGTCAACCTTGCTTGGCTCAACTATTGACGGTGATCTCGATTCGCAGTGGGCGCATATCAAAGATGCGTTAGTTTCCGCCAGTATCGACACTTGTGGTGTTACCCGTCACCCACCGAAACATTGGATTTCCGCCGACTCCTTGTCGCTGATGGACAAACGCCTCTTGATCCCATCGGATTCGAGACACGTTGAAGAACGCCAATACCTTGGTCGAGAGTTGCGCAGGAGTCTGCAAATGGACCGCGAAGCTTGGTGGTGTGAACGTGCTAGGGAGATGGAGCTTGCTAGTCTCTGTGGTAATACCAGGAAACTCTTCCATCTCCTTCGAGTCACCGAAGGTGTTCGATCTGGTATAAGTGAAACAATATGCGAAGAGGATGGCACCTTAATCACCAATCTTCAACGACGGTTGGAGCGATGGGCCGAACATTTTGGCTCGCAGTTTTGTTGGCCCCCAGCTCCATCTGCTACCTCTGGCGCTCGCGCTGGGGCCGAGTGGTCTACCCCAACAGACCCTCCCTCTTCCCAGGAAATCGAGCAGGAGCTCCGGCACCTGAAGCGTTATAAAGCTCCCGGCCCTGATGGTCTTCACCCAGCTCTATTTAAAGATGGTGGCGCATCGCTGGTCCGAGAACTCACCGTTTTGTTCTCGAAAATTTGGTCGAAAGAGAAGGTTCCATCATCTTGGGGTGAATCGATAGTCGTACCCATCTTCAAAAAGGGCCTGCGCACAATCTGCTCCAACTACAGAGGAATAAGTTTAGTCCCCGTCGTTTGCAAGCTGCTGGTGTCCATCATACTTCGCAGGCTATCCCCAACACGCGAATCGTTGCAGCGAGAAGAACAAGCTGGGTTTCGCCCTGGTCGCGGCTGCATCGATCAACTCTTCACACTTCGCCAGATCCTCGAGCTCCGCCATGTGTATCAGAGGCCAACGATTGCTGTGTTCCTGGATATCCGTGCTGCCTTCGATTCTGTCGATCGTACAGTACTGTGGCAGTGCCTTCTGAGGAACGGTGTCCCCGAGAAGTTCGTCTCCATACTGCGCGCTCTGTACAGTCTGACCTCGGGCAGGGTTAGGGCTTATGGCATGCTTTCGCCTACCTTTGTGGTCTCCAGTGGAGTTCGACAAGGATGCCCTATCTCTCCGTTCCTATTCAACTTTGCCATTGAGGATGTCCTGAAGAACGCTCTGAGCGATTCGTTGAACGCTGGCGTTGAGCTCCTCCCAGGTAGTCGAGTTGTTGATTTGGATTATGCTGATGATATCGTCTTGCTAGGTGACGATCCACAAGTCGTCCAACTTGCATTAAACCGCTTGACGATTGAAGCATCAAAGCATGGTATGTGCTTTTCGCCATCCAAATGCAAGGCTCTCCTTCAAGACTGGCAGGTGCCTCTGCCTGCACTCACGCTTGCTGGTGAGACACTGGAGGTTGTGGAGAGCTTTGTCTACTTGGGAAGTTGCATCACTGCTGGCGGGGCTGTTGGAGACGAGATTTCGATGCGCATCTCGAAAGCACGCCTCGCTTTTTCTAGGCTGAGGCATTTGTGGCGTCGCCACGACATTCGTCTCTCCATCAAAGGGCGGGTCTATTGTGCAACTGTTCGTGCTGTACTGTTGTACGGATGCGAGACCTGGCCCATTCGTAAAGATGAATTGCGCAGGCTATCCGTCTTCGAGCACCGCTGTCTGCGGTCCATTGCCCGTGTGTGGTGGCAGCACCACGTAAGCAATGTGGAAGTTAGACAGCGTGTCTTGGGACGTGGAAGCCACTCGCTCGAGGAGCTCATCTCACTGCATCAACTGCGGTGGTTGGGACACGTATTGCGCATGCCTGTCCAGCGTTACCCCCGTCGTGCGTTGTTTGCACTTGCTGGACAGGGCTGGAAGAGACGGTCTGGTGGACAGCCTACAACATGGAGAAGCCGCATGAAAAAGTTGACGAAACAATTGGCCTCGGCCGGTTGTTGTCGACTACCTGGTTGGGGTCCGAGAGACGAGGATACTTGCTGGTTGAAAACCTTGGAAGTTATGGCTCAAGATCGATGTCAATGGCGGACGTGTGCATCAGTGTGTTACGGTGTCCCTTCCTCCTCCCCCTAAAAACGAACAAACTGAAAAAAAAATTTCAAAAACTGTGAGTGGTAAACTTGACAAAAAAAGCATTTCTTGTTGCTCTTTTCTTATTATTCATATTGTTTTCCTATTCAGCCATGATTCCGATGACACAATATCTGTACCACAGATTGTGTATAATATATATATATATATAACCGACTGTCTCGACAACGGCGTCGACTATGGAATGCGTTCCTCCTGTCTGGCTCTGCCGATGACTATGAGGCATACTAGCGACAACGAAACTTGTGCAACAGCCCAAAGACGCGAAAACGCCGTCAGTTTGAGGAGCAGCTTGCTTGCTCAGCTAAAACTGCCCGAAGCGCATATTTGCGTACGTGAAGCGATGCCTGAAGTCTGCAGGTGATGTGCCGGTGCTAGTGGGTTCGAACGGACAACCACTAAGTTCAAGCACCGAGCGTGCGTCCGCATTAGCCGCGCACTTCGCTTCTGTATTCGCAACTAACCAAACCTGCGCGCCAAGCTCTGCCGTCGCCGCACCGACTGAGCTAACCGACTTGATCTGCGACGTCGCGGAGGTACATGGGCTAGTCAGCTGCCTAGACAGCACGAAGCTAGCTGGACCGGATGGTCTCCATCCGCTGATCCTCAAGTCCTTGTCAGCTGTGATCTCACCTGCTGTAACCGACCTGTTCAACCGATCCCTGTCCATAGGCTGCGTGCCTTGTGACTGGAAATGCGCCGTTGTCAAACCGATTCCAAAAGGCGGTGACACACGCAAAGTGGAGAATTACCGCCCTATTTGTTTGACCGCAGTATTGTCGAAAGTTCTGGAGAAGATTGTGAAGAAGAGACCGCTCCAGCTACTGGAGACCAACTCTCTCCTGACGCCTGCACAGCATGGTTTCGTGAGAGGCCGCTCGTGCATCACTAACCTGCTGCTAACATGGCATGAATGGTTGCAAGCAGTAAACCAACGTAAGTCAGTCGACGTGGTATACGTCGATTTCAGTAAGGCCTTCGACAGAGTGAATCACGAGATCCTCCTTCAGAAACTGAGGGAGTGCGGAGTCGGAGGCTCGCTGCACCAATGGATCCGTGACTTCTTAGTTGGACGGAAGTGGAGGGTGCAAGTCGACAGCCACCTGACCGACTGGTACCCGTCGACGAGCGGCGTTCCTCAGGGGACGGTGCTTGGCCCCATTCTCTTCCTGATTCACATCAACGACGTGCCCAATCTCCTTCGGTCGCCGTGTGCCTTGTTCGCGGATGACCTGAAGCTATGGAGGGTGATCCATACGTCGGACGACTTTGACATACTTCAGCAGGACCTCGACCGCCTCTCCATGTGGTCCGCCGAAGTAAGTTTGCCTATCAACTCGGCAAAATCGCTACTTCTGTGCCTCGGTAAAGGTGGAGCGGGCCGATCGTACACTCTCGACGGCCAAGTTCTACACCCGACGCATTGCGTCAGAGACCTTGGCGTTATACAACGTTACGACATGAAGTCACTGGACAACACGGACAATATGTATCGCACAGCATTGCGTTCGCTGTGGGCGCTGAAACGTAGCTTCTGCACCTGGTCGAAAGAGATTGCCACTCGTCTCTTCACATCCATTGTTCGACCGGTGCTAGAATACGGCTCACCCGCCTACTGTCCGTTGACGAAAGGCGAGATACACAAGCTCGAAAGAGTACAACACATAGCCACACGGCTCATTCCCGGTCTTCAGGGTGTGCCGTATGAAGAACGATGCAGACAATTGGGTCTGTATACTCTAGCCTACCGCCACGTGCGAGTGGACCTCATCATGACCCATCGGGTATTGCATCTGGGTGCTTATCCGATGCTGAGGCCACTGCTCCATGTCCGTGCGTCAAGCAGCACACGAGGTCACCAGTACAAACTGGTAGTCCCTGACCTCAAGTGGGTAGATCATCCCTTGTGTCTTGAGCGGCGAGTGGTGAACATGTGGAACCGTTTGCCCTCGCGAATAGTAGAAGCGAACTCGGTGTCGGAATTCAAACGATTCCTGGACGCGCACTTTGCGGATGCCAGATTCGACGAAGCCTTCACAGGAAAGTGACGAAGGAATCGTTCAATGATTATAACCCATGGAGCCCGTTAATCCACCAACTGCAGCTTCCGAAACGATGCCCATCCGTAATAGGCGGCGGAGCTGGTGAAGGACTCCATGTGGTTCATCCAAGAATATATCGTAAATACATGGAGATTTTTTCTATGCTTGTAAATATTTTACTTTTTTCACCTGGGCTAGCTCACTACTACAGGTAACACTGTGTCAGTGGGACATGTCCTCATCATCAACAGCAGTACATCAGCCATTTGAACTGATGCTTCGCTGTCATACAACCATGAGGACCTATGAAATAAAGAATAAGAGGGAGAGAAGGGGGACTTACCTGAAAACTTTAATGCCCTAAGCAAACATTCAAGGTCAAGGCGCCTACACCTTGTGTTAACAACATACCTTCACAAACAGCTGGCTATCGTGCATAGATAAGGCGGCATCGGCGAGACAGCTTCCTTGCGGCTTTCACCGCCACGCGTCATAATCAGCCATTATCCCGCAGATAACTCAGCACCAAACACACTTTAAACAGACAATCCGATTAGGAGACGGCAGCAGACGCGCCACTGGTGTCGGTTGCGAGCCATGTCCTGTAAAGTCTCGAGCCAAGCACAAGGTGAGTCACGTGGACTCCAACCCGGAAGGCGAGACGGACCAACGGCACCCAGTTTACTTGTCAGTGACTTCATTTCCCGCTGCCAAGTCAACTTCTGTCCACCTCGAGCCTTGCGCCATCCTACACCTGGGAAGACTGAACAAGGCCCTCCTAGGTAAGCGGTGACCAGGCATGCGTAGCACGTGCCGA
>OX104066.1:100338511-100819242 GCA_944474145.2 Dicrocoelium dendriticum
AGTCATTGTTGGCTCCATGTAGCTTGCAAACAGCCACTCCCTGACTCTCCAACCTTCATTTTCCTCTGACGTCTGTCTCTCTAAGCTTCGCTCGCATGTTGATTTCTTCATCGAAACTGTAGGCATCCAGTAGTGATCAAGCGTCGTAATGATATGGCTACACCAGCCACTGATACATTCTTTTCTAGAGCCACTATCCCTGCTTAGCAGCAACTGGTCGCCATAGCTTCCAATTACCTTTGCGGATATCCGGAGCTCGCTCCCTCTTACAATGTTCATTCTCTCGGATTGTCTGCGTCACAGCTCAGCTGGCCTGTTGACCCATCACTTACCTTCACTGGTCTGTTGATGCACACGGCGACCCTGTAGGCATGCACTATTGACCAAGCAGCTGATTAAAATGGCTATATCTAGCCACTGAGTCTCTCCTGGCGCCACCATCTGTCGGTCGTCGTAAATTCGTCATCTCTGTTCAGAAGTAACTAGTGACCATTGGCCCCATGCATATGCGATGATCCAGTGCTTGTTAGGAGCCACTCCGTATCTCAATAACCTTTATTCCTTTAGAATATCTGCATCCAGTCCTTCCGCTGCCCTGGCACCAATTGATCTTTAGGACTCCCTAGCGGCAACCTATTTATTTTCGCCTATTATGCCCTCCCTCTCGGATTACGCTAACTACGTGCTGTTCATGCACCTGACATTCACTACCAATATTCTAACTCTCTTTGCTCCATCCCCACGCAATTATTGGCTCATACTAAACGGATACTTCGTACTTTACTGACTGGTACAACGCTCTTGTCTCTACGCAGGCGTTAGCAATCCACCCATACGGCTAATGATACTATAGGATATTCAAAAGACATTTTCAGCATAATTATTGTTGCACAGTGTACATGCTTTTGTCTCAAGCCCAAATGTTGTAACATAAGACATTAACAATGTTCAACTCCATGCCCGTTCTTGCGGTCTTCTCTCGGTTGTCCCTCACTTTACCTTTTCTCCGAGGTCCGGGACCTCTTAGCGATCTGGGATTGAACTTAGGAACAGTTTTGGCCCAAGACGGACGTAACAACCCACAAGGACTTACATGGAGCATGGTAGAACTCCGAAAGGACCGAACTACAATCGCCATAACCCTTGTCCAGTATGGAGAACTGGACATATCCCCATACTCCCATACATTATACATCTGTAAAGCTGGACAGCGGAAAATTTGAACTTTTGCTCACCTGGACATGCAACAAGAAGAATAATCGCGATGTCCCTCTCCTCCACCGACCTCAAAAATAATGGCGACCCCGATCAAATTACCTGTCCAACTAACAGAGGAAATAAGAAGCCATTACTCTGCGGAAAACCGAAGGTAAAACCAGTCGTCAAGCGGCTTTGCCAGTTCAACATTAATGTTCAAAATGCTTTACGGCAGTGTTGCAGGACGTGGTGGGTTTTCGCCTGGCAAGCGTTCTCCTTATAAAAAGCCACAAATGTCTGTTTAACAACACCGCGACATGGCTGATGTGACTCGCCACTGGATAAAGTCACAGCCCACAACTACATACTGGCAAGTCGACTAGACTCAACTATCAACTCTTCCCGACACCGTTTCAATTACACACGATTGCACCCGATTATAGTCGTGATACACGTCTGTTTTTAAACCTTGATCAGGCCTGAGTTGGTGTGTCTCTATGAAACTGAGAATAAACTATTTATTTATTTATTGTACTGTTCCAATCATGGATATATGAACGCTTTTCTACGCTCAATGTTACAGTTGCCCTAAAGTGTTTGTACAGTTGTACATATCTGATCATGCCTCCATGGGCGTGTCTCGCATAGTCGAGAATAAACTATTTATTTATTTAATAGCCATGTTAAGTATTCCTCAGGTATTATATAAAGCCTTATTTAACGAACGGCAGAAGTTTGAATATACTTTGCGCACCCTAGTGCATGAGCCAAAAAAGTCCTTGATGCACCAGTACGGTTCTAACACATCCCACAGCATGAGCATCGATCAGGGTAAAAGAATATTTGTTTTTGATAATTCATTTCCTGGATTACACAATTAACTAAAAAGCATTGGGAGGACGGACATTACACGTGATTAGTTGTAAAGCTAATTAATTGGTGGTTGCCAGTGCTGTCTGTTAAGTCGAGAATACGACTGCGTGGGACCTCGTGGGTCAGAGCTCACCGGCTCTGTGGGCCTTGGTCGTCCGAACCCCTTATCTATCTAGTGCGTATCTATTAAGGTGCTGGCCGTTTTATCTGCTTCCAGTTCTTATCGCGACCGCGTGGTGCTGATTCACTCTCTCAGGTAGACTATTTGTCGTCCGACCAGTTTATTCCACTGCGAAGGAGCATGATAATGAATAAACGCATATTGCGTCGGTGTGGACAAGCCTTTTATCCTTTGCGTTTGGTGTCAAGGTCGGCGTGCTGGTGGACTGCAGTTGCATCTTCGCTACTGTGTGGGTGGGTCTATGTGCGAAAAGAAGACAACCAGAAAAAAGTTCCGTCACAACCGCGCCCTTGTATAGCAGCCGTAGATAGATTGGCTTTCTTTGACCTGTCAAAACTACGGGTCGGTCCTTCCTACGTTCCATGATGGCTCGGATGAAGATCACCGGATACCAATTCGCTCATAACACTATGAAATGCACACCAATTCCTTAGGAAGTGTGTTGTTCGAGCATAAATGTTCATCAGGGCTCACCAGGATACGTACTGTTTCGTGAAAACCTATGTGAAACATAGCTGTAGTCTGCTGTGCATTACCTATAAACTAAAAGTTCCTATAGACGCAACGCCGCAGCGCATGCCATGAAGTCATTCCATGGCAACAAGGTAGAAATGAAAGCGACTGTTTTCCACAACTTCGCAGGAAACCATAACTGCATATGGCTTAGTTGAACTTGTATATTGGTTCCCCTATCCTTCCAGCGGATTGAAGCAAAACAAAGTATCATCTATGTAGCGGCAATACAAACCGGGCACCGAGATCGTTGACTCTAGATTTCTATCTTCTAACCTGCTTATTAAGACATCGGCCTAGGATAGGTCCTAGTGAGGAACGCAGCGCGACTCCTTTGCTATGCCAGCAGCAAACGCCATTGACTGAAACGGAACTCTGAACATGCATCTGAGAAGAATACCTTTAGAATTACTGGGGGTATGTCAACATTCGGGTGGTCTGAGTCAACATACCCACAGCTTTAGCTTATAATCTCAACTGATGGCACGTTGATGAGGAGTGAATTAACGTCGCGGGTGCACAAGAGTAGGTTGCTAGCCTTTTGATTGCGTGCGATATCCACAAACCCTAAACTATCCCTCGCAATATGCACAACAAATTGCTCTCGATTAGGCGTAGGAAGCACAGCCAGTACGTAACATATCGTGTGATATGATGAAGATGCTAGTGCACGCCTACTACCAGTACCGAGGTGCCAGGATAGTACATAACACCCTGGCTAAGCAAGAACACGATGCACATCTTGATATTTTTGCTAGTAATTACTTGTAATGTCGCCAGAGTATGCCCCTGTCCCATGAATGCAAGAAACATTGCAAACACCAGGGGGAAATTTCATGTATTGAGTCAAGTCTGTTTAAACAGTCCAGTAAATGGGCTGAGGATTAGCTGCCAACCGGGTTTTAAATAACCTCTATGGCTGAAGACATGCAAACAGAATGCGGCCAAAAGGATGGCTCGAAATGGACCAATGAGAGGCACAGGACGAACGAAGAGAGAGGGGCAGCAGCCGCGCGAAACATTAACAACAAACAGTTGATGAGTTCGGCCGAATGACGCGTTTATACAAATGTCAGTAACATCGATAATTAAAAGAAACAAATCGGCAACTACGAATGATTTTCAAAAACTGTACGTCCATAATGGTCTACCAATTCCTCACGCTTCTTAAAAATTGGTTACCTGAGGGCTGTTTAGCCTTTCCGATGGGTTCACTTATAGGGACTGTCCAAACTTTCTGGTGCGATGCTGTCTGTGCCACGTCTCGTGGTACGGGCGCTCCATGAGTTGGATTTTGCTTCTTGTAGAATTTTGAGACGTGTCGTTGTCTAGTATAGTCTTGACATCTTATCCATTGGCATTCGGAACGACAAAACATGGTGTATAACGTTGTTTCGGTTGCTTTCAATGGTAACTCCACAACTGCCTGCCGCGTTGCACCTTGTACCTTAACATGCCTTGACGATGCACGACTCGTCCTGGCAGCCAAGCGAACCTCTATCACTGGTTAGATACCGCAAACTCGAGTTTGACCAATTTGAAAGTTCCTTTCTATGCCGCTTACCGCCTGTTGTATTGCCGTTCCACGAATAAATTCCATAGTTGTAGTGTTGTACAATTGAGGTCCAGCGGATCCAGCAGGGTTTTAACTTTTCGGTCCATAAGGGCTTTAGCTGGTGACTTCTGATCTGGAGAGTTTGATTTCGGGATAGCTTTGAATTCCAACGGAAGTCGTTCTAAGCTCTCATTTAACCTTCCCTCGATTGCGGACTTCAGCATTGCTCAGTTCAGGGCATCGACAAAAGTTTCCGCTGGGCCATTTTATAGTGGATTTTACGGCGCAGTTCCCATATGATTGAGCACATTTTGTGCACCAACCTCAGTAAACGGACAGGAGTTAACCTGCGAACCGTTATCCTACACAAGTACTCCTGGTAGCCCGTGCTGACTGAAATTTTGTCAAATCGCTACGCTTGTGCTGTTTGCGGACGGGTTCCACTTTACGATAACTTTCCGTCACTTACTGTAGGCATCGGCTATAAGCGGGAGGGAAACACTTTTAACCGACCCTGCGAAATTCATGTGCATCCGCTACCATGGCACTTCTGGGTTTGGCCATGTTAGCAATGTCGCTCGTACAGGTGATTTGGCAGCACCGCAGCGCTTACAATAGGGTCGACCAATGTGTTTAGTTTGGATATCCTTCCTAGGCAAAACCACGCAGCTGCGCTCAAACGCATTCATTCTTGCAATCGCTGGATGACAATTGTGCAGTTACATTAGCACACTTGGCCTGAGTACTTCAGGAATGATGATATGGGCTGCTGCAAACAGGCAGGTATATAGACCAGTGAAGTGTCGCGCCGTGTACAAATGCATCACTGGTTCTTGGGATATTGCCTTGGTCTGCCCTGCTTGCATAAGTTAATACTTCTGCAACAGTTTGTTCGGTTTGGGGCTTGTTTAGTCATCATCACACTTACCGGTAAGTTAATTACGGCGTCAGGTACCATGTAGTTGACATCTAATTCGGCGGTGATTAAAGCCTCGACTTTACCTTCCGGCTCAAGTCGACTGGTGTTGAGCAATATGGACAGGGCGTTCGGTTGCCCAATAAGATCACTTAGCAAATGTCGCATGGTCCAATCATCTCCCTAGAGCAGATCCGCCCACCTTTGAAGTCGACTGGCCGCAGACACCGGAATTCCTGTTAGCGATTCCAAAATTGCTAGAAGCGGCTGGTGACGAGTGACCAGCGAGAACCGTTAACTGTATAGCATTTCGTGGAATTTCTGAGCGGCAAAGGTGCTATCTAACTTTTCCTTCGCAAATTGCCTTAGTTTTTGGCTAAGGTCAGATCTCGGGTAGCTTGTGCCACTGTCTTTATGGATCCGTCTGGAAACCGGTGGTATGATAAAACCAATTCCATAGGCCACGCAATCACGAGTACGTCGATAATGGTATGGCTCGTTTCGTCCAGAATAAAGCAATTTATTTAACTTGTTTAAATGCAGATAATTAGATGTAAGCAGTAGGTCTAACTTCAGCGGAGCTTTCAGTTTCTGGAACGCCTGTTAACCCTCGAGCACCATTTTGTTGGACGCTTTGCATTAGATGATGGCTTAAAGGACAGATATAGCTGGCCTCGGTTTCCGAAGCTATCTATATCCGCCACAAGATTACCAAGTCTTGCGTACAAACGCAGTTTGTACGTCCTCTACTACTACCGTGGCCGCAAATTGCTTCGATTTGCAGTGAAATTAAGCTATGTTTGTGAAGTTATTTGTCCCTTGTACACAACCTGCCAACTTCAGTGACCACGCGAATTATCGATTCTGTTCCGTCGGAATAAAACATTTTGAGCACTGAGTCGACTCTCTGGCACACAGCTTTTATTTGCCTTCATGTAAAATTTGCGTCCGATGAGTTAACAAAAAGTGTTGTTTACAAAGAAGCTGCCTCATTTCATCCATTCTGCTTAATGGAAAGCTTTTGATTACCAAAGATCAGCATCCACATGATCCATTCATGCTTTTGAATTAGTAGCTGAAGTTCAGTGCCTAGTAAGTAGAGGTTGAGGAAGATATGTGATTTTTCTCTATAGGCTTACCGCCATGCCGATATCCTTGACAAGCTTTTTATGAAATTCGCCGGTGTGGTCCCTATCCGAATGTGCACAAGTCGAGGAGGCATATGCTTAACTTCTGGGTTGCCAAGGCCGATCGACGAACTGCTGAAAGACAGCTCCTACCGCTTCCCTCGCAGCGTCTGTTAACGGAGAGAGGAGCATCCGGTTGTGGATGCGTCAATGGAGTAGTGGTTGCAACGGCTTTTTCAAGTTCTGTGAAAGAGGCTCGTGCAGCATCGGTGAAAACGAAAGTATAATGCCTGCCATGGAGCAAGTCACTTAGAAGCTGCATTAGCTGCGCAGTTGGGGGTGAAACGGCGATAGCAGTTTATTACTTGGAGAAAGCGTCTGAGTTGTTTGAAAGATGAAGGTTCAGGAAAATATTTGCTGACAACAACCTTATCGGGAAGGACCTCGATACCGGATGCAAAGATCCGATGACCCAAAAATCAACCGACGGTTTCCCCAATTTGCCTTTGGGGGGTTAGCGTTAACTTCACGGTCACACAGAATGCGTAACAGCATTTTCGTGTTTTACAGTGGTGCTGCTTTGGAGGCGCTTGCTACCAAAATGTCGTCCAGATAACGATATACGAAAGCTTAGCCGCGTGTACCGTCATGTATGAACCTTTGGCAGGTTTATGTCGCATTTCTCAGGCAAAACGGCGTCCGCAGAAACTCGAATAGACCAAAAGGCGTATTTTCAGCGAACTTGGGTATATCGCGTTCTTCGACGGAGATCTGTTGCTGTGCTCCGGTTAGGCCGGTTTTACTAAACAGGAACTCCCAGCTGCAACAGCTAGACAGGTGATGAATGTGCGAAATAGGTAACTTGTCGGAGCAGGTACATGTGTTCAGTGCCCGCAAATCACCACACGGTCGCCATTCTCCAGTCTGCTTGCGCACCATGTGAAGAGATGAAGTCCACTTACTAGTCAATGGCGGAATGCTACCAAGTTTGAGCATTTGCCCAAATTCCGCTTTGGCCACCTTCAACTTTTCAGGGGCAAGGCGTGGTGGTCGAGAGGAAACGGGTGGACAAGGAGTCCGTCGGTGGTGCGTTAGGTCAGATGCTACAGGAAGAATGGTGTTAGCGTGATGAACTAGCTGTGGGAACTGCGCAAACAGTTCCAGAGTTTCTTTGTCAGCTTATGGCTGCGGAAAACTGGGAGAGTCGGTTTCGGACGACGTCGCGATTCCGAAAAGGGAAAGGTAGGTATGTTCGTCAATCCGCTTTCCCTGACAAGTACTGACTGTCAGATCGAAATGATGCAGGAAGTCGTGGCCAAGGATGGCAAACGGTACAACGGCTACTGTATTAATCCAACGGAACTTGCGTCGAAGGCCAACATCGATGGTTAGGGAACGCTGGCCGAAAATTGCTATGGGCGTCTTATTGCCGGAAAGTAAATTTGTTAACCGCCGCTTAGTTGCTTCGTTTAAGACTGGTGGATCACGCTGTCTTCCCCCCAATGTCCACTAGGAACATGATCCCTGGGCTTCTATAGGCTGGCTTGAACAGACGACTCTCGGTAGTTTAAGTAGCAACGTCAGTCACCGGTATTTGTCGGGCAGTTTGTTCTAAGCCAGTTTTAGTGGGCATCGCTTGACCTCTGCCTTTGGACTTTATCAGACAGTGAATCTGATATTGTCTGTCAAACGCTTGTTCAGCCTGTCCCTTCTTGGTCCATGCAAATTTGCAAGGTTTACGGCAATTGCTATTAGCGCTACCGAAACGCGCATGGTAACGGCTTATAGAACGTCGTGTGGTCCTACGAGCGCCACTACGCCAATGGTATGTGTCTGTACCCCGCTGCTGATAGTGTAGGCATAAACTTTGAACCGCATGTTTTAGTGAGGCGATTTCGTTCACAAGAGCCTGTGTGGAAGGCAGGTTGTTTGCGTTGTCGTATAATGGAGTGATGGTTTGCACCCGGTGAGGCAAGTCAGCTGGCCGGGCGATGCTAGACGAAGGGAAAAATTGTACAGTTAACCGTTTCAATAAGCCGCCTGCAAGTTCGGCTACTTCTGAAAGCGGTTTATACTTGACGAAGTATAAGGCAGACTGCACGCGTTCAGGTAACATTTGCGGCCAAGTGCTTAAAGCAAGTATTCGTCCATGCTTAAACCCCTTGTGAAAATGTGCAGCTCTATTTAGCGTTTAGAGGGTCTCTTGCTTCCTAACTGCAAACCGGAAATGAGTTGCTGCAGGTGGGACTTTTTCCCCCTGTTATTACGGCAGAGTTAAGAGCGTTGTAACTATTAGTCGGGTCCACCGTCACAATTAGATTGCCACGTTAAACGGCGAGAGCCAAGTGGAGAGGAGATAACAGATGGTTGCAGTTATCTAAACCACGTGTGACAAGTTTATTGGCAAACCTTGCTTCTAAGATCGTGAACCATAAAGCAATGACTATCCCCGTAAACGGAGGAACTACCAGTGAGACAGAACAAACAGTCTGCCCGTCCACACAATACTTAGAGCTTAAGTCCATGGTCCCAAACATAATGCCCAGTGAAAGTGGATGAAAATGTATCGCCAAGGATAATTGGAACGGACTCTTCAGCAGAGGCGACGACAATTCCGATAGGAATCTCCAACCTAGCGGGGAATAATTTGGAACGACGTCAACGCTGCTTTGAACAAATTGACTACTGCCAGGCTCGGATACTTGTTGAGGCCACAAAGTTAGCGAGTTTGGCCGACTCACGCTAACAGACTTGTAGTATTCGCGTTCGTCTACTAGCAAGTACGGTTCTCAATGAATAAAGCGAAAGCATGAAGGTGACGGGAGGAAAGGGGAGTGTGGTACTCTGTACCCGGGAATTGGTTAAAAACGCTACCGGACGACGCGAGCCAGCTAAGAGAAGGACATGAGGTACCGCGCGACGCTGCGGCGTGTTGCGCCCAAGCTTGGTACCGTGCGTGTTTTCGCGTGTGCGTTTGGTCAGATCAACAAACGCAACCTACTTATCAGCATTCTGCAGACCACCACTAAGTGTACAATAAGAACATAATTTTATTTCATATTATTCACAACATACTTAGGCAATTTAAGGGAAGCTCCAGACTGCTACAATACCTCCGTTAACTAAATCCATGCTTGTTTATCAATACTCTTGCTCCTATGGTGCACGATACGCGGGTCTTCCCACGAGGTGCCCAACTCAAAGGATTCGCGATAACATACGGAATTGGTATTAAAGAGGCGGAACGAGGTCTGGTAATAGCTACAACTAGTCGTACCCCTTAGAGTGCGAATTCACAGGAATGGAAAATGCCTTTAGTGTCATCTACACTATGCCTGAGCGTATCTCGCGCGGATTCCTGGAACAACTATTTGTTGTAGTGACTATATATACCAGCCACCTCAATCCGGTGTTATGCGTACAAAAGGAGTTTGTACTACCTTTACTGCTACCTTGGTCTACTTCTGTTGATTTATGTCCACGGAAACTTTTGTTAGTGTAGGTTATTTGTCACGTGTACGTAACCTGCGACCTGCAGTGACCGCGTGATTTATTGCTTAAATTCCGTTGGAATTAAACATCCTGATCAATGCGTCGTCCATCCGGCACATTCAGCACTTAATTGCCGTCATGTAAAGTTTGAGCCGGATGAGAGTTACGCATAAGAATACTTTACTTAGCATCTTGCTCCTTTGATTCTATCGAATCTTATGCTTCATGGACTTTACTTTACTCTTCAATAAGTCGTCCTGCCAGTTAGTAGTAGAAATAAAAGTTGTGCGTATGTTAATGATGAGCACGTACTTTCTGGCATACACACGGTGGTTCTAATGGAACTATTGCTCATTTGCACGTTCAAGGTTCAGGGTTTAATCCATTGCGTAGTACACAGACGTTGCGAATTGCATGTGATAGGTTTCCACTAGGACCATTCCTTGTCATTGTCTTCATGGGCATATTGGGGAAAGCTACTGCTAACGACCTCTGGTCTCGCTTTATAGTGCCGTTACTTAGATAACCTTTTTGGTTTGCTTTTAGATATTGCTGAAGCTGGAGAATCAAGGTAGCCAGTTCTGCCAATGATTAACTTAACAGCCCTGTCCGTGATCTGAATACGACCACCAACCAAAGTTAATTCATGGGTGAACAGGATATTTTCAAGCCCTGCAGGTAATTTGCGTGGGAAATGGAATAAGTATGGGGTGTGTGCACTATCTCCATTACCAGACTGAACTAGAGATGAGCAGAAGTAATGCGCACACTGAACCGGAATGTGTATTTATGTCAGTTAACATTTATCTAACTACTCGGAACCAGTCAACTTTTGTCCTCAATTTTGCTGGCTTAACGGAGGCTGTTAAAAACCAGTTTCTCTGCAGTTGTATGTCGCTCAAATTGCTGAGTAAAGCATCGAAGTAATAAGCGGCACTTAAAAATTATGCTGGTTGTGGATGTCGGAACTTCGGAGCTGAGGATAATTTAAGAAAACTAGTAAGACAGGACTCTTGTTTGGTTGCTTTTAACATTTAGCAGCCGTTGTTCAGGAAACTGTGTCCGAATTTGCAAAATTAGCCCAGATTTGAACAATGCGTTATTGGCGCTCGTCCACTTCATTGGTGTTACGGCGCGGTGCTGGTTAAATAGAATACCGTACCAAGAGTAAGAGGCTAGTTTAGGCGTTCTTTCCCACCCGATCGGCGCCGCCTCGACTAATTGATTTCAAACGCTCGTATATCGGTTAATCAAAAATCCCCGAATGTGAGTCGGATTTGTCGTTGTACCGGGAAAGCTCCCGTACATAACAATGAAAACCGCACGGGATTTCATCTTAGCAGTTGTGGCTGAAACTGGCCGGTTGCGTTTGACTTTGACCGTTAGAATATGCTACATGAAGAATTTGCGTTGACGTCAACGACGTGTTAGAACAATAGTTGGTGATTAGTTTGCAGCTACAGCCCCACTTACAATATGAGCTAGTACAACCGTATCCTACCTTGTTTTTCTCGCCATGGATGTTAATTGCTAAATCAGGCAGCTACTATGTAAGTTCAGGTTTATCAAACCTTTATGGCGATGCTATAAGTCTACATTTGATAAATATTTAAGATGGTTATTACAACTCTCGCACTAGCTTCGCTGACGCTATTTAACGTAGTATTATCCCAACACCCTAGCAAGGATCGTATACCTACGCGCCGCCACGCCTCAGCCTTATATGATGTGTCTTCCTCAGGAAACATAATGTTTGCTTGCATTCTTCCAATCTGCTATCCTTTCTTCATTCAACATATGTTAGCTCTCATCTGGCGACCTTATCTTCTCAGGTCAGTAAACAGCCGCTCCTTGCTAGATGCCCAGCTGTCACTTACTCGTCTGCGACACCTAATGAGTTGTAGTTCAGTTCTCTCACTGGTCTCTGCCGGCGCAGGCTTCCCTAGCACCCCAGCATGATTTGACAACCTGCGCGTTGCTGCGCCTTAGCCCCTTAGGCTCCGAACTATTTAACAACCTTATTGTATTCTTGCGCTACTCCCGTTCGCTCTCCTTTCATCCTAAAACCCTTCTTACCTTTCGTCAGTCGTGCAAGCTTAACCCATGTATTCAGCGCAAGTAGTTACTTTGCCTCAAATTTCTAGATGTTCATTTACCCCTTACTCGCTGTAATGTCTTAGACAGCTTTTACCTGCAACCCTCCAGCTCCCGGGCTAGCATTCCCTGGCTTTAGCCAACTTGGTACTTTTATCTGGGCATCATAGCATGGCCTGAATTTCTGCGCGCTGCTGCAGTTAGAACTAACATTCTGATATATTCAGCAACTATACTTTATGCTTGTATTACGGATATTGGCTGCCCTATCGTCGGTTACACCTTTTTATCTATTTGTTCATCAATTCTACCACCCGGTTAGCTCACAGACTCCCGTTAGCTTCTCATTTCTAAGTTTTCAGTTATCACTTACGCGCTGCCATGTTTGAGACACTTATTCATGTATGAGTCCAACCTACTCACTAGCTTTTCCTGGATCAACCTACCCTAGTACCATGCTCTCAGCACCCTGGAACGACGTTTCTCTGCGCGAAGCTGCGTACACATTTGTTCCGAAACCTCTCTTTCCTTTACTTGGTCTGTATTACTTCACTTTTATCCATCAAGCCTCTCACCTAGCCAGTACATCCGCTCTTTAACCACTCCTTTGTGGGTCTTCTCTTTTGCCTCGCAGCAACGGTATCGACGCGTGCTTATATAGGAGGTTATCTTGCTCCCAGGCTTTTCCCGTCGGCCATAGCACTATTCTCTTAGTACCCTCGCGTCATCTTTCTCTTTGGATCCCCCAAACATTTTTACCTCGCGTTTGAGTTCTATCTTTACGCTGCTTTACCACAAACTGACCTTTGAATTTCTTTCGTCGCAAGCTATTTATATCATCATTTACTTAATCTGCGCTTCCTATTGAAGTAGGCTGGCTATTAGCGGTTCCTCTACCATTCAAACGCCACCGTTCCTTGAACTTAGCTTTCCGTCTTCCCACGCAATACTTACATCATAGTAAACCGACACTGCGTGGTTTACCTAATGGCGCAACGTTATGCACTCCAAACAGATGGTAGCAATTTACCTATACCGCCCTTGCTCTTCACAGGACGTGCACAATACACTTTATGCACAACCATTGTTACACTTTGTACATCATTTTGTCTCCAAGCTAAACGTTATAACATAGGACCTTAACAATGTTTGGTTCCACGCCTGCTTTCGCGGTCATGGTTATCACTCACATTCCCTTTTCTCCGAGGTCACCAACTTCTTGGGTATCTCTGATTGGACCGAGCACCAGACGTTTTGACCGTGACAGGACACCATAAATCACAAGGACCTACAAAGCACATGGCTGTACAACAAATGGGTACAGCTGCTCTCACTATCACGACCGTTGTCCAGTAATGATAGGGACACGACGCCTTCACACTCCTGAAAAATATACATCACCAGAAATATCCAGATGCAACAAACTGAAAGTTTTCTCAACTAGACACTCACAAAGACTACTCTTCATGAACCTCTCATCCTCGATTGGCCTCAGCGATTATGGCGGCCCTGCCCAAGATATCTGATCAACTGACAGAGGAAATTGGAAGACCTTTGACTGCGGATAACCATGTGTGAAATCAGTCGGCAAGCTACTCTGCCAGTTGCACATAAGTGTACAACGGGATTTATGACAGTCTTCTAGGTCGTGGTGGGTTTATGCTTGGTAAGCCTTCTCCCTATAGCAAGCCACAAATGTCGGTGTAACAACATCGCGACGTGGCGAATGTGCATCGCCACTTAATAGCCACTTCCCACAACTACATACTGGAAAGCCGACTAATGTCATAATTCCATATTTTCTTGACACGTTCAAGTATACGATACACTATGCCTACATCTATCGTTTTCTGTACACATATAGTGCCCTGGATGTTTCACTACGCACACTAGAACCCAACGTATCGTCATGCATTGACGGTTTCATTCCTCATGATCACTATTACAAGTTCCGCAGCCTGTACAACCTTCGGTTTACTGCCGATTACATACGTATCAAGTTATTTGTTGCGAAACCTAATTGCGTGTAAACGATGATCATGCCTGGTTTGGTATGTCTCGATAATTTCGTGAATAAACTATTAATTAATTACTTTTATGTATTTACTTACATGAAAGTATGTAGGTGAAGTTAGGCTTCAAAGACTTTCCGTTGCACAAACTATATGGTATCCAAGTAGACCATCATTTTAGTTTCCTACTAGAGTGTCAGCAAAGCGGTCCTTAAAGTTGGCTCAGCGTGCTAACGGTTACAATCCTTATACTCAAAAATTAATAGCTACACCATTTTCGGTAAGTTTGTACAGGGATCCTGGCATATCGCGTATTGCTAAGGAAAGTTTACTGTGTTAGGCTTCGGTTTTTGGCGCCAATCTGCTATCATCTATCGGTGATCATTTGATGCAGTAGTTTAGAGAGTAGCCTCTGGAGGGAGCACGGGGAGTGATTCGAAAAGGCAGATCGGGTTGCAGGGACATTAGTTAGAAAAGCGAAACCGTTTACGTTCCAGCTATGGAAACGGAGTATACACAGCACACAGGGTAGTTATGCTTTGCAACCGAAAGCAACTCCAAGCTGATCAAGTCAAGCATTTGAGCTCAGCGAGCAGTTCAACCAATCACCTCGGTCGCCTGCGTGTACAACGAAATAATTTTAGGTAGCAATCCTTCGCATTTAGACACACTCTGACATCCGTCACACGCACGGTAAAGCACCGTACGCGCGTTTCATCCTTTCGGGAATCATCAGCAGTGCGCACTCCATCGGGCCCTGGTACGGTTCGAACCCGCAACTCGACTTTTGCCAGTCCCTGGTTGAGAACACTGAGCTAGGGTGGACGGCAACGACCATTGTGACTAACTTATTGGAGGTGATATAGCGTCGCTCACTATCCACTGAACTACACGTTACTGCCGTACAGAAGAGAGGGAATACGCTCACCAGGTGCAGAGCTTACCAAAATAAGGCTGTCAACTACCTTATGGCATTATAGACATTTTGGCCTGCCTACTGATTACCTGGGAGTAGTAGGGGAGTTGGATGATATTGGTATAAATTCGTCAAATCTAACATCACTCAGGCAGCTGTCACACGCCCTGGACAACCAGCATCACTACATCACATCTAGTAAGTTAGTCGCAATGATCGTTGCCATCCACCGTAGCTCAGTGGTCACAACCACGGACTTGCAACAGTCGAGTTGCGGGTTCAGGCCCTACCAGGGTCTGATAGCATGCACACGGCTGTTGATTCCCGAAAGGAAGAGACGCACGAACAGTGCCTCGCTGGGTGTGTGATGGCTGTCAGAGTGAGTCTAGATGTGAAGAATTTCTAGTTGTGCCATTCAACCCTCCCTACTACTCTCCTGAAGCAAGGTTAGTTAGACGTTTACACAGGAAAACCGGCGTATCTCCAGGCTGCTATATAACCCGCCCCCAGGAGCGACTATGTAAGATATCCTGCGATCTACGTGTGGACTGTCCATTGCGGCCAAGCCATCTGTGAGACGAAGTTGTGAAACATGCTGCAGCAGCTGGAGAGAACCATGCAAACGGACCCAAGCGGGCTCCCGCCCGTGTCTACAATACAGTGTCGAAACGGTAAAAATCGCTTTGTGGGGGACGGTTATTAAAGTTCACATAGGTGGTTGAGCAGGAATTTCCTTCCACTTCCAGTTGATGTGCGGGGAGCCAGCGAAAAGTGAGACCGAGGTGCAACCAACCGACGGTGTATATGGAAAGCAAAAGCAAAAGCAGCGTAAATTGATAGCAATACACAAGTGAGTGCAAAGCGAAAAAACTTACAAAGCTGTTTTTAGGTTTTTAAAATGTTTTGCTCTTTTTGGTAGTTGCAAAACGTTTTAGTTTCAGTTGTGCATTTTGGAGAACTTATGGTAAGTGCAGAAGAACATGCGAGGAGTGGTCTGTGGGAAGTAGCAAACGCTACCGAACTAGCAACAGCGCACTGGGTGTTTCAATCCCTCCCACTATGATTGATAATGGGTCCTGAACGGGTTACGTCGGTTATGGAGGTCGGTATCTCTGAAGCGAACAGCCTGGTCTGAGGTTGCGGTGCGAGGTGAGATAGCATAGGCTGTGAAAGGGCTTGTGACACCGAAGAGACGAACTTATTGATATATGCTGGCTTGGGTTGATGGACTTTGATCGTCCCAGCCTTACCATTGTAGTCAACGGTGAACCTCTTGTCGCATCTGCGTAAGCTACGGTACAGGACAGAATAAGAAGGTTGGAGTGGCCGGCTTACGCTGTCAGCGCGAAGGAATACGTGGGTGCAATTAGTTCAGCTTTCGTCCAAGTTGGTACGCAAGCTCGCTGCTCTGGGTTGCACAGGCGGAAGCTGTCACTTGTGGTGCAAAGGGCGAGCTTCGTAGTCGTCCTAATCGAAGGTTGTTTGCGACTTTTGGTGAGACGATTTCACCAAGAATGAGTTGTATGCATCCAAAGGCTAGTGGAGAGGCAGTGGCACGCAAATCCGTCTTAATTGTGGTTCTTCTGCCTAAGAGAACGAGCGGAAGTGCTTTGTGCCGGGGCGTGCTAGATTGGGCACAGTGCGATGCTTTGAGTTACCGGTGGAACGTTTCGCCCAACCCATTAGCTGCGGGTGGTATGCGTTAGTTAGGTTGTGCCGGCAACCAAGAACGTTGCGAGGATTACTGAAGGATCCGTCACAGTGTGATCCTTTGTCGGTGGTGACTACGCTGGGGTAACCGAATTGAGCTACCCATGGTTGTATTAAAGCTTGTGCAACTGTCTCAGACGGGCACTTGGCTATCGGAATCGCTGCTGGCCAACAGGTGAATCCGTCTACACAGGTTAGGAGGTACATGTGGCCTTTGCAGTTGGGCAAAAGTCCGACCAGGTCGACGTCGACTTTTGCGGATCGCGATTCAGGGGCAGGAAAGACGCCAACTGGGCTATTGATGTGTCTATAGACCTTAGTGCGTTGACCGTGTAAGCATGCGCTCGTCCAAAGGCGGACATCGCGGTTGACGTTGGGCCATATGAAGCTTTAGGTTACGAGCTTCTGCAAAGCAATTATGCCGGGACGAATCAGGTTGTGTAAAGCGTTGAAAACTAGTCGGCGCATCGAAGTAGGAACTACAGGTCGGAGAGCCGTTTTAAGGCGTCACAAAGAATAGTTCCCACAGACGTAGCTTGTGGATTTTTGCGTAGTTTCCACTCGGTGTTGTGTTGTAGCTTGTCTACGTCGTGATCAGTTTGTTAGGTAGCAGCCATGGCGGCTAGGTCGAGGTTGGTGCCAGGCGCTAAACTGAGCTGACAAATGCGTGAAAGCGCATCCGAGACGAGTTTGAATGCACCGGAAACAAGTCGTACGTCTGTTGTAACCTGAGATACTTTATCTAAGTGTCTAGTTTTCCGCGACGAATACTTGGCTGTTGCCCCATTGATTGCGTGGATCAATTGCTTGTGGGTAGTGAAGACTGTAAAATGTCGACCTTTGAGAGGGGGACGGAAATGTCTGATACCTAGGTAGATAATCAACAGTTCCCTAACGAAGATGCTGTAACGCGATTCGGCAGGTGGTAAGAGTTTCAAGAAGAAACCTAGAGGTATCCCTCGACGGTCCATGAGTTGTTGAATAACTGCACTGACGGCAACGCCGGATGCATCGTTTGTCATAAAGAGTGGTGCTGATCTGTCTGGGTGGGTGAGAAACGTTATGTTGAAGATAGCATTTTAAGCTTCGTAAAAGGCTGTCTAGGGTCGTTTAGAAAATGAATAGACCATTAGTTACCGCGGTGCAAGTGAGTCACTGGTTGAACAATGCTAGCGGAATTAGGAATAAAGCGTCGATAATAGTTGACCAGGCCAAGGAATCGGTGTAGCTGTTTGGAGGAATTTGGAGTGTGATAGTCCTTCAGTGCCTGGATTTTGTCTGGCAGAGCTTCCATACCACAGGCGGATATTCCGTGGCCAATAACGTCCATGGAGCATTGGCCAAGCTGGCATTTATCGGAGGTGACAGTAACCCTTATGGTGCGTCATGCGTTGGAAGAGCGCGTCTAGTAATGAAAAGATCCATCGCCAGAAGAGCTGGCGATGAGGATGTCATCTGGATAAAAATAAACGCCTTTGAGTCCACGGGTTACCGCATTTAAGAAACGCTAAACGTTTGAGCAGATGTGCTGAGGACGAAAGGCATTCTGAAGTGCACGAATGGGCCGAATGGTATAATGACTGCTGTTTAGCCATGTCGGCTGGCGCCACAGGCATCTGATGGTAGGCACAAACTAGGTCGCTTTTACTAAAACTAACCTTACTCGCTAGAGCTGAGGTTAAGTCGTGCATGGGCGGAATTGCTTATTTGTCCGGGGGTGCATATGTTAAGTGCCCTGTAGTCACTATAGGGTGCCAGTCACGGGATTTCTTCGGCACCATTTGTAATGGTGATGCTTATGGACTTTTGGACGCGCGGAGTATTCCCATTTCGAGCATTTGCTCTAGTTCCGCATTAGCAGCTTTGAGCTTGTCCAGGGCTAGTCTGCGAGGCCTGGCCGAAAGATGCGGCCCCTTAGTGCAAATGTACTGCATGACATTTGACGTCACAGGAGACTGGTCGTTCGGAACGCGAACGAGTTTAGGATGCTTTTTGGTAATTTCTATAAAAAGTTATGAACTTTGAAGTAGGACACAAATGGGAGTGATAACCGCCATTTTGGCGGTAGTCCAGATAACACTGAGCGATGTCCTAGAGTCCATAAGCTTTTTCGTTTTAGCATGGATGAGAAGGTCGAAGCGTTGAAGCAAGTCTATGCCTATGATAGCGAAGTGCAGGCCTGAAACCATGAAAGGCCAGCGAAGGGTTAGTCAGAGGCCTAACTTGGGCGTTAGCAGACTTTCGCAGAAAGTTGCGATTGGTGTGCCGTTGGCGGCACACAGCTTGGTCGTCGAGTGTGAAAGGACCTGATCTGAGCTACGGGATATAACGTTAACTTCAGCTCTAGTGTCGACTAGAAACTCGGTGCCTAAAGTTAGATCCATAATGCGGCTGAGTCGACTTGGGTCTTGGCCGGTCGCGTCCGTCGCCGCTAGGGGCCGGCCGAAAATTTGCCAATCTGCTCAGCGAAGTTGAATGCTTTGATGCATTTACGAGCTGCGATACCAAAACGTTGATGGTACCAACAGCAAGCCTGCCTGTGGCTGGAGTTGGAGCTTTTAAATGGCGTTTTCGATCGGCTGTGACGACGACTGTGCATAGTAAGCTGTTGCTCCTGGAGACTAAGTGCCTCAACTGGTGTTTGCAGGGCTTCTATAGTTGACTGTATGCCAGTGATAGAAGTCCTCTGGGACGCGACGGCCTTGATCTTACTGGCATCGGCTTGTGACTGTGATGGTTAAATGACTAGATCCGGAAAATCTGCTGGTTGAATGAGCGAAACGGAGCTTGTGGTAGCAAGAATAACTTGCATGTTTTCTGGTAGCCGATATTGCCATAGTTCATGAAGTGCAGTCTGGTCCATGTTTGAGGAACCAAGGAGTTGTTGCATATCTAGTAGCAGGGTTGTGGGCAGTTTGTCGCACAGTTGCAGAACTCTGAAAAACTGCTGCCTGCGTGCATTCTCGGTGTGCATGACACGTTTAACCGTGGCCTCCTTGACAGCCTCATGGCGGTTTTCAGTCTGCGAAATGCTAACGTTTCGAACTTGCATTGATGTCTCCTTCGGGAGATATGACCTGAGCTTGATATACTTCGCGTTGTCGGAAGTGATCCTGTGGTCATAAAACTCATCCTCAAGGTGAGCAAACCACAAAAGTGGATGTACGTCCCAAAACGTTGGCACAGAGAGAGATACAACCCTAAAAAGAGCCACTACCTTAGGGCATACAACTTCCATGGCCTAAAAATTAGGCTACCGTATGCAAAAATAAACCGGAAGCAAAGAAAAATAAATGGAACGAGCTCAGCGGAGAAAAGGTTGGTATATCCGGTCGTAAATCTGTTCCGGAGTCGGGTTCACTAATTTAGCGAGCAGCTTGTAGCGGATGCCGGAAGGCGAATCGAAAGGACTGATGAGGTTGCAAGGAACTTAGCTATAAATAGCTGACACTGTTTGCGCTCTAGCTTGGGGAACGGAGGATCTACAGCACACAGGGTAGTTGCGCTTAGCAACCAAAACGAGCGCCAAGCAAAGATGGTGCTGATCAAGTCAAACAATCGAACTCAACGACCTGTTCATCAAGTCACAATGGTCGCCTCGGTTTACAATGAAATAATTTAGTTAGAATTTTACCCAGGCAACCCGGGGAATCTCCAGACTGCTACAGTAGTACTAAGCACGATCTGATGTGCTTAGGACCAGCGTTCTTCTATCACGTAGGGTGTTTAATGCCTGGAATGCGTCAATAATGGTGAGGTGTCATTAGGACAGTGGCTTGAGCACAGAATAAATGCTCTTTGATTGCGAATCCACACCTGCATTTCATATCCTATATTTTACCCTTAATTATTTTATTTATTGTTACTTTTCCACTGATACTTATTTCCACCTTTGTGTTACTTTATAACTTTACTCCGACTTCACACGGCCAGTACATCGGGGACTGCCAGCGCAAGCCATGTGGGCCTTACTTGGCTGACCGGGCTGTGCTTCACGCGTTTTGCCTTGACTGTCCTATATTGCTGAGATGACGGTCAATACATACCCAGACCCAGTGGCCTACTCAAGGAGTAATATACACTGGAACTTACTGTTGTTCCAATCCTGCATGAACTTAGGTTTGAACACAGCAAGCGATCCAATGTAGTGCAGCGATCATCGGGCGCGACCGGGAAACATATTGGCAAAGAAAGCGAGTTTGTAAAGCCCACGCACTTTTCTGATTATAAAACTTTTATCGCTGCGTCAAGCACGTTTAAATATGGCTAAAGAGGTACTATCTTGTTTTAGTTATTCAAACGTTGCATGGCCGTATGTATTGTAGCTTCGGTTTTGAAAGACCGCTGACAAAAGTGAGCGAAATTCCAATTTTCCCGCCCTTCGATTTATCATGTTGTTGTGCTCCGGATTTCTCATTCCTGCTTTCCCTCGCTGGCTTTTTCCCCACTTAAGTAGTACCTCGCATATTTCTCATCCGTGTGATATACTTCACGCAAAACTGCAAATCACCGGGAGTGATATATTCGGCGTTGAGTTTTGTGGAAGTAATGCTTTTCCTACGTGAGTGCATGTCTGCGTTGGCCTGGCACTGATCTTGTAGCAATAATTTCGCTTTTAGTCATACATTCACTTGCGTTATCCAATGCGCGCACTCGTCGGCATTTCCTGCGTGCGTCAACTCGGCATGCCTGTAATGCGTTCACTTGACGCCGCGACGTAAGTATACTTCTAACCGGCCTAAACGAATATCGATATCTTTGTAATGATTTTCGTTTCGCCGGCTCACCACGCAATTAAAATCCGTTTCTGTGCTTGCTGCTGTCGTCACATTTTTCGTATTTTCAGATAATTCTCTTCACGTTTCTGGTCAGCATTAAACCTCACATATTTTGGTTTCCCTGCGAAGTGTTCTTGCTGTTATTGTATGGGATTCATAAGTGCACAGTTTTTATACCAGTCAATCTTAAAGTCCCATTGTCGTTATGCTGGCGTCCATTGGTAAAATGGCGAAGCAGGACGCGAAGTTCTCTACGTATGATCCATGCTGTAGAGACAAATGTGGAAGAGCAGGGGAACATTGAACGATTGACCTTGTTGCCATATAAACCTGACTAATTCAATTTAACCAATTATTGCGAATCTAGCATGGTTTTGGCTGCATCCTCAACTATTGACTTGCATTGCAGTTTCTTCGTGATATAACATTTCGCGTTAGGGTCAGCGAAGCTGGATCAAGCAGCGACACTGCTTACAGTGGTGTTCTCCAAGGTTCTGTTTTAGAATTACTATGGTTTCCCATGTTGATCAACGGCTTGGTTGCTCTTCTCTATTACCCCTGTTATATTTTTGCTGATGAAGTTCGTCAATAAGGGTAAACAAGAGATGTCTAAGGACTTTCGCACTGTAGGTTGGTCGGTTAGATGGGATCTGATTTTAAACCTCGAGGCTGGTTACATTCGACCACCGGTGCCTTCGCAGTTTGGCTCACATCCGTTGGGAACACCGTGTGAGCAACCAACGTGTTCGACGCCCTGTTTACAACACAAGAAAATGTACTAAAACTATTAGCACCGTCATTTCACGCACCAGGCTCCGATGGCTCGGCCACGTGTTACGCATGCTAACCCACCAATTTCCGCGAGGTGCGTTGTTTGCTCACCGGGGGTGTGGATGGAAGAAGAGGAGGGATGGCCAAACGATGACTTGGTCGAGAGAAATGAAGGCCCTCACTTCGGAGCTGGTCTCGGTTGGAGTTTCACGGCTTCCTCGTTGGGGTCTAAAAGACGACGAACACGTTTGGCTGGATACACTTGCTGACATGGCTAGGAACTGACCTCAGTGGCGTTCCTGCTGAGTTTCTTTGTCCCTCCCCAACCCTTTTAGCCTCCCCCTCCAGCCACGGTCTCTTTTCTTAGCGTAATATAATTTTATTTAATAGTTTTTTCTTGTTGCCTAGTAGCCGGTTCGTAGCTTTCCTGAACCATGCCAATCCGTTGCTGGTAGCTTAGCTGGAATGCAACTGTTGTACTTATTTTCTTTTTCTTTTATGTATTGCGGCACAGTAGCTCAGGTGCTTTACACCTCTAGCTGACTTGTATAGTGATGACGATGATGTCCTTAAACGTCAGCAAACACCAGTTACTGACTTCTCAATATGAAGATTAGAGTGCTGACGTCCGTCAAGCCTCCAGATTTGCGACGTGCAGATGAGACACGAGACTTAGGCATCAGTGTGGTAAACGACTTCAAACCTTCAGCGCAATATAAGGTTGCTGCCAACAAAGCGCAGAATGAGTTGTTTTGTCCCAAAAGATTTTTATTCAGCACTGTCCGCGTAAGGGTTAGCGTCCTCGCGGTATACCCAGCCCATCATCATTCATCATTATACACCTCAGCTAGAGGTGGGAAAACACCTCCGCTATTGTGCCGCAATACATGAAAGAAATACATACATACATATAACACAATACACAAAGGAAAAATAGATATAACAGTTGCATGCCAGCTGAGCTACCAGCAACGGATAGGCATCGTTCCGGTAAGCTTCCAGCCAGCTACTAGGCAAAAAGAAAATTTTATTTATTATGTTTTACCCTAGGAAGTGAGATCGTAGATGGTGGGGGAGACTAAGAGGGATGGGGAGGGACAAAGCAACTCACAGCAGAAACTCCACTGAGGTCGGCTCCTTGCCATGTCAGCAAGTGTATCCAGCCAAACGTGTTCACCGTCTTTTGGACTTCAACCAGGGAGCCGTGAAGCTCCAACCGAGGCTAGCTCCGAAGTGCTGGACTTCATTCCTCTGGATCAAGTCATCGCTTGGCCACCTCTCCTCTTCTTCCACCCACATCCCCGGTGAGCAAACAACGCACGTCGCGGGAGTCGGTGGGCTGGCATGCGTAACAAGTGGCCGAGCCATCGGAGCCTGGTGCGAGAAATAACGGTGCTGAGTGGTTCAGTTCGGTTTCCTGTACCGTAAACAATGCGTCGAACACGCTCGTTACTCACGCGGTGTTCCCACCATATGTGAGCCAAGCTGCGAAGGCACCGATGGTCGAACGTAGCTAGCCTCTTCAAGTCCGCCGACCTTAGGTTCCAGGTTTCGCAACCGTGCAGTAGGGTCGAACGTACCGTTGCATTGTACACTCTACCCTTCAGGGCGGGAGTGATGTCGCGCCGCCGCCATAGGTGACGAAGGTTAGCAAAAGCACTTCGAGCTTTTCATATACGGTTCGTGATCTCGTCTTCGATCCCAAGAGCGCTGATACAGCTTCCCAGGTAATTGAATTTCTGAAAGACTTCCAGCTGATCCCCACCAAGGGTCAGCGCAGGAGGCGATCCCTGCCAATCTTGAAGGAACGCTTTGCACTTCAATGGTGCAAAGCAAAGCCCAAACGGCTGACAGCCAGTGCTAATCTGTCCAGCGCGGCTTGGCACGTCTGGGAGCTGTCACAGATGAGGGCAATGTCGTCTGCATACTCCAAGTCAAGAAGTCGTTCTCCTGGGAGTAGCTCCACACCTTCCAAGTCATGTCCTGTAAATGCAAACTCCATGACTTCGTCAATAACGAAGTTGAAGAGGAAAGGTGACAGCGGGCATCCTTGTCTCACCGCTGGAGATATTGAAAGGTGGCGACAGCTTGCCGTAAGCTGCCCGTGCTACGCAAATATAATGTTTGGATAATATTTACATATTTCTCGGGCACATCTTTTCTGAGTAAACAATTCCAAAGGGCACATCGATCAAGCGAATCTAAGGCACCTTTGATGTCAAGGAACACAACAACGGTGGGCCGCCAATATGTGTGGCGGTGCTCCAACAGCTGACTCAAGGTGAAGATGTGGTCGATGCAGCCACGACCCCGACGAAACCCGGCTTGCTCCTCACGAATCTGGCTTTCACGAGCGCCAGTCAGTCTGTGAAGAATTATGGAGGCTAGTAATTTGGAGGCGATGGAGATCAGACTGATTCCTCTATGGTTGCCGCATTCCGAGCGCGAGCCGCCATTGAAGATGGGAACAATAACGGAGCGGCTCCAGTCGGTTGGGACAGTCTCCTGCTCCCACAGTTTCACTAGTAATTCATGCAAAGCATCAATAAGAGCAGAGCCTCCGAATTTGAAGAGGGCTGGAGGAAGATCATCTGGTCCAGCGGCTTTGTTCAACTTCAACAGTCCGATCTCACGTTCGACTTCTGAGCGAGAGGGTGGATCCAAAGGGACAGCCCACGGAGCAGGGCGATCACTCGTCGGCGAAGAATCGAACAATTCTAGCCGATTAAATTGCCTTTCAAAATGCTCAGCCCAACGCTCCAAACGTTTTGACAAATTGTGAATAGGCTGTCCACTCTCATCACATATAGTTTCACTAACACCAGGCCTCCTGCTGCCCGTTTCCCGTATCAGACGGAATAACTTACGATGGTTGCCAAGGGCAGCGGCCACTTCCATCTCTGACGCACGATGAGGCCACCAAGATTCACGGTCTCTCCTCAGGCTAGCGCGGAGTTTTGCCCGGAGCTCTTTGCGAGTTTCATTGTACTCGCTTCCAGCCGGGATATGCCGGCGAGCGTCGATAAGTTCCAGAGACCGAGACGAGACCCAATGTCCATGTTGGCTTTTAGACATACCACATGAGGATTTGCCCGCTGCTAGTAAGGTCTGGCGAACATGTGACCAGTGACTATCAATTGTCTCCAGTGAGCGATTGCTCAACTCGCATGTCAGCGTACTTTGATACGCATTCAGAACAGCTGGCTTTGTCAGTTGGTTAGTGTCAATGCGCTCACAACATCGTCGTGGGCGTCCGCCAAAGCGCAACCGCACGTCAGCACATACAAGTGCATGATCGGTGTCCACACATGTGCTCCAAACCGAGCGACAATTCTGGATGCAGCCTCTCCAGCGGTAACTAATAGCAATGTGATCGATCTGCGTCCAAGGCTGGTTCGAGGCTGGTGGACGCCAAGTCACCCGCCGGCGGGTGCTGTGTCGGAAATTAGTGCTCGCAAGAAATAAGCGAGCATCTTCACACAAATGAAGTAACCGCTCACCGTTATCATTACGGGAGCCTACACCGTGCTGACCGCCCAGATGCATTTCATCAGTGGACAACTTTCCAACTTGTGCGTTCATATCCCCCGCCAACACAACAGTGTCCGTGCTTCTTCTGTGGCGAAGGAGCTGAGTCAGTTGGCGGTAGAAGTCGTTCTTTACCGAATCATCGCTACAGTTTGTGGGCGCGTAGGCAGCGATGATGAATAGACACCTATTAGTCCCGCGCGACTTCGAAACTTTAAACGAGCCAGCCAATCGGACCGCACATCCGGCTACCGATTGGAATCCAATCAACCAGAGCAGCTTCAGCCCGGGGACTCAGGGCAATGCCAACACCAGCTTGGCCGGTGCTCGAAGCTGCATCGTCACCGGATAGGCGCACTGAGAAAATACTGCTTGCGTCATCTGAAGAGGATCGCAGAGTGAGCACAGAGCTCGAGTCTTGCAGGCGGGTCTTTGATAAGCAGCAGATATCGATCGAAAGAATCTCAAATGTTCGGGCAAGTGCTGCCTGTTGACCGATCTGTAGTAGTGTGCGTACATTGAGGCATGCCAATCTGAAGGAGGATCGAGGGCTCCAAATGGAAGCCGATGAACTGGAATGTACCGCTTGGTTGGACATGGGCTTGTCGACAGCAGAGGATTGACGCTCCGCGTTCACATATGAGTTGAAATTAGAAGCTAAATGCCTAGCAAAGCATGTTGGGGGAGGGCCAAGAATCGAGGGGCTGAAAACTGGGGGGATATAAGTGAAGTTGGAACGGGACGGTAAGCGTGAAAAAGCGTAAGATGGGGAATAAGAAGACGGGAAGGCTTGAGCAGTAGCATCCAAATCCCTATCCACCCTGCTCGATGCAGCAGATAGGGCACCGTTGATTATCCTCTGCGGTGGCCAGAGCATCAGCAATTTGTTTGAGATAATATTCATGGTATTGCGTGGTCAGGATACTGTCAGGTTGCCCAGGCCTAGACAGGAGAACGATTAGGGTTCTCAACCAAAGCCTTTGGTTCAAAAACCTGACCGCAAGGCAGCGGGTTTGGCGTTGGGCTACAAGGAATCCGTTTTAAGGAATAAGGTGCCACCCTCATTCCTACCCCTAACCTGGAGGACCAGGAGGCTGAGTTTATCTGGCCTCTAACCATTGACCAATCTGGTATGAGTGGCTCTGAAGGTGCAAAAACTCACCACCCAGCATAGCTCAATGGATCGCTGAGGCACACAAACCATCGCACCACGGTAAGGTCCAGCCTCATTGCGATGGGCCCAGCCCGCGCGCCGCTGATGGTGGTCGCGCGGCAGCGAAGCGCCTTTACGGCGTACAGCTGCCATATTATTATTTATGCGGCACTAGAGCTGTTTCTGTTCCCTTATCCTAAGTAGTAGTAAGATCTCATCCAGAACTGTGTGCATGCATGTGCAGCGGGAAAGACGTCGCCTGTTTAGAAATGGCACAACAACTGGTGACTAAAATGATTGAGGGTCTAGATGAAAAACCATACACTTAACGCCTAAGGAGCTTAGGTCTATATTCATTGGGACGGTGCGAATTAAGAAGGGACCAAATGGAGACGTTTACAATCGTGAAGGGTTTTAGTGCTATCCAGTATACTGAACTGATTCAGTTAGCCGGGTCAGCTCACCTGTGAGGACGTCAGCTGAAGCTCAAGCGTCAGATCTAGGCTGGATTTCAGGACGAAATTCTTTGTGAATCGTGTAGTCAATACCTGGAATAAGCTACCTGCAGCATTGATAGAATGCAGCTCTATAGAGGCCTTTAAAAAGGCTTAGATAATTGTCGGTCTGAACCATTTCCAGAATTACTGTTATTTTATTGTACCACGTCACCGTAACCTCTTACTATATGACAGTACAGCGAATGCTAGCTTTTGCTCTAGTCTTTTGCGGAAGCCGCGGAAGTTAATCAGGTGTCGAAGTACCGGGGCTCTTGTTTGCTTACCGCTGTAAGAAACAGGACTTTCGTTAGACAGAAGCCTGTATCGTCCTTGGAAGTTGACCTGACCTGACCAACGTCAGCATGGCAAATATGTTGTAGGGTCTGGTGTTACAGGCACGCAACCAAATTTGCTTCATTTGATTTGAGAACCCTAATGGTTCTCCTGTCTAGGCCTGGGCAACCTGACAGTATTCTGCCCACGCAATTCAATGAAACTTTCCTACAACAATTTCTTGATGCTCTGGCCGTCGCAGAGGATAATAAACGGCGCCCTATCTGCTGCATCGAGCAGGGTGGATAGGGCTATGGATGCTACTGCTCAGGCCTTCCTGTCTTCTTATACCCCTTCTTGCGCTTCTTCATCCTTATCGTCCCGCTCCAACTTTACTTATATCCCCCCATTTTAAATTCCCCAATTCTTGGCCTTCCCCCAGCTTACTTCAATAGTCGCTTGTTTTCTAATTTCAAATCACACACAGTCGCAGGGCCTCGCTCCAATCCAGTCGACAAGTGCATGTTCAACCAAGCGGACAACGTCAGTTCATCCGTTTCCCTTTGGAGTCCTCGCGTCCCGCTAAGACTGGCATGCCTCAACATGCGCAATTTGCTGCAGATTGGCCAACAGGCAGCACTTGCCCGCACACTAGAGACCCTGTCGATCGATATTTGCTATTTATCAGAAACCCGCCTGCAAGGTTCGAGTTCCGTGCTTACCCTGAGATCCCCCACATGCGACACTGGCGGCACATTCTCATTGCGCCTGTCTGGCGATGATGCAGCTTCAAATGCCGGTCAAGCTCGCGTCGGCATTGTTTTGAGTCCGCGTAGGGGTGGGCGTCCTCGCGGTATAATCAGCCCGCGCGCGACTGGTGGTGGTCGCACGGCAGTGAAGCGCCGTTACGGCGTTCAGCTGACACATTATTTTATTATTATTTATTGAGTCCCCGGGCTGAAGCTGCCCTGATTGATTGGATCCCAGTAAACAGTAGAATGTGCGCCATTAGATTAGCTGGTTCCTTCCGTGCTACGAAGTCGCGCGGGGACAAAACTTGCCTGTTTGTCATTGCGGCTTACGCCCCTACAAACTGTAGCACTGATTCGGTAAAAGATGATTTCTATCAGCACCTTCACGAGCTCCTTCGTTACAGAAGAAGCACGGATACTGTGGTGTTGGCTGGCAATCTAAACGCCCAAGTCGGAAAATTGTCCTCTGATGAGCTTCATCTGGGCGGCCAACATGGTGTAGGCTCCCGTAATGATAATGGTGAGCGATTGCTACAGCTGTGTGAAGATGCTCGCCTCTTTCTCGCGAGCACTGACTTTCGACAGCACCCGCAGAAGTGTGACTTGGTGGCCACCAGCCTCGGCCCAGTCATGGACGCAAATCGATCATATCGCGATCAGTTACCGCTGGAGAGGCTGTGTCCAAGATTGTCGCTCGATTTGGAACACGAGCGTGGACTCTGACCACGCACTTGTCTGTGCCGACCTCCTGGTGCGTTTCGATGGACGTCCGCAACGTCGATGTGAACGGATTGACACCAGCCAGCTGGCGAGTCCAGATGTTCTGAATGTGTACCAAGGTGCGCTGACATCTGGGCTGAGTAAGCGCCCACTAAACACCGTTAAAGATCACTGGTCGCATATTCGTCAAACGTTACTGTTAGCAGGCATGTCTTCATGTGGCAAAGCAAATTGCCAAACCGGACATTGGGTCTCTACACAGTCTCTGGAACTTATTCATGCTCGCCGACGTATTCCGACTGGAAGCGAATACAATGAGGCTCGCAAAAATCTCAGGGCAAAACTACGTGCTAGCCTGAAGAAGGACCGCAAAACCTGGTGGTCTCATCGTGCCTCTGAGATGGAAACAACCGCTGCCGTTGGTAATCATCGTAAGTTATTCCGTCTGATACGGAAAACAGACAGCAGGAGACCTGGTGTTAGCAAGACCATACGCGAAGAGAGTGGGCAGCCGATCCACAGCTTGTCAAAACGTTTGGAGCTCAGTACGTTTCGCCACAGTGCCGAGAGAGAGAATGTTAAATTTACGCCGATTCACGGCGGGAGTGCAATACATAGATTTACGAAAATATATGTACAGTTTGGTCTGAACGAATTTGTGATCAGTGCCACACTCAGCTCCACGCAGTACACGTGTCATGCGCACTTCACGCATATCACGCTGACGTACGATGACATAGTCGAGCAGGTGAGCGTGACCACTCCGTGGGTGCGTCCAAGTTGCTATATCACTCGCACTCAGTGCAAACCGAGTGTTCGTGATCGTCAGGCCGTGAGTGGCACACAGTGAGAGCAGCCTGTCACCGTTCGCATTCGCTGAACTAATGCCATGCGCACCGATAACATCTGTCCACGCTGATGCATCACGCCCAACGCGCGCGTTGAATTCACCCTGTGGAGATAGTCGGTCGCTCCTCGGCACAGACCGTATCACGGAGGATAGCTAAGTGTAGAACTGATCACGCGTGTCATCAGGATAACACATGGTCGGACCGTACGTGCTTATAAAAGTGGCAAACTTACCTCTTCCGAGTCGCAGGCGAACAGTCATCAGCCGCGCGCTGATGCCCGTTGGTTCACCCACCAGCTGGCCATTCAGGCGGTCGGATATTGCAAATCCGACTTCATGTTCACGTGGTGCTGAGGCGGCGTTGCCCGCCCAGTAGAATGTGTAGTCAGCACCTGCTTCATGTAACTTACCTTGCTCAGCGAACCGAGTTTCACAGAGCGCCGCAATATCGATGTGGTAGCGCGCCAGCTCCATTGCGACCAGTGCAGTGCGTCGTACGGGGCGCTCGCTGGAGTTCCGGTCCAGTAGTGTGCGCACATTCCAACACCCGATGCTGAGTGCTTTGCGCGCAGGCATACGATTGCATTGGTGGGCAATCGCACGCGAGGTGGTCGTTGTCATTCGGAGGTTTGCTTGAGGGACTCCACCCGGAGCCTTTGGCTCAATAGCCTGACCCACAAGGCAGTGGGTGGTTTGGAGGTTTGCTTGAGGGACTCCACCCGGAGCCTTTAGCTCAGTAGCCTGACCCACAAGGCAGTGGGTGGTTTGGAGGTTTGCTTGAGGGACTCCGCCCGGAGCCTTTGGCTCAATAGCCTGACCCAAAAGGCAGTGGAGAGCAGATCCAGCTCGGGAATGTGATTGCAGAGACAGATGGGGATCTGCTTGACGGCCGTCACACGCAGCCTTTGGGGTTCTGGAACAGTTATCATATGTTTTGCGACCGTAATTGGATACGCACCTGCGACCCCGGCCAGACGCAGGTGGGTTTTTGGCGGGTTTGCACCAATTTGACCAGGGGCTGCCTGGCTTGAGGCGGGCAGTAGCAAACCATTGAACTCCCGGAGGTGTCCTCCCACCGTCAGAGACAATGCATGGCACTCGTGCTCTACGCCAATCGAGCTGTGAGCTTATTACCCGTAACCTGTTGTCTCCCATGGCTAGGTTTTACGGGAAGTGGGCCATCGACCACTGCCTAACCTCCGGAGAGGATGGACTAGGATACTGCCAGGGCGCCCAATCCTGACAGGAGAACGACTCGGGTCCTCAGCCAAAGCCTTCGATTAAATGAACACCCGAAAGGCAGCGGGTCTAGCACATGGTCAGTTAGCTGACTCATGCGGATTGGTGTCCTGGATCTTAGCAGGGAGAAGGGCGAAACCTAACTCCCACCCAGCGGTCGCCACGTGGAGGCGCCCAGGACATGAGACTATGGCGCAACAGTAGCAGCAGTGGGTAGACCATCTGTCAGGATCTAGCCACCACCAGCCTCAGCGCACCATATGGTTGGCGGCATCCGGTTTCGGATTTGCCTGTCACTGTAGCCAGCCACAGGACGCCTGCGCCTACAGAGGGACCATGGGTGGGTTGCACTGCACCACCTACAGCTCCAACCAGATACCCCATATCCAGTGTAAACCCGAAGGAATAAGACCGGGAGGCATGTAGATGTGGTTTTTATCAACGGAGCCGGGCCACACTCCTTCACAGGCAAACACAAGCACGCTGTATTTGGGAATCAAGCGCACACAAGGCGGGGACTGGACCATAGTCCGCTCCACACTGATTGCATGGAACCACTCTTTGATCCTAACACGACCACAGGGACCATGCACCCCGTCCCTTTCAGTAACGACTGACTGCTTGCTAGCGCCAGTGTGGACGAGGTAGTGGGTAATAGACAGGTAGGCAGCTTGTCAACGTGCACATCAAGCGCAGCCACTTCGGGGATATCAAGCAACAACCAATCACTTGTATGAAAGAAAACAAAGCGAGTAATGCATAAGGAAACGATGACCTAAATATAAAATTAATGAGCATATGAAATAAGTTGTCTACGAACGTATCCGAGATAAGTTCAGGGGTATTTTTGTTCGTCGAAATCAGCCGACAATTCAGATAAGTCAACTAGCTATCTGAATTGTCGGCTGATTGCGACGAACAAAAATACTCACCAAAGTCCTTCCACTCATAAGTAATAAGTTCAGGTCAGAAAGTATATTTGCCGGTATTGACACAGACACGAAAATGTTATCGAACTTGACTATAATTGGCTTAACCGACGTGTGCGAGTTTATAGAAGATAGTTCAGGTAGACATTCATCTGAGAGGAAAAGCATTAGGACAAAATTGTAAACCCACCACCTGAAATAAATAGACTTAGCATGCAAGCACGCGGTTAGTAAGTGAATTGCAGCGTACCTACAAACGCTGCGCCAGTTCTGCCTACGTTCTCTACAGGGCCTGTCGTTGCTTCGGTAGTGGTCCCGAGTGGCCTCGCTCATGGCTCACCAGGCCTGCCTGACTCAGGCACTCGCGATCGCATGTGCTACAGCACCATGCGCTCAATGTCGATGGAGTACAACCTATCGGTGCTTGCCGCTTCTTCTCTGCATGTATGAGGTCTTTCTCCCGCACTTCGGCAACTGCCTACGTGATTAGTTCGTGCCATGCACGCCGATCGACGACCTTCGATTCCCATGACCTGCAATCAAGATTGGAACGTGAGATGCTCACTTTGATCAAA
Source organism: Dicrocoelium dendriticum (assembly GCA_944474145.2). Classification (NCBI taxonomy): domain Eukaryota; kingdom Metazoa; phylum Platyhelminthes; class Trematoda; order Plagiorchiida; family Dicrocoeliidae; genus Dicrocoelium; species Dicrocoelium dendriticum. Next base: position 100,371,163 of record OX104066.1, read on the forward strand.
TCCTGGAAACCTTACCTTAGTTTCCTCACGTGTCGCTTCCCAACGCTCAGCTGACCGTATGAATTGTTTCGGTATCCGCGTTGAATCCATACGACTCACATAACCTAGCCACCTCAGGTGTCTCAGCAAAAGTATGCAATCCACTGCATACCTCCCACTTTGTCGCAACACTTCCGTATCAGCAACTCTGTCTCCCCAGGTGATGCGCAAAATTCGTCACAAACACTGATGATTGAACCGCTCGAGATATCGCACGTCCCGCTGGTACATCTTCCGCGTTTCACTGCCGTATAGAAGAACGGACAGCACCATGGATTTGTACACCATCAGCTTCGTGCCGACGGTAAGCTGATGGTTGTTCCACACTCGGTACTCAAGCTTCCCGAATGCCATTGCTGCCTTCGACACGCGGATACGCAGCTCACTGTCTGGCAGCTGATCAGTCGACATCACACTGCCAAGGTACCTGAAGCGGGAGATGGTTTCCAATACTTCAGCACCAGTGCTGATTCGCGACAATATTGAAGACTACACCTCCAGTGAAGGCTAAAACAGTCAGACAGTTTTGCTTGTGTTGATGTTGAGCCCGAATTTGGCCGCTGTCGAAGCCAGAGCACTACTCATATGCTGCAACTCATCCGCGCTGTGTGCAGACAACGCATAGTCGTCAGCAAACAGCAATATACGGATAGTTGTCTCACAGACTAGAATTCTCGCACCGAAACGACGGATGTTCAACAACCCACCATCAATACGGTGCTCCACACGAACACCGTAATCACAAGCCTCATCAAAAGCACAAGACATCATGGCATGAAGATATATATTAAACAGGGCAGGAGCTAAGACACGGCCTTGCTTCACACCAGAGACAACTGTAAAGTCATCAGAGGTCTCTCCACTCACCTGCACCCTCGCTCGCGTACCACTGTGCAGACATTCAATTAAACTTACAAACTTACGCGGGCAACCAAACTTACCCAATACCAGACACAATGTTTCGCCTTTCACCGTATCAAATACCTTGGTGAAATCAACAAAAAGCGAGTACAAAGGCTGGTGGTAATCTGCTAGAAGTCGTTCAGGAATTCAAGTACCTGGGCAGCTATATTAGCACCCGTGGGATTGAAGATGAGGTTACGAACCGCATAGCAAAAGCTCGAGGTGCTTTTGCCAATCTCCGCCACCTGTGGCGCAGACGCGACATTACTCTCGCCCTGAAAGGCAGTGTTTACAATGCAGCCGTCCGTTCTACTCTCTTATATGGTTGTGAAACCTGGCCCATCAGGTCGACTGACATGAAGAGACTCGTCACATTCGATCATCGCTGCCTTCGCAGCTTAGCTCATGTCTGGTGGGAACACCGCGTGAGCAATGAGCGTATTCGACGTCGTGTATTTGGTGCAGGAAGAGCGAGTGAACCGCTCAGCACCATTATATCACGCACCAGGCTCCGATGGCTGGGCCACGTGTTGCGCATGCCAGCACACCGACTCCCGCGACGTGCATTGTTTGCGCGTTGTGGGTGCGGTTGGAAGAAGAGGAGGGGAGGCCAAGTGATGACTTGGTTGAGAGGATTGAAAACCCTCACTTCGAAGTTGGCGTCGGTTGGTGCATCCCGACTGCCTGGCTGGGGTCCTAAGGGCGGTGAACACGTTTGGTTGAACACACTTGCTGATATGGCTCGGAGCCGGCACCAATGGCGTTTGTGTTGTGATTTCCTTTGCCCATCCCCCTCCTGTTTAGTATCCCCCTCCAATCACGATCTCACCTGTTAGGCATAATATGATTCTCTTTTTACGGCAGCCAGCTGTTAGCTCTCCGGAACGATGTCCATCCGTTACTGGGGACTCAACGGGCTTGCCACTGTTTGTCACTGTTTTCCTTTCCTTTTATTTTGTATTGCGGCACAATAGCTGAGGTGTTTTCCACCTCCAGCTAACGTGTAATGATGGTGATGATGATGGTGTCGTTCTCTGCACTTCTCCTGCAACTGACGAGCCTCAAACACCATATCTGTAGTGCTGCGACCCGAGCAGAATCCACACTGCTCTTCCGCCACGTTAGGTTCCACAGCCTGACTGACGAGGCGGTTGAGCAGGATTCGGGCAATCACCTTTCCCACACAACTCAGCAAGTTGATGCCACGATAATTCGTGGAACATTGCTTGCTCCCTTTGCCCTTATACATTGGTAGCACAAGCTCATGCTTCAGCTCAGGAGGCACCTCCTCAATCCACCCGCGTTGCACCAAGTGGTGCAGTGCAGTCACTAACGCGGGTCCGCCTTGTTTCAACACTTCAGGCGGGATCCCGTCGGCCCCAGCACACTTGCCGTTTCGCAGCTGAGCAAGTGCTCTCTGCGTCTCATCCAGTGTCGGTGTGTCCGCCAGACTTGTCTTTATATCGTGCTGCTTGAGGCCGTCCAATGTAGGCCAGTCAATCTCTGAGACAGTCGAAGTGTTTCCGCCGGATCTGCATTATGTCTGCGTGCAGATAGTGCCTGAACTACCATCGATCATCGTCCTCAGCCGCTCCAATCTCAAGGAGTCAAAGAATTCCTTGTGTTGCCGGCGTTCGGCGTAGCATTCCATCTGCTTCGCCTTCTCCGTCCACCATGCATTCTTAATGCGACGGAGCTCTCGGGTCGGTCGCCGTCGAAGCTTGCGAAACTGACTATTCTTCCCCAAGTCACTGGGGTCTGCGACATGTGCAGCAAATGCGGCATTCTTCCCCGACACCAATGCGCCAATCGTCGCATTATTGTCATCAGGCCGCTTACAGTTTGTGCGCCCGATGGTCTCCTCGGCAGCAGCTGTCACCTGGTCGCGAATGTGGTGCCACAGGTCGGCCACTGTGGCTATGCAGTGCACATTACACAGGCGTGCAGCCATCGCCTTCTCCAGGTCAATATGTTTCGCCACAGTACCGAGGGAGAGAATGTTAAGTTTACGCCGATTCACGGCGGGAGTGCAATACATAGATTTACGAAAATGTATGTACAGTTTGGTGCGTACCAATTTGTGATCAGTGCCACACTCAGCTCCACGTAGTACACGTGTCATGCGCACTTCACGCATATCACGCTGACGTACGATGACATAGTCGAGCAGGTGAGCGTGACCACTCCGTGGGTGCGTCCAAGTTGCTATATCACTCGCACTCAGTGCAAACCGAGTGTTCGTGATTGTCTGGCTGTGAGTGGCACACAGTGAGAGCAGCCTGTCACCGTTCGCATTCGCTGAACCAATGCCATGCGAACCGATGACGTCCCTCCACACCGATGCATCACGCCCAACGCGCGCGTTGAATTCACCCTGTGGAGATAGTCGGTCGCTCCTCGGCACAGACCGTATCACGGAGGATAGCTGAGTGTAGAATTGATCACGCGTGTCATCAGGATAACACATGGTCGGACCGTACGGGCTTATAAAAGTGGCAAACTTTACCACTTCCGAGTCGCGGGCGAACAGTCATCAGTCGCGCGCTGATGCCCGTTGGTTCACCCAACATCTGGCCATTCAGGCGATCGGATATTGCAGATCCGGCCCCATGATCACGTGGTGCTGAGGCGGCGTTGCCCACCCAGTAGAATGTGTAGCCAGCCCCTGCTTCATGCAACTTATCTTTCTCAGCGATCCGAGTTTCACTGAGCGTCGCAATATCGATGTGGTAACGCGCCAGCTCCATCGCGACTAGTGCAGTGCGTCGTACGGGGCGCTCACTGGAGTTCCGGTCCAGTAGTGTGCACACGTTCCAACACCCGATGCTGAGTGCTTTGCGCGCAGGCATACGATTGCATTGGTGGGCAGTCGCACTCGAGGTGGTCGTTATGCTTCGGAGGTTTGCTTGAGGGACTCCACCCGGAGCCTTTGGCTCAATAGCCTGACCCACAAAGCAGTGGGTGGTTTGGAGGTTTGCTTGAGGGACTCCGACCGGAGCCCTTGGCTCAATAGCCCGACCCGCAAGGCAGTGGAGAGCAGATCCAGCTCGGGAATGTGATTGCAGAGACAGATGGGGATCTGCTTGACTTCCGTCACACGCAGCCTTGTAGGTAATGGTATGATTCCTATATGTTTTGCGACCGTAGTAGGATACGTAACTGCGACCCCGGCCAGACACAGGTGGGTTTTGGCTGGTTTGCACTAATTTGTCCAGAGGCTACCTGGCTTGAGGCGGGCAGTAGCAAACCATTGCACACCCGGAGGTGCCCTCCCACCGTCAGAGACAATGCGTGACGCTCGTGCTCTACGCCAATCGAGCTGTGAGCTTATAACCCGTAGACCTCTTGTCTCCCATGGCTAGGTTTTACGGGAAGAGGACCATCGACCACTTCCTAACCTCCGAAGAGGATGGACTAGGATACTGGCAAGGCGCCCAATCCTGACAGGAGAACGACTCGAAACGATAGGTAGCGGATCTAGCACATGGTCAGTTCACTGACTCATGCGCAAAGGGGAAAGGGAAAAGGGCGAAACCCAACTCCCACCCAGCGGTCGCCACGAGGCAGCGTCTAGGACATGAGACCATGTCACATCGGTAGCAGCAGTGAGTAGACCATTTGTCAGAATCTAGCCACCATCAGCCTCAGCGCACTATTGGCTCTTCCGCCAATATATATATATATATATTTATATATATATACATATATATATATATGTATATATATATATATATATGCTTCTTCACCGCAGTTGGGCTAAACCAACTTACACTTAAACTAGGTCTCTTTATGCTGCATAAATTTCATTCCAGTTTATTTGGTTAGTTTTGCCTATCTGAATAGTCTTCTATTAGCTGGCCACGTCGCTTACGCCAATTGCGCTTATCTTCGGTAATTTTGTTGCGTTTGTAGCATTTTTGAGTAACTTGTGGCCATTTTCTCCCTTATCACGGATTCATTTATAACCAATTTCCTCTATATGCTAATTTAGCGAGTATTTATGTCGTCATATGGGTTTACCTTATTCGATATCTTTTATATGATATTGGCATTTCGAATGATTGGCTTTTGTTTGACATCCCAGGTGTGGCTGCGCTGGATATGCATGTTGACAAGTTGCCTACCTGTCTGTTACCCACTGCCTCGTCCATACTGGCTCCAGGAGACAGTTGGTCGTTACTGGAGGGGACGGGGTGCACGGTCCTTGTGGTCTGCTAGGGTTGAAGAGTGGTGCCATGCACTCAGTGTGGAGCGGACTATGGTCCAGCCCCCGCCCTGTGTGCGTTTGATTCCCAAAATACAGCGTGCTTGTGTTTGCCTGTGAAGGAGTATGGGCCGGCTCCGTTGATGAAACGTGGCTCCCATCCACATGCCTCTCGGTCTTATTCCTTCGGATTTACACTGGATATGGGGTGTGTGGATGGAGCTGTGGGTGGTGCAGCGCAAACCATCCATGGTCCCTCTGTAGGCGCAGGCGTCCTGTGGGTGGCCACAGTGACAGACCAATCGAAAGCCGGAGACCGCCAACCGCCATTGACGTCGGTCCTTGAGCCATGACTTCTTTTTCTCCGACCAACGACACTCTTATCATTGATGTCCCAACCAGTTAGTCGAGAACAACCGACCGAGGCCAACTGTTTCGTCAGCTTTCTCATGTGGCTTCTCTATGTTGGTTGTCCACCGCGCCGCCTTCATTCCTGTCCAGCAACGCCCGACACGGAAGATAATGAGCGGGCATTTGCACTTTGTGTCCAAGCCACCGCAGTTGACGCAACGGGAGGAGCTCCTCAAGCTATTGGCTGACTCCACTGTCTAACTATCACATTGGTTATGTAGTGCAGCCACCACGCACAGTCAATGGACCGCATGCAATACTGAGAGACGGCGCACGTCAACGATGCGAACACGCCAAGTCTGCAACCCTACGAAAGTACAGCGCGGACAGTCGCACAATAAATCCGCCCATTTTAGGTTAATTGACAAGGACAAATGATTGACGCTATCCGGTTCCGAATTTGCCTGTCACTGTGGTCTCCATGGATCAGCCACAGGACGCTTGCGCCTACAGAAAGACCATGGCACACATAGTCGAGAGCATCCGGTTCCGGATTTGCCTGTCACCGTGGTCTCCATAAGACAGCCGCAGGACGCCTGTGCCTATAGAGGGACCATGTTCGGTTGGCGCCGCACCACCCACAGCTCCATCTATACACCCCATATGCAGTGTAAACCCGAAGGAATTAGACCGGGAGACATGTAGATGGAAGCCACGTTTCATTGAGCTAGCCATTCCACTCTCTTTCAACATGCGCGCCAGATCTAAACAAAGTGACTGGGCCGTATTCCGCTGCACACTGAATGGAACCACTTGGAGCCTAGCACGGCCACGAGGAGCGTGCACCCTGTCTCCTCAGCAACGACTCACAGTGTCCTGGAGCCAGTGATCGAGGTAGGGAGTATCGGACAGGTAGGCACCTTGGCGACATTCAAATTAAGCAAAGGCACACCGGGAATGTCCAACAACATAGGATTTAAGCAAAAGTAAACACGCAAAATTGACAGAATGTGCAGCCTAGTAACAGAATTGTAAAAATCAGAGTGGGATGACTTATCCAGATTAAAGACTTAGACTAAGTGTAAGTTTGTTTAGCCCAACTGTGGTGAAGGAGCGTTATTCATGCAACATCACGCTCGGCACCAGGCATACGTACATGCATTCATACCTTTTCTGCACTGCGCTTCCCTCACATTCCCATTAGATGTCGCGAGTTTCTCTATGAAAATGTTTTCGTCCGTTCGCGTGCAAACTACGGTGTTTGCGCTTTTCGGTAAAGTACATGAGAATATTTCATTTGAATAATTCGCCCTTTTCAACGGGCACGTAAGGGAAGTATGGTCTATCATCGTTATTACACGTTAGCTGAATGTGATGCACACTTAGCTAATGTACCGCAATACAAACGTGAGATGCAAAACATAATATATAGATTGAGCACTTGACCAGTAATACAGTTGGCAATGTCCCGACATATGGATAAATACAATACAATGATGGCGAAGAGGAAGATATCTACAAAAGTCTCACAGCATGTTCGCCTTTGTGCACGGTTCTTTGACATGTTCGAGAGGGTTTCCAGTCATATGGGCTCATGATCTTTGTGCCCACAGCCAGGGAGCCGAGAGAGCCCGACCGCGGCCAAATTTGTGGTCAAGCACCTTCATACTTTTTGTCCAAGTCATACCTTGGCCACCTTGTTTTTTGCTTCCAGCCAGATTCCGCGTGTGCTCAGATTGTACGGCGAGATAAGCACTCAGTGGGCATGCGAAACACGTGCTCGAGCCATCGAAACATTTGCAGAGAAATTACGTGGTTTAGCAGCCGGCAACGTCTGATCTGAAAATCCCACGAACATCATCGCTAATGTGATGTTGCCATCGTACGCCAGCAATGCTCCGAAGGCAGTGGTGATCAAATACAGACAGCCTCTGAAAGTTCTTTCCACGCACAGGCGAAGACTCGCAACTGCAGAGTAGGACAGCTCTTACCGCGGCATTGTAGGCTCGGCCCTTCAGTGAGTCTCTGGTCGCATCGACACCGGAGATGGCGCAGATTGGCGAAAGCATCTCGGGTCTTAGAGACGCATTGATATAGCTTTCGAGGTAATTAAACTTATGGGTAGAAATTCGCCACATCTAGACTCACTCAGACAGCCATCACACGCATGTGCGTCTCCTCCTTTCGGGAATCGTCAGCAAGACGCATTCCATCGGACCCTCGTAGGGCTCGAACCCGCAACTCGACTGTTGCCCGTCCGTGGTTGAGACCACTGAGCTACGGGGGACGGCAACGACCATTGTGATTAAGTTACTAGATGCGATACAGCGCCGCTCACTATCCGCCGACTTGCATATTACTGCAGTGCAGAGAACAGGGTAGCCCCCTCACCAACTGACGAACTTATCAAACTTGCCAATTAACGTATGGCATTATAGACATTTTGGCTTGCGTACTGATTGCAGAGAAGTAGTAGGGGGCGTTGAATGGTATAGGTGGAAGTTCGTCACTTCTAGACTTACTCAGACAGCCATCATACGCCCGGAAAAACACTGCACGCGCTTCTCGTCCTTTCGGGAATCGTCAGTAGGGCAACAATAACAGCAGTACATCAGCCACTTGAACTGATGCTTCGCTGCCATACCACCATGATGACCTACCAAATAAAGAATAATAGAATGGAGAGAATGGGGACCTACCTGAAAACCCTAATGTCCTAAGCAAACATTCAGAGTCAAGGCGCCTACACTTTGTGTAGACAACATACCATCACGAACAGCTGGCTATCTTGCAAAGATAAGGTGGCATCTGCGAGACAGCTTCCTTACGGCTCTCACTGCCACGCGTCATAATCAGCCATTACCCCGCAAACACAATTTAAACAGGCAATCCGATTGGGAGACGGCAGCAGGCACACCACTGGTATCGGTTGCGAGCCCTGTCCTGTAAAGTCTCGAGCCAAGCACAAAGCGAGTCACGTGGACTCCAGCCCGGAAGGCGAGACGGACCAACGGTACCCAGTTTGGTCTACAGTGACTTCATTTCCCGCTGCCAAGTCAACTTCTGTCCACCTCGGGTCTTGCGCCACCCTACACCTGGCAGACTAAACAAGGCCCTTATAGATAAGCGGTGACCAGGCATACGTAGCACGTTCCCAAATCCAAGCAACTTATTCGATGCTATCTGTTGTTCTAGGGAGCTAGCATGAATATCACTACCTAGTACTCGGCTACGCACGTCATCGTTGCAACCACGCTGGTGCCATCCGACATCAGAACTGCTTCGCAGACAGCGATGATCAAAGACTTGAAGGCGCCTCAGATCTTCAGACCGAAGGGGCCAAGTCTCACTACCATAGAGCAGAACGGCCCTCACTGTGGTCTTGTATACACGGCTTGTCAGACGGAGGGAAACTCCCTTGTCGCCATAGACACCGCAGGTTCAAGAAGGCAGCTCTGACCTTTGAAATGCGTGACCTGGCGTCAGTTTTTATGCGCCCATCATTGCTGATGCAGCTGCCAAGATAAGTGAAATGATCAATCACCTCGAGTTTCTCGTTAGCAAGGGTAAAGGGGTCATAAAGTAGCTGGTGCTTCTGCAGCAACACTTTGCACTTTGAAGGTGCGAAGTACATACCAAATAATGGGACCACTCTAGACAGGATATTCAGGGTTGATTGTGCCGTCACAACATAGTCGAAAAGCAAGACGATATCGTCCGTATACTCAAGATCAACTAATCTTTCACCAGGCAACATTTTAACACCTGCGTCGTGAGATTCTGCAAGGGAACACTCCATGATAGAATCCACGACAAAAGTGGGGAAATCGGACAACCCTGACGAACGCCACTTGTGGTCGGAAAGCTATCCGATAGGCCACCACAGACCCTGACGCGGCCTGTAGTTTTCGAGTATAGAGCACGCAAAATGTTCACATATTTCGTGAGAACACCTTACCGCGTATTTCGAACAGAATCGATCAATCAACTGAATTGAACCCTTTTTTGAAATCAAGGAACACAGCCATTGTCGGCCTGCAGTATGCGTGGCGCTGCTCCAGACCTCTCACAAAGTGAATATATGGTTTAAACAGCCACGCCCTGGGCAGAAACCTGTCTGCTCTTCCATACTCCGAGATTCCCGTTCCACAGTGTAACGACGAACGATAATCGACGCTAGTAATTTTGTCACAACTGGCGTTAGGCTAATACCCCTGTGGTTAGCACAGTGTGCGACTGCCCTTCTTGTACATTGTTACTATAACCGATTCACTCCACTGAGCCAGGACACTACTTTCCAGATACGTTCAACTAGGGAGGTCAGTACTTTGCAGAGGATCTCACCTCCACCCTTGAATAGTGCAGGTGGGAGGGAATCCGGGCCAGCAGCACGAAAACCATTGAGGGCTGTGACCGCGTTTCGGACCTCGGTCTCTCACGGATTCTCTAAACTCACCGTCCATGGCTCAGTCTGGATCACCTGAGTAGGAAGAAGTCCGGGAGGAGGGGGCCAGCTGAACTGATCTTCAAATTGTTCCGCCCAACGAGCTATACGGCGCTCCTTATTGTGGATCAGCGCACCCGCGCTGTCTGATTGACACACTGACGCCTGGTTACTTGAGACCAGTGGTGCGGATCAGCTGGAAGAGCTTGCGGTATCTGCCTACTGCTCCTGCCTCCTCCATTTCTTGAGCCCTACTGGTCCACCAGGTTTCCTTCTCAGCACGTAGGCTCCGCTTTAGTTCGCGCCTAATAGCCCGTCTGGTCACATTGTGCTCAGAGCCAGCCGGGGAGGTTTCTTCTAGCTTCCAACAGGTTTACCGACTTCTCGGATATCCAATGACTGGTGTGGTGACCAGTGATAGTGCCACAAGTAGATGCTCCTGCGTCGGGCATGGCGGCCGAGATCCTATTCCACTAAAGCTCAGTGTCATTAGAACAAGACAACGAAGTTCGTATGCGGTGCGTCTTGATAGGCTTGCCTGACCGAGGGCTAAGACACTTTCTCAGTTGCCAACCGGAGGAGACGCTTGGTACGCCTCCCGGAAAAGTTCATGTAGAAACGACAGCGTACCAAGGCATGATCAGAGCCGACGCAGGTACTCCAGTACGAGTGGCAATCCAGGATGGAACCACGCCATCTGTAACTTATGGCAATATGGTCAATTTGGGTCCATCGCTGGCCAGCTACAGGAGGACGCCAAGTGGCACTTCGGCGCCGATTGTGTCTAATAATAATGAAAAATATTTATTGTTATTATTATTATTACTAATAGAGGCGAAAGTCCACGGCATTCGGCCTGAGGTTCAGGAAAAGATGGCTTGAAGAATGTTCACACTGCTCAGGGTCTCCCTTTCTCAACAGACAATTTCAGGGCGCAACTGCATCAAACACAACTCTCATCTCTAAGAAGATAACTCGTTGTTGACCGGACGTTTGGCAACGTTCGAGTATTCGGCGGAGCGTAAAGAAATGATGGACACAACTCCGGCCGCAGCGGAACCCTGTTTACTCTTCGTGTAAGTTCCGTTCGCGTACCAGGCTGAGGCCGCTTAAAAGCAGAGCGGCAAGTACTTTGTACGCAACGCAGATAAGACTACTCTCTGTGATTTTCGTAGTCTGTCCGTACACGATATCCTCTAGGCTCCAATCAGGCGGAACTGCCTCAATAATCCAAACCTTTTAGAGGAGGGAAATTAGCTCCCTAGTAAGGGATGTACCTTCATCTTTGGAATGAGCCAGAGGGGGTTCATCTGATCCAGGGGCTTTGTAGCGCTTTAGGAGGCGAAGTTCATGAGCAACCTCAGGCTCCGATGGTGGTCAAGCATCTGCACACCATACAGCATTCTGGATTCCTGGGTGAGTTCTAGTCGGCACTGCTGTTCAAAATGTTCGGCCCAACGCACAATCTGACGTTGACAGTGGATTAGCTCGCCATTGGTTTCGCACAAAACTTCGCTTGGAGTCGGTCTTTTGCCGCCAGTGGATCGGAGCAGGAGGAAACGTTTTCGGAAATTCCTTAAAGTGGCCGCTTAATGACCCGCTGCGTTCACCAAGTCTTGCGATCTTCCCTACGGAGCTGTTTGAGTTCAACATTGATAGTCCTGCGCATTGAATGGCGCCCAACGTCTACAGGAATTGCTGGACGAGTTTCGAGAAGCTGGAGGTATGGTGCAGAGCTCCAGTGCTTAATATGATTGTTGTTGAAACCACAGACTAAGGTCGTAGGTTTGTGCATGTAGCTGCGGATGTGTGTGTGCAGTACTTTCCAGCGTCTGAGTGGGAGATACTCTTCAGCTTTGAGACCAACATATCCTTGAATGGGGCAGAAAACTGCCACATCAAACCGTTTACGACGATAGTGTTAGTAGGCACCTAAATTTAGGGTGATCTTGGCACAGACAAGCGCGTGATCCGAAATTTGTAACTATTCCAGATCGATTTGCAATGTTTTATGCAGCCCCGCCAGCTGTAACTGATGGCAGTGTGGTCAGTTTGTGTCCACGGCTGGCCAGGTGATGGGGGAATTCAGGTGGTGCGTTGGTGCCATTATTGCGGGAAACCAGTACGCGATAGGATGAAGCCGTGGTCAGCGCAAAGTTGAAGTAGGCGGTCACCTTTGTCGGTTCTCCAGGTACCATGGCCATGTTGGCCACCGAGTTCACGGTCGTCAACCACAAGTCTGCTGACCAGCGCGTTTAAGTCCCCGGCAAGCAACACGATGTCCGTACCGCGCTTTTTTTGGAGAAGGTCGGAGAGTTGACGGTAGAACTCGTCTTTACTTGACTTGGGGCTGCAGTCTGAGGGGGTGCGCTGCAACGTTGGACAAACAACGTCTGCTGGTTGCGTAGCAGGACAGTCGCACTGAGGTTTCAAGTCGGATCGTGCAGAGGGGACTGTTGATTGGATCTAGTCTAGTAGCTATTGTGGTCACCAAGGTAACTGGTCCTTTTGTTAGGAGGTGCTCCTCCTATCATTAACGCGCCTCAGCATGTGTACTCAACGCAATCCCCACGCCGGTAAGACCAGCAGCTTCGGCGACTGCGTCTCCAGCTAAGCACAGTGTGCAAATGCCAGCGGAACTCGCAGCTGATGAAATCAGTCGTATCGTCGTGCTAGGATCCTGTAATCGGGTTTCAGTGAGGCTGCAGTCATCAGTGGTGGTAGTCTCAAGCGTGCGAGCAAAAGCTACTTGTGACTTGATTTGCATCAGCTTCGGAACGTTAAAGGCTACTGGCTTTGAATTATGAACGGGGCTCTAAAAAGGCTAGCCGACACTATTTGGTGATGTACCCTCGGACTTTGGTGAGAACACTCGCCCAATGCGGACACTGATGTGGACTCAAAGACGGAAATATATATATATATATATATATATATATATATATATATATTTGGTTGGAGACATCCGGTTTCGGATTTGCCTGTCACTGTAGCCAGCCACAGGACGCCTGCGCCTACAGTGGGACCATGAGTGGGTTGCACTGCACCACCTACAGCTCCAACCAGATACCCCATATCCAGTGTAAACCCGAAGGAATAAGACCGGGAGGCATGTAGATGTGGTTTTTATCAACGGAGCCGGGCCACACTCCTTCACAGGCAAACACAAGCACGCTGTATTTGGGAAATCAAGCGCACACAAGGCGGGGACTGGACCATAGTCCGCTCCACACTGATTGCATGGAACCACTCTTTGATCCTAACACGACCACAGGGACCATGCACCCCGTCCCCTTCAGTAACGACTGACTGCTTGCTAGCGCCAGTGTGGACGAGGTAGTGGGTAATAGACAGGTAGGCAGCTTGTCAACGTGCACATCAAGCGCAGCCACTTCGGGGATATCAAGCAACAGCCAATCACTTGTATGAAAGAAAACAAAGCGAGTAATGCATAAGGAAACGATGACCTAAATATAAAATTAATGAGCATATGAAATAAGTTGTCTACGAACGTATCCGAGATAAGTTCAGGAGTATTTTTGTTCGTCGAAATCAGCCGACAATTCAGATAAGTCAACTAGCTATCTGAATTGTCGGCTGATTGCGACGAACAAAAATACTCACCAAAGTCCTTCCACTCATAAGTAATAAGTTCAGGTCAGAAAGTATATTTGCCGGTATTGACACAGACACGAAAATGTTATCGAACTTGACTACAATTGGCTTAACCGACGTGTGCGAGTTTATAGAAGATAGTTCAGGTAGACATTCATCTGAGAGGAAAAGCATTAGGACAAAATTGTAAACCCACCACCTGAAATAAATAGACTTAGCATGCAAGCACGCGGTTAGTAAGTGGATTGCAGCGTACCTACAAACGCTGCGCCGGTTCTGTCTACATTCTCTACAGGGCCTGTCGTTGCTTCGGTAGTGGTCCCGAGTGGCCTCGCTCATGGCTCACCAGGCCTGCCTGACTCAGGCACTCGCGATCGCATGTGCTACAGCACCATGCGCTCAATGTCGATGGAGTACAACCTATCGGTGCTTGCCGCTTCTTCTCTGCATGTATGAGGTCTTTCTCCCGCACTTCGGCAACTGCCTACGTGATTAGTTCGTGCCATACACGCCGATCAACGACCTTTGGGTGCGGTTCGACACCGCACCACTCAGAGTTTTTCCTGGCAGTCTGCAGGATCTCGTCCAGAACGAAGTTGACCAAGAAGGGAGAGGCTGCGCAACCCTGTCTATCACCACTAGTGGTACTCAAAGGTTGCGAAATGTCTCCGTGCATTCTCATGCGGCTCAAAGTTTGACGGTAAATGACACGGAGAATGCTTATGTACTTCTCGGGTACACCCTGATCCGTAAGCAGTCCCAAAAAAACCATTCTGTCAATAGAGACAAACGCAACTACGACCATGGCGGAACCCAGCTTGCTGTTCACGCAGGTCTTGTTCCTGTGCGCGACTGAGCCCTCGCAAGAGAGGGGCAGCGAGCAATTTGTATGCAACACAAATTGTTCGGTTTCCTTTTTGTACCAAGGTGCAACGCCCGCTAATCTCCAGTCGGATAGGATGTTTTCGGTAGTGCATATCTGGTGGAAAAGGGATGTCACTTCACAGACTAGGACAGGACCTACAACTGGAAAAAGGGCCGGGGGAAGTCCATCTGGGCCAGGTGATGTGGCGCTTTAGCAGGTGAAGCTCATACGTAACCTCGGCCTGTCTGTGAAGTAACATCCACGCAACGGCGAGCACTGTGACTCCTGGAAGATGGACTCGATTGTGTCGTTACCCAGTTGAACTGCTCTTCGAAGTACTGCGCTCATCGTACCAGACGACGGTGTCGACCGTGGGTTAATTCGCCACAATTTTCACGCAGAATCTCACTGTCGGTCTTCTGCCTCTCGTAGACGGCAAGTTTCCTGGAGAGGCTACCCGCTCCATCTCAACTACGGGTGGTGTCCACCCGGCCTCGCGATCCTTCCTGAGAAGCTGTATGAACTCAGCATCTGTGGTACTGCTCAGTGTGTTGTACTCAACTCCAGCGCAAACTGCTCGACTGTGCAGAGATTCAATGTCTGGCAACCCGTCTAGTGAAGCCACAGACCACGGTAGCAGACTTTTGTAAGGTGCTCTGAATCTGTGCCCAGTGTGTTTCAACCTCAGAGGGTAGAGGACGCATGTTAGAGTCTAATATGTTCCGAAGTGCACCGAAAACGTTTGGGGCAGTGAGCTCGTCTGTATCATGCCGTTTCCGACGGTTCTGCTGGGTGCCCCCAAGGCGAAGTACGATCTTAGCACATACGAACGCATGATCTGAAGTCGGGTAAGTGTTCTAAATTGACTTGAAGTCTGTTATGCAACCCCGCCAATGGTAACTGATGGCGCTATGATCACTCTGCGTCTGCGCTTGATCAGGGGCCGGAGGTCGCCTGGTGGCTCGTTAGCGTCAGGAACTCCGGAAATTGGTGCTTGTAAAAAACAAGCCGTGGTTGGCACATGGTTGAAGGAGCCAATCACCGTTGTCTATCCTGCAAGTATCGTGGTTGTGTTGACCACCAAGTTTGTGTTCATAAACCTCTAGTCTACCGACCTTCGCATTTAGGACTAGCACGCACCACGATGTGGGTATGTGATATAGATATACGCTAATGCCTGTTTTATTTCTCTCAAACAGTCTTCAGCTGATGTTGGCTACCTTCTTTTGCAGTGCTTTGCGTCATTGTGATCTACACCATAATATTTCCGCCCATTCAGCCATAACAGGGCTGTGCCCGAAAAGTCGCAATGTATTTATGAAACATGCTTTTACAACGATGGAATGCAGTGTTTTCGAATTGGCAACATCCTATCTCTGTTTGTTTCCTCGGCTACGGTCCCAATGTCCGAAGTGACCAATCCGCGTATGAGCGGACGTTTTCGCTGTATACTCAGTCCACGCGCGACTGGTGGTGGTCGCGTGACAGCCGAGCGCCGTTACGGCGTGCAGCTGGCGATTTATTATTTTTATTATCTTCATCTTAATGGAAGTTGTGGCCCACGTTGAGATCGCGCGTCGCAATACATTCACACAATTGCTTCAGAATGACCATTCAATCACGTATTTCTTTTAGTTCTCACAACTTGCAGTCCATCGAATCCCAACGGTTCCTTTACTGGGTTACGTTCGACGCGGGAGCGTCGACGATCTCTTGTTTCACGAACTACATGGGAATTACTTTCTAACCCTAAAAGGACGATACTTGTTATTTTTTCCTGACAACTTTGTGATTACGTCTTCTCACCCCCATTGTTCGTAGCTTTTATCTTCATGTGATCAGCATCTGTGACGACAGCGTTCCTCACCTGGTGTGCGTGAATCCTTGACCATTCGTTGAACTTAGCTGTATGCATGCTGATCGATATATTTACCAACCTCCCGTCTGCCTGCCAATGACATGTACAGCGTTGCGGATGTTGGATGGCTGCGGCCTGGATAAACCCGAGACACAAGCGAGTGGGCAACCAAGTTTAGCATAGACGGTCTTTGTGCACTTATTGATGTAACACATCACATGCGAATGTGGTTATCGAATTTTTAAAAACGTTGATTGTACTGGGTCGCGTGTATGATATTGAAATAATAGCCTAACCAGTATATCGCTTCAGGCGTCACCCGAGCAAGTGCCTGCTTCACTCATCTGCGTTGGTATTCTTCGGGGGTAGCTTAGTCTAGCTCTTCCAACACAGTATGTCTGTTGTCATGAGCTGCTTTTCGACATCAAACTTGGTACGTGTAATATGTGAAAATGATAAAAAACAGCTGCGGTGCCCTACATATGAGCTAGCTGGTTATCGCAACGGTTTTTCCCATCCGCAACTCATGCGTGTGTGAACTGCTCTCTTATTTGTTGCGACACGTTTCTGTTGTCATCATTCTACACTTGTAAGTAAAGACTACTGCCATATTTGTACTTCTGTATTGTGATAGTCTGGATAAGTTTGCCACTTGTAACCTATGTTACATTATTTCTCTCGTCTCGTTTCAGTCAATGGACTTTAAGTCGGAGTCGTTTATTAGCAACCCCAATGACTTGTTTGATATACCTGCTGCGGAACAAGAAATTACAGTGGGTTCTAGCGAACAGCCAGTCGTTCATACAAACCTGGCCTCACCAAACACAGTCGTCGATTCCTCCCCTTCCACTGGACCCATCATTATTGAGAATCCCATCGGCCTTGGATTCCATAATCCGAATCCTACTCCACGCCCCACGAGGATACTGATGCTCCATCGGGCGGGGCAACTTCCGAGCAGCTCCGTTTCTAATTCAGTTCAACGTGCTCCTTTGAAAGTGCGTTACAAAAAGCCAAACACTATTTCTTTCCCTGCACTTGTATCAGTTTTTCCTGTAATGTCTATAAATTTACTTAATGCGCATTTAACGATTGTATTGCGTTTTATCGCTTCATGTCGTTTTTGTTTGCGTCCACTACGTTTACCATCTCGTCAACTGCACATCTTCTCCTTCAGACAGTGAAGATTATAACTGTTCCTGGTCAAGGAGCAGGTGGACGACCCTTACGAGCTGCTGGTGAGTATTTTTTGTATCCACTTGCCTCAGCAAACGACAATGGTCTGATGCTTTTTCATGATGCTCATCCTTATTATACACGTTTGCTAGAGGTGAGAAGCACCCCAGCCATCGTGCCGCACTCCGATCATGCTGGTCGTCCTGTTTCGAAAACGCGGTTAAAACTGAACCGTAATATCACAACGCAGACGAAGCGCATGAGCGATTGCACGATGATCATTTACTTGAGAACGGCCAGCAAGACTTTGTCCAAGACAGCATGCCGGTACGAGGGAAAGCTGCTTTGCGGTTGATGTCAAGAAGAGTTGGTATTTAAAATCGGCAGCGCCCCCTACCGGATAGCAAACTAAAAAGCGAATTGAAATTCTCTTGGTGCAAGCACCACCGGTTTCTTGCAGTACATCTCCGAGTATGTCAACCAATACCTGTGATATGTCGAGAGATACTGCGAAACAACAATTTGTGCCGACTGTACTGTGCTCCAATGTCACACCAACCTCAACGTCAGTTAGAGACAGGCAGTTAAATGACAACCACTTGCGCGTCATCAGTAAACTACTCAGTATTGCGGTTAAACCCGGAGATGTAGAGCTGGTCACATGGCACCCCAACTCTAGGCATCACGTGGAGTCATGGCTTCTGCACCTTATGATGAACTCCGAATCAGTTCTGTTGTCGACAGGTCAACTCGTAAATGAGCAGTACACGATCGATGTCTTTTCAAATATCCCATGGGGTAAGCGTTACCGATGTAACCTCAGCTTAGAAGACCACCGATAGGAAACTTTGATAAACCCATCCTTATCAACGGCGTTCCTGTAACTTGGACTTACGATGAGTATAATAAAAGAACTCATGCTAAGCAACGATAGCATTACATTCGTGCAACACTCCTTGAATGACATGCTGGTGAGACCGTTGTCACGGCTACACACATCTAACTACGAACGATGTGGCTCAAGATTAATGTAGTCCTTCAGTTAAGACAAATGGCAGCGCGGCTATTAACAAGCTGGCGCATGCTTCGTTGCGGGCTGCCATCTGAGCTTCGACTAATGACAGCAAGCGATATGTCCCCTAACAAGCTATAGGGATCCTACTAGAACAATACACCAACAGTGTGTCTGATGAGCCCATACAATCTGGTACATATAAGGTAAGATTTGGGATTTCTTACGTAGTCGTTGGATCTTAAACCGAAACAGTCCCCAGTCACGTCTGAATCGCAACATCTCGAGCACATTGCTGTTATTTGAGAAACGCTCTTGCATGTACACTACCGCCCAAGAACTCTAGTAAACCTACCTAACTTCGACTATTTAAGGTCGCGAATGCTTGAAACCTCATTTCCATTACTGAAACCTGGTTGCACCAAAAGTTGCTGATGGTGAGGCCGATATACCAGTGGTAATCACCCGAAACGACCATCTCAGCGAGGAAAATGGGTTCCTCTCTACTACCGCAGTGTCACACAAATTGCCTCAGCTGGTGATCCGGAAACTCATGTCACCACCTCCCTCTTACCGTATCCGATTAAGACGCAACGACGCATGTCTCGCATCTGTCGCTTATCGCCCCCCAACGTCCACTTCGGAAGTACATTTCCGCTTGATACTCGCCTGAGCAAAACAACACGCCGTAGGTACAGCCATATCCTTGTTTCAGGGAATTCCAGTGTGCGCGACCTGGAGGTATCGGCATCCTCCAATAAACCGTTCATAGCCGACCTGCATGAATTTATCGCTTATAATCCCTTATGCGACCATGTAACCTTGCCCATAGGATTCCGGGTAGCAAACAAACGGTCCGTACTGAACAAAGAATTTATGGTCGACCAGATATTGTTGCAGAGTTCATTAGGTCTCAGCGACCATGTAGTTATAACACTTAGCTGTCTGCTATGCAGAATATCCATCCGAACATAGGAGTTAACTCATACAGTCACACACTACCACGCCCCGAACGAACTTGTCGAGACCCCACTTGGGAGTTCTCGAACAACATTCCCCCTTGACAGTGTTTACAGATTTCGTCTAAATTAGCGACCTAGTCAACAGAGCATGGGGATCTTAGCCACTTCGTTTCATAGAAATGCCGTCAATCTTCAAGAGCAAGACTCGAAAATGTATGGCAATGAGGGATGTAGTCTATCACGCGTACAAGGCTAACCCTGACCCAGAAACTTGGGGAAACTTCCTGACCCACCGCGACCGTTGTATCGCACCTGTCCGTGAGAAGAGTTACCTATCAACAGTGCCTAGCCAGTTTCAACCAAATAACACCAACTACGACAAAGTACACAGGCATGTCAACAGTCTTCGTTAAGTAAGACATGGCATCCCCCACTTTTCACAACAGACGTTAGGGCACAAAGTGCCGACGAAGTGGGCAACGCCCTGCGGCTACAATCGCTATGATTTTCGAACGCGCGGTCTGTTCCTTTCACATACCGTCATCCACTTTACCGGCTCAGGCAGTTACCCATGTTATCTTGAACCCAGCAACTGTATAAAGAAAGTTGCTCTTATTGCTCACAGCTCTCTGGGACTACAGCATTAGCCCGAAGGCACTGGAGGCTACGGCTACTAAGCTAACCAAGCCTTTGTCGCGGTTCTTCTAAAGGTGCTTCGATGAACAACGAGTAGCGACTGTGTGGGGCAGGGCATTATCATACCAATTTTTAAGTGCGGCAGCCGATCAGTCCCTGCAAACTATCGCCCAGTGACTCACCTCATTGTGCTCTCAAAGGTGATGGAAACGGTTCTCGCTGAGGCTCTAATGCACTATCTGGAAAAACACAACGTCTTGACGCCGGAGCAACATGGCTTCCGTCAACACCGGTCATGCACTACCAATTTGCTGATGGCACAATGTAGTTGGACGGAAGTTTCCGATGGTGGAGCAGAGTCAACTTCATTTACCTGGACTTCACCAAAGCTTTCGACCGCTTGGATCACCACATTCTACTTCACAGGCTACAGAGCTATTGAACCGGAGATCTTGTCCTTGATTGGATAGGCAACTTCCTTCACCAACGGAGGCTTTAAATGCGTCTTAGTGGATCACTCTCCAACCCGATTGAGGTGGAAAGCGGTGTTTCACAGGACTCGGAGCTGGAACGACCTTTATTCTTGGTGTTCATCAACGACATGACGAGTTATCTCTTCCAATTTCTTGCTTTTCGCCGATGATGTTAAAATATGGCGAGCGATTAATATCGGTGTAGTTCACCGTTTCCTCCAACATACCTTAGATTGCGTTCATGAATGGTCAACGAGGAACCTACTCCAATTCAACACAGTAATCAACACGATTGCTTTCTTCGAACAGCGTTCCGTCTGCTCGGCGCCTCAATCTTCCCACAAATGCTTAATGCCTACGTGCGACAGCACGTGGAATACGCCATTCAGGCATAAGCAAGGTCTCGCTGCACTCGCGAATTTTCAACAAATGGTACCCAAAAAGTTAGGTGCCTGTGCCATCTGCCCTACCAGCTTAGACTGAAGTTCCTAGGAATGTACAGCAGTCGATAACGACGCTTGTGTGGGGACAAAGTGATTTACCAGATCATGAGGAGCTCAAGGCACATTCGCCACCCGCTCCTAAAACTGAGCCACAACATTAACCAAAAAGTTCATCATTTAAAGCTGATAATACAGTATAACCGGTTGGAATGCGGTTGCAGTTTCCTCTCCGGGTATGTTATCTGTCGAACGATCGCTCAGCTTATGTTCTTTCTGCTCCCAGTGTAACGATATCGAAAAAAAACAAGTTGACGAGGCAGTGTCCTATGCACATTTCATTTTATAACTTTTGTTAGCTAAGCGCAGCCAAACAGTGTACTTCCAAAATTCTAACCAGGTGGATTTATGTTCATTATCTTGTGAACTTCGGCTCTTTTGCGTGTCTCAAAGAGAACACTGGTGAGTTCACCAAAACTCCTTTCATTTTATTATCGTGTTTTTCCCCAGTTCTTTCCATTTCACAGAACTTGATAACCATTGCTTTTCCGCCCTTACTACACCATTGTTCCATTACGATGCGTTTGTGTCCCGTTCAATCATTCACGGGTTTTGACTTACTTGCAAACTCTTTCGTTGGTCAACCTCGTTGCAGTGGGCGTCGGCGAGAAATTGGGCAGCAGATGGCCCCCTAAACGTCAGCTACCTCCTAATGTTATCATTTTTCACACCATGATGCGCATGTCACGTGGATTATTGTCCTTTTTACTAGTTTTGAAATAAACCGTTATCTACCTCTCTCTCCTAATCTGTAGAGCAATATGGCTAACCCATTCTATTAAAGAGGAAGTTCCTTTTTAGGCACTATGGTAGCTGTTCTCATTGTGTGAATGGGTCTCAATGTCACACTAGCGCCTACTTCGCTTTTGGTTCCGGCCTTATTAGTGGTTGGACTGTGGTTTTCCGTGCATTGTTGTTAACTGCGCACTCGGGAAAATATCGGCCAACTAATATGAGGTCAATGATATTTTGACACACAAATGGCAAGTAACAATAATAATAATATTAATAATAATAGTCGTCTTGACTGGGTCGTTAAAGTAGTGGGGGGTTTCGGCTCTCACGCCAATGGTATCGGGTTCGAGGTGTGCTATCTCTATCTGATGAGGTCAAATAAGTGTGAATCCTTGGAGTACACTATTTTCTGACGGACAACACCCGATATGTATCTGCTTCATCAGTTACGGTCCCATTGATCCAATTTACTACGGTTCACTTCAGTGCGAATCGCGGTCCACATTGAGATTGCGTGTCGCAATCCATTCACACACAACAAGTCCCTCAAAATACCCCTCCAATACTATTGACTGTTCATCTTTACGTTAACCTAATGGTGATGACGAACACCTTGATCAAACTGCTCGTTTTCCACTTCATTTCGCTGTGTTATTCCATGAAAGTGTAATGCCATGTACATTAAACAGTCAAACGATTTATTTTTTTTTCTTCACTTTTTAGTTATTCCAATGCATATGTTGCAAAGAAGTATGAAATTCGTTTCCTCAAGCGGGGCTTCTATTGTGACCAGCACTCAATCGGCCTCTCTCTCTATGCCCCGTGTTCTGACTATCAGAGCACCCACGCAGTTGGCCTCTGGTGGTTCAATTATCGGCCCACCGACTTTTGCCCCTATACGTCCGGTGTGTTTACACTTCAATTGCGTTGGACATTTTCCGCACATTTGACGTGATTCGATTTATGATCGCAAGTTGGATTATATCCACGTCTGTGTCACAGTAACGTTTTCCGATGCAACTATACAGCCAACTTACATTCCAGTAAAAATTTCAGACAAAGCATACGATCGAAGGCTGATCTCTGCTCAAACGAATCATCCGAAGTTGGCTTTGGATAAGCCGTCACCTGTAGTTTATGCCTCACGACCGTCTAAGTGCATTGGGAGGCAGATGGTTGCACACACCAACCTTGTGATTCATACTATCTCGGATTACTTACCGTATTCTGAGTTGTTATTTCACCTCTTCTAGAGATCATTCAGTGTCATACATCCGTACATTGTGCATTTTCTGATTGCCTCCTGATGATTTGTATTGTGCGTCGAAGTTTTTTTTACTCCCCAGAAGCTCGCTGTCCGATTAGTTGTTGAATCAGTTGTATGGTATAGGTAATACGATCCCATCCATCTATTTAGTGTCACACACTGAGCCACTACCATTAATTGTATGATACTTTCTTCCAACGTGCATTCAAATCTAGTAGGGTTCGAGGGCGATGCGTACTACTGAAGAACCGTAGTAGAACGGACTCTCCATGCAATGCTTCTGATGTGCGGTGGCTGTCGAACTGAACCGAACTGCAATGAAACTTCTCACAGCAACAATAGCCCATCTACTGCGTCCTGATAGAAAATCTGCCTGATCAGTGGATAAACCGTCCCATCAACTTATTCGTGTCTTTTCGGAATTTATTTCCGTACGGACTGTGTTTTATCGCATTTTTATCATTCCACATCAGTATTGACGTGTACGATGAGAGTACGAGTGTTGATTTGCTTGATCTACACCTCTTTTGCTCAGGAGAAATATCTCCTTCATTGTCTACTCCGGTTGCACTTATTTTTCAGGGCACACTTCTACTGTCCAGTCCCGCGAACACAGCGGTCTCCATTGCCACCCAGTTGCCTACATCCTATCACAGCTCCTGTGAAGCCGAGAGCAACATCTTTCCTGGGCTAACTGGTGCTGATAGCATGCATACCCAGCATGGGAGACTCTTTGCTCCTCAAGCGAGTGGCTACTACGACCTTGTTACAGACCCTCCGGCTCCCGGAGTTCTATCGGGTTATGCTCAACCTACCAGTCCTTCAGGCCGCGAATCTGGAGACGAACAAGAGCATATTCCAACCGGCCTCAAAACAAATGGTTTACGGCGATATGCCCGTTGTGTTTGCGACAAAGTGAAGGAGAAGGGTATCACCTCCTATAGCGAGGTGGCTGACGAGTTGGTGCACGAGTATGCAGCTGAGCATCCAATGATACCCTCCGAACAGGTGTGTTTCCATCCGTTATTCGTGTACTTGCGTCTAGACTAAGATTTTCTTTGGGCTAAGGTTTTCTTTGTTCACCTCCAGTTGCACTACATTCAAAAGAACATCCGACGCCGCGTGTACGATGCCCTGAATGTTTTGATGGCACTCAATGTCCTTCAAAAGGAGAAAAAGGAGATTCGATGGGTGGGCCTCCCTGTCAACATGATTGAGGAGTGTCGCCGATTAGAAGAGGAGCGCGAAAAATGTCAAGTTTCTTTGCGCAACAAGGTTAGTCGGCTACTCTCTTCGTTCCACAACATCTGCTTTTTCTTTGCGTCTCCTTTTTATTATATTGTTTATCATCACCTTAAGTTTTCCGTATATTCCACCCTTCCTGTCTTCAGACAGTGGAAATTCAAGACCTCATTTTGCAACTGATAGCCTTCAAGAACTTAGTTATGCGAAATCGGATCAACGAACGTAGCCGTCGTAGCAAGTTTACTACTGATGGGTTGATGCCTGAAAATGATGGCCATACCGAACTTGCACGTCTCCCAGGGCTTGAGCAACCTTCATCAGCAGTACGAACGGAGAAAGTTCCACTTCCGTTTCTTGTAATTTCCACCCATCGCAAGACTGTCATCGACTGCAACATATCCACTGATAAGTGAGTCGTTATTCTCAAGGCGTTGTAAATACTGGCTAACTTCCGTCTTCGCCTTGAAGCCTTCCCTTTATGCATCCTTCTTAATTTCTGGAGTCGCATTTGGAAACCATACGGTTCACTTCAGATGTAGGTTGTCGCATTGTTGATGCTTTACAACTACATAGAATCCACCGATTTTTAGCCGGTTTTTTTGCGAAGCACTACCACCAGCTGGTTTTAAGGGAACCGGGTAGTGTTGCACCAGATTCTGTATACTACTTATTTTCAAACGCCACTGCGTCGGTGCATTGACCTTTGAACCCTTCTGTGCTCGCCAATCTACCGATCGGCCACCTTTCAAGGCGTGTTCGTATTGGTTTGCTCCAGAATGCAATTTCGGAATTTCACCTCTGTCAACTTAACTTTGGTGCTACTTGTGCCTCTGTCCCCGTAAACTCGGAACAGGTAGTTGTTTGAATCTAGAATTTTGCTTAGATCAGTGAAGATGCCTTCGTGGGTACGAGAAGAATCGTTGGGCTTCTTGACCACGGCGATTTGAGTGACTATTTGCGTAAGTAGCTGGAAACGAAATGCCAGTCGACAAGCGGCAACACTGCATGCGCTTTAATGCCAGTGAACTATTGTCGTGCCCAGTTCCTTACTCGCCCTATGGAGCTATCTCTTCAGCAATTTGACTACCAAACATGACACAACACAGTATTTGGGCGAACCGATCGACCACTTTTAGTGGTTCGGTAACACAATCGGTGACGCATTGATCTAATCTTTAGACGTACTTCACACATTGAAGGTGGGAAACACAATATACTGTTTCTTGTGCAAGTCGGACTGGGGTGTTATTAACCTCGAATTTCTCGCTTGATTACGAGGGAAAATCTCTACATTTGAAATATATGTATTGTGTATATTTAACACTGAATTGGTAGATAACTACGGACCTAAAGAGCGTATGGCTTGAGGGATAGGACTTCACAAGGGCACTTGGATCCTCGGTCATTGTTTGTTTTTCATCCATCATGTGATTTACCAATGAGCCTCAGTTTGATGAAATTGCTTTCATTCTGTATTTCATGTTTTCCTTCCGGAGCTGATTGGTGGGTGTTGATTCCTCTCCTGGGCTCCACGCCAACAGTTAGAGACACTCGTACATGCGCGGTTATTCGCGCAGGCGATGCGAATTGCAGGCGTTAGTCTCGTATTTTCATCTGAACAATTCGGTACGAGGGATTTGGAGCCTCGGCGTCTTCTATAAACTAAAGTCCACTCTACTTCTTTTACGACCCAAAATGACATAGAGACTGAAAGCACTTTAGGACACAGCAGTATTGTAGACCAAAGGTAAAAAGAGCTACCGAGGACAAGGCTTGCATGAACCACTTGTGTTTCTGCTTGCCTGGGGTACGTTTTGAATCTAGGTATAAAGCATTGGGTAAGCCCACACAGGTGTTGGAAGTGCGAAATCGGATTGGGTTGTCCAATCTGTTAGTTTTAGTCACACGTGCTCATGATTGATCGTCGATTCAGGTGGAATCAGCAGCCAATCAAGAACGACGAGGTTCCAAAGTAGGTTTGTTATTCCGATTTAGCGATTACAAACGGGTGGGTTGAGGGCCTGATAGAAGAGCATTTGTAAAAATTTCCTATCGTCTCTTACGTATGCTCATTTTGTTTTGTGCATAATTTTTGTCTTTGATTGTTTACTACTTCTGATTTTCATCTCTCGGAAATATTCACCAGGTGATTTTCACATCGAGAGCGTGATTATACTGTTGTTTAAGTCAACAGGACATTCAAGTTCAACACTGAATGTCCTCATATTATTAGCTGGCACAGATATAGTTGGTACCCTATTCCAAAGGACGGTCCGTCTGATTGAGACGATACCGCGTTACAAATCTCTTCTGGTCTTTGGTATGCCTTGTGTACGCTTATGTCGCAATTCAAAGTGTGGACGTATCGAAGTGGCACTTTTGTTGTATAAGTTTGCATAGCAACACAGGGTTATACTCCAATCACGCGATCGTCCCTACTAGTAGCACTCCTACTGGTTCACCGTATGCACTAGGCGAACGTTCGATAAATCTCTCGTTAATCTTCCAACTCTACTGGCTTCTGCATTTGATGCTTCAGTACAGTACTCTGGAACGGGAGTCACTATTCAGGAATCATCAACCTTTGAATGTATCGAATGGATTCCGTTACAGAAATTACGCTCATACTATCTGTCTTGCTCATTCTTTGCCGGGCTTACTCGGAATTTTGGCAGAGGAATATCGGATCCCGAGCTCCGCAGTACTCTCTGCATGACCGTAAAATTTGATGATAGTTTTGCTAGCAATGGCTTCGTTGTCTAGTTACTACTCTACTTTTCGAGTAATTAGAGATCTTCCTGTATGAGCGACTGTGCTCTCAGATGTGTCTCGTTAAGGCTCACAATCATTACTAATTTCTTTGGTACACAAAAACGGCTGTCCATGTTTGATGGGTACGCCGATGCCGTCGCAACGAGACGAGACCATTACGTGATTCAACGTCTTGCGTACCACATCCACCCATTGAGCCATACTGGGCGGTACCCCTTGCACCTTGAGAACTGCCAGATTAGTTAAAGGTTAGAGATTGGTTAAACAGTTTTAGGTCCTCCAGATTGAGGATAGAAATGGAATAATGTCCATTTCCGTAAAACCAAATCGTTGTTACCTACCCGCTTCCTTGCGCACATGTTTTTGAGCTAAAGGCTTCAGTTGAAGACCGTAATCGTTCTCCTGTCTAAGTTTGGGAGCCCTGTCAGTACCTCAACCCACGTGCAACCTTGGTCACTTCACCAAATTTCAGCCACATTCTGCATCGGCCGTCGCGCATGTTTACCAGGTTGCCTTCTTTTGCTGCATACAGCGGGGTGGGTAAGCAAAAACATGCTACTTCTGGTACATTTCTTTTCCACCTGTTTCTTACTCTCCTACCGAATTCCATTTTTAACCTTTCTGTTATTCCCCGCTTGGTTGACCACAGCTGCACGCCACTGAATTTCTGCCATCTCCAGCTATTTTTACGCTTCACTCCGTCGACTCTTATCGGCAACAGCTCCTGATAGGGCCACATTTTCATGGCGGCGTTCACCGTTCGCACCCTAAGCTTGCACTTTGCATGCATATTGCACACACTGAGTGTCGACATGTGTTGTGTGTCTGTGACGAAGATCAGTGGCCCCCACGGAGTTGTCGATCAAACCGCACCCCGCTTGTCCTCTCGCTATCGGTAACACGCATCCGTAGACGCTGATGCGACAACAACAAGTCGACCTGGAGTGGATGTCGTTCTCAACTCACAGGTTGAAGTGTCGTTGGTTGCTAGGATACCCGTTAGCAGCCGTTTTTGTGCAACCTGTTAGAAGACAGAAACTAAATATATGTTCTATGTTTATGTTCTAGTTTCAACTCACATGCAAACGCGGAGCGTCACTCCTGCTCTGCCGACAAGTCCATGTCTAGTCCGGCGGTCAAGCCCAGCTCATCGGCTTCCATTTGGATCTCCCGATTTCCCTTCAGATTTGCATGCTTCAATGTAAGCACATTGCTACACATCGGTGTACAGGCAGCACTTGCCCGAACACTAGAGACCCTCTCGATCGATATCTGCTGCTTATCAGAACTTCGCCTACGAGACCCGAGCTGTGCTCGCTCTCCGCTTCCCTTCAGGTGACACCAGCAGTGCTTTTCCGTTCCGCCTATCTGGAGACCATGTAGTTCCAAGTACCGACCAAGCCAGTGTTGGTATTGCGCTGTCCCCGGACTGAAGCTGCTGTGATTGATTGCATCCCAATCAATATCCGGATGTGTGCGGTTCGACTGTCTGGCTCGTTCAAAGCTTCAAAGTCGCGCGGAACTAATAGATGTCTATTCTTCATGGCTGCCTACACACCCAAAAAGTATAGCGATGATTCGATAACAGACGACTTCTACCGCCAACTGACCGAGCTCCTTCGCCACAGAAGAAGCAAGGACACTGTTATACATGCTCGGGATCTTAACGCTCAAGTTGGAAAATTGTCCACTGATGAACTGGATCTGGGCGGCCAGTACAGTGTAGGCTCCCGTAATGATAACGGTGAGCGGTTATTTGTGTGAAGATGCCCGCTTACTTCTTGCGAGCACTAACTTCCTACACGGCACCCGCCGGAGGGTGACATGGCACGCACCATCCTTAGACCAACTTGGGACGCAAATCGAGCACATTGCGATCACTTACCGCTGGAGAGACTGCGTGCAGCACTGTCGCTCGATTTGGAGCACATGTGTGCACACCGACTATGCACTTGTATGTGCTGACCTGCGGATGCGTTTTGGCGGACGCCCGCAACGACGAGGTTAGCGCATTGACAGCAGCCAACTGGCGTACTCAGCTGTTCTGAATGCGTATCAAAATACGCTGACGTTCGGGTTGAGCAAGCACTCACTGAATATAATTGAAGGTCACTGGTCGCATGTTCACCATACCTTACTAGCAGCAGGGAAATCCTCATGTTGTAAGTCAAACAGGCAACGTAGACGTAAGATCTCTTCTTGGCCTCTGAAACTTATCGTTGCTCCCCTGCATATTCCGGCTGGAAACGAACACAATGAGACTCGCAAAGACCCCCGGGCAAAACTTCGTGCTAGCCTGAAGAAAGACCGCGTATCTTAGTGGTCTCATCGTGTGTCAGCGATGGAAGTGGCCATTACCCTTGGTAATCATCGTAAGTTATTCCGTCTGATATGGAAATCGGGCAGCAGGAGACCTGTTGTTAGTGAAAGTACACTTCACGAGAGTGGACAGCTTATCCACAACATGTCAAAACGCTTGGAGCGTTGGGCTGAACGCTTTGAAAAGCAGTTGA
The DNA here is from genome assembly GCA_944474145.2 of Dicrocoelium dendriticum. Taxonomy (NCBI): domain Eukaryota; kingdom Metazoa; phylum Platyhelminthes; class Trematoda; order Plagiorchiida; family Dicrocoeliidae; genus Dicrocoelium; species Dicrocoelium dendriticum. Next base: position 100,400,733 of record OX104066.1, read on the forward strand.
ATGGGTCCTAATTGTCAGATTTCTCGCCGGTGACTGATTTCCTTTCTCCCTTGGCTGTCCCCCTCGCTCAGAAATCAAACGTGAGATCGGACTGCTGAAATTAACTAAAGCAGCGGGACTAGATGATCTTCCTCTAGCCCTCTTCAAATTCTTGGACCTCGTCTCGTGGATGAGTTACACGAGTTATTAGTGAAACTGTGGGAGCAGGAAACAGTCCCGACAGACTAGCCACTCCGTTATAGTCTCAATTTTCAAGGAAGGCTCACGATCGGAATGCGGCAACCATAGAGGAATCAGTCTGATCTCCATCGCCTCAAAATTGCTTGCCTCTCTCATCCTTCACAGACTTATTAGCACTCATGAATCCAGGTTCGTGAAGAGCAAGCCGGATTTCGTTGAGGTTGTAGTTACATCGATCACATCTGTGCCTCAGTTGTTGGAGCACCGTCATATATTGGCGGCCCACTATTGTCGTGTTCCTTGCTATTAAAGGTGCTTTCGATTCGGTGGATCGATGTGCCCTTTCGGACTGTCTACTCAGGAAAGGTTTGTCTGAGAAATGTGTAAATCTTGTCCGAGCGCTTTACGCGCATAGCTCGGGCAGAGTGAGGACTTACAGCAATCTGTCGCCGCTCTTCAATATCTCCAGCAGTGTGAGACAAGGATGCCCGCTGTCACCTTACCTCTTCAACTTCACTATAGGAAAAGTCATGGAGTTCACGATCACAGGACACGACTTAGAAGGTATGGAGCTTCTCCCAGGCGAACGACTTTTTGATTTGTAATATGCTGACAGATATTACCCTAATCTGTGACAGTTTCCAAACGTGCCAAGCGGCACTGGTTGCCAACCGTTTCGGGCTTTGATTTACACTCTCGAAGTGCAAAGCTTTCCTCCAAGATTTTCAGAGACCGCCTTCTGCGCTGATTTTTGGTGAGGATCAGCTACTGGGTAGTTGTATCAGCGCCCTTAGGATCGAAGACGAGATCACCAACCGTAAAGCAAAAGCTCAGGACGCTTTTGCTAACCTTCACCAATTATAGCGCCGACTTGACATCACTCTCTCCCTGAAGAATACAGTGTACAATGCAGCCGTCCGTTCAACTGTCCTTTACGCCTGTGAAACCTGGCCCATGAGATCAGCTAGCTACGTTCCACCACCGGTGCCTTGGCATCTTGTTTCACGTCTGGTGGGAACGCCGCGTGGGCAACGAGCGTGTTCGACGCCTTGTTTATTGCACTGGAAGAGGAAACGAACCGCTCAACGCCGTTATTTCACGCACTAGGTTCCTATGGCTCGGCAGCGTGTTGCGCATGCCAGCCCACCGATCCGCGACATGCGTTGTTTGTTCGCTGAGGGTGTGGATGAAAGAAGAGGAGTGGTGGCCAAACAATGAAGGCCCTTACTTCGACGTTGGCTTCGGTTGGAGCGTCTCGGCTCGCTAGTTGGAGTCCGAAGGATGGCGAACACGTTTGGCTGGTTACATTTGCTGATATGGCTAGGAGCCGACCTCAGTGGCGTTCATGCTGTGAGTTTCTTTATCCCTCCCCTTCCAACTGCGATCTCATATCTTACATAATATAAATTTTACACAATAATTTTTGTATCTGTTGGTCAGAAGGACAGTTCGTGTTTGCAAGGCTACAGTGAGGGCCGTCCTACCCAATTGGAATGGCTTGGTGTGAGGATGTGTGGCATGTTCAACTCTATGTCCATCGCTTCCTGCGAGTCACTGCAAGTGTTTGCAACGATTATGCGCGTATTTCACTGCCTGACAGTGATGATCACGCTTTCTCCTTGAAATGACAAATAGCACTGAACAAGTTGCCTTGGCTTGACACGTACTACATATGCCCCATCACCACTTACTGAGGCGGGCCTTGTTTTGTTTGCCACATGTAGAGTGGTGCAAGGCTCTAGGCGCACAAAAGTTGACTTGGCAGTGGGAAATGGTCACTGACGATCTAACTTGGTGCTCTGGCCACCGCAGAGGATAATCAACGGTGCCCTATTTGTGACGTGCGTTGTTTGCTCACCGGGGGTGTTAATGGAAGAAGAGGAGGGATGGCCAAGCGATGACTTGGTCAAGAGGAATGAAGACCCTCACTTCGGAGCTGGCCTCGGTTGGAGCTTCACGGCTCTCTGGTTGGGGTCCAAAAGACGATGAACACGTTTGGCTAGATACACTTGCTGACATGGCTAGGAGCCCACCTCAATGTCGTTCCTGCTGTGAGTTTCTTTGTCCCTCCTCATCCCTTCTAGCCTCCCCCTCCAACCACGATCTCATTTAATATAATTTTACATAATAATTTTTGTTTTTGCCTGGTAGCCGACTGGTAGCTATCCGGAACGATGTCCGTCCGCTTCTGGTAGCTCAGTTGGCATGCAACTGTTGTATTTATTTTGCTTTTTTGTATTACAGCACAGTAGCTGAGGTGCTTTACACCTCTAGCTAATCTGTATAATGATGATGATGATGATGATGATGATGATGATGATGATGATGATGATGATGATGATGATGATGATGATGATGATGATGATGATGATGATGATGATGATGATGATGATGATGATGATGATGATGATGATGATGATGATGATGATGATGATGATGATGATGATGATGATGATGATGATGATGATGATGATGATGATGATGATGATGATGATGATGATGATGATGATGATGATGATGATGATGATGATGATGATGATGATGATGATGATGATGATGATGATGATGATGATGATGATGATGATGATGATGATGATGATGATGATGATGATGATGATGATGATGATGATGATGATGATGATGATGATGATGATGATGATGATGATGATGATGATGATGATGATGATGATGATGATGATGATGATGATGATGATGATGATGATGATGATGATGATGATGATGATGATGATGATGATGATGATGATGATGATGATGATGATGATGATGATGATGATGATGATGATGATGATGATGATGATGATGATGATGATGATGATGATGATGATGATGATGATGATGATGATGATGATGATGATGATGATGATGGCTCGAGACTTTACGGGACATGGCTCGCACTTCGCACCAATAGCGCGTCTACGGTCGTCTCCTATTCGCATTGCCTGTTTAAAGTTTGTTTGGTGCTGTGTTCTCTGCGGGGTAATGGCGGACTTCATCATCATCATACACGTTAGCTAGAGGTTGGGAACACCTCAGCTACTGTACCGCAATACATAAAAAAGAAGAAAAAAATACAACTGGTGCAAGTCGGCTGAGCTACCTGTAACGGATGGGCATCGTTCCGGTAAGCTACCAGCCGGCTACTGTGCACCCAAAAATGACTATGCGAAATTATATAAGGTTAAATAATGAGATCGTGGTTGGAGGGGGAGGCTAAGAGGGATGGGGTGGGACAAAGAAACTCACAGCACGAACGCCACTGAAATCGGCTCCTAACCATATCAGCAAGTGCGTCCAACCAAACGTGTTCATCGTCTTTCGGACCCCAACCAGAGAGCCGAGACGCTCCAACCGAGGCCAGCTCAGAAGTGAGGGCCTTCATTCCTCTGGTCACCCCTCCTCTTCTTCCATCCACACCCTCGGCGCGCAAACAACACACGTCGCGGGAGTCGGTGGGCTTGCATGCGTAACACGTGGCCGAGCCATCGGAGCCTGGTGCGTGAAATAACGGTGCTGAGCGGTTCAGTTCCTTTTCCTGTGCCATAAACAATGCGTCGGACACGCTCGTTGCTCACGCGGTGTTCCCACCAGATGTGAGCTAAATTACGAAGGCACCGGTGGTCGAACGTTCCGCTGCTTTAAGCGGGCAGGTTTCGCAACCGTACAGTAGGGTCGAACATACTGCTGCATTGTACACTCTACCCTTCAGGGCAAGAGTGATGTCGCGCCGGCGCCATAAATGGCGAAGGTTAGCAAAAGCGCCCCTAGCTTTTGCTATACGGCTCGTGATCTCATCTTCAATCCCACGGACACTGATACAACTTCCCAGGTAGTTGAATTTTTGAACGACTTCTAGCTGATCCCCACCAATGGTCAGCGTAGGAGGCGGTCCAGACCAATCTTGGAGGAACGCTTTGCACTTCGAGGGTGCGAAGCAAAGCCCGAAGTGACGGACAGCTAGTGCTAATCTGTCCAGTGCCGCTTGGCACGTCTGGGAGCTGTCACAGATGAGGGCAATATCATCAGCATACTCTAAGTCAAGAAGTCGTTCTCCTGGGAGCAGATCCACACCTTCTAAGCGTGTCCTATAAACACGATTTCCATGACTTCCTCAATAGAGAACTTGAAGAGGAAAGGTGACAGCAGGCATCCTTGTATCACACCGCTTGAGATAATGAAGGACGACGACAACTTGCCGTAAGCCCTCACTCTGCCTGAGCTACGCGCGTATAATGCTGGGATAATATTCACATATTTCCCAGGGACACCTTTCCTGAGAAAACAGTCCCAAAGTGCATGTCTATCCACCGAATCGAATGCACCTTTGATATCGAAGAACACGACAATAGTGGGCCGCCAATATATGTGACAGTGCTCCAACAACTGACGCAAAGTGAAGATGTGGTCACTACAGCTACGACCTCGACGAAATCCAGCTTGCTCTTCACGAATCTGGCTTTCACGAATGCCAGTCAGTCTGTGAAGGATGACAGAGGCAAGCAATTTGGAGGCGATGGAGATCAGACTGATTCCTCTATGGCTGCCGCATTCCGATCGTGAGCCTCCTTTGAAAATTGGGACTATGACGGAGCGGCTCCAATCGGTTGGGACAGTTTCCTGCTCCCACTGTTTGACTAGTAACTCGTGTAAATCATCCATAAGAGCAGGTCCAAGAATTTGAAGAGGGCTGGAGGAAGATCATCAGGTCCCGCGGCTTTGTTCAACTTCAGCAGTCCGATCTCACGTTCGACTTCTGAGCGAGAGGGTGGATCCAAAGGGACAGCCCACGGAGCTTGGCGATCAGTGGCCGGCGAGAAATCTAACCATTCCGACCGATTAAATTGCCTTTTTAAGTGCTCAGCCCAATGCTCTAAGCGTTTTGATGAGTTGTGCCTAGGCTGTCCACTCTCGTCACGTATAGTTTCACTAACACCAGGTCTCCTGCTTCCCGTTTCCCGTATCAGACGGAATAACTTACGATGGTTACCAAGGGCAGCGGCCATCTCCATCTCTGTTGCACGATGAGACCACCAGGCTTCGCGGTCTCTCTTCAGGCTAGCACAGAGTTTTGCCCGGAGCTCTTTGCGAGTTTCATTGTGTTCGCTTCCAGCCGGAATATGCCGGCGAGCATCGATAAGTTCCAAAGACTGTGAAGAGACCCAATGTCCATGTTGGTGATTAGACATACCACATGAGGATTTTCCTGCTGCTAGTAAGGTCTGGTGAATATGAGACCAGTGAGCTTCAATTGCATCCAGTGAGCGTTTATCCAACTCGCATGACAGCGTACTTTGATAGGTATTCAGAACAGCTGGCTTCGCCAGTTGGCTGGTGTCAATGCGCTAACCTCGTCGTTGTGGGCGTCCGCCAAAACGCATCCGCAGGTCAGCACACAAGTGCGGACTTTGACGTGAGGCGACGAAAGCCATTGGAAGCTGTCACCGATGCCGTCTTATCTTTTGCAGAATAACCAGCTGTTTCTAACGTAATGTTGTTGACAAAGTGCAGCCGCCTTGATCCTAAATGTTTGTTTAGGACATTAATGTTTTGCGCTAGGTCCCACTTCTCTCCCTGTTATTATTCTGCTTTCCCTACGTCACTCTGGTTGTACGGCAATGAAGCATCAGTTCCAATGACTGTACTGTTGTTGCATATAATGCTGCTGCTGCTGCTGTGTGCTGATAAGACACTGATGTCATTAGCACCGAGCAGGAACATCAATGACTGTGTACGCTTCCCTGAATTATGCTGCCAATGATAGGACTCGAGGAACTTATTCTTATCTGAGGGAACCAGTTGAGAATGGCCGTTCTGAAGGACTCTGCAGTTAATGGGTCACAGAATGCTCTGTCGAGGAGGCTTAGTTTGGATATACTTATCACTTTCTGGGAATTGGTGACTTTCACTAAGCCGTTGTTCCTCCATTTTTTATTCGTTGTGACTGGAATTTCGACAGTGTGCGCGGTACTTTCTGTTTGGGACCGCCCTTCAATTGTTGGGTTATGTGCGATATTTTCCTTTTGTATATGTGTTTGTTCCTGGCATGTGGAGTGTTTGTTACTATTCTGAGGATGACTCATTCTTCCCACTGCCTTTCGTTTTGGGTTGCGTTACTGCGTGCATTTTATGACGTTTGCTGGTTTATATCGCTTAGCCACACCAATTATCGTGTCATTTCATAGCATCAGGCTCTATTCTCTTCATTTACCTGAACCTGCACCAGGCCGACATTTCGTTCGAGAGCACAACGTTGAACGTCATTCCCCGCTCACTGTCCAGCGTCCACGCTCCCTGACATCACTTACATGCCGTTTAGATGCTCTGATTTACACTCAACACTATCTCATTGTCCATCACTGTCTTTCCGTTACTCTACGCGCTTTTTTCTATTCCAGTAATCGCCCAACTGATGTCAGCTCGTCGGAAGTGTAATGAGAACTGTCATGCATCTCAGACCAAACCCGTCCCTTACGCCATAGTGATCTACTGTTTAGTGAAAGATGAATTGCACCACAGTTGGTAGCTTAGCCGTAGGTCGCTGTTGTCCCCCATCGTCTAGCTTCATGGGTGGCTGACTGCAGATCGCGGGGTCTTGGGTTCGAATCTCTGATGTTCCGAAGAAGCTGTGCCCTGCAAATGTCTCATAAGGTTAAACTGGTCGTCAATGCAGTGTATAGTTGAGTCAAGGGGTGGCAAACCTAACAAGCTTCCGGCGTCATCCTACTGCCTTCTCCGCATTCCCTTAGTCCGTTTGATTCTTATGTCTCACGTGAAATGTTCAGCATTCTCTCGCGGCGTGTTCTATGGAATAAGATTCAATCACTCGTGGTAGCAGATTTTGCCCGGTACATTTTGCCCCCTTCTGTGTGTTTATTGCAGGTTAGAATACCTATTCAATTTCGACCAGGCTTTTGAAATTCGCGATGAAGTTGACACGTTAAAGCGAATGGGACTGATGTTGCGGTTGGGAACCATTCATTGCACCCAAGAAGAATACAATCAGTGTTTGGAGCTCGTACCACCTTCACTTCGTTTTTATGTAGAAGGTTAGTTGTCCCTATCCACCTTTGTTTCTTACGCTAGCCACTTTTACCAAGCCACTTTCTACTATACTACTGATTTTTCTCATCTCCGTTTAATTTCCTGAGTGCGTACCATATTCTGCTTTACTACTGTCCTCTGTCTTACGAGCCTCCCTTTCTGATACTACACTCGCTGGTTTTCATTCCAGCCCTTTACGAGCGTAGACCGGCAATTGTCCCGGATTTCGATGCTTTGCACCAGCAACGCCGCCTATTCGTTGAGGCTCGCCTGGCTGCTGTTGCGAATCAGGCCGGCAATCGAGTTGATGAGCATGGTGAACCACTTGGGCACCGGCCTGGCGTGCATAACTCTCGTCATTCACCAGTGGATTCCAGCGCACATTACGGCAGTTTGTTTGGCAGTGCCATCAGATGCTCCTCTAGTGATAACACGTTGCGACAGCTGTACGTGTCGCGCTCTGTGGACGATCCGGATGATGGACACTTGATTTCCAGTTCTGGAACTATCTCTTCAAGTGGGTTTGTTCCTGGTGACACTCAACATTATGCTCGCGCTGCTGCCTCACGCGGTTACGTAGTTCCCGGCGGTCCCGGCGGTCTTCTTCGTCATCGACAACATCCGAGCGCGCAAGTTCCTTCGGGATCCTCAGGTCACCCCTTCGTGGCTGGTGACCGCGTTGTTCCTTCCGATACCGTTAACGCTGGCTCATCATTGGGTGATATCGTGTGTTCAGTGAATTGTGACTCTCGGCAGGATATCTCATCTACCGCTGGCTCCGGACGCCTTATATCGCATGAGGATCGGGAAGATCTGGCCGACCCAGAAGACGATCTCATGAGTCACCCTGATGATGACGATGATGAAGATATGGAGGATGTTTGACTTTTGTCTAACCACACTGTACATAACAACTGACTAGAATTTTATTGAGACTCTACCAGCTATGAATTGACGATGAGCGCTTTCAGACCACGTCGAATCACTGGACTGTGAATATACCATATGGTTACACTGAAGACCGTACTCACCAAGCACTTGAAGGTGTTCTCCTTCGTCACGTCCTTGAATATATATTCTTTCCTAGAACTGTGGCTCTTTCTGGTTCCTTGGCTTTTGCTCCAAGCCAGTAACAGGTGAAGCCTGTTGCTTTCTGAATATCCATCATCTTTACCTTGGATCATTTACCTCTACAAGTATTAACCCTAAACAGACACCAACCACGTCACCCATTTCCAGAAGGACCCTCTCGAGCAAACGCGGTGTCTATACACGGGACCATCTTTTTAGGGTTTCCAAAAAGGGGTTCAGCACTACACTAATAATCTACTAGTTATTCGATACCGTGCGATTGCAACTGGCTGCGTGCGGGTTGGGATACTGCAGTTGCGCCCATGCAGATGCATCCGTCGCGTTGCCATACTGGCGTTCGGCCTGAACCATCTATGCCCCGGGTTTGATCCCATGCTCCTGTACGAGTAGGACCCCCTATCATACAGGAATGAGACATTAGTACAGCGTACTGATGTTTTCCTGGAAACTTATAGTGTATTGTACGCATCGCGCTAATCAGAGTGCGTTCACAGCCTATCGGTCACTGAGTCATTTGGGGTAGCCGTGAACACTGTTTCACCGCGTGCCTAGTTGCTTTCTTTGACTTCCCTTGTTATTTTGTCGTATGAAAACTCATCCTATCACGCCTAAATCCCGCATTAACATTTTTTTCACATGCTATCCACTGTTCCCATGGGATCATGTTGAAGTCGAGCAGTCTTGCATTCTTATGCTAGTTCTCCTGTGATATCGGTTTTTGTCCATGTGTAACAGTCATGTTGAGCGAGCTATCAACGAGCTGCGTTGTTTTATTTTATCAGTATTTGTGTTAATGCGTTCTCTTCCCGGTGTGCGATGGTTGTGCATAATGCAGATTATTTCGTTGTATTGTTGGCACAGCTTGAAGTAGGTTACTCGGAATTTGTAAGGAATACAAGCAGCAACTAAACTTTCATTGGCAATAGTATTGGATGCACAACGTGACAGACTAATAAATTTTTCAGCGCTAGTTGCACACTAGGTTTTGAGAAACCGACGGCTTGCAGTGACTTCATTGTGGTACGTAAAGATGACACAAATAATCATCGCATCTTCCAACGAACACATCCTCGATTTGCTCGGCTTCTACTTTCGAAGCTGACCCCGTATTGATTTATTCCCTTCAACTCCGTTTAGTACATCAGATAGTACCTCTTACGGTGCTCCAAAACTGGTAAATAGCATGCAAAAGATAGAAGGAATTGGTTAGTTACAAACATTTAAAATGATCGTGGGGTTTTCATTTAAAATTTGTATGAAAACGTCGCTGATACAGTTGTCACGATTTAGTCTTTTTATTTTACAGCCATGGGAAATGCAAGTAAAGAGTTGTGGTGGACTCCTTGACAGATGACTGAGTTCTGTTCCTTAAAAATCTAGGTATTCTCAAATTAAGAAAATCTGCTAGTGTGTCCCATTGCATCCTAGTAAAAAACGAATTCGTATATTTACGAAAAACTGTATACGGCCACTAATTGGGAGCGATTGGTTGTACACATAAGTGGTGTCATGGTTTACGCGGCCTAGAACACTACTAAATATAAAAATAGTATTTCGGATCGTCGACTCGATCACTCAAAATACAAAGCGTACGCATATTTGTTCCACTGTTTTCAAAATTTTCTAAGTCACGACACTCGAAAGTAGTGTAAGGAAGAGTAAGTTGCACAGGCACTTTAATTTCATGGGTGATTATAAGGAGGGTAAACTGATTGTAAGCTTCCAACTGTTCATACATTGTTTAGACCAGCTTCCGTCAATGTTTCTGGGGATTATTGTGAGCCAAGTGACTTAAACATCTTCGGTATGGTGAGGAAACTCTAAAAAATTTCGGAATGTGGCATGGCTGGCGCTTGTTTGTACTTTTAGTGGTAGTCGGTTCCATAGATTAGCATGTCTTACAAGAAAATTGCTCGAATTTTATTACTAGCAAGCTGTGAGGTTAGCAAATAGCCACCATTTCGGGTAAAATAGATGACAGTTTTCTTCTATTCAAGGGTAGTACTCTGTGATAATGCGCTTATTTATCCTGTTGAAGCGGAACATCAGATTGTTTTTTACTCGTCCCAACAGGGGATCCGTTCGAGGTGGCTACAACAATCTTAGGAACTCAGGGTTGAACAGCGCCCCATGACCACCTTAGTAAGTGATCTTTGGACATTTCTATTCTGCCTTACTTGACTGGGATTTATAGTACAATAATCTGGAGTAGATTTCACAAAAGTTTTGAATTACTTAAATCGTGTTTCAAGTAAGGGGAAATGTCTGGTGATGTAGCCGGACAGCTGTTTGCGTTTTACGACTTGGTAAGGTATGTGTTTCGAGAAATCGGAGGAGTTGTAACGCCTAATTCCCGTTCCGAGCTGAATCAGAACTTGGGATCAACTTACCGACGAGCCTGATAGAGTCTTCCGAGATGCAGCATCTGTAACCAAGTAACGGATTCGCTTGCGAAGAGTTTCATTAACAGGCATTCACTATGCCATTTCTCAGGCAACTTGGTCCATATTGGAATCAAGTTAAGCTGTAGATGTTTCGAATTCTTCTGTTATCACACAAGTTAGTTCATCCATACGTCGGTCATTGTCGCCCGCGTGCACCGTCGTGTAGCTGCCGTCATCCAATAGGATGTCGGGTGAAGTTATAGATCAAAATGTACGTATTCGTGTGGCACAGGGGTGTCTGTCGGACACACTCGCGAGCACCTTGTCACCCAGACGCTGACGGATTGCTTGACAGGAATGCGACTCTTAATGCATTAGAATGATGTTGGGTCGATGTAAGGCAAGGAGTTGGAGCATACTCAACTTTCACCCCTTTACCAGATTCTGTTGGCGGAAAGAGCCACTAGTTGTTCGCATTCCATTACAACCTCTCGTCCGTATCCCTGCGCTCTAGTTACCTGGCGCTCGTCCATGAAAGGATTGCGGGTGACGAACACTGCACGCGCTGTCTAACAGTCACAAATGGAGTGGTGCGTTGAGTCGCGATGTCATAGTTGTGCATGATCAAACGGCTGAATGGCAGGTAAACCAGTGCACCTCGGCAGCTTCACTGGTCGATAACCGTAGTACACAAACCCTTTTGTCTTCATTAGATTGCGATTGACTACGTACCAAGCTACGCACTATGATTTTAATGCAGCTAATATTATGACAGTCTTGGTGTATGTTCTGTGGATAGCACTTCTTGCTTTTTCAACTTACAACGAACAATGAGTTAGCGCGGGCAATAACGCGAGTATTTAACAAGTCCCGTATGTTCTTAGAGTGTGAACCACAATTGCTCGCGCACGAAAGCAACAGTGATCCGTTGATGCACTATGAGAGAGAAGTCGTAAGGCACTATGTAGCTGGAAGCGAAATGTCTTCGAAATCGCTAGAATTAACGTTTATCCTGGGAACCCCGGAATTCTGCCCATCGACTCCATAACATAGCATGAGAGTGGGATTCGTGGATGCAGCAACCCTGCCTCCCGCCATGCATCAACGTTCCGGTCCCAGAAGAAGCAAGTTGTCCTGAAAGTTCATGCTTTGTTGAAGGCATGTTTGTAATCTTCATTTGGGCGATATTTCTAAGGGATATCTGAAGTATGCGCACTGCGCATGATAATTTTTGAAGCCATCGCCTCGACAGTAGGGTGGTCTCTGTCATATCAGGAAAAAATGTGTTTATCAAAGGTCTACTTTGACTGTACAGATTTGGAGAGTAGTGTGACGCTTCTCATCATGGTGGGTTCAGCCCAACTTCCAATTCCATCACACTCACCCATTATCTTACTTGACCTAAAATCGGAAACATTACTACACGCGATAGTTAGCGCACCATAGTTATCCCTGGTGACTGGCGGGTTGAGGGCAGTTACTGCTAGTATTTTGCGCTCTGACAAGCAGTGATGAATATGACCCTTGCATTCTGTAGTGCACAACCTGTATGCAGTTAGGCATTCTGAGCTGCAAGTGTTCCTTCCAGCTCTAGCACGGGACCATTTGAGGTGTCCGTTTCCTGGTCACTGTTTCCGCCGGACTGTATTTAGCTCTGGTCCGTCTAACTGATGATCGATTAAGGGATATCTGTCCCCTGGATCTAGGTTGATTTCAGGTAATATGGAATGACTTGACTGTTGGATGGGGCGGAATTTGCCCTCATAACTTAGACTGTAGATCCCAATCTCATCTGCGTTATCAGTAATGTGAGGCGTTTCACGTGCCCAGTTTAGAGTGGGTTTGAGCCAAACAAACTTGTCCCACTTGCTAACCTATACTTGTGTTCCCGGTGACAGATATATTGACGGAAAGATCAGTTTGCGCCATGTGGAACCACTATTCACGTGTACAAGCCCAGGTACCTACCGAGCGAGTACCGGTAATTAACCACATTTATTCCACTTGGTACCGTAACCCTCCGCTTTGTGAGTATGCAGGTAGCAAATGATAACTGTGAAATCCGTAGATGTTTTCATTCTTATGTTGGGAGACGTTTATGTGATGATTGTTATTCCTTTCCTTAGAATATATACCTGAGTCTCTATTATCTGTAGCCCGATGTTCAGCTTGATTCTACATTCATCACTACTAAACGTATTGTTAAATGTGGCCGGTAGCCGATAGATGGAACAGAATGCGCGGGCGTAGTGTGGAACTGTTTCAGTGGCTAGAAATGCCGAGACAAGGAATTAAGAAAGCTAAGGCAAGATCATTGTCAACCAATCATGTGAGTGCCAGTGTTCACGAATCAAAACTGCATACGTGACACCCCTCTCTTCCCTAGTAATGACTGGAGATTCCGAGTTGATACCGATCAACTGGCTTAGGCGTGCGTTTCGAACTTCTTACTTCAGGTTGTTGCGCATCAGTTTGCGGTTTCTTATTCTGAGAATCCGATTTCCCATCTGTTTTTGCGTCAGTAGCAGTCGATTGTTGACCCAGCTCATGCGAATCAAATGAGCGTGTCCGGACATGGTCCAAGTGGCGGTGTACTACATGGCCGTCCTCCGACTGTTGCTCTGCTTGCTTACTCGTTGAGAACATAAGTTTATCAGGTTTCCAGCTTTCCTCGTGAGGCAGTCTTTTGTACACTGGATCAAAATCATTGTGACATTTTCTCTAGCCTCTTGTCATCCCCACATCTTTTCCTGATTTGCCTCCATTCTCCTTCGAGGGTTCGATAAAAGTAGATACAGTCTCGTTCGAAGTGCCCTAACAAGCATCAGCTCAGCGGCTGACTTCTCTGTCGACTCAGTCGGTGTCGTGCGGTAAGAGAACAGGAGACGAGCCAACTTAGTTTGCTGAGTTTTCTATTTCTGCTTGAGGAGACCTTGTTCAACAGTCTGGACTGCACGTCCTGTCATTCCATTCAACACGGGAAGGTAAGGCGCAGACTTGATGTGCTGTATTCCGTTGCTACTCAGGAACTGTTGAAACCCCTCACTGGTAAATGATGTCCCGTTGTTGGTGCATACCGTTTGTGGGATATCGAAGTTGGCGAATATAGAGAGTATCTTCGCAACTGTTGCTGCGGAAGTCTCCTATGGAAATGGATGTACATCTATCCATTTAGAGTGGGCATCAAACAAAAGGAGACACATCATCTCATTGTTTGGGCTATAGTAGTCCACCTGTACCTGCTGCCAGGGCCTCTTCGAACAACGCCATAGATATCTCAGTCCTGGAGAATTTTTTCTTTACTATTTCTGACATTGTTCGCAAATTATCAAAAGCCGTTCTATATCCTGGCAAACGTTTGACTTGCAACAGTAACCACGCGCTAGTGACTTCATCTTGTTCACACCAGAGTGTGTTCACGCAGCTCTCTCGGCAACTGGAGTCCTAGTTCGTCCAGTGGAACTATACGCAAGCGTTAAAATATCCAGATGTCGTAGAGACTTAGCACATTAGTCCGACAGGCGAATAGTTTCAGTCCATCTGACGTGTTTGTATGCCATCCGGTCATCAAGAACAGCTTCGCCATCAACAACACTGGGTCCCGGTTCGTCAAGCGCCGCACCACCTCACTCCGGATAGGTGTCTTTTCAAGGTGTTGTATCAGATTGGACTCACTGTTCGCTTTTTTGCCATGCTGCTGCGGGAGGCGACTAAGTGCGTCGGCAATGGTATTACTTGGTCCGTTTGCATAATGAAGTTTGTAGTTATAGGCGCTCAAATGTAATGCCCACTATTGCATTTAAATATGGAAATACATAAACTGTTATTCTCGACAATGTGAGGCACACCTTTACAGGCATGATTATGTTAATCTAACATAGTGTGATCAAAATACAAGTTTGACATAACTGAATGTATGTCTATGGGCTGATGTGTATGATGGCTGATGTTGCATTCTTGATGCTTCTTCACCGCAGTTGGGCTAAACCAACTTACACTTAAGTTAGATATTTCTAAGCTGGATAAATTTCATTTTACTTTATTTGGTTTGTTCCGCCTACCTGAATAATGTATTAAATGGCCACGTTGCTTACGCTAATTGCGCTTATCTTCGGTAACTATGTTGTCTTTGTAGCATTTTTAAGTAACTTGTGGACGTTTACTTATCACGAATTCGTTGTTAACCAACTTACTTCATATGATAATTTAGCGAAGAGTCATGTCACCGTATCTGTATGCATTATTGGATTTATTTTATTTCATATTGTCGTTTCAACTGAATGGCTGTTGCTTGATATCCCCGGTGTGGCTGCGCTTGATGTGCATGTTGACAAGGTACCTACCTGTCTATTACCCACTACTTCATCCATACTGGCTGCTGGAGAGGGACGGGGTGCACGGTCCTTGTGGCCGTGTTAGGCTCGAAGAGCGGTTCCATGCACTCAGTGTGGAGCGGACTACGGCCCAGCCACCACCTTGTGTGCGCTTGTTTCCCCAAATACAGCGTGTTTGTGTTTGCCTGTGAAGGAGTGTGGGCCGGCTCCGTTGATGAAACGTGGCTCCCATGCGCATGCCTCCCGGTCTTATTCCTTCGGGTTTACACTGGATACGGGGTGTGTGGTTGGAGCTGTGGGTGATGCAGCGCAAGCCACCCATGATCCCTCTTTAGGCGCAGGCGTGCTGTGGCTGGCCACAGTGACAGGCAAATCCGAAACCGGATGCCGCCAATTAATTGTGTATGAATTTAGCTGTGTAGCTTGTGTTTATGAATGTACGCAGCATTTTTGACTGTTTGTTATCATCAGGAATGTGAGAATAAGCGATTGATGTTTGGAGGTTGGATAGTATTTTCCGGATATCCGAGAGGAAGACTTCTGTTGCATTCCTTTCTCCTCACCCAGAAGCGAAAGTAGTGGTTTGTGGTCAGTGTGGATGTTGAACTGTCTTCCCCAAACGTACTGGTGGAAATGCTTGACTCCGAAAATAATCGCTAAGGCCTCTGTCCAATTGGGAGTAATTCCTTTCAGTAGGTTGCAGGGTTCGAGAAGCAGAAGCGATTGGACAAAGAGAACCGTCACTAGCCACACACTTCCGGTGATGTATTTTACCAGTATTAGATAAGCATTCTAACCCTGTCAGTTGTAAACTTGTTGTCATTCCTCAAGGCCCTTCCATCCTTAGTGTTAAAGTAACAAAAGCGCTAAATATTTGTCACTTTTCTGTTACACACGGATACTGACATGCAAATTCGTGGTTTGCCAAACGTCTGTTCAGAGACATCTGGTGGAATGAAAATTCTGCCTGTTATCTGAATGTAGCCAGTTTTCTTGTTTTCTGTAAACGTCGTATACTTCCATTCGGACCAAGGGAATCTGTTTGCATGGTTCTTGTATCTTTCTGTGAAGCAGGGATTATCGTCCAAGTGCAAAGTTCAAAATGGGCCACGCTTATTGTCACACCGTTAATGCCTTTTGGATAGACACCGAGTATTTGCTGCGATTACCGTATTACCCTTACTACGACCTACCGCAGCGCAGTTGTGCCAAAGAAGAACCTGATTCTATTCTGTATGAATTCAAGAGTTTCTCGAAGTTTGATTTAAAAATGCCTACCTGCATATACCATTCACTGATAATCCGAGTGAATTAAACACCATCAATACACTTTTGGTGTGTACCGGTATCTCTTTCTTCCCTCTGATCCCAATGTGTCACCAGCTATAATCCAGATTGTGATGAACCCTTTCCTTAAAGACCTGGAGGATGTTGCGCTTTATCAGGACGATGTGTTTGTTCACGCTGCTGACTAGCACACTTATAATTATCGATTGCTGGTACTTTCAACTCACTTCAAGGATGCTAATGTGAATGTCAACCCACAGAAGTGCTTCTTAGGTGTACAAGGAATCAGTTGCCTTCTTTATCCTGTTACAGTGTAGTCAATGTGCAACATTTCCGCTTTATTTATTTCGTGTAAATGGATTTTATTCTTGTTTATACCTTCTGACGGTCCCTTTGTTTTACTTATGGCACTTGGCGTTCACTTTCGATTTTGGCGTGAGTCGTGCTGTTCATTGCTCTGTGCTTTGCTAATTGACTTCCAGTTTCCTTTGTGTTCGTCGCAATCAGCCGACAATTCAGATAAGTCAACTACCTTTCCGGAAAGGCACCAGAAGGCCGTTTCGCCCTGTTGGGGCTCGTCAATAGTGCGCATCCTTCGGTCCTTTACGGAGGATCGAACCCATGACTGCTATTGTCTTGTGCCAGCTAGCCCGCAGCTTATGTCACTGAGCCAGTTTCGTGTAACTCGTTGCAGTGCACGTTGGGTCCGGCAACATTCACTTCTGCGCACTCGGTATCTGTGGTTGGTCTTGTTGGTAATCGTCGCTACCAGTACCTGAGTTCGGCTCTACAGTTGGTGACTCCGATTGCGAACTCCATCGTAACCATCTTGTATCCCGCACCCAGATGAGACCGGGCTGTATTATTTGTGGTTGGTTTTACATGTTTCATTGTTTGGCATTCTTTTATCATTTCTGATCCGGTTGTTAAACTTCCCGGTCCTGCTTTCAATACGGTCACCATTCCTGTCACACTGTTTATTGGCAGCGATCCGCAGTTTCGGTTTGTATTGTTAGAGTCTGAATTCATTCACCACACGATCACGTCCGATTCATCAAAATGTAGCCATTTACTCGCTTATCTGCCCAGTAACGTGACTTTGCAACTCAGGGATCTTTTAATTCGACCTGCTTCTGCGCAAAGTTACGACACTGTTAATCAGGCCGTTATTAGCAACATCACACCTTCTGAGCAGACCCGCATTCAGCGGCTTTTCCAAGACCTGCAATTGGGTAACAAGAAGCCCTCGACCCTGCTGACTGAGATGCGCCAAATGCTCGGTACCTCGTCCATGGATGAGCCACTATTGCGCGAACTCTGGTTACAACGTTTACCCGAAACAGCCCAAGGTATTTTTACCGCGGTTCAACTTCAATCGCCAGGCGACGCCCCTCAATTACCGGACACAGTAGTTGATCGTTTTGCCCCAGCTCAATTACGTCATTCCACTCTTGCCATCATTACTCTGTAATCATGATGCTGCTTTTCCATCATGCTCCTCACACACCACCCCGTCTGCTCCAGCTTCGCAGGAGCTATCAACCGTCTTAGCGAAACTAGCTACTCTACGTTGCGCCTTTAGCAACAGGCCTGACAACCCTAACGCACACCGCTTCCGTAGCAAGTCGCCTAACCGAAACGACTCTACAGCTGCTTATTTTTACTGTTGGTATCATCGCTGCTTTGGTGCGAAAGCCAAGCGATATACCACGCCTTTCACTTTTAATCCGACTCAACAGGGAAACTCTCAGGCCACGACGTAAAGGCGACTAACATCACCGGCCCAAGCGACAACATTCGTCTCCTTTCTTTTAAGTGCTGAAAATCTGAAACCGCGTTCCTGGTTGATACCTGGGCTGAATAAGCTTGGTTGCTCCTGAAACTGCGGAGACAACCCAGCGGGCTACTCTCAGTCTTCGTGCCTCCAACGGCACACTCATCCCTACTTATGGTCAACGTTCTTTAACTCTTAAGCTAGATCTCTGTAGAACCTTCCATTGGGTGTTCATTATCGCCGCGATCCCGTTTGCCATCATCGGCATATACTTCCTCAGACATTTCGACCTCTTGATCGATGCGAAAAAAGCAGAGGATTGTCGACCCCGCAGCGACACTGAGCGTCGATCGCACCAACTCTGGCATTGCAGCCATCATCCCAGCTTACGTTTACCCACAGACTTTCTCCGACCATGTCCAACTCTTCTCTCAGTCCCCTAAGCTCATTCAGCCAATGAACGCAGCTCTCCCGGTGGCGTCTCAGGTCACGCACCATATTCGTATCATCGGTCCACACGTCTTCACACCCGTGTGTGAGAAATTGAAGCTAGGGCGACGTTTGAGCACATGCTCGAACTTGGAATAATCCGCCCTTCAGATAACAATAAAAAATAACATTGTGTCAGCTGTATACCGTAACGGCGCTTCGCTGCCATGCAATCACCACCAGTCGCACGCGGGCTGAGTATACCGTGAGTGCGCCCACTCCTACGCGGATTCGAACCCGTGCCTCAAGATTATGGGACAAGCTCGTTACCACTAAGCTACGGCCCTTTGGATAGCTCTTGGTCCTCTCCACTCCAGATGGTCCTAAAGAAATCTGACGACCTTGCGGTGACTACCGGGCCCTAAACAAACTTACGGTCCCCGACAGGTACCCCATCCCACACATGCAGGAGGTCACTGCATGCCTCACAGGTAAGACCGTCTTCAACAAGATCGATCTTGTTCGAGCCTACCACTAAATATCTGTCAATAAAAAAGACACCCAAAACAGCCGTCCTGACTCCCTTCGGCCTGTTCGAATTTTTGAGAATGCCTTTCGGATTGTGCAATGCACTTCATCCACGATGTCACTCGTGGTCTAGACTTTTTCTATCCCTACCTCGACGATATTCTAGTATCCAGTTCGTCCGACGAAGAACACCTAGCTCATCTTCAGTTTCTATTCCAGTGGTTGACCCAACACGACGTCACCGTCAATCCGACCAAGTGCGAATTTGGAAAATCTACTGTAGTATTCTTAGGTCACATCGTCTCGTTGTCTGGTATCATGGTCCTTGCGGACGAAATCTAAGCCATCAATGACTTCCCAGCTCCGTCTTCATTTAGCACCTACGTCGATTTTGCGGTCTTGTTAACTACTATCGGCGCTTCATCCCCCGCTGCGCTCAACTCATGCAGCCTCTGACTGACTTCCTCAGAGGAAAGGAACATAACTTCGCTTTCCCCAATACAGCACACACGACTTTTACCGAGCTTAAGGATGCTGTCTCCAACATAGCTCTCGTCGCTCATTCCGAACCAACTGTTCCTCTTTCTCTTACAACTGACGCTTCATACGTTGCGATAGGAACTGTTCTCCAATAACACGGTGGGCAGTGGCAACCGCTCGTTTTTTTCTTCAAACTCCTGCACCCAGCGGAATCCAGCTACGGTACGTTTGGTGGAGAACTGCTTGCCATCTACTTAGCTATTCATCAATTTCGACACACATTATGAGGCCGGGTTTTCACTGTTTGCACATCCCAAGCCTCTAATTTCTGCGTTTAATTCATCATCTGACAAATATTCACCACGGGAAACTGGATACCCAGACTTTGTCATGCAGTTCACTGCTGACCTACGCCCTGTCCCAGGTGTCTCCAACTCCGTAGCTAACGTTCTCTCTCGCGTTAACCTCACTCTTCAATCTTTGTCTACCATCAACCTTGCCTCAGGCCCAAGACGCACCCTGCAGTCCACTTCAATGCTTGTGCAACGCGTTCCTCTCCAAATCAAGGACGGAACTATCTTATGTGACACATTCACAGATTGTCCTGGACCCTTCCTGCCTGCCTCTTTCAGATTCAGTCTTCGACACCTTCACTCACTGTCTCATCCTAGGATTCGTGCATTTTTAAAACTGGTCACCGAGCGTTTCGTTTGACCAAGCGTAAACAGAGATGTCCGTAACTGGGCTTGAGCTTATCTTCATTGCCAGCGCTCCACGGTACATCGACACACCCACAATCCTCTCGGCTCATTCCTTGCTTCGGATTCGCAGTTCTCACGCGTACACTTAGACCTGGTAGGACCCTTGCCTCCTCGCGGATCCGTGTACATACTGACATTTGAATAAAAGTCCAATTAGCGATGGAGGCTCTTTTCAGTAATTCTCATCTGGCCATTACAGTTATAAGGAAAAAAACAGGCAACGCAGTACGCTAATGAAAGATAATTTGAGGACCGCTACTGTGTGAAGGAGACCGGCAAATCGGATTGATAATTAGGCCGGTCCACTGGAGGTGGACTTCGCAGCCGACGTTACGCTGCTAGTGTCCAGTATCGAGGCACAGCCGCGGGGCCAAGACAACAAGAGGGTTTGCACTAGGGGGGTTTCTGCTTGCATAAATCAGGCTGGATTAGCGTAATAACAATCGTCTCAACCGTCTTCAATAGACGCTTTCTGAGAGCTTTAGGGTGACGTAGCGGCACGAAGTAGAAAATGCTGAACGCGTCGACTATCGGGATTTCGTGTTCACTTAAGGGTAACTGCTCTGTAATAGCGCTGTTGATGCTTCTAAACAAGCCACTGTGTAGCGACCTACGTCAGTGTTCTGCTATCTGTTTTGATAAACACCTGGTCCTATGTTCAATACATCTGGTGCGGTCTGCGCAAGCACACTCGGGTAGGCGGCTGAGTAGGTTTCACTGCGCTTGAGGCTTCTCTTCAGTAAGTTTGAAGTGGCATCTCCTTTAAATGGAACTGAGCGAAATACGTCTTTTTGGTATCTTCATCATGGTTTCCAGACGCAACTGGATCGTTGCGTGCTTTTTGATAAACGAAACCGGGTATTCGTTCTCTTGCGACGTTCTGAAGATGCGAACTTTCTCTACATCAAGCATCTCCGGAATACATATTCTGGTAGCACGATAGTGCAAGCAACGAATCAGGTTCCGTTTGAGTTGTAAAGATACAAAGCTTAAAAAGTGAGTGTATTGGCCGACCCAAGTAGGTTTTCGGGAAACGTTTCTCTCTAGAGAGCCGTCATTCCGTCGTTTCAGCAAAACATCCAAAAATGCCAATTCTCCTTCGCTCTCGATCTCACTGGTAAAATGCAATGATGGATATGCTCTGTTGACTTGAGCTAGTAGAGAGGAAACGTCCAATTTTGAATCACAAATAGTAAATGTATCATTTACGTGCCTGTGGTAGGAGTCAGACGACTGCAGGAGTCCACGTTCCAGTTTCGCCAGGAAAACATCAGTTGGAATTGGTCCTAGGAGAGGCCCTATCGCTACACCATCAATTTGTCTGTAATAAATACCATCGAATAGGAACTGTCTATCTAAAGTGCATCGTAAAATCAATTCCTTTATGGTGTGTGCTGGAATACTGACATTTGTCGACCGCTTTATTAGATGACCAGAAGCCATCCCTGTATCAGACTGCATGACCGAAACTGTCGTGCGTGCTTTGTGGACTGTTGGGTATCACAATGCGGATGTCCATCCACCATCACAACTGAGCGTGGAACGCCTTTCGAATCTTCACCATTTGATACGTTCTGCGACTTTGGCTATCGGCGTATCCATACGACGGTATACCACCCTGCAGCTAATGGCCTAATCGATCGTTCGTCGACAACTTAAGTCTTCTCTTTGTGCCACTTATTACCCTAACTTGAGTGAAAACATTCCACTGGCACTTCCAGGTATCTCAACAACATCAACGCTGACCTGCACTGCGCGCTAGCAGAGTTAGTCTACGGCCCAACACTTAAACTGCCAGGAGAGTTAATTACGCCTCCCTCTCCATCGTATATGCCACCGGCAAACTTCGCAACCTCCTTTCTTAAAGTATGCGTTTGTTGCGCCCGACCTCTCTTCGTGAGCAGAACAGAGATGTGCAAATGCACAGTGAACTCTCTACCTACACACATGTATTCGTTCGCACAGACGCAGTGCGTCCTCCTCCTCAGCCTCCTTACACCGGCCCCTACAGAGTTCTCCAGCGAACCCCCAAACATTTGATCATAGACCAAATTGCTCACCGAACAATTGTGCCCATCGACCTTCTCGAAGTTTCATTCTTCGAGGACCCTCCTCCTAACTGGTACGACCACACAGGTACGCCTAGCTGCAACTGCGTCTTACACACCAATCACTCCAAACCCTTCCGTTACCCTTGACCGTCCGCCAATCCAGCCCAAACCTCAGGCAACTGACCGACGAGGTAGATATGTCAGATGTCCAGTTCGTTTTCCCGAAGTGAGGGCCTTCATTCCTCTGAACCAAGTCATCGCTTGGCCATCTCTCCTCTTCTTCCATCCACACCCCGGTGAGCAAACAACGCACGTCGCGGAAGTTGGTGGGTTGGCATGCGCAACACGTATACGAGCCATCGGAGCCGGGTGCGTGAAATGACGGTGCTGAGCGGTTCAGTTCCTTTTCCTGTGCCGTAAACAAGGCGTTGAACACGCTCGTTGCTCACACGGGGTTTCGCACCAGATGTAAGCCAAACTGCGAAGGCACCGATGGTCGAACGTAACTAGCCTCTTTATGTCCGGTGTTCTAAAGGGCCAGGTTTCGCAGCCGTACAGTAAGGTCGAACGTACCGCTGCTTTGTACACTCTACCCTTCAGGGCGAGAGTGATGTCGCGCCGCCGCCATAGGTGGCGAAGACTAGCGAAAGCACTTGGAGCTTTTGATACACGGTTCTTGATCTCATCTTCAATCGCAAGGGCGCTGATACAACTTCCCTGGTAGTTGAATTTCCGAACGACTTCTAGCAGATCCCCACCGATGGTCTGCGCAGGAGACGATCCCTGCCAATCCTGGAGGAAAGCTTCGCACTTCGATGGTGCAAAGCAAAGCCCGAAGCGGCTGACAACCAGTGCTAATCTGTGCAGTGCCGATTGGCACGTCAGAGAGCTGTCACAGATGAGGGCAGTGTCGTCTGGATACTCCAAGTCAAGAAGTCGTTCTCCTGGGAGTAGCTCCACACCTAAGTCATGTCCTGTAAATGCAATCTCCAGGACTTGTCAGTAGCGAAGTTGAATAGGAAAGGTGACAGCGGGCATCCTTGTCTCACACCGCTGGAGATGTTGAAGGGCGGCGACAGCTTGCCATAAGCCCTCACTCTGCCCGTGCTACGCGCGTATAATGGTCGGATAATATTTAGATATTTCTCGCGCACACCTTTCCATAGTAGACAGTTCCAAAGGGCACATCGATCAACCGAATCTAAGGCACCTTTGAAGTTGAGGAACACGACTACGGTAGGCCGCCAATATGTGTGACGGTGCTCCAATAACTGACGCAAGGTGAAGATGTGGTTGATGCAGCCAAGACCCCGACGAAACCCGGCTTGCTGCTCACGAATCTGACTTTCACGAGCGCCAATCAGTCTGTGAAGGATTACGGAGGCAAGTAAATGAGGCTGGACCTTACCGCGGTGCGATGGTTTGTGTGCCTCAGTGATCCATTGAGCTATGCTCGGTGGTGCTTTTGCACCTTCGGAGCCACTCATACCAAATTGGTCAATGGTTAGAGGCCAGACAAACTCAGCCTTCTGGTCCTCCAGGTTTGGGGTTGTAATGGGGGTGGCACCTTATTCCTTAAAACGAACTGCTTGTAGCCCAACGCCAAACCCGCTACCTTGCGGTAATGTTTTTGAACCAAAGGCTTTGGTTGAGAACCCCAATCGTTCTCGTGTCTAGGCCTGGGCAGCCTGACAGTATCCTGCCCACGCAATACAATGAATCTCTCTTCAAACAAATTCCACATCCAAATAAGAAATAATACCGGACCCAAGGAACTCCACGAGCTTCCTTTCTACATACATGCATCTTCTATCCGTACTCTGCTCCCCATTATTCACATCGTCCCCCACTTGATATTTATCGATGGCTTCCCTCCATCAGCTTTCTAAGGTGAGACCCCTGTAGTGAACGTGAAACATTTATACTTTCGTTATTTCTTGACAATGGATTTTATTCTTGTATATACCTTCTGACCGTCCATTGTTTTACTCATGGTACTTTTCGTTCACTTTCGATTTCGGTGTGAGCCGTGCTTTGCTAATTGACCTCCAGTTTCTTGTAACTCGTTACAATACACGTTGGGTTCGGCAACCTTCACTTCTATGCACTCGATATCTATGGTTGGCCTTGCTGGTGATCATCGCCACCAGTACCCGAGTTCGACTCTACAACATCTAAACGCTTCGAACCAGATTTCGATAGGATAAAGTCATTGGTTGACGTGAACTCGCCCAACAATATTCACGAGCTTCGATCATTGCTTAGTCTTACAATATTATCCAACATTTAGTCGGCCGGTATCCGAGTGGTCTGAAAATCTGGCTTGCAATCATAAGGTCACCGGTTCGATTCTGCGTGGGGGTGGGCGTCCTAGCGCCATACTCAGCGCCCGCTCGACCGGTGGTGATCGTGCGGCAGCGAAGCGCCATTACGGCGTACACCTGACACATTAGTAGTTGTAGTAGTAGTAGTAGTGCTGTTCCTAATTTTACTTTTATTGCGGACTTTTTGTGCACTTTGCTGAATGACAACAGTTTTAGCTGGCTATACAAACATGAGCATGTTCTTCGGAAGCTTTTGAAAATGCTCAGATTTGGTTTTCTTCGTGCATTTTCTTCTAAAGTCACCCTCCGTATTTTTCATGGATACCTCACTAACCGGTATAGGCGCTGTGTTGGAGCAGGATGGGCATCCTGTTCTGTGTGTTTCTCTGGTCTACTCAGTAAGGTTGAGAAAGAATATGCACAAACCCTCGGAGAATCCTTTGCTGTGTAGTGGGCAGTGACTAGACTTCACAGATTTTTGTTTCGACTCATATTTGCTATGGGGAATAATCATAAAGCTCTACAGTTCATCTCAACCCTGCCAATTCTTTGCCTAAATCTTTAGCAGCTATGGTTCAAAGATGGAAGGTTGGACTTTGTGCGTAAACTACGTGGTTAAACACCGAAGTGCAAAACCGATTCCGCATATCGAATAACTTGCCGCGACATGCAGCGATATTCAAAACCGATTCTGAAATGAGTTTTCTACTTGCAAAACCGCTTCTAATATCTCGTTCATTTCTTATCAAACGATGATGGTCTGTTTCTCTGAAGCGAAACTTTCCACGATTTAATGTGCGTCGCGAACAGTTGTGTGTCACGTCTGATGGATTGCTGTATAGGTATGATCGTGTCATTATTCCGCCGACTTTAAGGTCTGCTGTCCGGACGGATCCATATTCTAGCCATCTTGGGGTTAAAGGATGAAATCCTTAGCGCGGTGCTTGTGCTGGTGGCATAAATTGAATACCACGAGTTGCTTCTAGTTGTCCCAACTTTAATCACAAGATCCCACTCCATTCGCCCGAGTAGACAAGGCCGATGACATGTGAGCCTTGGCTAAGGGTGCTTAATGTCCTGCCCTACTCGAAATAAATGGTTGAAAGCGTGCTCGAAAGTTTGCACCAAACTGCCAGCAGAGATACGCTTGAAGACAGTCGAGGCCAAGCCAGTATTGGCTGAGGGAACACCAAACCAGCGAGATTTTGTTACGAGTCCCGCTTTCTGAATTTTCATACAGGATCGCAGTACAACTCGCCGTCCTCCTGAAGAGGAAGGAACAGACAATCCGCATCCGTTGCTCTCATTTGTTTGTATACAAATCCGCAAGACCTCAGTAAATTTGTCGAGCTTCGATCTCTTCAAACCTCAAAGTGTTGGGACCACATCATGGTAACCGAGACGGCTGAACGACGTTAGTACCGACGCCTAGATCGCATTGCCTGGTATCGCACCTTTTAGCAGCGACCGACCCAACTAGAGAGGCTATGTAATTCTTTACTACCTTCCCGAACTCATCGACAGCGTAAACAACCCTGTGATTCAAACCAGGGAGGCTTTATGGGGCTGCCTACACTTGAGGTAAGAGAATATATGCTTAGTGGCCATTATATACCGCCCACTAATATCCACTTTAAAAATGAACCAGGCTATGAAGAACTTACTGGCACGTTCTCTTGGTAGGGGGACTTCAGTCTGCAAGGCTTAGGAACTCTGGTCACGCGATGAATAACTCAAAGCGAAACTACAGGAACTGATCGCTGCTTCTGCGCTGTACAACCATGTCACTTCTCCAACACGTTTCAGGACAGGAAACAAACCGACCATCTTGGATCTCCTTTTCACAAACGAAGAACTCATGATCGATGTAGTAGCAGGGTGCACTTCTTGGGGCCTCAGCGACACTAGTTTTCAATACTAGTGCTACCGACATGCCTTACGTCGTAACCAACTATGATAACCTGTCCGAACTCATTGGGGCAACAATCTGGTCTTTCCTAGAAGAATCAGATAGCCTGTGGAGAATTTCTCAACAGACTCGACATGGTCGTGACAAACACATCTGCAACCGAAATCCGCTCAATAAGATGAGGTCGTTCCTAAGGAGCAGGACTCGGCAATGCATGGCATTGAGGGACTTGGTATGGAGCGGAACCTCCAGTCGGCCTGAAACCGTGAAATTCACTTGTCGACTGCAATTAGGGATCACAATCTATTGTCACCCTATCTTACCAGTGCATCCGACTAGTCGAAGTGATCTTAATGTGAAATTGCTTTTGTTGGTCACCTTATCCTGCAGATCCGGCTGGAGTATCGCGTGAGCAATCCGTGTGTTCGGCATCGCGTATAGTGCAGAAAAAGCGAGTGAAACGCTCGGCACCATTATATCATGCACCAGGCTCCGATGGCTGGGCCACGTGTCGCGCATGTTTGCATACCGACTTCCGCGAGGTGCGTTGTTTGGGCGCCGGACGTGTAGCTGGAAGAGGAAGAGGGGTGGCCAAGCGATGACTTGATCGAAAGAAATGAACACCCTTACTTCGAAATTGGCGTCGGTTGGTGCATCTCGACTACCTGACTGGGGTCCTAAGGACGATGAACACGTTTGGTTGGACACACTTGTTGATATGGCTAGGAGTTGGCCCCAATGGCGTTTGTGTTTGAATTCCTTTGTCCATCCCCCTACTGCTTAGCCTACACTCCAATCACGATCTCATTCGTTAGGCGTAATATAACTATCTTTTTGTGGCACGATAGCCAACTGTTAGCTATAAAGAACGATGTCCATCCGTTACCGGGGACTCAGTCGGCATGCCTCTTGTATTTTTCTTCTTGTCTTTTGTACTGTGGCCTAATAGCTGAGGTGTTTTCCACCTGCAGCGAATGTGTATGATGATGAATGATGATTGTCCTCCAGGTTCATGTTTGTGTCACAACCCTATCACCGAAACATCTTGTATTAACTCTCACGCGGAGCCTGTGGTGACAAGATACTACACTTAGATGCCTGTCGCTTAGCGATCGGTCGAACTTAACGATTTTGGGCCAACAGTCTAAAAGCTGGTCGATCGCTGCATAGACGAACTAAAGGATTGATGGATTGGATTGGATTGACATTGAACGAAGCTCGAACGCTGGCCAAGAATGTAATAGGAAGGAGATTTGTTCTGCAGCTGTGAGTGGTTCCAATTGACTCGAGATATAAAATGAGTTTGCGTTCTGTGAATAACGCATTTCTTTCCGAGCCCCAGACTTTGACTTTTTGATGGACGGAGGGCCACAAGACAGACCCCGTCTTTAACACTTCGATTCGCACACATATTTGTTCCCGCTAACATTGCGACCATGCGAAATATTTTGTAACATCTTTCTACAGATACTGTACAGCGCTTGCTAACTATCGCTTCAGTGTGTCTGACACTTCATCAGTGCTTGTGACCTTATAACCAAGCCTAGCGTGGCGTTCCTCGAAACATTCGAATGAAAGCTATTGATCATTAATTTATTTATGTGTGCAATGGATTAGAGCGTTCCATCGCATCAGGAATGCATCGTAGACGGAAAGGTAGAACGTACGGAATGCTGTGTCTTACGTGGCCAACATGTAGACGACGTGTGCAACCAACTTGCAACCTCCGGGGACTCTGCTGAATGGTATTTTTGGTGCTAACTGCACACAAACTGCATAAATAATTCCGATACGGCGACAGAAATTCGACTACCTTTAAGAGAGAAGTCCAGATTGAGTGGGCTGCGTTGAGCGGGCTTCCACAACACAAGATGAAGATGTGTTTCGTTGACTCGCCGGCACTGCATGGGATGCGAAGAACACTTGCTCAGCTGTGAAACGGCAAATACGCCGGAGTCGATGGGATACTGCCAGAAGTCTTAAAACATGGTGGAGCCGCGTTGATACATGGTTTGCACAACGCGTGTGGTTTGATGAGGAAGTGCCGGCTGACTTGATGGGTACTACTGTAGAAGGGCAATAGAAGCAAGCAATGTGCCTCCTAATATCGTGGCATCAACTTGCTGAGCTGTATTGGGAAGGTTATCCTACGAATCCAGCTCAATCGCTTCGTCACTCAGGTCGTTTAACCGATCGTGGCGGAAGAGCAATGAGGATTCCAAAAGGGTCGCAGCATTAGCGGCTCATCAACTGCGGGAGAAATACTGAGAGCGACACCAGCCACTATACTCACTGTTTGTAGACTGTACCGAGACATTTGATACGGTGAACCGCGAGGTCCTGTGGCTGGTGTTGTGTATGTTGGGTTGTCCGAGTAAGTGTGCAAGTTTAATTAAATGCCTACCCAGTGTTATGCGATCAAGAATGCGCCTCTGTGAACAAACCTCGAATGACTTTGATGTTTAATGTGAAACAAGGCTGTATCTTGGCCTTTGTCCTTGTTGTGTCGGAGCCCGCGACTGCTTCCACCCACAAACGTTAGTGAGAACACGAACGACTAGGGACAGATATTCAAGGGTCGTTTTACATAAAGAAACCAGTTACTTATATAGCATAACGCACAAACATGAATGCCAACCAGGGCGCGGAAAGCAAGCGGACAATTACAGCCAATAGGAACGGAACAAATGGCGAACCAACCGAGTGCACACAAAGGACGTAAGGTGAGAGTGATAGCGTCAAACTATGCCTGTGATCAGAAGGCAGAAACAACGACTACAAATAGCCAATAGGGATGACGAAATGATGCGCTAAAACAAACCTCGGTTAATCTCCACGGTAGAAAGAAAGTCTGCAGTCATGAACGGCTACAGATGCATACCTGTATTTTACTTACACCTCCAACAATCTTGTTTATTATTTACGTTCATGCAATGATATCTTATTCTTCTGATGCTGCTTGTGATTACGCTCTCTGTGTAGAGCGCTGTATTGATACTGGGTTGATCTTCATCCGTCTTTTCGGGGCGAGAAACCTAGTGTGTGAGACAGACGTACTGTGCTACTGTCTGCCGACGACTACACCTAATTTGCACACAGAGGGGATAGGTTGCAGCGCATGACTTCGGCTCTCGTTTCGACAGCGGCAAAGTTTGCAGTCACCGTCAACACAAGCCAGACTATTTGTCTTTTTCAGATGTCGCCAACAATGAAAAAGGTGCGCAGGTCGCAAATCCGGATGGTTGATGACAATCTAACTACCCCAAAGACATATTGCTACCTGGTAAGCGTACTGTCAACCGACCTACAGATGGCGAGCAAGATACACTGCTGCGTATCGAAGACAGGTGCCGCATTTGGAGAACTGGAATGTTGCATGTGGATGAATTAACATCTGATCAGTGGGACGGAACTCTCGGTGTACAGGTCGATGTTGCTGTTGGTTCTCCTGTACAGCAGCGAAACGGACAATGTACCGGAAGGACATCTTATATTTAGGGCAACTTTAACAACAGTACTTACGTTGAGTTCTACGCAAAGGTTTGGGTGCCCGAGTTGCTGATACGGAATTGCGGCGCCGCAGTGACATGTATGCGGCTTATTGCATACTTTCGGTGCGGCACTTGACGTGGCTCGGGCATGTCGGGTGCATGGATTGGATTCGGATACTAATAACGCTGCTTTATAAACAACTGTGGACACGGAAGCTGAACGCGGGAAAGCGGGAACTTGTATTACCGTGACATGGTTCCGGTGGGTTTAGCACGAACTGACTTTGAATTTGTTGGTTTGGAAGTGAATGGACCCCAATCGCGTGAGCATATACAAAGGATGGATGCCCTGGTAAATGAGAAGGCGCCATTGCATGCGGGATGGAATCGCTTGGTACGGGAACAACGGCCATAAATCGATTCTAACCCACCAACGTTGAGCGCGCTGTGCTGTAGCTCATGCGTTCACTAGTGCCTGAGCTAAGCTGGCTTAGTAAGCCAACAGAATAGCTACGTGATGCCAACATCGAAGGGACGACGATTCAGCTGAATCGGTAAAATCAGCGCAGTACTTTGCAAGTACACTGCTTTCTACTCTACTTACTAAGCCAGGCCAACAATACAGTCGATGCGCGCATGTGCTACATTATCGCTGCAGTTTCTCAGCACGTGCGCTTTTTCATGCGTTGATTTTTTGACATTTAAGCTCTTGGGTCTTGCTTAATATCCCAGAACAGGCTGCGCTTGTTGTGAATGATTTTAAGGTGACTATGCTTCTAAAAACCGCCACCCTGCTTACACCGCCTATAGGATACACTTAGTCCTCGCGACCACGCTGAGCTCAAATACTGGTTCCATGCATTTGGTGTGAAACATGCTACGACCCTGTCACCGCCTTGTGCACGGCTGACACGCGTAATCCTTCAATTAGACAGGAATGCTGTGCGTTATTAAGCAGTGTGGGCCAACTCT
This sequence comes from Dicrocoelium dendriticum, assembly GCA_944474145.2. NCBI lineage: Eukaryota > Metazoa > Platyhelminthes > Trematoda > Plagiorchiida > Dicrocoeliidae > Dicrocoelium > Dicrocoelium dendriticum. The sequence continues at coordinate 100,431,788 of OX104066.1, forward strand.
AATGATACAGGACTTTTTCCTCCAGCCTCCCGGTAATATTCCTCTAGATTAATATTGCGTATAGAATGTGCGCATGGAGCCTTCACTTTCTCCCTATGGCTTACGAGCGATTACTTACTTCGTGTGACAGACACGACAGGTTGGTATACGTAAGCGGTTGCTGTATGACCATGGTGTGGTCAGACTGCATCGTTTTAGATTCGTCTAAAACTCAGATCTCTTGATCAAGTCTTATCTCAACGATCCGCTCCAGAAGGAATGTCACGGTGTTCCACGGACTCCTTTTCCACCTAGAGTTAAACCAAAATTTTCCAACCCCGATTACCCCAGCTACATCTGCAAAAGCAAGCAAACGTCAGCATGTGTCAAACCTGGCGTAGAGTCGAGAGCTTATGTGGTAAACAGATTCTGTCTAGATGCTTATTTTACGGAGAGCAGCGTTACTCTGTCTTAATGTTCCTTAATTTGCAGCAGCTCCTCCCAAGGAACGCATGCTGGATTACCTCACGTAATTCATACTGTGCGTCACTAAGCTTCTTCGACCTAGATACCTTGGCGTTACTGTCAGAATGGTGACCAGACTGAGGAAAGTCCCTGCTGATATGTCAAACTCGCAAACTTCAGCTTCGCGCGGTCCTTTCTACCCCTAGAAAAGCAAAGCGTTACTGCATTTTACCTACAAACGCATTAGTAGTAATGTCGGCGTTCAGTCATCTTTCACTCGCGGACAGGACGAGGCTGAAGGATTCCTTTAATGACCTCAAAAGCAAACTAGCTGCTAATGTGCATGACCTTGTGGGTTTTCAGGCGGTAGGCTTGCGGTTAAGTGTCCTCCTTATTAGAAACCCTACTGGTGCCTCTGCTCGTGAGGCATCTTAAACATAGGTTAAGCTGGTCTCAACGGCTCAAGCACATTCCAGTCTAAACGAAATACGCACAAAGTAAATTAAAATCTGTAGGCTATTACAAGTGCTAAATTCCTCTAAAGCTTCTGGCCCTGATTCAGTTCATCCAAAGCTGCTGCATGAAGAGGCCAAAGAACTAAGTCGTCCATTTTCATGTGGATTTATAAAATCGTTTGATAGCTGTGCTGTACCTGCAGCGTGGAAGAGGCCATAATTTATCCAATCTTTAACGCGGTGACAGTAATCCGCCCGCGAATTACCAGTCTGTTTGACACGCGTAACAGCCAATTTGTTTAAAAGCTAGTTAAGCATTCGGTGAATAAACACGAATTATTTTAACATTTCCAATGAGCAAAATACGGCTTCCGAAATAGATATTTCCGTCTCACAAATTTAATTGCAGCTCGTGAAAGCTGGGCTGAGGCAGCGAACAGCGACCACACTATCGATGTGCTTTTTGTTAACATCTCTAAGGCTTTTGAAATTGTCTCCCATTTTCGAATCTGAATAGAGTTTGAGGTATTATGGGATATCTGGTAGCGCCCTTAAATCAAAATCTTTGTCTGGATGGAAAACAAGTATATGCGCGTACAGCATATCCTTTCGCTTAGACCAGTGGTTCTTATTGGCTTGCTACGAGAACTGATACTATGCTATTCGCAAGAAATGTAAATTAGCTTGAAGCACTGTCGCTACCGCTTACTTACGGTAGAATACTGGATATCCTTATCTGATCTTAGGCAAATCAGGGTACCTTGGATTGGCTCTGAGATTGATCAAACTTATGGTTAATGCCAATCAATCTGTCAAGTGTTTTGTCCTTCTCATCCGTGTGGTTAGTCCCTCTCTGAGATTTGTTGCTGGCGGTAGAAAAATACCTGTTGCCGGTTAGCAGGTGGATGTAGATGTCGTCTACGCTTCACTCATTTACTCCGGTAACAATAGGAAAAAGCAGTTCGTAGACGCTTCCGTGTGATATGGGTTATTCGCCGCTGCTTCGGTGATTTAGCGGCTGAAATATATAGGTTAAGCTATTCTCGGTTTTGTACGACTACTTGGAATAATATGGCCAGACTTGCCCACATTGTTTTGTATGGGCAGAATGGATTTGGAGATGGTTTTGCGAATGGTTGCTAGGTCAATGCAGGATTCGCGAGGACAAACGAATCTCGGAAGTTTGTTGAGCTTAGGAATGTACTCAATGCACTACCGGAGAATTAAAGGGAACTTAATCATTGCTTACCGTATTCTAGCGCGTAAGGTCGGTTCAGTCTTGTCCTGGCTATTTTGCGCCGTGAAGCTGCCTAGTCTCTGGGGTCGCCCGTTGAAGCTTCACAAAATACGTTCCGACCGGGTTAGGACGGAAACCTTTGAGTTGCGCCAAGTGGTTGGGCGTTGGAATTCGCTTCCGGAGCACGTCGCTAGGAAATCTAATGTTGAGGGTTGTGAGCGTCAGTTAGATGCACTTGGGTGGTATTACAATACATTTCCCATCTAACCGATTTGTATCTTTGGCCTTTTGTTCTTTTTCTAGTTCTTATACCTTGACCTTATCACTATATAGTTAAGGTTCCTCCTCTTGTTTGCTCAATTTTCCATTCGAATTTTCTTACTCCACATAAACCGGCCTGGCAGGGACTACTGGGCAGGAAATGTGGGCAGTAATTGGTTGACTAGGGTTTGATGCAATATTTGTTTCAGGCTTATCAACATTACAAGTCGGATTACCGATTCCCAGTTCATCGATTCACAATGGAAATAATCGCGGGATGATCCTGTCGTTCCGGTCCTAACTGAACTTAAACGTGAAGTTATTTGATGTTTTTCCTCTTGCATTCCGAGCTCATGGTTCACCGTTTCTTGTTTCATATAACCGACCCCCAGGGACTGCAGCGTAGGATATGTAGCCAGGATGCGATGCGGCTTTTCATTGAGCTGCTCATAGGATTCAGTGAATTGGGTGGAGAACCTTTAGCAGCTCCCTGTCTTTTGACTCATAGTGGATTTCATGGGTGTCCGCGTGAGGAAGTTCCTCTAAGTTTCGACAAAGTTGCAGGGTCTGCAGCAAAACCTCATCATCCTCAGTAATTAGTCGTTTAAAAGTTGATTGAACATTTCCTTTGCTGATACGCTCACACTTTTCTTTGTAAGAAGTTCCAGTGATCTACCACTGGAGTAGGTAGAGCGACAATTGTACAAATTAAGTGTCTTGTCTTTAACAGCTTCTACTTACTACCTCGTGTGGAACATAAGGCTTTAGGGATGGTTTCAACTCATTTCCGATACCTTGGCGTGTGCGTTTGTTGTAGATACGGGCATTCCGACGACGACGAAACTTCATGGTGAGCAACTTCAAATCCTTAAGTCGATGGGGTATGAACGGTCACTAATCGCAGGAAATATGTTAGGGAACGTCTCTGAACATCTCCAAGCCGATCGCAGTTGAATGGAAAGCTGGTATGCCACATCTATACCCTGGCGGAGGCATGAATTAAAAAGAGAACAACAGATCTCAGGAGTATTAGACCAAATTATCTTTCTAAGACTTAGCCAACTTTCTTTTCAGGGGCCACTGTACTCAACATACCCTAGGACGTTCTAGGGTCAGAAGACACTCCGAGATCTCTCTCATATTATTTCTGAAATGGAACCCCAACCTGGTATACTTCATACGGATTTGTATCCTCGATTGGGAGAACAGCACATTTCTCCTGGTTTGCTGGAAGTCGCGACTTGCTAGACTAATACTGTAGCTGGTCTAGAGCTTCTTGCATTATGTCAGCCTCTACGAAGCTGGATATCGTTGACCGTAGCTTCAGGTTATTGACGTAGATTAAGCAGTCGTTCTGCAGTGCAGTCGATAGATCGTTGATGTACAATTTGAGGAGCTCCGGTCCAAGCACAAGTCCCTTGGAAACGCCACTGGTCATAGATACAGGAATGAAGAAGTTTTGATTCACATTCACGTGCCTTGCCTAGCCTCCTCTAAAGTCGGTAATCTAAGAGAGAACATTTTCTGTAATATCGATTCCCTTAAGATTGAACAGCAGCTCTTGCTTCAGAGGTTAGTCAGTGCCGCGCATCTTTGGCTTCTGCCTATGTTTCTCTGGCAACAAGTCAGTCGGATTCGCAACAGTGCTCTCCGGAATCTGCACTGAGCGAAATAGACGACACTCAGCTTCATACAGTGTGGTTGGAAGCACGTTTGACTATTCGTCTTTCATCTGCCCTATCAGCTTAGACTGAAATCTCTAAGAATGTACAGCAGTGGATATCGGCTTTTGCGGGGGGATCTCATAATGGTTTACCAGATTCTGAAGAACCCAAACCACATTTGCCTTCCACTGCTGGAATTGAACCCCAACATTAAACTAAGAGGTCACCCTCTGAAACTGACAATTCATTATAGCCGGCTTGAATGCCGTAGAAATTTCTTTTCTCTCCGCGTGTGTGAGCCTTGGAATGCCCTCCCTAATTATGTCGTCTCTGCTCCCAATCTGGCGATATTTAAAAAACGTGTTGACGATGCGTCGTCTCACTTACATTTCCTTTTATGACTTGTTAGCCAGGGGCTACAAAACGCAATCAAACGGTTTCTTGCCAAACGCTCAACCATTGGATTTATGGATTTTTATGTTTAATACACGAACATCTCCGCTATTTCACATAAGTCTATGGTGAGTCCACCACAACGCTTTTCACTTTATTATGCAATTTAATTTTCGCAATAATTTCCATCCCACGGGACTTGTTAAGCGATGCTTTTTTACCTGTAATAAACCATTGTCCATTGTCTTGCAGACTATTGATCTCAAGCATATCGGTCGGTAGTTCCCTGGGTTTTGTGGGTTCCTCCTTGTATTTGGGCATCACGGTGCCTACTTTCCAGTCTAGAGGTACGCGGCCGACTTCAAGGGAGTGCAGAAAGACTTGGCAGATATGGCAGACGATGTACTCAGACATCTTCCGGTAGAATGTGGGATCCATAAGGCGAAATGCCGGAGGTCAAACGTTGAATTGCCAGGTGCTCTGCTTCACTAAACGGTACGAGAAGCCGGATATTCGTAGGCGGAAACTTGTGTTTCCCTTGGATATTGAGCTTGCATCCGTCAAGGCTTGGGTAGGCGTTCTAGTCCAGTTAAAGCAGGAGCAACCTAACTACGTCAGAGTCAATTTCACTTGATCCAGCAAGCAGCATTTTACAAGCAAACAATTGTTGAGCAGCGGTGGCTCCACTGAATAGACTGAAGAATACTTCGAAGCTAATAAGTTCAATGGTTGTCTTAGAATACGGTACGCTTCTTAAAGAATGCTAGCGCAACAATGCGAATGCCCGTTTTGGCATTCCTTTGGAGGTGGATAGGTATTTCTTAGGGCAGGTCTGAGATACCTTGCCCAGGTATATTTCCTGTTTTAGTCGGTTGTTGCGCTATTTCCGTGAGAATATTCTACGGACGGTTTGCTATTATTTGTGTGTTCTTTAATCGATCCCACAGTATTCGAGTTCTTTTCGTTAACAATCCTATTACTTTATCAGCCCATAGGTGGGTAAAGCAATAAATTTACAGCTGCACAAAATGTTTCCCGTTTTACAATAAACCACACTTCTCGAGAATGGAAGACCATCTGGAGAGCAACTGCTTTCATTGATTCATCATCATTGCAATAATATGGAGGCTAATAAATAAATATCGACCCAGTTCGTTCAAAAGGAATAGATCACGTTAAGGTTCGTCATAGCTGAGAAAACGAAATAGGTCTCAGTTGGCTAGTTGTTCCCTACCGCGGCTGACCGAAGGCAGTCGACCTGGCCGTCTTCGCTTGCCAGGGAAGCTGGAGAGCATGGACCAGCTTCTGTGAACATAAGGATGGCTGGGACAATTGAATGTAAATTGCTTCACCTGTCGCAAGTGTACGAAGGCGGTAACCTTTCGATCGGTACTGCTGAAAGCGCGTTTCCAGTCCACCTCATGGACGGTGCCCACAATGTGGGTCAGCATGGCGCTACCAATGGTACCAGCGCCCCCTTGACGCAACAAACGAGGGCAATGTTCGTACACGCGTTTGAATAACCCGCGCTGTTCGACCAATATACGTTGTGCCACAGGCGCACTCAAATTAATAAATTATCATTGAGATGGGCAGCATCGGCATCTTGTTCTTGTTTGGTGAAGAAATGTGTGGTTCCGTTGATAACACGCACTTCAACAAGGCTGCTGGGAAGGTCAACTTTACCGCGTCCGAATGGTTTATTGTTAGACGCTCGGTAGCCGCGTCCCCTTGGAATCGTAAACGAATAAATTGCTCATTGTTTGCTGCAACTAACACTGGCATTGGTCTGGGTATTTCTTGGTATCTTAAAATAAATCTATTGGGATACCCGATGTGCATAGAATATTCTGTACGAACAGCAATTCCAAGTCTAGATTGTCTTCCGTACAGATTCAACGTGCCCTTGCAGTAAGACAGCAAACCAAGTTGCGCTTGTATCTCATAGGAACGAAACTGAAAGTTCGTGTACTGACCTTTCCATGTTGTCTTTCTGTAGACCTGACGCTGGATAGATCCGTCTGGTCTCCTAGTTAACAAGACATAGAAATATGGTAGCCGATTATCGTTTTCCTTCTCGTAAGTTAACTGTACCGCTGCATGCACTCGGTTAAAGTGGTCAAGAATTGCATGCAGATTAACATGCTTATTCACCACAGTAACTATATCGTTCAAGTATCGACAATGGTGGTTTAAATGGTCTATCGCCGCCCCCATTCCGGTCCGCTCGAGTTTCGTCGTAAAAATATCTGCTAATAACGGTCCGAGGGGGATCCCATGGCCACGCCTTCCTTCTGACAGTAGTATTTCCCGCTGAATAGAAACTGTACATTCCAGGTGCAGCGTGGGTATACACAGTTTTGTTCCTGACCCGGATATATAGTTGCAAATGTAATCGATCCTCTTAACCAGTGGGTCATTGGTGAAAAGAGACAACATCGTAAGAGAGCATTACTTACTCTTCATCATCCTTGACGCTTTTGACGAAATGGAAACTGTCTCGAAAGCTTTAGGTAGCGAGAGGTTGTCGCACAGGTGCAAACCACTAAGCGACGGCATGGTAAGGTGCGTTGACCATCGATAACATAGGACGAAGTGGGATGTTGACTTTGTGGATTTTTGCTAACCCGTAAACTTTCTGGACACATGTGCCACTCGGTTTAAGCCGTCATGTAGAACTTCTGAAATGTACCCCTTGACCCGGAGTTTTTACCAACTCTTAGTTTGCTGTGTTTCAACTTGTTCAGTTTGGTCCGTTTCTCCTTCAATGCACGCAAACTTTGTCTCATCGCTCAGTGTTGCAGTTAGTTCATCTATGCAGTTTTTCTATCGAGTAATACTATTCCAACACCTTTGTCCGGTCTGTACAGGAGGATTTTCTCATTGCGCTTTAGTTCCTTCGACACATCTAGGTGTGTGTGTTAGCGGATGTATCTTCTTATTAGCGGGCCATGCTTACGGACGCGATGTTTGCGTTACTGGTGGCAACAGTTAAACAAATAGCATTTGAAACGTTAAAGATCCGTGTTACATTTAGCGATTAACCCTTTCATCTGCTCATATAGGCTTCCAACTTGTAACTCAAAACCGAGCTGGTTATCCTTGCGTCTAGGAGCGCAAAACTTTAAGCCAATCAGTGGAACTTCCATTAAAGTTGCATCCATGTTCGAACTAGAAAAGTTGTATACATACCTGTCTGGTCTTCATGCGCAGTTCAATGCGTTCAACGTATTTGTTGAGGTTGCTAGACCATGCCCAAGCGGGTAACTTTTCAAGCAGCTCAATAAACGCCTAGACTGCAGCTTCTATAGACTCGCAGCAGGTTCCGCACATCATGCGCTCGACCTCTTGGAGCACATAAAGATCACACGGAGCCAGACCTGGACTTTAGGATGGGTGACTAACCTCTTGGACGCGTCTCTATCCGGAAAATTTACGACGACATGAGACATGTGTGTAGGTGAGTTGTCATAGTGCAGAAATGTCCCTCGTGCTCGATACTTGGACGAGTCTTGGCTACAGCTTCCAGCACTTGTGGCAGACAGTTGGCGGCGTACTATTCTCTGGTTTTTGTGCTTTGCAATACGAGTGGTACAGTAGCCATTTGACTGGTCTTTGCCACGAGCCCAGCCACCGTCGGTTTGGCCACAGTGCCCTCACACCAACATTTCTGAGGCCATGCCCCACCAACGGCTGTCTACTGAGCAGATGGTTGCTTGTTTTTTGCGTAGAAACTATACACTCAGGTCTTAGCACTACGGAGGATCCCCCAATCAGCATTGGAATGTACACGATCAAACCTGGCAAGCATGGTGTGGCATCAATTCACCCGAGCTACTTAGTGGTCCTCACTGAGCTGATGGGGTATCCAATGTTCACAAACCTTTCCCAGACCTGGGATCTCATGTAAGATAAATAAAGAAATGTTTTATTCTGTATAGAACGAGGCATACCATGACATGGCACGGCCAGAAAATTCACTATGTGCACGGATTGATCCTGATGTTTTTCCCCAGCTGTACCACAGTAAGCCGCGCGTCCTTCCCAGCATCTTGCACAGCAGCAACATTGTCCGCAGTAATGATCGCCACAGATTGACCATGCCATGCCTCGTCATCCAGAGACCGCCTGCCGAGCTTGAGTTCCACAACCCACATAAACACGGTGGTTCTTGATGGTGTATCATTACCAAGCACGGCACGCAATCGCTCAACACTGGTTCTGCTTTAAACTACATTTGTAGCCATAGAAAATTATCGCTCTCCGATGACATTGACTGAGTTCCATACTTACAGTCAAAGTATAGTGACCCTTATGACTTGTGAGATATGCTGTGCTACCGGTATAGAGCATTGTGAGTTGTAGGTACTCAACAGGTTTCAGTTTGGATTAGAGTTTACAATTTTGCTAAGTTATCTTCACGCAAGCTGTGTACTGCATATCCGAAAAGGTATTCCACGGCCATCGTAGAACCCTTTTGGATAACCGTGTGCTTCTGCAGTTTGAGGCTAACTGTTCAATAGGCAGCAGCATCTTCGATCATAGACGTTCTCGTGCGTCATCAAGATCCAGGGTATGCGAAACACTTTGCTCCGGGGTACCTGCTGCGTTTCTTAATCATAGCTGGAAGACGCGATAGTGGCTGCGTTGGAGTGACTCCTGATCTGGATTATCATTCGTCGTGTCAAAAATGTGAAATTTTACAGTGATCACCCTACTCAGGTGGTTGGAGTGTCATTAGACTAGGGACGTCGGATGAAGACGGTTTGAGAGCTTAGTCCAGAATTTGCTTAGCTTGGACCAGGACCATCCGTTTTCTTATCAATACATATTGAGTCAATGGAACAATGGTATAATTCGGTTAAGCAAACCAAAGCTTGACAAGTCCCGTAGGATGGTCCGTGGTAATAATGTTGCTTCAAACAAGTTGCACAAAAGTGAAAAAACAGCTGTCGACCCACTATATTATGCACATTAACACAAGGTATATCCGTCTATCCCGATTTCGTGGGGTTGGTGAGCCCAGTGTTTGCTTGAGCCATCGCGTCAGCTAGAGTAATGTAGGTGATGTAAAGCATCTTCGAGTCCATTTTTATAACGGGTGGCGTGAGCGCGGAAATGACAAATGTAGAAAAAGCGTTCCACAGTTGGCAAACTCGAAGGGGGAAATGATTACGGCGGCATTCCAGCCAACTGTATCGTTTGGGCAATTCCAACTTACGACCCTTTAATTCAGTGTTGCGGCTAAGCTGCAGGAGATGGTGGCACGCTTGACTGGGGTTTTCAAAAGCTGGAAGCCCAAGATGAAGTCTCCCTTAGGCGGTATTATCTGCCGCCGTACACTCTCAGGACTCTCAGTCGCCTATGGTATCGCAGACGGCACAACCATTTCACGTTTTTCCTTGCCCTTATCTAGTTGGTCTGCAATGCATCCAGCTCGCGCTTTAACCAGGATTGCCAAGCCTAGATCGCGTATTCTACTTAGGCCTCGCATATGCTTTGGGAATGTGGGGGAAGATGGAGGATCGAAACGCCGGAACGCCCTCCAAAACCGCCAAGCTGTTGGTTTGCGGTTTTGGACGCCTTCAATAACCGCGCCAAACAGCGGAAATCCACTTGCATCACTAACTTTTAGTCTTGCTCTTATGAGTGGTTTTTCAGTGTGTCGTCTCTAAGCTTATATGCGTATGTAGGCTTGTGGTGGACACGCACGGTTTTGCACTTGTCTGTGTTAAACTTAACTAGGATTGCCGTTGACACTTCAAATGCGTGAGCTAAGTTTCGTTGCAGCATATCGTGGTCTTCCTGACAGTCGACTCCGCGCCATATCTTGAGGTTGTCGGCAAAAAGCAGGAAATTTGACTTGATGTGAATCACAAGGTCGTTACTGAAGTACAGGGATAACCGCGGCCCTAACACTTACCCCTATGCAACACCACAGTCCGCCTTATTTGGATCAGGAAATGAGCCCTGGACGCTAACCTGAAGGAGCCGCTGAAAGAGGAAGTTTCCGATCCATCCAAGTACAAGGTTCCCAACTCCATACGCTTGTAGCTTTTGGAGAAGGAGGAGGCGATTTATGCAGTCGAAGGCTTTAGAAAATCTAGGTAGGGTGGCAACAATGCCACTCCCACTGTCGGTTATCTCGGTCCAACTAACTCGGGCCATAAGTGGGTTGGTATTACATGACGGTGGCTGACGGAATCCGTGTTGCTCTGGTCCAATGCTGTTAGACCTTTCGAAGTATCTCATTACATCCTCAGCAACGGTTGATTTGATCACCTTTGAAAGCACCGGAAGAAGAATCACTGAACGTTAGTAAGCGGGATCGAAACGGCTACCACACTTGAAAACAGAGGCAATGATGCCCTGCTTCCTTATGTTAGGGACCTGCTCTTCGTCCAGGCCTCTTTAATAGAAATTCTGTAGTGGTTTAGCTATCCTCGTAGCTTCCGTCTACAGTGCTTTCGGGGGAATGCTGGCTATCTCGTGGACCTATGCTTGCGCAGCGACAGCAGTTTCCACAAGATGGTCGCCGAACTAAACGTGATGTGTGTAAATAATGGCGTCTGGGAGGTTGGAACGGGTATGTTACACATGCTGGTGGCACGTCGGAAAATTCGAGCTGTAGTACGTTAGCTGCATCCACGGCGGTTTGAGCACATCCATCTGCTGATATTTTATGGGGAAACCACGTTTCACATTCCTGAGGCTGTTCTTATTTATGTACAGAAGCTTTCGATTAGCACTAAACTTTTCCACTAGACCCCGCTGGTGCGCTACTTTGTTCTCACGCACAAACGTGGCACGGTGATTATGATGCACGACATAATTACTCTATTTGTCAGGGCTAGGGTTCGTTCTATACACTTGGCACGCTGCGTCTCTGATTGTCATGTTTTCAGGTTCTGCTCCGAAGGAATAATTATGATCCTTCGGAATGAAGAGGTTTGTTGACCAACGCAGATTTATTCAGACCACTGAACTTGCCAGTAAACCCCATCCAAGCACGGTCAGTAGAACAGTCAGCCGAAAATTCCCAGATGACATCTCACACAAGTGATGTTATTATGTCGTAGTTTATGATTGTTCGAAACAAGTTACTAGGTTCTCGTGCCTAGTCTTCATAACACACGAAGTCGTAAATTATGGTTACTTGGTCTATCCGTCCCGGAGGGCTCTCCATCCTTGGATTCTCAATCATGAGCTCTTCATTCCTGAGCCCTAAGGCGAGCACAGATTGTTTATGCCCGGCTCTGAGTCGGATGGGCCAACTGACCTGGCTGAAGAGCGATATGTTTGCAATATACTCCTACTGGTCTGCCTTGGATTTCTCGATGCGATGCCAGAACTTCCAAATCATGAATATTTAAGTCGCTGGAGATGAGAACATATCTGTATCGTCCATGTAGGACCCTTCCCAAGGATAATGTCAGGCAGGCGTCCATCTCTGTGGGGGACATTGGAGAACGATAAACAACGGCCAAAAGGCAAGCGTCGTTGCGTCTCAGTCGCAGACTGCACCAGCATGCGGCTAAGATCAACGTTTTCGGATAGAACACCGGGTTGCATTGCAGGTCGCTGCAATAGTACCACAGCACCCACGCCTTTGCTAGGGCGATTGTTTCGGAGAAGTGACACCACGGATGGCGACCTCTGCGTCGGTAATTTCCGATTGTAACCGAGTTTCCGTGACAGAAATGAGGTCCCAGTCGGGTGAGGCTTGACGTAGCCGCAGTTCGGTATGCTTGTTCAGGCGACCTTATGCATTGTTATACTTGCAGGAAAGTTTCTCTGTTTTTAACAATAAATCGTCGGAAGCGTGTTTTAGGTAAAAGCTTGTGCCCACGGATGAAACGTTGGCCACTAATCGTTTTTTGGTGTGGTGATGACGAACTCATCTGTGTCAGCTCCATGGAGCCCACCATTACCACTGCTTCTCTCTTTGCAAGTAAAGTTTTTGGTCTGTTTGCCAGTCTCGCTGGCTAGTTGTTTGAGGTTATCCCAACTGTTGTCGGAAAGTGGAGCGACTAAGTGGCTGTTCTCGTGTGTTTTCTTAGATGCTGCTTTGATCCGGAGCTTGAAAGGAAGGCTGCTGAAGTCCGCATACCAGCACTCCTGCATCAGTGCTGACATTTGTCTAGGTTGAAAGACCACTTTCACAACCTTCGGACCACATCCTTTGTAGTTTAGCGATCGGTTCAAGCTGGAGATAGATTGCGCTATGACGTTATGCAGGGAGAGGTCCTCACGAAGTTATCGACACGGTTCCTGGTCGTGAGTGGTCGATTCGCGCTCATCTTGATCTCCAGGCTAGGTAACCCTACGGATCCCTTCCGGTTGTCGGCCAAGTAGTGCTTCGCCTGTCTGCGCTCGTTCCACGGAATATCCGGGAATAGGCGGGTAGAACATGACCTGTTACGGAGGTAATCTCTCGATAACAACACCTCTTCTGCTTCATTGGTGGAATTCAACACAATTCAGAGAAGTCTTGGTTCACTGTAGCGCTGTATGTTTGGATGACGATCCAGGTATGTCAAATTGACGGGGTTAGCTACAACAACGATAGTGCCACATATATGTTTCCAATAGTGTATGTCATCAAGTTGTTTTCCTTTTTAGGATTTTCACGTTGATTCGGGAACGTTTGTAAGATTATCGCTTGTATGCTAAGTACAACACGGATTAAAATTTAACGACCAGTTGGTCTGTGCACAGCTTCGTCCTCTTCAATTAATTTGAGTTCAGTGTGAGTGTCCGAAGATCACTTTGCATTCGATGACGCCATCTGTACTACTTCACATGCATGCTAAACCATAATGCAATTACTTAAAACATTGCGATTTCAACTTCGCCTGTGACTTACAAGTTCGCACGTCCACCCGTCGGCCGCCGATTTTGCGCGCGCCGTTGCGCAGCAATCTTGTCAGACACCGTCAGCCAATAGGCTGTCGAGTGCAGGTATGGAGGCAAACGGATGCCGACCGCACTTGCCCGAGAGCAATGCCTTCCCTCAGCGATGACGGATTGCATCGCGGTGGTGAGACCTGTGACGCCTTACCACAGCAGTTGTGGGGTAGGATGAAGTTTGTACGCTGTTAGACAGGCGTTTAGAGCATGCCGCACCTTATTCCCTTAACAAATCTTGTCGGCATTAAGAGCTGCTATTTGTTTTGTATCCCATTGCAACCGGCATTCAGTGTCCGTGCACTTAACTTACCGGGCCCGTTCTCCGTGTAAGCGATTGCGTGCGCTGGACAATTTGCGCTTGAGCCAACAGCCAAAAAACTATCGGCGCAGTGAGACGGTACGCTCCAATTACGTATAATTAAACGGTGATCTCGCACGTAACCAGGTGCACGCAGGCGACCTTACAGTTGCCACGACCGCTGTGCACGAAGCTACCTGATATCAAGAGCTAATGATTGGTTATGTTTCAAGCTGTACAATAAGACTTAATGCGACAGCATTCACTCAAGTTCCACAGATAGCACAAGTGGCTTTTCAGGCTTGCGTGACTTCTAGATTGAGTAAGCGAGTCAACTCCAAACATGAAGGTTCTTCATGCGCGCATGAAGGGCGCAAATACAGCCCTACTGGGTTCTCTGTGGCTGTAAAGTTAGTGTTTAACAACCCCCGTAATTGGACAGGGTTGAACAACAATAATGCATGCACCAATGCCACAATGTTGTGTTGATGAACCAACCTGTCCGCACAATTGGGGACCGACCTATCCGCCACTGGCGCGATTTTCAAGGCGGACAGTTGTTCATTAGGACAACCGGTTTCTGCGTTTTCAAAAAGTAAGGGTTTCAGTTAGTAAACTTCTTGTGCAACGTGTTTGTAAAGAGGTCAGCACCTCCAAATATCCAAAAGCTGATATGTACCATTCCCAATTTGCAAAGTTGAACGAAAGTGGAAAAGTTGAAATATAACGGTAAGTGAGTTGTTAAAAAGAAAACGGAATATAGAAAGTGTTTAAAAAGTCCGCGGTATGTATTTCAACAAGCATCTTACATTATTAATAAAAATTACTATGGGTTTAATGGCCTAAAATTAAACTCCTACCACCTTCAACCGTGTGTACCGGAATCACACTGCTGAAAGAAGGTTATTTCCAAGTGGCGGATAGGCCGCTCCGGCACAATTGGACGGCCAGCCGTCTTATTTAGGCGTGTTTTCCGGTGCACGCATAGGCAAACATTGAATGTGCATACAAGTGGCTTACCATTACCCGAAGTGTCGATCAAGCATTATTTAACATCTTAAACATCGCTCCTTGTTCGCAACTTATTAGTGCCTAGTAGAGTGGCTAATTTTTGACATGAAAAATTGGCCTGGAGGGACTTTGTGTTCCGGTACACCATGCTAAATGTTGACGCTTTCATAACTGGAGTTGAAAGAGATGTGTTTAGGTCGCTTTGTGCTTGAGTATGTATAAAAAGTTGGTAGTTGGTAAGATTTGTTAGTTGTAAATTTCGCTTTCTTACATCGCGATTTCAACAATACAAAAAATACAATAATCAGACAAGAGATATGGATACCCCTTATCCAAGCAAGTAAGTTACTGCAATCATAACCTTTACATTCATGAAACAATTGCATTAACACTTATCTGCTCCATAAAACAGCCATTCACACTTCACTTGTATTTTCCATTTGTCTGCTTTCGATTATGCCGTGAACTTCAACTACACCTGTAGTCATCACTTTAATCTATCATACTTGTTTTCACGAAGCAAATCCATTTAGCATCATCTTCTATTTCCCACACCTTAATACCGCCAAAATTAAGAATATACTCTGCAACCACTCAAACAATCTTGGATGTTACCGAAGACAATGGAAGCTAAACACTTTCCCACCAATACAGAAATTAGCCCATCCCGGCCTAGTAACATGGGCATTTCATAAAGCGCGCGTGACTTTGGAACAACCAACGTGACGGATTTGTACGCACCGGCCGTCCCAGTTGGACACATTTGGGACGCATTTCCTTCCTTGCAACTAATTGTCTTGTTAGTTCTCTGGATAAAGAAATTGTGCATTTAACTTTAGGATTCGATTTTCGCTTATGGTTGACGGTGTTTGCAACCACGAACAAGCGTTTACAGTACAAATTGGGCGTGGGCTGTATCGGTTGTCCTTTCAGCCACTCGTTTTTGGTCTACTTCATGTCATGTTCTTAATTTTTCGGAAGTATTTTGGAGCGAACTCCAGCAACGAATACAGCACGTGGATGACCACCACCATTTGAAGAACGAACCATTTTTCATTTGTGGGGGTACCTAAGATACTAATCGATAATCAAGAACGCGTAAGAGATGTGCCGAATACGGGACTGTATAGAAATTGAAGGCAAGTGAAACCAACGCGGCTTATGCCGGCTACAAAAATAGGAAGCGAATCAATAGGAGCGAAAAACGGTCAACAAGGTACTCTTCAAAGCATTTTGAGAAATACAGTAGTACCATCAGCAAAACAAGTGAAGGATTTAAAGGTTAAACCAATAGTAAAATCCAAGGTTGTAACTTGCTGAAAGAGTGTGTTCAGGTGCCCTACATATTCATTTTATCTGTCTTGGAGCTACTAGCAACGGATGCACCCAATGCTCAATACCATGAAACCGAAGTGGGGCATAACCTACGTAAAGTGCTTTCACTTCGCAGTGAGTTAGCCAAATCGCTTGAAAAGTTGTCCGCAGCTCCAAACTTTCCAAGTCTGTGGCCCCAATGTGTTAAACGTTGTGGTTCAGTCCAAATGCGTGGCGGAAGAAACCCTGTTGCTGTGACGCAAGTGTCGTAACACGCTCTCATCGAAATTCGCTTGAAGGCATTTAACACTGGACCCCATTCGACCGAGACAAAGTGAAAACACGGAGGCTTATTAACTACCCTGGCAAACCATAATTCTGAGTCGCACAGTTACGGTTCATGACAGGCACTTACAGGAAGAGCTTCTTGACCAATGACCGCTTTGACCAGAATATCATCACACGGGCGTCCTGCAAGTCGGCTTGAAAAGGCTCAAAGTCTAACATTAGTAGTTCACCAAAAATCCAGCTATTGCCGACCTCACAACTGTCGACTTTAAACCTTACCTGACCTCCACGCCTCCAAGAACGGACATGACCTATGAAACACTATACCTTTTTTACATTTTTGCTTATACCCTCCTCAGCAAGCTTTCAGAGTTTCATTGTCGCTAACCTTCTACGCCCCTGGGACATGGTCATGAGAACTTGAAACCCGGCTCAACAACAAAATCACTGATGAGATCGCCTTATCATGTTTGTGCGTTCTACGAAGTCATCGATCAAGTAAGGGAAGCGGAGTCCTTGTGTATCATCGCAGTGACCTGCATTTAGAGCTCGTTAGTAACCCAGAGCCTCAAGTTTTATATAAGCTTTGATGCGGCCTCAACCACAGGCGTAGCGACTCATGTTTGGTGGCCAGCGCATATCGCCTCATGATGTCAGCTGTAAAAATGGATAGCCATTTGGCCACTCTTCTGTAGACCACTAACACAACCATATCGTCACATTCTCCTCGTCGGGTACGTTACCTCTCATGCGATCGAGATTCCAGCCATACTCTGTGAGTAATATAAACCCAACCAGCAACAGCTAGTCGCTGGCCTACCACTGTATAAAATCATATTACCTCCCAAAAGAGATTCAGCACAGGGAAGAACCAGGACATATTGACCTTGTGTTTACCAGTGAGAAAGGTATCATCGGCACAGTATCAGTAAGCAGCCCATTGGGACGCAAGGATCGTGCGACACTACTTTTCCAATACGTGGGATACACTGTCACCTTGGTTCACGACTGCGGCTTTCACCGTGGTGCGATTGCCAAGGGAGAATGATTGCTTTCGAATAACGATTATCAGCCGCTTTTACCAGTTGGGCACTGAGCCAGCCTTCATTCAAGCAACTGAAGCAAGGTAACGCACACAGGCATGAGCTAGACACGTCGTGTGCTAACCAAATCCAGTGTGCTAAGCAAAGTGATCAATTATCTTGGTACAGTCATTCCAATCTGATCAGATTGCCACAGAGAAAGCAGCAGACGTGAAACCAGGTAACAGTGTCTCCGGCGCAAATCAAATTAGTTGCTATCCGGTAACGATGTCCATGAGTCAGAGCTGCAAATTTATCTGCGGCCGATTGTGTTTAAACAAGGCATCGTGATGAACGACGCATGATGGAGTCACAAGCACGTACGATCGCGTGTTGGTAAAATAAGCTGCGTTCCAAACCTTTGCATTTTGTCCGGAAGCCGTCAAGGTACGGTCAAGAAATGAACTAAAGAGGACCTTATGCACCGTACTATACCATTCCTAGGCCAAGTTGTCTCCTAGAGCAACATAAATAATCTGGACGGCAAAGAAGCTGCGCTGAAGGGCATACAAGATGAGGCATTACACAATTACTTTGAGCCGCGCGTGCGCCGCTCACTTCTGCTGGTGTGTAGGCGTAGGTGTATAGCCCAGCGCCTTCAGCCAATAGGACCTTAGACGCACTAAGTCATGGGGGTGCAGGTAGGACGCTTCAGCTCCCACCAGATACGGTGTCGGTGGCCGATGCACCATGTGGAACTTTGTTTCTCTGGTCAAAGAAGCGATTCACCCAAAGTAGAACAAGAGTAGGGATTCGAATGTGCTGCTTGGGTTTGTATAACGAACCACTGACCAATAAGTTCGCCGTGTGGTCTTGAACGTGCAATTCGCCTAAACGCAATGGTTGGTTTGTGTATGCGACACTCGAGGGAGGTAAAGAACGTCATACTAAAGTGCACGAGGAAGAAGACGATTGGAGGCCGGTTGCTTGCACAATGAAGGTGAACTGCAAACTTGCCGCAACTGGATAGGGGCGTACGAATCGACGGAACCGGTGGGGAAGCACGGGCGAGTCTGTCGCAAAGCACTGGGAGAAAGCCACCTCAACTTTCTGGTGGTGCGTTTCTGGGGTGCTTACTGTTGCCCTGGAACGCCTTCGTTTGCGGCTGAAGGCGGAGTTTGAAATCTCAGTAAGTACCAGCACTGTCTCACGATAATTGGATGATAGACGGATAACAAGGAAGAAACTGCACACCATTCCAGAGCCCATGAACACGCTGGAGAACACAAAGCGACGCAGGTCATTTGTTTTGCAATACATTGATTACGAGGTGGAAGGGAAGCAATCGGTGTGGATTGATGAGGTCAACTTCAGCTTAGTTTGCTCCCGCACTCGTGACCGCAGTGTACAGCGGCGAACAGCCGGGGGCAGAATGTTCATCTTGTCGGCGCCATGAAAACCAACGGCTTGCTATCGTGTTCGGTTCTGAGAACGTTACAACAAGCATAGGTGCGCTCAGTGGCTTCCTTTTTGTGTGCGTCTTCTCTTTTTAGCGAATTAACACAGTAGCCGGCTCCCAAAGTGGCAATCATGGCGTATGTTTCGGATTAAGTCAGTCACACACTGCCCTTGCATCATATCCACCCGATTTTGCGACAGTTAACAGTGTCTCCTGTGCATAACGCAATTTGTTGTTTTCGGCTACCGAGGTCCGTATCCTGCCTGGTTCAGTTGGTCGTGGACAGTTGTGTCACATCAGCGCAGGCGAATTCGATATGGCGATCAGGGAGCACTTGCCAGCCGAATGGTGGTACTTCGCATGCGGCGATGGTTGAGCAATAGGACGCGTTGACATTTGGCCTGCCCGCTGAAATATGCAGACCTGATCGCAGTGAACAGGGGGTGATCGTTGGCCGGGCAACGGAACGCGGCCGATTGTGCATGGCTTAACATAGTTCACTTATGATGAATGTGGAAGGTCAGATTTGATTCTTAAGTATTGGAACTGTTTCCCACCGTATGAATGAAAACACTGCGCAAGGGATACTTGTGATTCGCTACCTGCATTAGAACAAGGCGCAGAGTTGCGGTGCCCGTAGTCAGTGTGAACCGAACCCATAGCAATATGCGGTGCAATAAGGTGGTACAAGGCCGGCATGAAACATGAGGTCGTCAAGAGATACCGTTGCGACACTGCGTTTCAGCAGTCCTTACAAATAAGAAAGCCCAGATGCTGTAGTGATCGGTTGTGTCGGTCTTTGCGTGATTCCATCAGACCGTCGTTAGGGTCTTTAGTTCAAGAACTTTCGCTTTCATAACCTGTTTCGGTTTCCTCGCTGTCTGTCACATTGATAACGGATCGACTAGTCTGCGAGAAATTTTGCATTTTCTGGGTTTATCCCTGTTTCTGCATTGTGACGACACCTGATTCCATATCTCGTCTCAGTAGGTATTACGTTTAGGACTGGCAATGCTCCCAAGCCATAGTACGTCACTTCTCGATGTCACTAGCACGTGGCTGTTTGGTAAGGTCTACTCTAGTAGTTGTAAAGTAACCGCTTGTCTCCTCATTGGTCTGTGTTCAACTGGGAAGTCGTTTGTTCTAATATGTAAACTAAGTCTCGACTGCTATTCTACCCCGTAGATTTGGTGGAGTAATGAAACTGAACCGTAGGGACAAGTTTTAGTTTAGGGGCGATCTACAGGAGAACCGATATCCCGATCTATTTATTACACGACACGCACACACACAACCCTAGGAGAAACCAGCAATTGACGTTCCTAAGCAAAAGAGAGCATCAGCCAGCGCACGAATTCGGTCAATGAATCAGTGCATGATACTTATAATTAAAGATTATCAGTGTAATGCTCCGATTTGTCAGCAAAGTCCGAAGTGCCTGCCGGCGTTTTGCCTACAGGGCAACATTCGCCTGATGGTGTTTGCTAGCCCTTTCTCCAAAGTACTGACTGGGATCCCGCGACATGCATGCAAAATACTCTGCTTCAATTCCTCAAGAGCGTTTGGCTTCCTTTTGTAAACCTGCTGTATCAAGTAACCCCAGAAGAAGATATCAAACGGGTTCATACCTTGTGCCATAGCCGGTCACTCCATTGGTCCTCCCCGCCCGATCCAACGGCAAAGGAACGTCTGCTTGAGAAAATCCCGCGCCGTTTGTGTATGATGAGCAGGTGGGCCAGCTTATTGCAAACAAACGGTACTTAACAACCCATTGGCGTCCAGTTCCGGAACGCCACCATTTTTCAGTAATTCATTGTCCGAGGATGCTAGCAAGCGTAAGGCATTAGCATTGCGAAACAACAACCTACCGGTTACAGTACCGGAAAAGCAAAATGGTCTTGCGATGCTATGGCCAGTTAACCCAGCCCATAGCATAAGCTTTGCGCAATGTCGTATACGTGCAGCGCTGCACCTGGCGTGGATTACATGTTGCCCATAACTGTTGCTTCTCCACACCTTGCAAACGGAAAACAGCGTGTTCGGCAGAAAGAATCAAATGGATGTCCATGGCACTGAAAAGCCTGCGGCAAAAATGAAGCGGCTTCTCCAAATCACATGCATTCAAAAGCTGTACGTGACGGGAGCTATAATTTCGGAATTTCCTTTCCCTGAAAAGCCCATGGCAGCATAGCTAAGGGTCTCGTAATGCTGGACGAGTTTACGAATGCTCAGATCGCAGCTTCTGGAAATCTCACGGATATCCACACAAGCATAAAAGTCATCCATGTTGATGCGAGGACGCACTGTCATTTTGGCGTCGTACACGCTCCCAGTTTTCCCCAATTTTCCAACCAGTCTGCCAACATGCCGTCAGTTGATGGGACGCTTGGCACTGTGGACAGTGGCAACTACTTTTGCCACCCGAGAGTGGTAACCTTATCACTCTTACTGAGGGCAACATAGGTGCGTGAAGGCCAAACGATCGGCAAAGAGCATACTAATTTTCGATGCAAACTACTATGCGCTTGAGATCTTGAGGTGAATGGGTTGAAAGTGACCACTATGAAACAAATAAGAGGATCGATAGGAAGAACGTTTGCACAATTGTGACATGTGGCGCAAAAGTGTCGTAGACCATGCAGCGTAACATTAAAATATGCAACCCACAGCTTATTCGCATAATTTGTCCTTTATACTTGGTAACCAACATACGACGGTAATAAAAATGCGACCCCTTGTCACGTACCGCCCTGAGCGGACCGCCTACGCGCCCCATACTGCTCCACTGCAAACGAAACAACTAAATTAAGCAAAGCAGATTAGTCATCTCTTCGTCTATGTAATGCAAACCCCCGTCCTTGAGCACCATCATGTGTTATGCGTCCAAGAACGACCTGATAGTTCACTTAATGAAAATCGCTTGACCAAACTAAAACCGAGTGCACTACAAACCGAACTGCCCACATCAGAGCTGCACCACCAGGTTTACAATGCTGTAGATGTCGTTCCTGATGAAAAGCGATTGGCTAAATGTGCCAGTAAACCATTCAAATCTTTGGCCGATAGCAATTAAGGACGTAAGGTATCCGCTCATTTACCAGTGATTAACATTGGAAATAAGTTTCGACATATCGCTCGCCTAATGTAATATGTGCCACGCCGAGAGCACCCAGGGCTTCCGTATCCCGGCGTACATTGGTTCGTCAAAGACCCAGGGGTTGAAAGAGCAACAGTTACTTGGTAGGCTGCTGGAGAGTTTAATATCAACCACCTACTAAGAGTCGGAGGTGGATGGAGAGTGCGCCTGACTTATATCTCGTGGTTAGCTGCACGGTGTAGTCACAGTTGTCGATGGAGGACGGAGCCTGAGGTGTGTGGTTGGATGACGATAACGCGCGAGATCTGGTTGCAACAGGTGCCCGGCTATAACCGCATCATTTACCCCCGTAGAACTGGAACGGATCGGAATAGAAACTTCCACTTGCAAGTGGCAAATGCCAAATGAATGCACGGCCAAGTTTGCGTCACGCGGAGTCACTCATCCCTGTGCAGACGCTACCACGTGACGAGTAAATGTGGTTCGCCGAAGGGAGTACATTTTATTTGCGGCTTCAAAGCAACGTTTCAACGCAATCCTGTGATGTGTTCGAATACAGCCAAAACTGACAAATACCCATCCGGAAATATTTCCTTAGACAGCGTGATAAACGTTAGTTGTGCTTGTCCTACATGCTCTGCGTTTCTGCACGCGGCGTCCAGCCGCCTACGTTGGTGTAACGGGTTAAGCAATGCGAAAAACCGTCCGTCAAGTCTGCATGGTTCATGTTTCTTATTTATTATGCGCTTAACAAACCACTTAGCCACTGGCTCTCCACACACAAACAACGGCAAGCGGTAGGACATAATGGCTTGCCAAAGCAATGAGTTAGATTGGAACCTAGTTGTCAAGCTCTCACATGATTTTTCCCCAACGCGGTAACTAAAACGGGTATGCTACGCGACAACACGCACCAACTTACCGGAATTCCACGATGTTCCTCGAATAGAGAACCAGCTATTTCTAGCAGCGGATAAAGTGCACTCTGGCCCGTCAACATAATAAATTAAAAACAACACTCGTTTAAAACTGGCAGTTCACTGCTACCAAAATGTTTTACACATCGGCCAAATGTACGATACGTACATAATTCTTACTAAGATGCTGAGCCACTTGGTGGCAGTGCCGCGGTGTCCCTAACCTCCTTGCTTCCGACACCGCGGGCTCTTAAATGCGAAGCCGCTATTCACTATTATTCTTAACGCCTTAAGGAGCTCATAGAAGCATGTAAGAGTACCGTCGCCTCATTGCCTGTTTTACCTTAAATTTTATTATACTAAAGATGTTCTCGATGGGATTGAGAGCGGAACAATATGGCGCATGGCGTAGAAGACTCCCAGAGCGGTACGGCTCCTCCAGGAAAACGTGCTCCAGGTGCGCGTAACAGGGCGCGTAGTACAAACTCAAAAGACAAATTGACACAAATACTGCTCCATTGGTAGCGAGCAATTGTCGCAGCCACTGAGCGCACCTATGCTTGTTGTAACGTTCTCAGAACCGAACACGATAGCAAGCCGTTGGTTTTCATGGCGCCGACAAGATGAACATTCTGCCCCCGGCTGTTCACCGCTGTACACTGCGGTCGACTACCACGCCGTGAGCGGCCACGAGTGCGGGAGCAAACTAAGCTGAAGTTGACCTCATCAATCCACACCGATTGCTTCCCTTCCACCTCGTAATCCATGTATTGCAAAACAAATGACCTGCGTCGCTTTGTGTTCTCCAGCGTGTTCATGGGCTCTGGAATGGTGTGCAGTTTCTTCCTTGTTATCCGTCTATCATCCAATTATCGTGAGACAGTGCTGGTACTTACTGAGATTTCAAACTCCGCCTTCAGCCGCAAACGAAGGCGTTCCAGGGCAACAGTAAGCACCCCAGAAACGCACCACCAGAAAGTTGAGGTGGCTTTCTCCCAGTGCTTTGCGACAGACTCGCCCGTGCTTCCCCACCGGTTCCGTCGATTCGTACGCCCCTATCCAGTTGCGGCAAGTTTGCAGTTCACCTTCATTGTGCAAGCAACCGGCCTCCAATCGTCTTCTTCCTCGTGCACTTTTAGTATGACGTTCTTTACCTCCCTCGAGTGTCGCATACACAAACCAACCATTGCGTTTAGGCGAATTGCACGTTCAAGACCACACGGCGAACTTATTGGTCAGTGGTTCGTTATACAAACCCAAGCAGCACATTCGAATCCCTACTCTTGTTCTACTTTGGGTGAATCGCTTCTTTGACCAGAGAAACAAAGTTCCACATGGTGCATCGGCCACCGACACCGTATCTGGTGGGAGCTGAAGCGTCCTACCTGCACCCCCATGACTTAGTGCGTCTAAGGTCCTATTGGCTGAAGGCGCTGGGCTATACACCTACGCCTACACACCAGCAGAAGTGAGCGGCGCACGCGCGGCTCAAAGTAATTGTGTAATGCCTCATCTTGTATGCCCTTCAGCGCAGCTTCTTTGCCGTCCAGATTATTTATGTTGCTCTAGGAGACAACTTGGCCGAGAAATGGTACAGTTGCAAGTGGAGTTGCAATTGGAAGCGGGTCACCAGTTTGCTAAACAAAATATTAACTGTCTTCGCATTCCTCGGGGCACACCGTATATTAAATTATTATTAGAACTTTACAGGGGAATATTTTTCATAATGCACGTCGCGTTGCGCGCGATGAGAAGCTGGTTGAAGTTTGTAGCTTTTGGAGAAATAAGAAAATTACTAGTGATTAACACAATGGTCTGATATTGTGATAATCTGTGTTTATAGGTACGTCGCGTAGAGATGAACAGGAAAAACGAATAAAGCGATGTAATAATGGAATGTGCAGCTGTGACTGTGTCTTATTGTGTTCGTAACAATATTAGTGAAATTTAGCGCTAATCAACTTGCCATTATGAAGCCGTGGGTTGTAACATTAATTTGTAGTGAGTCATCTCGGCCACGTCGCACCCTTGGTTTTTCATTGGGAGAAGGCTTGTAAGGCAAAAATACATCACGGCTTGGAACACTGCGATATCTCTACTTAAACGATAATGTGTGACTCGCAAAGCATTTTACCGTCCGGTTATCCACTGGGTATTTGAAGTCGAGTTATGCCCAAATATTTCTGTTGGCCGGCCCAATGGCTTAAGCATAGTGCGACAGTAATTTTTGAAGCTAGTTGAAGATGACGATAGTGAATGCTAAGTTGAGAAAATTGGATATCATATCGCTAGAAAACATTCAACTATCATTCATAAAGAGGCTCTTAAAAGTGCCTAACCCTATGACATACCGTGAGCGTTGCGGGGTCTCTAAAACTGGAGCTGCTACGTCCGCACAGAATCAAACTTAATCTGTGCCTTCTATACCACTTACTATTCGGATTACGCATTACCGCACAGCCACAGCTCGAGTTGCAGACTCGTATGCGCCATGAAATAGTAAACAGCGAGCGAACTTCGCAGCTACAAAAATCGCGCACAATGCTCCGCTTAAATTTTTCTCTGTTAAATATACGTTAATATGAAATAAAGTTCCATCGAGTATCAGAACCTGCACTACCTATCCGCAGTACAAACTCATGATTAATATTCACCTGACTTTTTCAAATATACGGTCAACGCTAAGCCAAACGATGACTCTAGATGATTATTATGCGAAAGGTCCTGGATACATTTGAAACTCGCCATATCTTCTGTTCGTTTCAATATTATAATTTTATCTACGTATAGTTGAATCCTTGACTATATATCTATAAAGGATTTTACCCCTATCCCACCGTCTAACCAATGCTGCTTTCTCCTTTGATGCACTGGTTCGAAATTGCACTACGCCCTACAAGCTGATGTCTGTACCATCGTCGTCATTCGCCAAGATTTCCCATCAAATTGTGATTGGTTTATCGGCAAGCGATTGTATTCAATATTATGTTTTTACTTCCTTATACTTTATATTCTTCCTTGTTTCATCGTTTGCCATGCCTGGGCCGATCGCTTGAGGTGCCGGACTACATCTTCCAAACTAAAATAATTGTACCCATGCACGTCATACTGCTACTGACTTGTTGGCTTATAAGAAAAAGTGCCATGCTTGACTGATCTGCATGACGGCACTGACTGAGGCTTCATGGCCCGAGTTGTATGAGAAAGCAGCCCTCAGTAAATAAAAGCATTTGATACCCAACTGATGGCCTATTTACTATCTTGCCACACCGTCACAGCGCCAGTCGGAGCTTAGAAGTGCGGGTGAAACCCATCGAGGTAATGCCTTGCATTGAATAAGGTCCCCTGGAGACAGTTCTATGGGTGGCCGTATTACTTTACTTGAACATGCGGTTAAACCTACATTTGGTATTGTTCCCAGTTTCTTAATCTCTAATACTTTCAAACTGCTGATCACTTCAAAAAAACCCATATGGGTACCCTTGTACAAAACAGGTAAAATTAACTATATTATGCGAGCATGTTACAAAAGTTGATCACACCACTTAATTTGTCTGCGCCATGCACTGTCACGGAATATACAATTATTTATAATTAGTTGAAAAAGAGTATATGGTGAAGCATTGCGTGGTAATGGACCTTGGCATTTTATGTCGGGTTATACTACTCTGTATTGCAGGGATTTGGTGCCCATCCATCCACGTTGAACTTGTGTCAAGTTGATGTGTGCGGTTGGATAACGGTTTGAGGGTCGGTTCAGTGTATATTTCAAAACCATCCGCAGAGCCCACTGAACCAAGTAGGCAACACAGATGTGGTCTTCGCATGGCTTTGACAGAATGTCACGTAGGCTCTACTGAAATGGTCAGCCGCACAACCAGCGATGACCTTTACAACACTTTGTTTACCTTTCAAGGCGGAGTTGTAGCTAGAAATGAGTATCAGTACTGTTGCCAGATACCTAGAAGGCCGGCGGCTAACGACGATGTTGCAGGAGATTCCAGTCTACAAACCCGCTGGAGTAGAAAAGGTGTCGGAAACCATTTGTCATGCAGCTCCGAATTTTTCAGCCACAAGGACAGCAGGTCGTGTGGACTGAGGAGACTAATTTCAATCTCCTGCGCAAGCACTCGGGGCCGTTCACTAGAACGGGGCCTAGCACAAATTACTCTGGCCAATACTCGTGGCCAAAATGTGCAGGTTGTCGGAGCTATGACAAACGACGGGTCGGTTGTGTTTTCCGTGTTGCGTGGAAGCTACAACAAGCAAAGGGGTGTAGAAAGGCGGCGGCTGGTGCTTGATGCCAATGGTGCGGATTTTATCAGGTGGTATTTTTTGACTTATAACAGTGCTGCGTGCCCCACAGACTTGGAAACATTTTCCATGGACAACCGTACCGAGAGGGGAGGGTGTTACGATGGGAACCATGCACTTCGTCGTTTAACACTATCGAGGGGATCTAAAGTGCAACCAATAGCTATGTAAAGAAAGTGATGAACAGTACGTAGGCAGAAATGCTCAGGGGGAATGATGGTGTTATCAATAAAAGCCAGTTGCGCATTCATGCTCTGGTAGCAGTGCATCTTTGACATTGCTCACCGAGCGTTTCGTTTGGCCATGGGTAAACAATGTTTTTCGTACCTGGACCCACGCCTGCCTTCAATGCTAGCGCTCCAAAATACATCGTCACACCCGCAGTCCATTTGGCTCATTTCCCGCCACTGACCCTCGATTCTTGCATGTACACTTAGACCTAGTGGGTCCCTTGCCTCCTTCACGCGGATTCGTATACCTTCGTACATCCGTCGACCCCTTCACCATACGGCCAGAAGCCATTCCCGTAACGGACTGCACAGCTGCGACCGTCAGCCGGACCTTCTTAGAGCGGTGGGTCAGGCATTACTTATGCCCATCCACCATCCTAACTGACCCCGGAACGCACTTCGGGTCTACACAATCTAGTACATTCTGCAAACTTGTAGGCTGCCGAAGCATTCATACCACAGCGTAGCACATCGCAGCCAGCGGAGTAGTAGAACGCTTCTATTGTCAGCTGAACTCCTCGCTCGGATCCTAGCTGGAGCGAAAACCTTTTGCTCGTACTCTCTGGTACTCGCAGCAGCATGAAAGATGAGTTGCCATGTGCATCAGCAAAACTGGTTCACAGCACAGCGCTAAAGTTGCTAGGAGGGTTCATTTCGCCCCTACATCTTTTGGTATGCCTCCGCGTAACTTTGCGTCTTCCCTAGCTCAACGCATGCGTTTACTACGCCCGACTCAGCCCCGGGAGCAAACTTGAGATGTGCAAATGCTCAGCGGAGTCTCTATCTGCACACACGTCTTCCTCAAAACCGACGCATTGCGGGGCCCTCTCCAGCCTCCCTACGCTGGATCTTTTACAGTCCCGCAGTAGACTCCGAAACATATCACTTTAGATCAGAATGATCTCCGAACAACGGTGTCCCTCGACCGCCTCAAAGTGGCTTTCTTTGACGAACCACTTGCAACCCATCCTGATGCTATCACACAAACACCCGCGCATGCAGTGACTTACCCAGCACTGAATACCACGAAACCGCCCGTTCTTACTGACGCTCAACCTATCCCGCCTCAATGTCAGGCAACCGACCGAAGCGATAGACGGTTCAAACGTCCGGTCCGTTTTTCAGATTTTGTAAACGTTTGCTATTACCATTAACCTGCTTTTTTCGTCTTCAGTGGTAAGCGTGCGTCTCATCCACTAAGGTTTTGTAAAACAGACAAAAACAAACCCAGAATATTCTGAAAATCTAAAAGGCTTATATGTTTTGTAATGCATGTTATGTTCCCGCTCCGGCGTAGTAACTTTCCCCAACACTTGCTCACCCTCTGAGCTCTATCTTCCAGAAACTCAACCACCGGAACTGACGAGGTCACCCACGCGTGACTGGTCCACCGGCTCAACGCAACCCCCAAAGGACCCCCAACCTGCTCAACGCAGAGTCTGAGTGACTCGCCAGCCGGTTCAAGAATCTTCCTGACCCGAGGAAGAGTCAGTCGCTCTCTACGCAGACGGTCACTAAAGGCATGGCCCACCAACGCCTAGCTACGCGTGGCCGACGAGGAGGCCGGGATTTCTTGTTGGGAGGAGGATTTTGGACTGGCGTGCGGTGGGGGAGTGACACCACCCAAGCGCACTCTCTGGGCTGCAGCAGAGGAAACGTCAGGTCGACCTTTCCTGGACTAGCCAGCTTTTACAGTCTTATCAGCCGGCCATGACGGAATACCAATGATGCACCTGCTTCACACGATCAGCATAAATAATAGATAAAAAATCCTGGTCCCAGCTTACAGTGCTACACACCCTACCTTGGAAGCCTGTATTCAAGACAATGCTAAAGTTAGCATCAACCCCACCTACAGTTTCTGACATTAACAACTCCATCGAATGCTTTCATATTTCAGCAATCTAGGGCGAGGCTCTTGTAGTGCTCCTAAAAGAATGTTCAGTATTTTGCAACGTTGGATTTTCCTATTGTTTTACCCTTCAAAACGTCAACTTGTTTTCCTGATGCTACTTCCGGTTTACACAAGCTTTCTGGCAAGGAAATTGCTAACCATTTCTCGCTCCTGGTTATCCGTTTTGCACTTTTATAGCCGGCACAATGGACTTAGGAGTTGATTCCAAGATACGTCCGAAAAATTAGGAACATGGCATGAGGTAGACCGAAGATGAGTGGCTGTAAGAAGAATCGGCTCAGCCCACCCCAATTTGTGCTGTGAATACTTTTTCTTGCTTGTAAACCCCGTCATCTATAAGCGGAAACCGGATCCTAAATATTAATAGCACTATTGTTTATCCATATGACTAAAGCGAAAATTGGTTTCAGAGAACGAAATGCGTTCCAAACTTGTCCAACTGGGACAGCAGGATCATACAAATCTGTCGCTGTGGTTGCTCTAAATGTCACGTGCGCTCTATGAAATATCTATGTTAATAAGCACTAATAGGTTGCGAACAAGGAACGCTGTTTAAGATGCTATATAATGCTTGAACGACACATCGGGCAATGGTAAGCCATTCGCACGCACATCCAATTTTTCCTATGCGAGCACCCGAAAACACGCCTAAATAAGACGGCTGGCCGTCCAATTGTGTGGACAGGTTAGTTCATTAACACAACACTATGGCATTGGTGCATGCATTGTTGTTGTTCACCCCCTGACCAACTGTCTGGGGCCATTCGGTTTCGATGTGCCTATCACTGCTGCCAGCCACAGGACGCCTGCGCCTACAGAAGGACCATAGGTGCGTTGCGCTGCCCTACCTACAGCTCCAGCCGCGTACGCCATATCCGGTGTAAACCCGAAGGAATAAGACCGTTAAGCATGTGGGTGGGAGCCAGCTTTCATCAACCGAGCCGGCCCACACTCCTTCACAGGCAAGCACAAGTACGTTCTATTTTGGAATCAAGCGCACGCAAGGCGGTGGCTGGACCGTAGTCCGCTCCACACTGAGTGCACGGAACCACTCTTCGAGCCTAGCACGGCCGCAAGGACCGTGCATCTAGTCCCCTCCAGTAACAACCAACTGTCTCCTGGAGCCAGTATAGACGATGTTGTGGGTAATAGACGGGTAGGCACCTTGTCAACATGCACAGAAAGCGCATCCAAACCGGGGTTATCATGCAAAAGCTAATCCCTTGCAATGCTGATTTCAAATAAAATAAATCGGATAATGCATACAAATACGGTGACATACAACCTCACTAAAAGAGCGTATGAAATAAATTGGTTGCCAAAACATCTGCGCAAAGTTCAATACTTCAAAAAATATATCGTAAGGAAAGGTCATCTGCTTTAACTACAATAAGCTTAAGCGGCCTGTGCAAGTTTATAGAGGATAGTTCAGGTAGACATTAATGAGCAACATGCATTAGGGTAATATAGCCAACCCACCACCTGAAATAAAGAGACTTAGCATGCAAGTACGCGGTTAGTAAATTAAATGCAGCGTACCTTCAAACGCTGCGCCTGTTCGGCCTACGTTCTCTGCATGCCCCATCCTCGCTTCGGTCTTGGTCCCGAGTGGCCTCGCTCATGGCTCACTTAACGTGCCTGACTCAAGCACTAGCGACCGCATGTGCTACAGCACAATACCGTCGGTGTCGACGCAGTACAACCCATCGGCGCCTGTCGCTTCTGCACTTGCCGATTCTTTGCTGTATGCACGAGGGCATTCTCATGCACCTCGGCACCCGCCTTCATGAACAGATCATGTTATGCACGCGGCGCCACCGACTTCAATTCGTAACACCTGAAGGCAACATTTGAACGTCATAGGCTTAATTTGGTCTTGTCTTAGAAAAGAAGCTCCGGTTGCCCCACATGCCGCTTCTAACATTTAGCTGACCACATAACAGGTTTTTCGGTATCCGCGTCGAATCCAGACACCAGATGACTGAACCACCTGGAGTGTAGCTGCAAAGGTATGCAGTCCACTGCATACATCTCACTTCGACGCAGCACCTCGGTGTCTGCAACCGTCGCACCAAACGATGCACAGAAACCGTTGCAGCCACTGTTGATAAAACCGCTTGAGATATGGCACATCTCGCCGGTAAACCGTCCACGTTCGCTGCCGTATAGAAAAACGGACAGCACCATGGAATTGTACACCATGATCTTCGTGCCTACAGTAAGCTGTTGGTTATTTCATATGCAATACTCTGGCATCCCGAATGCCGCCGTTATCGTCGGTACGCGGATAAGAAGCTCACTGTGTATCTGCTGGTCAGGCGCAACCAGTCAAAAAGTAGCAGAAGCGGGAGGTGATTTCCAATACTTTATCACCGATGCTGATTTGAGGCAACATTGCAGCTTGCGCCTCCGGTAAATGCTGAAAGAGACAGACAATTTGGCTTGTGTTGATGGTGAGCCGAATTTGGACGCTGTCGAAGCCAGCGCGCTAGTCATGTGCTGCAAAGCATCCTTGCTGTGTGCACACAACGCACAGTAGTCATCGAATAGCAACACATGTTCTTTCATTCTTTGTTTTTTGTGTGACTGTCTGCGTCACATACATCTGATCTTTGTTGATTTATTCTGGGAAATTGTGGGTATACACTAGTAACTAAAAGGCTTCATGCAAATGCCATTGCTGATCACCGATACTCTCACTTATAGCGATCCTATCTTTTCTTCGTCTTACCTCTGGCACGTCTGTTTAACAGCAGCCATTCTTCGTAGGCTCCAACCATCTCTGCGCACATCCTGAACCTGCTAAGAGCCACACTTTTATCCCTCCAAGCTTTAATCTCTGGGACTGCGCGGGTCACATATACTTGCTGTCGGTTGATTTAATCAGGTATCCACTAGCAACTATAAGGCTCAACCCAGATGCCATTACTTGCCTTCGGTACTCTCCCTCTCTCCTAGTATCATTATAAGTTATTCGTCACCTCTGGCTTGGTCCCGGCTTCCAAATGAGTGCATACTAACCTCACCAATTCATCCGCTCGTTGGCTTTCCAGTAGACTTCGATCCCTCGAGGGGACTGCACCCACCGGTATGGCCGTAACTAGTAAGAACTCGTCCAGAGATGGGCGCGATAACATGTCGGGCGTCACGTGCTTCGTCCCATCCATGTGCTCGATCGTAAAGATGAATTCCTGGAGCCGGTACGCCCACCGTGCTAGTCGTCCCCGCGAATCCCTCGTCGTCATTAAACATGATAGTGGCTTATGGTCGGTAAAAACATAAAATTCAATTGCTAATAAGTACGTTCTCCATTTCTCCAATGCCCACGTAATGGCAAGACATTCTTTCTCCGCCGTGGACTACTTTTGCTCTGCGCTGATCAGGACTCTGCTGGCATATTCGACCACACGGGCTGGTTGGGACAGTACAGCTCCGAATGCAACGTTGAGTGCATCGACTGCCACCGGAACTTGTTTTCCAGGGTTGGGTAGCCGTAAACATGCTGGTGCATCCGCAAAGTACTGCTTAAGGTAGTTGAAGGCCCGATCTGCTTCAGGTATCCACGTGAACGATTCTTTTTTATGCAAAAGTTTTAACAAGGGGCTTATCCTCTTCGCAAAATGGGGTACGAATCTCAAATCATACGATACAATACCGAGAAACGACCGGAGATGACGCTTTGATTTCGGGGCTGCGAAATTCTTGATTGCTTCGCGTTTCTCTGGAAGTGGCTGAACCTGGCCATTCCCGACAATGTGGCCCAAACATACAATCGACTTTTGAGCAATCTGTGACTTTTTGCGACTGAGCTTCAAGCCGGCTTCCTCCAGTCTTTGTAACACCGCTGCGAGTCGGGCACCATGGTCATCTTCCGTCTCCGAGAAAATAATGATGTCATCTCCATAAACAACCACATTTTTGAGGTTCTCCAGAACCATAAGTAGTAAGCGCCTGAATGTTACCGGAGCTTTGCACAGTACAAACGGCGTTCTCAAGAATTCGTACGGTTGGCCATTTAAGCTGAATACTTTGTTATACCTGTCTTCCTCTGCAGTTGGGGCTGCCAATAACCCGAACGTAAGTCTATTAACAAAAGCAGCTTGGCGTTGTGAAGATTGGAGAAGTTTCTTCCATTTGGGGCATTGGAAAAACGGCTTTCACCGTAACTCTATTCAGCTCCCTGAAATAGATGCAGAATCTGTAGTTTCCGTCTACCTTTCTCGTCAACAATACGGGAGATGAATACGGACTGTTTGTTCGTCTGATGATGCTTTTGGCCTCCTTTTAGCCACCTGTTTCTGTATCTCCACCAGCGTGTTACGCGGTATCCGCCTGAAAACCGGCTTGCACTGCCCACCCGGGATTAGAGGTATCCGCTATTCTACCTAGCTGCAAAATCCGTAATCGTCATTCACCTCTGTGTAAAATGTGCATACTTCTAAAGCACTTCCCTTATTGCACGGTTCGGGCATTCGGGAAGAACCGGCACGGCATGGTCGAGTTTTGCTGGGCTCATCTTGATCGTCGCACTGCCAACTATCACAACATTCTTCCTCAAATCAATGGTTGCACCCAACCGCTTAAGGATGTCGTTACCGATGATTGTCTCCGTTGCCCCTCAACCACAAACGTGGAGTGACTAATGACCGTTTTTCCGATTCTCACTCCTAATCGCTGAGCCCCAGTAACAATCAAGCAGTTTCCCCCGACTGTTTGCATTGCGATTGACGACTGGAGTAACAAGACACATTCGAACCTTTTCGTAATAGAAACGCCGGCTCCCGTATCTATTATCGCATTAACTACGACACCCTCAATTGTTATTTCTGGGGATGGTACCCGCCACCGACCCTACATAGATAAAGCAAAACAACGGTAAAAATTTCTGTTGGTAAAATATGCAGCGTACTGACCCAGCTGGTTGCATCGGAAGCAGCGGGGCCTATCTCGTCCTCTGGGCGCATTGCTTTGTGTCTCGGTTCTCGAAAGTTCGCTCACCAACCTCTCAACCAGTCGCGGAAGCTGGTCCATTTGCATTCCGACGCGGACGGTTCGACTCTCACCATCTCCATGGGCCAAACAAAACTTTGCGACACAGCCACAAGGTCTTCTGCCGTACTGACCCCAACCATGGATGCCAATTTCACTTTGTCCTGAATGGGTTTGGGTAGACTTCGGACGAAATGGCCTCTCAGTAGTGGATCTCTCGCGCCGCCATCCAACTCAGGGAGCGCCACCTCCAAGTGTCTCTTCAGCCGTTGAAAGAACACCCCCAAATCTTCTTGCTATTCTCAAATGGTTGAGTAGAACTGCTGGAGCGCACGTTGCCGATCGCTCTCCGTACCGAATGCCACACACAGCGCAGCTTTCCTCTCGGCAAATAGGCAACCAGCCCGGGCTTTTCTCGTTAGCTAGTAGGTCGCCTTTGCTCTCCCCGCCAGCATCGTGCCCCCAGCGGTCAACAAACTGGCATCTCCTTTGATCCCGTTGCACGCCGCAATGGCCTCAAATTCCTCCAACTACGATTCCACATCTCCCTCTGCCAACGGCAACGGCCACTGAAGCCTCATGCTGATTGTTCACGGCACCAGTGTAGCGACAGAACAACGCGGCAATGAAGCACGATCTTTATTGGCGCGAACACACACCACCCTACTACTCACACAGGCGCACATTAATGAGTCAGGTTTCTTTCCCACGTTGCACCATCCCTCCTGGCCTCCGCCCGTGGCACTTCTACGCTCCTTCTGGGGGGTACGGGAACGCATCATCTTTGTCCGTTTCGCCCGTGTATATTCGCTTCCAAGCCTTTGATTCTGACAAGCCCGGAGTCGTTCGATAGCGTGCGCTTTGATTGACCGTGGATGTATCACTCTCCCCGGGGTTGTTTCTTGAAGATGCGGTACCGGCGGTTTTGTCCGATTTATTGCGTCTTCAACAAATTATCCACCAGCTTTGCCTGCCTCGGGATCACCCACGGATGCCGCTCCTGTCCCCCCTTTCTATTGGGCCTGGGTTTCTCCAGCGAATCGCCCCCATTGTATCGGTCCACCTATTCTTCCGCCTTCGTTTTAATGCTCTGACCGTCCTTTGGGCAAGCGCTGCCTTCTGCCTCCCTACAATAAGGCGGAATTTGTCGTTGAAGAACGCATGCAGATCAAGAAGAGGTCATTGAAGACTAAAGTCAGCTTGTACCTGGATTTTTATTCTTAAAAAATGAAACATGAGTGCGACGGATGCTGCCATTTGTTAAGACGGTAAGGACAATGAAGGTAGATGATTTGTGAGCTCAGGGTGTTTAGATGTCATGCACTACATCATGGGCTTCCTCAACCGACGTCGGGGCCAGTTTCGAAGAAGTGCCTTGCGAACCGCAGACACTGAAGATGTGTTGTATATTGTCAACACATAGGAACCATTGCATCTCCATCTTGAATACCCTCGCGTTTTGGATTTCACTTAGTCTGGAAGGCAATCAGTTCCATACATTCAAGTACAAAACTAAGAAGAAACGATATCGCGGTCTCTTATTTGCACTCAGCGGGGTAATAGAATGGCCTTTGTTTCGGAGTTTAGATTCAAATGCGCTCCATAACCTATGACAAGTGATATTATAGTACAGCTTGTTATGAATTAGCCTAGGTAAGCAGTACAGGTTAAGGATAATGCGCCTTTGCCATTGGGGCCGAATTTTAAAGTGTTCGCAGCTTTGTCGGTAACGCAGCGCTTGCTGTCATGAAGTCAAACCCTTCGTAAAGCCCCGCAGAGGTAGTTCAAGCAGAACGCGGTCTGACTTCCGTAGGTTGCCACACATAAAATAGCAATATTCCAAATGTGGCCCGAGGTGACTCTTATAACGTTCTAGCCTTGCAGCTGCATAACTTATATAACTGCGTATGGGTAAAGATCATCGCCTTAATCTTGCCACTGAATAATGAACTTGCTCTGCAGGGTTGAGACTCACGGAGTAGCGTAAACCGAAGCCTGTTTGCATGGCATTCTTTTTGATAGTGATGTGGGTCATGACATTAGATTTCTGAGGCGAACACGCCATTTGCCAGTGTTGGCTACATTTCACCAGTGGATTATGATCTCCACAGATAATATTGATTGCGGATAATTCATTACCAGGGGAAAGACGTAGACAACTTTTACGTCAGCAGCGAATATGATGCAGCGACCGTACTGCAAACTCTTGCAGAGGTCATTGATATAACTCAAAAATAGGGTAGAACAAAGAACGCTCCTCGGCACCGCGCCACTGTGGACGGAGGTCGAAGTGGATACCGTGCGCTCCATCCTAACAGGCTGCGTGCGTCCTATTAGATAGGAACAGCCCGTCTACTAGCGAACTGTCTACCCCGTAAGCCTTGAACTTATGCATCAGGCGCGTGTGTGGTATCTTGTCAAACGCCTTCTGCTAATCAAGGTAGTGAAGGTCAACTGAAAGATTAGAGTTAATGGCCTAGGTGACTAAATTGAGGGAGTACAGCTGACATCTCAGGGCGGCGTATGTAATGCTGAACCTGAGATTTGGCTTCCATTATTTAAGACGGTAGTACGGGCGCACTTTGAATACTGTGTACATGCCTGAGTACTGTGTCATTGTAGGCTAATTTCCTGCTTAGCAGATTTATGACAATGCGCAACTTGCGTGGCTAAGCGACAGTGTGCGAATGGATATGACAAACGTTTTAAGCGCCGACGGTTGAATAACCGTAGGGAACGGCACGGCGTTTGGATGCGACCTAGGAGAAATTTTAAAGATTGTAAGTGCCTCATTGGTATCCGGGTTTGAAGCAACTGCACGCGACATCTTGCGTGGCATGAACTTAAACCTGAGCACCTGACTTCCCGACCGGAAATTAGAGTCAAATTATTTACAAAACTTGCTTTTCTTGGTCGGAAGAAGTAACTTTTCACCTAATTCTGAAATAACATCGAAAAAGCCTCCGAAAAAAGCTTGTAAAATTGTTGCTGTTAGCTTTTCTTGGAACTAATAATAATTGTCGAAAACTTACCGTTCAAAATACAAGCAGATATTGGGTTGCTCCTGTTCTGGTACTACTTACATGGTAGAGGACGTTGAAGCAGTTCAACCATCCAATTACAGGCGCTTTATTTTGCTTGAGGTTGCAGATTGCACGACGTTTGTATGGCGGTAGCCTCTTTCGTCGTCAATACCTAAACTGGCTTGACATTGTGGTTTAGTTTAATCAAAACGTGTTGGGTTTTTCCTGGCAAACATTCTCCATATAAAACCTATATAGAAAGCTCTTTCAGTGCTGACTTTGCAACCTTATGCTCACTATAGCTGTAGTAGGGAATCTCTCCTATTCTCGTCACAACTTTTGACACAGTTTCACAGCGTCACCCAGCCGTTTCTATAGCATCCGATTACTGAACAGGTTACGTTATTACCTTCAGGAGTCACCAACCTGGCGTAGCAACTCCACTCGCTCTTATACATTATCGAACGATAAGCACTACCATTGTTGAGCGGTCGCTGAATCTGCAACTTAGTCGCATATTTCCCTACGTACTGTGTTCTTCTGATTCCCTCAACTCATTCACCAGTTAACCATGCCAGATACTCCTAGTTTCCACACAGAACAACTGTTGCGTACGTTAGGCCAATTCGGATGGCATTTGTCTCTCATATTCAACAAATATCGGGCCTCGCGCTTGCATGCAAAACAGCAGATCTGATGTATATCATATTCGACCTTTCCATTGCTTTTAACCAGCAGAAGGTTACCAACAATTTTGAAGTTATACCTTAAACTAGTCTTGTTCAATTTCCATGGCAGTTTGCTTCGTCCGCTTTTCTTTTCTCCCTCGTTCTAAAGGATAACATTATCTGCATGGAACACCTTTGAGGACCTACCTGCAATCCTCACCTGGACACGGAGACATCACAGAACAATCAAGTCATCAGCAGTTCGCAATCCTGACGCACTAAAAGAATTCAGAAAACAAATCAACTCATTACAAGTCACGTGAGTCGTCCGACTTCAACAGTTCCAACTACTTGCGGTCAAATCCGAAGGAAACAACTACACAACCATACGTACCAAATGGGCGAAACAAGACTGCAACGATCCTCAAGGATAATCGGTCAGATACAACTTTGTCAATGTCATATCACCAGTCGGCGGTGCTCCAGGATGTGGTGGGTTTTTGCCCGTCATGCGTTTTCCCTATTAAAAGCCACAAATGTCTGTTTAACTACACTGCGACGTGGCGGATGTGACTCGCCACTCAATAAAGTCACTGCCCCAACCACGCTTTGGAAACTTGACTGATACCCCATTTCACAAATTCTGTGCATATATCGGCTCTCGTACGACTACACCTACATATGTGACTAGTGACATGTCACTATTCTTAAAAGCTTTTCGCAGTTCTTTCCTTGGGCTTTAATCACCTGAAACGTAGTGTGTACACAACCTCATCGGACTACTTCCTCATGAACATACATCGCATTAAGGATCTGGTTCTTACGGCTACATCGCATCCTATAATGATAGACTTCGTACAACCTTTGGGCCATGTCGTTTCACCCTACGGACTCGGTCTGTACTACTCCCGCTGTTGGTCTTGCTAACCATGCTATCATGTAAAAGGTTGTATTATGCTGAGCATGCTCATAAGGCTTGCCTCAATTTGTCGTGAATAAAATATTTGCTTATTTAGTAATTTATTTAACAACACTGCAACGTGGCGGATGTGGCTCACAACTGAAGATAGTCACAGCTTATAGTTTAATGCGCTAGGTTAAATTCATATGGAACCAGACAACCGTCACATCAGTTTTGATGTTTTCCTCACCTGTATTTCCCTATGTTGCATCCAACACAAGGTGCCTACTGCGAAACAGTGCCTGTAAACTTTGACCATGTGGGATTGGGCATGCCTTGATGCATTCATGAATGAACTGGTCGTTTATGTTAAACCAGCCGGTCCTGATTAGGTACTACTAGCAATAGTCAAACCACTAGCTGATATTTTTCAGACTCCCCACAGTAAATGCTTATACCAATCTCTTCAGGAATGTGTGTTACCATGAGAATTTGGAGAGGCAAGCATAGCTAAAACCAAAAGGAGTATGGATCAGCTCTTTTAGCGTACCCGCCTCCTTGCGTCGTACGCAGACGTTTAGCAATGAATAAATGAAACCGGTTTTTGGGCACTTGGTCAAACTGGCTAATAAGGGAATGCTTCATGTTTGCATTGACAAACTTCCGCCCCACTAACTTACCATGCATTTTACGTGAGTTTACACGGTCGTGATAACAGATTTTGGTAGTGTTACACCTTGGCTCTAGTAAAGCTTTGGAAGAAGTTGATCACTGTTACTTGCTTTAGAACCTGGCATGGTCTGATATGCCTCAAACCTTTTGCTTCGCAACTATTACGTGAGAGTACATTCCGAGTTAGAATGGCCTACGTGGGCTCCTTTAGCGGCGTTGCATCAATTGGCTTACCCCAGGTCTCTGTATTAGTTCCACGATTGTTCACAAACTACCAAGCACTTTTCTTGAAGACCCCTACTACATCTTTGCAGATGACTCAGGGCCTGTCAGTAGCAGCAACCGAGTAACACTGATAAATGCTACGATCGATGTGATTAACTGATCAAAGCAATGCGCTTGCCACTTAATGTCAACAAACGTCTATAACTGACCGCTGATTTCGCCGGAACTTTGGTGCATACACCTTCAAAGTCTTACTCGTTGCAACGTAATAACCAAGCAAGTAAGTTAGGCGCCATATTAGTGACCATTTTCGTTAATTCTGCGCAGGGTAGCAATGCAGCAAACGAAGCCAGATAATACTTGTTTGCCTCAAGCTTTCACTGTGTACAAGCAAGTCAAACACTTTCCTGCCTCCTGCATAGCACTGTTAATGTCACGTCTGTCTTCAAACCTCGTCCCCGTATCACTGGAAAGCGTTTTGCAAAATATGATTCCCAACTGCAACCAGGATGGTTGAACGTGAACATGGAAACTCGTGCGGGGATCGCCTATAGAACATTTGTGGTTTTCCTTGCGGCGACTTAAGCTGCGGCAAGCTAATATGGGAACTTGGATAAATATATTCCTTGGTCGCAACAAGACTACTGATGTGATTGATCTGGATCCTTCCGACCACGCACGAACATAGTTTGTATTTCACACAAGTAAGGGAAAGCTTGAGAAAAAGAGCGCAATTGTACCCGCCACTTTTAACGAAAGAGTTTTAGTACAGACATAATTATTGGTGTGAAAACAGTTGATGAAGACGAAATGTATCACTGACACTCCGTAGGCATCGGACTACGAGTAATTGCGTAGCTAGTGAGACAATTCTGTGGATAACACTGCGTGACCAACGCTTTGGTTTCTAGTGACCAGGCTTGTGCTGGGCAGTGCAAAACACAAGGACGCACGCAGCAGACTAATGCAAAGACGCGAAAGGAGATGCAAATTGTTTTCGCTTGAGTTAATCGAAACAAACTGTAAAATAAGGTTGCGGATAGGAATAGGAAAGCACAGTAGCAGCTCCGAACTGTACGATAGTTGCAGTGTGTTATGCAGTTAGAATACATTAACTTCTGAGTTAATGGATTGAGAGACTTTAGTAGCCTTCAAAAGTTGTCTGGAAACCTGTTGGTCTTATTTTACGGCAACTAATGAAAATTTCTTTAAATTATGCAGTGAGACGTTGTGTGGT
Source organism: Dicrocoelium dendriticum (assembly GCA_944474145.2). Classification (NCBI taxonomy): domain Eukaryota; kingdom Metazoa; phylum Platyhelminthes; class Trematoda; order Plagiorchiida; family Dicrocoeliidae; genus Dicrocoelium; species Dicrocoelium dendriticum. The sequence goes on from OX104066.1 coordinate 100,472,732, forward strand.
TCTATTTGCTGCTAAACCCGGAAATTGCACCTGCTGGTCCCATTTCTGCTTATTTCCTCAAAAGAAGTAAGGAGAGACGAGCAACGTGGAAATTGCCGCCAGCGTACCGGTGCAAGATGAATGAATCGCTTTAGGTGGCAGCCGCTATAGGTACCCGCCGTGTATAGCAGCGCATGTAGCGTTAATTGTCAAGCCAAGGTCGCAATGCTTAAGGCGGTGTATGATGGATCGGCACAAGAAATAAGGGGCTCGTTAGAAGAAAGGCTTTACCGTCCGTGGTACCCCACCTGGCCGATCTAGTCCTTGGACCTGGTCCTAACAAGACATCGACCACGAGTATATGGTGGTATCACCCGCTTTATTTCCGCCGTTGACTGTGGAAAAATAAATGGAAATGGACGCGGTATCATATTTGAGAGGATACAGGCAACCCGAGCCATTTGGAGCTGAAGTTAAAACTGTGGTGGCGTTGCTGTCTGCAGGAGGGGCCTACGCTTCTGTGCCCAGAAAACTAGTACGTCGGTTGGCAGGCAGTACGGTCCTACAAAGATGTGCTTTTGTAGACAATCTGGTGGGAGGAGCCGCACGGTGCTTGGGCCTACTCAACCATCAGTTGGTAGCCGGTTGCAGCATATTCTGTACCCCTTATCCTGAGACCGTTCCCCGGCATGCAACTGCCTTTTCATATAGCCACTTGCTTCCCAAACTGCCTTTCTGATGACACTCATTACTTTATTCCCTCATTACTTTGGAGGCCTAGCTTCAGCTTGCTGACTTACCCGGTTCTGACTGTACGCTCTCCTGTTTTCTGACATCTCTCGGACTTTTGTGATCTAATGATCTAGACGTTGCCGACGAAAGTCTGTTACCCTCACCGCAAGACCACCGCTGGTCATGACCGAACCTTATTATCATGTCCCATTTTTTCCTTAACATGTCCATTTCTGTTGATGCTGTCTGTCAGCACTTAAGCTTTACTAATACGACTTTCACCCTATGAGCTGACATTCTGAGCTGGTCTCAACGATCTGGTACCTTCCGACCTGCGTGACCCTAATGATCACACTCTAGTCTGACTTATCTGGTTCTGGCTGTACGGCCTCCTGCCTTCCGATCTCTCTCGGACTTCTGAGATCTAAATGATCTAGTCTCTGCAGACGCAATGCTCTGTCTCCCCCGCCTCCAGAGCACTGCTGCTCATGATTCAACAATAGTATATCCGCTTTTATCCTTAATACTTCCATCCTGTTGACGCTCTGTTAACCTTCTGACATTTATAATAAGGCTTTCTCTCTATGAGCCGATATCCTCCTCTCATCTCCATGGTCTCCTGCTTTCCGCATACTGAGCCCATACTTTTGAACCATCGACAGGTCCAAAGGTCTGTTCGCAACACCTCGAGATCTTTGTAGGCTCTTACACTTCCCCTTAAGTGTCTCCTTCCCAATTACATTCTTACATTTTCGCGCTGTGTCCGCCTTCCTTTATCCATTGGACGGATAACGCTTCCGGCCTGCCTCTACTCTAGCCTCGTCTGACCAGTCTCCTTCTTTCTGACTGTTTCCAGAAATCCGAGATGCACGTGTTCTAGGCTGTGCATTCACAACACATCCTGTCCCTCAGCCTGTGAGCTTCGTTTGACAAGCTAACGGGCTTTTATATAGCCCCTGTAGTTTCGCAAGCTTTCTTTTCTTGTGACATTCACTACTGTTACCCCCACTTTCATTTGATGGTCTAGCTTCATCTTGCTGACTTATCCAGTCTCATCTAAACGCTCTTTTGCTTTCTGACCCCTCTCGGACGTCTAAAATCGAAATGATCTAAGCTCTGCCGACGTACCGCTCTGTGACTCACTTCGAATGAGCATTACAGGTCGTGAGTTATCTTATTTATTCTATTCTCCTTACAAGCTTAACATGCCCATTTCTGCCGACTGTTAACATTCTGGCAAAAATAATATCGCCTTCTCTCTATGAGCCGACATGTTAGGCCCGTCTCATTGGTCTCCTCTCTGACTGTTGAAGCCTTCTCAATGAGTCATCGAAAGAACCAATGATCTGTTCACAACACCTCGAGACCATTGTACGCTTTTCCACTTCTCCACAATAGTTACTTTTCCTTTCAGACTTCATTCGTTCCTTTTCGCGCCCTCTTTACATTCCTTTTCATTTGGACGGAGAACTTTTCGGGTTTGGCTCTAATCTATCCTCGTCTGCCCAGTCTCCTTTCTGATTGCTTCCAGACATAAGAGACATAGACAATTTAGGCTCTGTAGTCCCAACACTCTTTGCCCCTCATCCTTTGTGCTTTGCTCACCATACTACCTACCCATTCCGGCGCAACGCTCCGCCACCCTTACCCTAATTACATCACTGAGCATTATTCATCCTTCTTTTTGCAGCTTTTTCACTTCTCCTCAATGGAACCTCTTTTACCGACTCTCTGCTTACCTTCCTGTGCTTTCTGTCGCATTCCTTCTTCATTCTACGCTAACTTACATGTGTTTGTCCTCCCCGACTTCTTGCATTCCTACCAATTTAAGATTAAGGAAATACGTCTCTGTAGCTTCTTCTGCGTGATATTCCTTCCCATTATCTGCACACCTCGTTCTCCTCTCTCTGGTTCTCACCGATTGAGCATGTGCCTATTTTAGGACCCCAAACACTCCTGCTTCATCTTCAGTGTTTCATTCTTTACTGATCCATGTTCTGCTCGATTCTCGTCGTATTTCGCCATTTATGATATACGTGTATATGCGATATTTAAATAACAATTACACGTATAGGGGTACAATAGTTCAGGCATGGCCGCAAGCGATTGACTGCATCCCAGATGCATTCCTTTCTTCTGTCTGTTTGGCTGTCTCTGTTCGTTTCCTTTTTTCTCCCCAGTCTGTCACAGGTACAGCGACATGCACCCAAGGAATCGTCCACCGTTGCGACAACAATACAAGGCACACAGTTCCTTTACCTGGACATGAGCGAAAAATTTTCAACTATTTTACAACTTACCAACCGGACAGATCATTTGATATCTTGAACTGATACAACTCTTCCGCGGCTTGAACCACTGAGTTCAATTTACCTAACACTACCACTTCCACATATCTCTTGACTGGAGGACTTTCGACTTCGGAAGGCACATTCTCCAGCCGATACAAATCTTGAGCAAACGGTCATTCTAAGCTCTTCAATCCGCTTTCACCGCTCATATGGCCGTGGATTCCCATATTTATAATCAATTGGACTACATACCCAGGGTGATCAGCGATTCTTTCTTCCGAACCTTATCCCATCCTCCAGTACTTCAACATATTTCAACGTCTATCCTTCGGTGACTTCACGTGGTTCTGCAGATGAGCAACACATCATATCCAGAAACAATGTTTAGTTCCTGACCTACCGATCTGACAAAGGACAGGACCTCGGAGCGTCCTAACCGCCACTTGGAAACAATGTATTTTCGGCAGTGTGATTCCGGTACACACGGTTGTAGGTTGTAGGTGGATTCTCCTGCGTCTTGGACAATTTACCGTACATTCTCCCACTTCCTTCTTTTTCCCAATACATGCAGTGGACTTCCATAAACAATTTTTATATTCCGTTTCCTTTTTAATAATGTACTGTTATGTTTCAACTTTTCCACTTTTGTTCAACTTCGCAATTAGGCGTGGTACAGATCGGTTGTTGAATTTTTGGAGGTACTGACCTCTTTACAAACACGTTGCGCAAGTACATAAAAGCCACAAATGTCCGTTTAACCACACTGCAACGTGGCGAATGTGACTCGCCACCGAATAAAGTCACAGCCCATAACTTCACACTGACAGATCAATTAGCGTCCTCATATTGGCGTGCTCTACAATTATCTTCCATTGGATCATTCAGGATTCTTAATCTATTATTTTTCGAGGTATGACAGCAATATATGCCAGAGCGGTTATGTCCAACCAACTGGGTCCCGATCCCACTACAACCAACTCGTTGTTTCGCATGTTCACCATTGCACACTTCCAAGCAGGGACATTTGAACAGTTTTCTACTGTCACTACAGTTGCCATAAAATGTCCGTACAGCTGTACATACCTGATCATGCCTCACTTGGCGTGCCTCGCATAGTCGAGAATAAAATATTTATTTATTCGGTAAGATAACATAGATCCAAAAATCCTAACTTGACTTTTATGCGCCGGCAGGAACCAGTTAATACTCCTGAGAAACCGGTTGGTGGGGTAATCTACTACTTAATAGATGCTTCAAAAAAGATTGCCACTTCGAGAACCTTGCTCGTAGGGAACCGGGGGACCGCTTCAATTCCACCAACCTCATGCAACCCATTTGCGCTGGTGATATCAGTCTAATACGTAGGTTAATAGATTGCTTCTAGCACTGGGAACGCTGGTGAAAACACTCGTACAATGGGTGAAAGGAAATGGCAATTGCCGACAAGTAAGTGACTTGTTTGCGCTCCTTTAATACCAGGTGCTGTAGTATCCAAATATGGCCACTGGTCTAGTGTACAGGCTATGGCTCGCGTAGCCAATCGTGACCGCTGTTCCGGTGCTTTCTTTTTACCTACTAAATGGTTCCCGGAAAATCACCGGTTTATAAGGAACCTTGGTCGCCTCTAATTAAACGTGTTACGGACTAGAACACTGCAGCTCCATCGGGTTACTGCATCGAAGCAGGCCACATTAGATCAGACGGAACTTAGTCAACAGCGAGCTTGGTCAGCGACTAGACGACTTCGCCTCGCTGCGACCCAGTAAACACTGCAAATGAGCTAAATGCTGGGCACCACAAAAGTGACTGTGGGTTGTAAAAGCACAACGTTTATGGGAAGGTTTCAGATCTCAGGAAGATTTATCCATTGGTTGAAGTACAAAAAATGTTGCAATGCAACAATAAACTTTGCAGCGACAAGCGAAGTAAGGCCACGAAAACAGGCTGGCCCAAAATGTAAAAGCGAAACCAAAAATGCCTTATTGTTAGGTTTAGTCCAAAGCTTCTTCTAGGCAGTGAGTCGGTAATTTACTGATCAACAGTGGTAGTCAGGCCACAGTAACCGTGGCCAAAGCCCTCGTGTTTCGCGCTCTTTTCATAAAAGTGTATCGTACGGATATTGGGTTTCTTAAACCCTCACTTTCCTTTTGTAACCATAATAGTGCAATCACGGATGCTTTGTTTACTGCAGCAGAAGTCTGCGGGGTACTGACTGGCTTAAACCCACACATTTCGCCTGTACCTAACGATGTGCATCCTGCCACTGTCAAAGCGCCGGCTGACATTCTTCAATACCATGTCTGGGAGAGGTTCAGTATGTCAATTTTACAGGTAGACCACCACAGGACAGGAGGGAGGCAACCATTTTAGCCATACATAAAGAAACTTCCAAAGACTTACGTGGCAGTTATGGGTTTTATGTCTAAAAGGTATTCTGCTCAAATACTTTGAAAACCTCATGCTAAAACAAATTTGTAAGCACGCAGTTACCCAAAACATATTTGTAAACAAGCGGCATGGGTTGGTTACGAATAAATCCAGTCTTACTGGACTTTTGTGGCTTAGGTGGAATAACTAGCTGTCGTGATGTTGGAAGCCAAGTTGAAACAGGTTACTTCAATTTTAGCAAGATCTTCGACTCGGTTAACCACCGATCCTTTCTTGCTAACTTGGTATGACTTGCGCTGCATCCTCAACGCTAGACTTGGATGGCACAAGTTCTTTGGGGTAGAACCTTTCACTTTCTGGTCGAAGAAGCTAAATAAATTAGTGGCACTGCTCTCAGCGGTATTGCCCATGGTTCCGTTTTAGGACCATTACTGTTTCTCCAGTTCTGAAGGACTTGGCTGTTCTTCTTCCTTACTCCTCTTATATTTTTGCTGCTGCTCTGAAGATGGTCAGCAAGGTTATCAGTATATTTTGTAGAAGGACCTACGCAATGTAGTAGATTGGGCGGTTAAATTGGCTCTGTTTATAAACCCCAACACATGCCAGTTCCTGAATTATCGAAAGGAACGGGTTGCGATAATTATTTCCGTCGGGCCCTAAGGTCTGCGACGTGCAGCTAATGCAGGAGACTTTGCATCATTGTTACGAAGAAAGAAAAACCTTCAGCTTAATGCAAGCATTCCACCAGTAAAGTGCGGAATGATCAATTTCCCCTCAGAAGATCTCTATGCAGCACAAGAGCTGCGGTATTCTTCCCTTATACCAAGTGGTAGCAAGTCTTTATCTAGAATATTGTACGCAGGCCTGGACACCGGACCACCGGACCACCGGAAAGACTTCGCCCAGTTAGAAGAGGCACAAAACCTGGTGACTAAGATGATTGAGGTCTATGTGAAAAAGCATACTTTTAGTGCCTAAGAAGCTTAGGCTTGTATTCATTGGAACGGCGCAGATTAAGATGGGACTAACTAGAGACCTTTAACATCGTGAAAGTTTTTGGCGGCATCCAATTTGTTGTACGGATTATGCTACCCAGCTCAGACCACCTGCGAGAACGACAACTGTAGCGTAAGCATCAGTGATCTACGCTGGATATCAGAGCGAAATTCTTCGAGAATCGCGTGGACACTAGCCGGAATAAGCTATATCCAGCTTTAATAAAAGGTAGCACCGTAGGATCCTTTAAAATTGGCCTAGATATAAATAAATAAATCAAGGTATGTTTCTAGACTGAGCTAGAAGTCGTGCCCCCGAGGATTCGGATCATAATGTTCAGTAACCACATGAACTTGCATGGTAATAATGGAGTTGAGTTTATTTATTCTTGGAGGGCCAGTGCAGCACCAGCGCCTTAGCAGCCGTCTCTCAACGATAATTATTCCAGCTCCGTTAGCCATTTTAGGTAAATTACGGCCCCGATGAATGGTAGGCTCATGGAAATAGCGAAGAAAAGCGATGGCATTAGGAAAGTCAACAATGATGTTTGTAGTGATTTCGAGTAAAAATAAATGAAAAGCCTTTTAAAATAACTCTCTTCGAAATGCGGTCGGTACTTGGGCATAATTAGGTGGAAAACATAAACGTAAAATATGACAAATATAGTTGATTAAGTTTGTTGGTCAGAACAATTCTGACTCCCACTTAAGTATTCCGTTCCACCGAAGTCAATTTAGTGAGGGATAGCAAATCGGCATCGTTTTCTGGAGAAGCACCTGTTGAGTAGTTGGAATACTTCTCTTCTGGCGTCCAACTTCTTATCTTGTGTTAAAGATGTCACTGCGCGTTCAAAAGCCGCACAGTGCTCTGAAGGTGACGGGTGGATGCATATCGTTTGTCGTGGCATCGATGCTGATCAATACAAGTCCATAGAGTTGATGAGTTCACCAGCTATTGTGTACGTTTGTGAGGTATGCCGTACCTCATTAAGTAACGGATGTCTTGTGAATAGACTCCCCTGGCTCTGCCTCAAACCCCATGCTAACGAATCCCGGAGCACCCGCCACCTGGAGCCTCCTGGTTCTTTCTCCTTCACTCCTTCTGCCTCTGCCACAAAGTCCTTAACAGATAATCAAAGTTGCAGGCCGTCTGACTCTTATTAGGAGTTACTGGGATACGTCCACCACAGGGGGCCCAAGACCGACATTCGCAGCGGTTCCAAGGGAAAGCAATAACAGTTCTGGTATACAGATCCCAGCTGTGTATAACGCTAAGACGAAGTCTAAACCTGAGTTCAAGCTTTCCTCTTCACACTCACGGTGAAAAGCTGTTTTTGCTAACATCAACCAGCTGGAAACACTGAGCAAAGGCAGTGCAAAGCCTACGTGAGCACAAATTCCTAGGCTTGCCAAACCACCCTCCTGTGACCGATGTCTCATCATCATGAACACGACTGATTCAACCAAGGATATTCCAGCCAGAAGAATGTCAGATGATCAAGTATTACTTGAACGGTTGATCTTTGGTTTATTCGAGGAAAGCGAACAAGGACCAATATTATCTCGGCGTTTCACTTGGGTAGCAAACAGGAGGATTCCCTGAAGGCTCGCCCACTTAACCTTGCGTGCCAAGACGGGGAATAATGGCAGCGCATTCTCCGACGGAACGCACGTCACAAAGGGCGTTTATATATGCGGATGGCTCCCCGGAAGATCGAGTGAAAAGGAAAAACGGTTAACTAACAGAGAACCCGTCAGGCCAGTGGTGAAACAGACCTGCATGGCACAGATCTTTGCGTAGTTCTGAAAACTCCGGGAACCCCTTGGAGGCCGATTTTCGTTCTACCAGGAGTGGCACACATAAGAACGGATTGTGTGTTCGTCGCCAATGTACGTAGTCTGCGAGCTAAAGATGATGAGATCCAGATGCTTGCCGCCAAGGTGTGTCCTGACTTAATGGCATTCACCGAGGCTTGGTTATTCCCAGAAATCATTGACGCTGAAGTGTCCAACCCTGGATACCACCTTCTTCGGGCTGATCGTCATGCCGGAGGCCGGGTGGCAGCGAAATACTCTACTGGAGAACACATTTGAAGACTCAACCAGTTAACGTCTACTGTGACGATGACGGTGAATTCGATGCTCTTTGGTGCCGCATACATGAAGGATGCAGATCCTCCTTGATTGGCGTCGTCCACTGAGCGCTCAGTGGCGCTCTGTAGATGACATCTCGCCTGTTAGAACTGATCAGTAATCACAGTGCAGGAACCGTGCTTCATCGTTTGGGTGTTCAAATCTCCTACTACCGACTGCGACCTGCTTTGCAATCCTTCACCTGATTAATTTGATGCAGATTGCCTCAAAACCGTCCTCGACTGATTTCTGTATCAAGGTCTCCATGCCGAACCGTATCCTCGCCTGCAATTTGCCACGTATCTTTGCTCTTGTGCTCTTCCCAGCGCAGTCAGACGTCATGGACCTAACAGTCCTTTAGCACATTGGTGAAAGCGGTCATTGTGGTGGGTTATTTCAGTGGACACGTCGCTTTACCATCCACAACCCAGATACAGTCCGCCGAAATTTCTGGTGGGCAAATACTCTTAGTCCTAAAACGGTTGCAAGTATTATGGTTTCGGGTGTTCCCGAACTTCTCAATGCTGCCGGTGCCTGGAAGCCTCTGTACTCTAGGCTGACCTCCCTCATTGAACGACTTGCCCCATCTCCACAAATTGACCACGCTTTAGAGGCCCTCGGTGGATAGCTCGGGAATTGAGATCCATGAAACAAAGAAGAAATATGTAGGACCGCTTCAGGCTCACACGATCAGAGCAAGACGCACCCGGTTAGGAACGGGTTAGGAAAGACTGCACCATGAAAAACGGGAGCAATGTAACCGTACGAACTCGCCCTATCCACACGCTCGAGAGACTCCCAAGACGCTCTTCTGCCTCAAACGGAGCACCCGAGCCGTCAGTGGTATCCCTACCCTCTACTCCTGGGAGCATGAGTATTCATTTAACGAAGATGCCCAAAAAACTGTCTCCTTGCGCGGCAATATTCTTCACTCTATTAGACAGCAGCGTCGTCCTCTAGCAGTTTGGAGTGCACTCGCCCTTCGTTGTTAGAGCACTTCGACATTAACACTTACGTCGTGTTAAAACGTCTCAGTGGTTTGGACCCTTGATTATCGCCTGTTCCCGACCGCTTGCACCCTTTGTTCCTCAAGACTGTGGTCTAGTACATTGCCGCACTTATCTCGCGATCGTTTTAGTCCGAGCTTCTCCAGAATGCTTGGAAGATAGGCATAATGAGGCCTATACACAAAGTATGGCACCGACAAGCTCCAACCGGCTACCGTTCCATTTAGATTAATCGATAGTGCAAAATCATGGAACGGATCTTGAATCGAGCAATTCGCCTTCAGCTTGACAGGTCTGATCTAACAACTTAAGCCCAGCAAGGTTTTCGCAAGGCTCGCTCATGCACTACTAACCTGCTTGTGGCTAAGGAGAAATGGGCACATTCATTGGAGGTTGGCAATGGTCTTGATTTTTTGTTTGTGGATTTCAGTAAGGCTTTTGATAAGGTCCTCCCTGAAAACCTTCCTTTCAAACTCAGAGGAACCGACGTCGCTGGAAACTTCCACTCGTGAAGTTCCAATTTACTGTACGGTCTCTCCATGCCGGTGAACGTGAACGAAACTTTTTCCGATGCTTACATATGAATGCGGGGCCCTCCAGGGCTCCGCTCTCGGCCCCGAGCTCTTCAACCTTTTCATGAACGATCGGTCGTCTGAGCTTCCATCGGATTGCATGATTATGCGGATGATCTGAAGGTATAGACGGAGGTGTCCTCTCTGGCGGCTCCTGATGGACTACAAGTAACGCTGGGGCCTCTGCACACTTGGTCGATTCAGTTTCGGTCACCGACTAGTTCCGTCCTGCCCACTTTGACGGAGACGACCGAAAAGCTCCGACGGGCTGAAACGAATTTCCTGGCTGCGATCCGTGACTTGCCATATCCCCTACAGCTTCGACATTTGGATCTACTTTCTATGGATTACCGTCGTCACCGCGGAGATTCTATTTTTATCCGACTATTTCAGAGGAAAGCTGGAGAGCGACTTGCAGGAATTCTTCCACCTCTAGGTTTGGAGTTCGATTAGAGGCCACCGATGGAAAATATTCCAACCAAGGAAACTCAAGTGCGGTCCATGCTTGCTTTGTGCACGAGCTTTGTGCGTGTTCCGAACAGGTGGCCCGTCGCTGATGTGCAGACGGAGGATTGCTTCAAAGGACGACTTGATTCCCACCTGTTGAGTACGCCGGGATCGCGTTGCTTCAGCTAGGTGTGCGACGGCCTGTCTGGAGTTTGCTTTGCGCCATGACGCGAGCATCCCAGGAATAATTGGGAAGTGATGGAGCTGGCAAAGGACCTCCAAACTGCTCGATACTTCCCAATGAAACACTGAACCAATATTCGGAATTATTGCCATTTTATTGATTCAAATCATTGTAATAACGAAATGTGTGATGATACAGATAATGCTATTGCTTTTGCTTCAATAGGTTGCAGAATCCGCGGACGTTAAGCAGGCATCGAAGTACCGGGGCTATTGTTCTCATGCCAGTGGAAGAAACAGAGCACTCTTTTGAAGCTTTTACCGTCCTTGGAATGTGGCCTGTCCTGACCTTGACCTTGAACGGTGTAAATATGGAGTTGTAGTGCTTCAGTGTACACTGCGACGTCGCAGTGGCAACTGCTATAACAACTGCGACTTAGGTCCAAGTAAGTTATCGTCTAGCGTATCCTTTATTGTGAGCTTCGTCTCCTCTTCTCTTCACCTTTTCATTTGTCTTCTATCTTGGGGTAGGCACCAATCCTGCGCTTTCACGCCATCTATCGCGCTCAGTCCTCTACGGGCAACTGTGACAGTACCTCTCAGATAGCCACCAGATATGACACTAGCACACCGTTCATCCAGTTCCGACACTTACTAGGTGGTATTCCAGCCGTCTACGAAGTGTCTTTGCCTTTCAGCCCCCTCGGTATAACACGACCCACGTACGCCCGCGGAAACGGAAGCTCTCAAAATCCTCGATCGGACGCATATTACAAGAGTACCTTTTGTCAGTTCTTTGGGTTCCCTTAAGGCATTGCTGACATAAACGGTAGGCGAGTCGGGCTCCTGAGCCAAAAGTAATAATCGTAAGAGGGCAAGGATATCGCGCAAACCATCTGCACCCAAACCGGTAAGTGATAAAACACTCAAGTGGCAAGCGCCTGAGCTGGAAACACTACTTGGTGCTGCAATCCCCTCAGTGAGATATGAAGTGTCCTCGCCTTCGGTTCCCACCGAGCGCATGATTGATGATCTTGGTTGGCTTATAGTTTGCGTGACCAGGATTTTACCAACAGGTTTTCCTGGCATTACGGTCAGGAAGCTCATCAGATTGGGGAACGTTCCAGTAGATCAACCAAATCCTCGACCCCGTCTGCTTAGGGCTGGTCGTGCCGAAGTCCTCCAAGTAGTACTTAGTAATGTGCGTAGCCTGAGGAACACTGTGCGGTGGGTCTGCTCCTAGACAAATCTCATGCAGATATAATTGCTTTCACTGAAACGTGGCTGAGGAAATTACAGATGGCGAAGTATATCTGCCTGGCTACACACTTCCGCGCTGACCGCTCCATTGGCCGTCAAGGGGTCGTGTAGCTCTTTATGTGAGTTATCACATCAACGTATTGATGACCAGCGTTTTTCAGTCTCTTGAAAAACCTGTTGAGGCTCTCGCAGTCTTGATTTGCGCTTCGGTTCAGGTTACGGTCATATTAGTGTATAGAAGCCCTGTGAGCAGCTCCAATGAAATCATTGAGTTTATACGCACTCACTCTGCGAACAAGTGTCTGGTGCCGGGAGACTTCAACCTCCCAGAGTTTCATTGGACGTATCTATCTTGCAGTTCGGCACTGGGATTGTTCGGTGCAGAACTGCTGGACTTGACGCTGCAGGTACCACTACATCAGTTCGTGGACCTCCCAACTAAGAGCATGCGCAATCAGCAGCCTTCCATTTTAGATCATGTTTTTGTTAAGTCACTTGACTTTGTAAATGACACTACTTACGACGCCTTTTGGCGCCAGCGATCACGTTCGCTTGTCCTTCCAGTGTACCCTTATCAAGCCTTGCTAAGTTACCGGCAGTTGGTATCCGGACATTTGGACCGCGAACTTCCAAGCGATGCTGGATAAAGCTAGGTCATCGCCTTGTGTGCTATCTGAGACCGGTATTGATCACAGTGTCAGACAAACTTAAGGCTCAGCTCATCGACACTTCTCTACCTCACATCCCACTGGTAAAAGGAAGGGAATCGAGAGCGCAGCCTCCGTGGATACATTCCGCGGTGAAGGGCCTGCTAAAGAGGCGGTCTAGATGCTGGCGAGCGTATCGAACAGCTCCGTCGAACAACACGTTTGACAGGTATCGGTTGGCTCGAAATGAGCGCAAGCTACGTCTTAGATTGGCCCGGCTTCAGTATGAAATGGGCTTAGCTGATACTGCCTCGACAATTCCCAAGAAATTCTTCGCCTACGTTAAACGGCGCTGTGGTGCATACTCGCCCATACAACCGTTGCTTCGAGATGAGACCCATGCTTATAGCAACTATGACAAGGCATTTGTGTTTGGTTAGCAATACTCAAGCGTCTTTTCTCGAAACAAATACGCCATGCAGAGAATTAGCTTCAAGAGTCTTAGGACTCTTGTCTGGATGTAATTCCTGTAACTGAGTCTCAAGTTCTCCGGTTACTGAAAGAGGTGAACCCAACTAAGGCTTCCAGACCAGACTCTGTTCATCCAAAATTGTTGCACGAATTGGCAGTGGAACTCAGCGGACCTCTGACTTGTGTTTCAGAATTCACTCAACAGCTGTGTCTTCAGGTCATGTACAACGGACGAGACTGGACCTTAACGTGGTGCGACGGTTTGCGTACCTCATTGAACTTCGCTATTGACGAAGTTGTGGAGATTGCATTTACAGGACATGGCTTGGAAGGTGTGGAGCTACTCCCAAGAGAACGACTTCTTGACTTGGAGTATGCAGACGACATTGCCCTCATCTGTGACAGCTCCCAGACGTGCCAGTCCACGCTGGACCGATTAGCACTGGCTGTCAGCCGCTTCGGGCTTTGTTTTGCACCATCGAAATGCAAAGCGTCCCTCCAAAATTGGCAGGGATCGCCTCCTGCGCTGACCATTGGTGGGGATCAGCTAGAAGTCGTTCGGAAATTCCACTACCTGGGAAGTTGTATCATCGCTCTTGAGATCGAAGACGAGATCACGAACCGGATAGCAGAAGCTCGAAGTGCTTTTGCTAGTCTTCGCCACCTACGGCGGCGGCGCGACATCACTCTTACCATGAAGTGTAGAGTGTACAATGCAGCGGTACGTTCGACCTTACTGTACGGTTGCGAAACCTGGCCCCTAAGATCGGCGGAAATGAAGAGGCTACTTACGTTCGACCATCGGTGCCTTCGCAGTTTGGCTCACATCTGGTGGGAACACCTCGTCAGTAACGAGCGTGTTCGACGCCTTGTTTACGGTACAGGAAAAGGAACTGAACCGCTCAGCACCGTCATTTCACGTACCAGGCTCCGATGGCTGGGCCACGCGTTGCGCATGCTAGCCCATCAACTTCCACGACGTGCGTTGTTTGCTCACCGGGGATGTGGATGGAAGAAGAGGAGGGATGGTCAAGCGATGACTTGGTCAAGAGGAATGAAGGCCCTCACTTCTGTGTTGACCTCGGTTGGAGCGTCACGGCTCCCTGGTTGGAGTCCAAAAGACGGTGAACACGTTTGGCTGGATACACTTGCTGACATGGCAAGGAGCCGACCTCAGTGGCGTTCGTGCTGTGAGTTTCTTTGTCCCTCCCCATCCCTTTTAGCCTTTCCCCCCGCCCACGATCTCATTTCTTAGCGTAACACAATAATTTCTTTTTGCCTGTTAGCCGTCTGGTAGCTTGCCGGAACGATGCCTATCCGTTGCTGGTAGCTCAGCTGGCATGCAACCTTTGTATTTCTTTTTCATTTATATATTGCGGCACACTAGCTGGAGCGTTTCCCACCTCTAGCTGACGTGTATAATGATGATGATGATGATGGGTGATGCCCCCGCACACCTTGAGAGTTACTCCCACCAGGTCGGTCATTGGTGAGAGGTCAGACAAATTCAGTGTCCTAGTCCTCCAGGTTGGGGTTTTGAAATGGGATAGCATACTTTTATGTAAAACTAAATCATTGCCACCTCCCCACTGCCTTGCGGACAGACTTCTGAGCCAAAGGCTTTGGATGAGGACCCTAATCCCCCCCTGTCTAGGTCTGTTCGCCCTGGCAGTATTCCAGCCCACATACAACCATGACATTTTCTTCAAACGTAAACTTCATCCTGCATCGGCCGTCGCGCAGATTATCAAAGGTCACCTTATCTGCTGCATACAGCAGGGTGGTTAAGCGAAAGCATGTTACTGCTGGCGCCTCCTTTCTTTTCCACCTTTGCCTCTTACTCCCCTCCCGACCCTCCTTACTAACCTTCCTTCAATAATTCCCAGCTTAGTTGACAGCAACCGAAGTGCCGCTGAAGTAGAACCATCTGCAGCCACTATCCCATAACACCTATCGGAGGCCTATTGGCAACAGCCCCTTATAAAGCCACACTGTCCCATTTTCATGGCGATGTCCAGTGTTCACACTCCAAGATAAGTAGGTCAACAGGCTGCACTCGCACACATGTAAGACACACTGGGTAATGATGTGTGTTGTGTGTGTCCGCAACTAGGATCAAGGGCCCTGATGGATTTGTTGAAATAACTGCACCCGGCTTGTTTTCTCCTTATTATCTACACGCATCCGGAGCCGCCGATACAGCACTCACGGGTCGGGCTGGTGTAGGTACCATTCTAAGCTCCAACGCTGTGCAATCTTTGGTTGCTTGGATTCCAGTGAACAGCCGTTTATGTGCAGCCCGTTTGACGACATCAGCTAAGGTTGATACACAACGTAGTGCAAAACGCTGTTTGTTTGTGATTTCCGTTTATGCCCTCACCGGCTGCAGTTTAGGTGTTGTCAAGGTCACATTCTATAACTAACTGAACACGCTATTACGCGGTGCTACTAGTTCAGATATTATAATACTTGCATGGGATATGAACGCACAGGTAAGGCGTTTGAACTCTTCAGAAGCTCAGCTGGGTGATAACTACGGGCTTAACTCCGAACGGACTGACAACGGTGAGCGTCGACTGCAACTATGTGCGGAGCACCAGTTGTTTCTTACTAGCACCTCTTTTAGACACAGTGGACGCCGAAGTGTCACTTGGCGTCCTGTAGCTTGCCAGCGGTGGACCCAACTTTTCCACACCGCCATAAGTTACAAGTGGCGTGGTTCCATCCCGGATAGCCGCTCGTACTTGAGTACCTGTGTCTACTCTGATCATGCCTTGGTACGCTGTCGTTTCTCCATGAACTTTTCCCGGAGGCGCACCAAGCGTCCCCTCCGATTGGCAAAGAGAAGTTGTCTCAGTCCTCGGTCAGGCAAGCATATCAAGACACTGCATACCGAACGTCCGCTATATTACCCTCATGACTCTGAGCTTCAGTGGAGTAGGATCTCGGCCGCCATGCACGAGGCAGGAGCATCTGCTTGTGGCACTATCACTGGTCACCGCACCAGTCATTGGATATCCAAGAGGTCGGTGAACCTTTTGGAATCTGGATGACACCTCCCGACTGACTCTGAACAAATGTGACCAAGCGGGCTATTAGGCGCGAACTAAAGCGGAGCCTACGTGCTGACAAGGAAGCCTGGTGGACCAGTAGGGCTCAAGAAATGGAGGAGGCAGGAGCAGTAGGCAATTACCGCAAACTCTTCCACCTAATCCGCACCACTGGTCCTAGGAAACCAGACGTCAGTGAGACGAGCAAAGACAGCGTGGGTGCGCTGATACACAATAAGGCTTAACTCCGAACGGACTGACAACGGCGAGCGTCTGCTGCGACTATGTGCGGAGCAGCAGTTGTTTCTTAGTAGCATTGCTTTTAGACACAGTGGGCGCCGAAGTGCCACTTGGCGTCCTCCTGTAGCTGGCCAGCGATGGACCCAAATTGATCACATGGCTATAAGTTACAGACGGCGTGATTCCATCCTGGATTGCCGCTCGTACTGGAGTACCTGTGTAAACTTGTGGCACTATCACTGGTCACCGCACCATTCACTGGATATCTGAGAAGTCAGTGAACATTATGGAGTCTAGAAGAAAGCTTCCCTCTGGCTCTGAGCACAATGTGACCAGACGGACTATTAGGCGCGAACTAAAGCGGAGCCTACGTGCTGACAAGGAAGCCTGGTGGACCAGTAGGGCTTAAGAAATGGAGGAGGAAGGAGCAGTAGTCAATTACCGTAAGCTCTTCCAGCTGATCCGCACCACTGGTCCCAGGAAACCAGGCGTCAGTGAGACAATCAGAGACCGCGCGAGTGCATTGATACACAATAAGGAGCGCGATATGGCTCGTTGGGCTGAACACTTTGAAGATCAGTTCAGCTGGCCCCCTTCTCCCGGACCTCCCCCTATTATTCAGGTGGTGTAGGATGAGCCATGGACGGTTAGTTTAATGGCTCCATCGGTGGCCGAGGTCCGAAACGCGATCACAGCCCTCAATGGTTTTCATGCTGTTGGCCCGGATTCCCTCCCACATGCACTATTTAAGGATGGAGGTGAGGTCCTCTGCAAAGCACTGACCTCCCTATTTGAACGTATCTGGAAGGAAGAGTGTCCTGACTGATTGGAACGAATCGATTATAGTGTCAATATACAAGAAGAGCAGTCGCACAGACTGTTCTAACCACAGGGGTATTAGCCTAATGCCAGTTGTGACAAAATTGCTAGCGTCGATTATCGTTCGTCGCCTCACTGTGGAACGGGAATCTCGGATTAGGGAAGGGCATGCCGGTTTCGGCCTAGGGCGTTGCTGTATAAGTCATATATTCATTTTGCTGCATGTGCTAGAGCAGCGCCACGCATACTGCAGGCCGACAATGGCTGTGTTCCTTGATTTCAAGAGTGCGTTCGATTCCGTCGATCGATCGATTCTATTCGAAATACTTGCGGGGAAGGTGTTCCCACGAAATATGTGAACATCCTGTGTGCTCTATACTCGAACACTACAGGCCGCGTCAGGGTCTACAGTTGCCTGTCGGATAGCTTTCCGACCACAAGCGGTGTTCGTCAGGGTTGTCCGATTTCCCCATTTCTGTTCAATTTCGTCGTGGATTCTATCATGGAGTGTTCCCTTGCGGCATCTTACGATGTAGGCTTTGAATTGCTGTCTGGTGAAAGATTAGTTGATCTTGATTATGCAGAGGATATCGTTTTGCTTTTCGACGACGTTGCGGCGGCACAATCTACTCTGTATAGCCTGTCTAGAGTGGTCCCATTATTTGGTATGCGCTCCGCACCTTCAAAGTGCAAAGTGTTGCTGCAGGACCACCAGCCACTTGATGACCCCTTGACACCTGCTAACGATGAACTCGAGGTGGTTGATCAGTTCGCTTATCTTAGCAGATGCATCAGCAACGGTGGGTGTATAGAATCTGACGTCAGCTCACGCATTTCAAAAGCCAGAGCTGCCTTGAATCTGCGGCATCTTTGGCGACAGAAGGGAGTTTCCCTCCGTCTGAATGGCCGTGTATACAAGGCCACAGTGAGGGCCGTTCTGCTGTATGGTAGTGAGACTTGGCCTCTTCGGTCTGAAGATCTGAGGTGCTTTCAAGTGTTTGATCATTGTTGTCTGCGAAGCATTGCTGTTGTCGGATGGCACCAGCGTGTCTGCAACGATGATTTTCGTAGGCGAGTACTAGGTATTGGTAAACATGTTGGCTCCCTCGAACAACAGATAGCACTGAATAAGTTGCGTTGGCTCGAGCCCGTGCTACGTATGCCTGGTCACCGCTTGCCTAGGAGGACCTTGTTTTGTCCACCGGGTGTAGAGTGGCAATATCTCGAGGTGGACAGAAGTTGACTTGGCAGCGGGAACTGAAGATCCTGACGACCAAACTGGGTGCCGTTGGTCCGTCTCGTCTTTCGGGCTGAAGTCCACTTGACTCGCCTTGTGCGTGGCTCGAGACTTTACAGGACATGGCTCGCAACCGACACCAGTGGCGCGTCTGCTGCCGTCTCCTAATCGGATTGCCTATTTAAAGTGTGTTCGGTTTGAGTTATCTGCGAGGTAATGACTGCTTATGTCGCGGTGCAATGAAAGCCGCAAGGAAGCTGTCTCGCCGATGCCGCCTTATTTCTGCACGATAGCCAGCTGTTTATGACGGTATGTTGTTAACGCTAGGTGCATGTTTGCTTAGGGCATTAAGGTTTTCATGTAAATCCCCCTTCTCTTTTTCTTTTTATTAATTATTTCGTAGGTCCTCTTAGTTGTATGGCAACGCAGCAGTTCAAATGGCTGATGTACTGCTGTTTGTGATGGCGATGATGACCAAGCACTCATGATTGGAGTTGCCTGCAGCACTCCCTCTGGTTCATGCTGTCATCTCGTCTACTGAATCAGAACCATTAGCATAGGTAGAAACTGTCTGCTAATGAGTAACTTCAATACACCCATTTTCAGTTTGAACCTTTTTCATTGCGTCCTTCCGCAAGATTCCTTCGAGGGGGGCTTTTCCATGCTGTTCACTATCGCGATCTAATTCTGCACATCTCTACTCCAACTCGGATGCTCCCGGACCAGACATCAAACATCCTTGATCTGGTTTTCACTCCGATGCTTACTGATGTCTGTGCCTTGGAGACCCTCCAACCCTTCGGCTGAAGCGACCACTCAGTAGTCTCCTTGTGCACACGACGTCTTACCATCACTGACCGCGGATCATATCGCCGTTACTTTTGACGTACAGATCCATCCAGATTACACGCTGTGGCAAGCTCGGAAGATTGGAGTATCCCACAATCCCTGAGTGTCTAGGAAGCATGGAACCTACTGTCGACTAAGATGACGTCCACCATCGAAAATGCCGTCCCGATGTACAAAGACAGACCATTCCACAAAGGACCTCTTGGGTCGACCGAGAACTGAAGTCCTTACTGAACAGACTGAACTCTGGACCTTATTCAAGAGAACACGACTAGCCTCGGATTACCTAAAGTTCAATGATGTTCGAAACTTGTGCACCCTGAAATGCGGCAGAAGCGAGCTCAATACGAACAGTAACTGGCTGTTCAATCCCGAACGTGCCCGAAGATGCTTTTCTCAGACATAAGGCGAAACACCAAAGCAGGCGTTGGTATCCTTTCTTTATCTGCCCCTGGAGAAAGCACTGTGCTACATCACGATGATGAGAAAGCCAATCTGCTGGCCTCGCAGTACTCAGCTATCTACTCGGTAGAGCCACCGTTACCGAAGAACGACGTGCTCACGTGCTCCCCAACTCTGGAGCAAGGTGAAGTTACCGTCGAGATGGTTATGCGACTAATCCGTGAGTTAAACCCTGACTCCGCACCAGGTTCTGACGGACCACACCCACTATTCCCCAAGATGTTGGCCGAGTACATCGCTGACCCAATATCCCAAGTATTTCGGCTCTCACTTTCAGATGGCCGCTTACCTAGCGCTTGGAAAGTATGAATAGTAATGTATAAATACAAAGGTGACCGGCAGGACCCTGCGAACTACCGACCGATATGTCTGACATCTGTTGTCTGCAAAATCATGGAGAGCATAATCAAGAGCGCTCTCAACGCTCACTGGGAAGGCTTATGCGCAATTTCTCCCTCACGGCACGAATTCCGCAGGGCACGATCCTGCATCACTAACCTGCTTACTGCCAGAGAAGCAAGGCTTAAAGCAACGGACGAGAGGAAACACCTTGTTGTCGTCTTCATTGACTTCAGTAAGGCATCTGACAAACTCCAGGGAGTTGGTGTCACCGGAAACCTCGTCCTTAATTTCAAACTTCATGGAAGGATTAACCATTCAAGTGAAGGTGAACCAAACACTGTCCCTGTGCTTATGACCAATGGGGTTCCCCAAGGCTCCGTCCTTGGACCAGAGCTCTTTAAACTGTACATCAGCGATCTTCCAGCGACACTTCAAACCGACTGTGTAGTCTACGCTGATGACCTCAAACTATGGTCTGAAATATATTGCCCCGAGTATGCCGACAGAATCTAGCTTCACTTGACCCGCTGCATAACCGGTCCGTTGAGTGGCGGCTGCCTATAAACAGTGACAAATGTGGCGTTCTCCCGATTGGTGGCCCGGATCCTTTCGGTGCGTATCATATCGGAGGATATCTCAAGTCTGTCGCTCATGAAAAGGACCTGGGAGTCATCGTCTCGCACGATCTCAAGATATCACTTGACACGTAGAAGGTCGCGGCAATCAACCGAATGCTCTGGGTTTTGCGAAGATCACTCTAAAATTTATCATTTATCATCAACGAATCCTTTTTTGACTCGCATCTGCTAAGCTTTTTACCCCTGTTCGCTACTGAAATCGTCCTAGTTGACTTTCAGTCTGCTGTTTTTTGCATTAATTCACCGCAACTTCCAATAGCATACTTGATTGGGTGTCTGTTCCACCATATCGTACTTGTTGCATCTGTTTTAAGACATGGTTTCGAACTCCCCTCACTTTTGCTGGACCCCATAATATTACAGGACTTGAAATTCGCTGTTTGAAGGGGCATACTTATTACTTCTCGTAGGATGCACTTTTCGGGACTCTAATCTCTTTTTCTTTTACTCATCTGTGTAGCTATTCATGTTCCTTTTTAACACCCTAGAATTTTTTCGCGTTGTGCAGCAGGTCACTTTGCCTTTCAGATGTCCACCTTAGCAGAACAGCTCCCTGGTACTCAAGCGGATGGATCTCCTGCTGAAGATAGTTCTGGTATATGCAGATCCCTTGCTTTCCTTACTACGGGCACTGCAGTTAGCGCGAAATACCGGGGAGCTTACTGCGAGGCTACAGTAGATCAAGTTGATCTGAGATTTCGTTTGCGCGTTCAGTTGAAAGGGGAAAAGGTGAGTTGGATAGGTTAAGACGCACCGCTAAATTTCATTTATTCACCCGGCCTAATTTTCCTTTTTCATGCTATCATCGAAGCACTAAAGTACGATGGTTCTGTTCCCACTTATCTTATAACCTTTACTTCTAACGGTTATGCTGGTGAAGAAACGCAAGCAGTAACCTACAGACCTGAAAACACATACAAAATGTACTTGGAAAAAAGAGCGGAAATATGGAGATTTTTGTGATTCACTGCAAATCACAAGGGACCAGATGTAGCATCGCCACTGATTTCTTGCTTGAGCTATTTCTCTTATAGGATCCAAACAGGCTAGCTCATGCCCACTCCCTATATACCACTTCCTTTGTGTCCAGTTTACATGTCCTAATATCGTACTAGGTCTGCTTTAGCATACGATTTTTGCGAATGTTCTAAATGTGTTGCCTACTATTGCCTCGCCCACCAGAATGTTTTCACAGTGGATCAAAATGGTTTGATGTCCGGAGAACCCAATCCAGGCTCTGAAGTCATTGTCAAAGTCCCACTTTCCGGAACCGTACGGCATCCGGGATCCGCTTCTACGCTTGTAGAACGTACCGCAACCGTCCTGCGAGCTTATGACACGAGCTTATATACAGTTGGTAGGTGTGTGTTCTGGTCTTAACAGCTTTTCCTAATGCGTCATGCTAATCCCACTGTGTCGTGGAGTGCATTAGGCGCTTTCGTCTGTTTCTTATTTTCCGTTTCGTATTTTCCTCCAGTCCAGGTAAGGCACAACGAAATCTCCATATGGCTCGAATAGGCATAGTAATATAGCTCAGGTTTTACTGTGTTTAAACTTATGGATTCATTGCCAGATTTCGGAAATACTTCTTCTGTTAGCCATTCGTGTTCCTCGATTAATAGCACAGTGTAATCTGGTCCCATCGGCTGTAGTTATAGATGCTGTCTGGTGGGCTAGAGCAGGAAACGCCTGATCCGTTTCTTTTTCAGATGAATGGGTCCATCTGTCCTTGTGGGATTTCCGGTTCTTAATTCTCTTACTTTTTATGTGCTATTTTTCTAATGTTGGGCTAACGAGTTTACTATCCACCTCATGTGCCAGAACGATTTATTATCTTTATTCGCCAATCTTTCTCTTATGGGCTCATGAAACCAGATTTTCAATCCGCATAATTGTTTAACTAAAACGTAAGTTTTAACCTTGAACGCAGTCCAATCCTTACCACCTAACTAACTAAACTAATGCATCGGCAGTACCCCGGTAGGCAGTACCGACGCTTGGCTGCCACGCAACCACCATCGGTCGCACGTGCGCTAAAAATACAGCGAGGATCGCTCTGCCCCTACCCAGCTCGAACCTGCGCCATCAGATTACAAGACATCTGAGCTTCATCGAATTCCCCGTTTGTCCACACTTTGTGACCTCCCATACCAGATTGATCTGTGAACAGGGCTTTATGACTTAGTTTACAGTTTTCTCGTGTGAATTAAGGGCAGATAACTAGATTCTGCTTTTAAGGAAGTTAAGATTCTTAATCAAATACCTGCTGATGGTCCCAGTAGTTCCCTTTTAGCCTCAGCTTCCAGCCTACGTGCTCTTTGGCCTACTAACCGTTGTTTCAGCGGTGGTTCTGAAGCGATAAAGCCACTCTATTTACTTAACATTTTACAGTTTGTAAAGTAGGCTGGTGGTTCTTAATTAGCCTCTTCGTCGGAGTATACCGATGGCACCTTACCACTGCCACCGGATACATTGGCAGATTAACACGCATAAAGTCTTAGACGTAAAGTATTTCTGCAAGCAGATTTCGCTTCTTGACCGATCTGCACATATGCACTGCGTCGAGTAATCGATCCATCTACTTCTGCAACTCTGTTTCTTGTCATACTGTTTTTGGACATGAAATTATGTGCCCAGTTGGAAGCTCCTAGTCAGCCCCATTCCGGATATCAAAAGGTGTCTCACTTGCCGCGATGGCTGCGTTCAATAGTTAGTGACACCTTCAACTCTCCCACTTGATTGCGAAATTCCATCTTCTCGTTTTGCCAGTCGAGCACTCCCATCTTTTGCTTTTTGCTGTCATATGAATTGCGGTTGGTGTCACTGCGTCCATACTACTAAATGATATCCTGAGCCCATTCCGGTTGTTAGCGATGGGTTCGAACTGTTTCGACTCCATTTCCATTGGTGTTTTACTTTGTCTGCCTCTCTGTTTGCGTGACAGTAAGCATCATGCTGACGGTGTGAGATTTCTGATCACAGCTTACTACCCCAGGATTCTGGAATGGCTATTTACACGACTCATTTGCTAGCCTGTCTTTGTTTATCTCCCAGTCAACTGGGATTCTGCGTATGCGATGTCTGTAGCGGATAAACGCAAGCACGACACTCATTCTTGTGTCAAACGGTGTTAACGGCCTAAGCTGTTTTCTTTCCCGGAGTTCTCGTTTCGGGTGTGCACATTCCTTTCTTTTCAACATTCGACCGCTACTTACTTTGTGATCACTTTTGAATTACGTGTAGGTTTTAGTGTTCATTTTGCAGATTGCTATTCAACACGCCGTGACAATTTACCGAAATCTTTTCCAAGTGGCCGGCACGATTCGCCTTTTGGGATCATAATTTATGCTTCATTCTCGGGTAGCTTTGCTTCAATTCGCGTCATCTTATGACTTATGGTTATTACTGCTTACTGTCCTGGTGTGGTTTTCTAGTAGATTAGGATATTCACCCACCCGCCATTGATGTTCAAACCTCTGCGATTATCACACCGTACACTTACCAGTGGGTAGTTTTTTCTCACCTCGTTTCTCCGTTGTGGAACACAGTCCGTACAACGCGTGCTTCATAATAACCCTCCCGACAGCTTTAGCCTCCGTTTTTGCATTCTTTACTGTTTGTTACTTTTTTCTAGTGTTTGATGATGGAGATAAGAGGACACTTCGTCGCACACAACTCGTGCTGAAAGGAGAACGTCACTTCAAAGAAAGTGAGGTTGGTCTACTTGTTACTCTATTTCCATCATTGCTTGTTTTTTGACCATATCTTGCCATACCTATTCTTCATATACCGAGGTATACAATCTGCAAACGCTGGTTGTTCTTTCATACAACTCACTTAGTTGGTATGCTTTCGCTTCCCGATGCATCACCGAAGGGGTTCATTCGCAACTTTTTCGATAAAACTGAAGCTACAACGATTTGGATGCCTCTTCAACTCATTGCGCTGTATTGGGTGGTGTCCTCTGGCCCACTAGGTTAACTTTTTAAACTGGGATGGTACTTATTTATGTAAAACTGGACGGCTACTTTATTTTCTCTGATATATGGTAAGGTCTTTCGTTGAGGACTGATCGTTTTGCCGCCTAGGTTTGGACCCCATGGCAGTATCCCAACCCACTTTCAACACGGAATTTTCCACCTGACTTTAACTGCACCCTGCATGGGCCGCCATACAATTTCACCTTGCCTACTTTGTTCAATAGGGAAGATAAGTGAACGCACTCTACCGTTATCGCGTCGTTTCTTTTTCTACCTACTTTTTTATTAATCCCCTTTCGATCCCACATCAGTAACCTCTGAATTTTTACTAACTGGTTGGATTCCTGTGAACAGCCATTCTTGTTAAGCTCATTTGCAAAGTTTAAGTAAAGCTGGCAACCAGAGAAGCACTTGACGGCATTTGTTTGTGGTTTGTACCCAAGTCTGTTCGGTAGCCGGAGGGATAAGGTGTCTACGTTGCAACTCGAACGTCACCGATTTGAGCCTGCATAGGGGACCGGGGGACCTACGCACCATACTTAGTCCACGCGCAACTGCTGGTGGTTGCGTGACAGTGAAGCTTCGGTACCGCCTACAGGCTTACTGCTGGTGGCTTTTATACCCATGTCCGAAGCAACTGCGCCCATACTGCTGCCAAAAGCGCGTCTTACCACGAGCTTAACAGTACTTCACAGTGTCACCAATCCAGACCCATGTAGATGAGATCTTTGGGCTTAATTCCGATCGCATGACAATGTCGAGCGTTTATTGCAGCTGCGGGTTGAGCATCGGCTGATTTCTTCACAAGGCAATTTTCAGGCACGGTGAGTACTGAATGCTGTGCGGCTTTTTCTGATAGCTGGTTAGTGATAGATTCGAATGCATCTCATCTCTTTGAGCCCCAGATAGCGTGGTTCCGTCCTTACCGCCAATCGTTCTGGAATAGTAGTGTTGACTCTGACCATGCCATGATACGCCACCCATTTTTCTTGTACCTTGCCGGGAAGAGCTGCAGCATATAAGTTTGTCATAACGCCCTATGTACCATGCATTCACCCAATTGCCCTGCCAACATCGAGTTTCAGTGGACCCGCTGTTTCACCACCATACATGATGCATGACCTTCCACTCATTGTACTCCCAGTCGATATCATACTAGGTGTGGATTATCAGAATTATGGGTGAAGTTGCTCTCAATTATTTCATCGAGCACAATGCAAATGCACAGGCCGTTTAGCAGGAGATGAAACGTAGCTGACATCGAAGCCAGGATATTTAAGGGGCTCAACAAATTGGGAGGCAGGAGCGGTGGGCAACTACCCCAGTCTCTTCCATCAGCTCCTCACTGTTGGTGCCAGGATTTTGTCCGTCAGCGAGGCATTCAGGCACATCACATGTGCTATGATTCGCAATAAGGAATACCATCTGGCTCTTCTGGTGAAAAACTTTGTGGAGGCAGTTTATGTGGCCCCTTTCCACGAACTAATACGTCTCTTAGTTATACGAGCCGATTCTCGATACGTTTTTGCGGCCCTCGGATACACCCATGCTTTTCGTCCGGATTCTCTCGCGTTCGCCCTGTATGAGGATGTTTGTGGGGTCCTCTGAAAGTCGTTAATCCATCTATTGGAGCAGCTTTGCAAGCAAAAGGCCATTCTGGCCGATTGGGGCGATTGAGCCTTAGTGGCAGTATACCTAAAGAGCAGTGCACCGTTCATGCTGGCAGCAGGAACATCACCCTAATGCCAGTGGTGACAAAGTTCCCGGTCTCAATTTTTCACTACCTTACTGGAGAGGAGAACCCTGGATGAGAGAAGAGTAGGTCACTTTCCGTTCTGGAGAGAGTTGTAATGGCCACATTTGTACTCGGTGGCACCGTGACACGTGTCTACTTTCCCAAACGCAGCCGAACAGCACAGCCGTTTTCGTTACGGTGCTCCTGATTTTCTAGCGCCTAGTATTTTAGGGGTGGTGACGAGATCCCATCTAAAACATTGACTCCTCTATTCAAACAGGTGTTGGAAGGATAGGCTGCTTCAGCCAGCTGGTGGGAATCGACCATAGTCGAAATATACGAGAAGGGCAGGTAGTGCGCTGTTTTTGATACTGTGGGATGGGATTCCCGGATGGTAGATGAATAGGACGTTTTTCGATATTCAAAGTCCACATTTCATCTGGACCAATTTTTCTGCAACGTCATGCGGCTGTATGGAAAGGCGATCCTGCGAAGTATGTGGACATTATACGTGCTTTGCACGATAATACCACAGAGCACTTCAATTTGAAATGGTTGAGAATGTGGATGTGGGTATTACACTGCTCTCCTAACTGAAGGATTATTTTGCAGACCTTTTGTTGCCAGACTAGACGACATCGTCAGTGCGGCTTTAAGGTCCTGTTTTGCAGAGCCTCGTAAGCGACTTCGAGGTCTATGTGCTTTTGATCGAGTTCAATCAATAAGCGCTTACGTGCATCTGCGAAACAGGACCTTAAAGCAGCACTGAGGATGTTGCCTAGTCTGGCAGCGGAACATCTGGAAAATAATCCTTCATTTCGGAGAGCAGTGTAATACCTACAGACCACTTCAATGTCTACCGCTAGCTGTACGCGGCACGTGTACTGTGCTAGGATTGCCCTACTTTCTTTATTCCTTTTTATCATCGATGCTGAAATGGAGCGTTTCCTTGTGTGTCTTATGATGCAGGTACTTAGGTTACTCTAATGACATCCCTATAATGTTTGACGTCAGCAGTGAGGCAGTCAACTCCAATCACACCCTCCGTAGTGCCCTCACCCTTCGCATCTTCAAAATAAAAATGCCATTATAGCCATTTTGAATACATTGGACCTTGACGCAGTGCAATGGCTCACGCACCCCACTAGGCTGCGCTTGGTAGCAACCCTTGCAACTTCAGAGTCATTCATACCAGACAAGGGTCAGACACACCTTGTCTAAACATCCTCCTCGTCATAGATTGGGAAGAGATTGATGGCTCTTAGTCTTCAGAACGCGTGGGGTAACAGTGTGCGGGTTATCAGCTTGACTACATTTGCGCAGCGCACAAGTACCATGAGCTTTCTCTAGCGGCGGGACGCACTAACCTTGCTCAGTGGTTTACTGCCACCACTCTCAAGCCTGGCAATCTCTAATCAACAAGGTGAACACTAATCGAACCTCAGTTCCAAGCGATTGCCGTCACAGATCTATCTTACTATATGGTCGGAAACTATGCACGAATCGATCTGAACCTTCCAGGATTGTATGTGGCTGGGGTTCTTATTGGCGTGTTCACCGCTGCTCTACTCTTCAGACTGTTAGGCTGAGGGTTCCGAGTTTAGAACTCCAAGCTAACGTCTATTTATCTCACTACCTTTAAGCCAGGCTGTGGGCTAAAAGGTTGGAGATATGGCACCACGAATAAAACGCTCCTATCAAAATGCGCGACTAACGGGTCGTCCACCACCCAAGCACGGGTCACTAGACCCTTTCCTAATTTTACTTTTTTTCTTCCTGTGTTAGGAAGTACGAGAGTGCCACTGGCTTCCTAACAGGTGTCACAGATCTGACTCATCCTTTAGGCTAAGTTTCATTTCACACCGGTTACTTCGACATTGGTACTGTAGGTTTATATTGATCAAGTGGTAGCGCTAACCCTCAATCCGCACCCGATTGGAATCAAAGCGTGTTATGTCTCTCAAACAGCCATACAAGACGGTTGCATCATTCTGTCCCGAATCTGACTATCTGACGATAGTCTATGCGTCTCTGGTGATAAAACGGTGGTAATTTAAAAACTACAGTGTTGACATTATTCTCAGCAGAATTGCTCTAGGTAATCCACTCGAACGTATCCCTGATGCATCTCCAGTGGGGGTTAATACGCACCTTTTGAAGGCACTGTATTTTATCACTGTCTTTGATGTGCACCCCTCCAGCGGTGAAAGGTGCTTTCTGCGGGTAACTTTGATCCTTTATCAAGATGGTGATAAACCTGTATATCTTTCTGATCGCTGGTGGCATGAGTGCTCCGTTGGTTCACTGTCGAACTTGGAACGACGCATGGGAGACCTTTTCGGAATCGATGCAAATCGGAAAGGTAATTACCACCTGCTGCTACCTTACTGTAGCCTTTCTATCATTAGTAGTGTATTTTAGCACGAACGTTTACGTCACTCTAGCTGACAGCTATAAAGTTCACTCGTGGACCGAAATTGAACATGTAGACTGCTCTGTGTTTTGAACTCCTGTCGCGACTTCCGAGGTCAAATACGGGTTTACGAGAAACTGTCTGGTAGTTTCATACAATTAACAAGCTGCACCTGGGTTCTCCCATATTCCACCCCCTTTCGCTTTGTGACTGTGGGGGTTGGCCCAAATGACTATCGCCTCAACCTGTTGGATTGAAAGTTCTGCCATTTACCTATTGACCTAGTCTGTGTACGCGGACGACATGCCTCCCTTTAGCTCGGATCCAGTCTCCATATTCCCGCTTATGCATAGCTAAGCGCATGGCGCGGAACATTTCGTGATGTACTTCATACTGTCAAACTGTTGGGTACTGTTGTATGATATGGCAGATACACCACCCACTCCATATATCACCGAACCCTAACTGGAAGTGGTCTTTCGGTTCACTTATCCAAACAGTCGTATCACCTTTAGTGACTACATTGCCGCGAAGGTTGCTGCATGCATTTCAAGTCCCGTGTGGCACTCCAACCCTCACCTTTCCCCAACGTTTATGGAGACATTGTGACGTAAATCCTTCGGCCAAAGCCGGGGTTATAGCTTTATTGTAAGGATAATGTTACTGTGCGCATTAGAGCTGTGGCCGTTGAGAACTGAATACATTAAACGTTTGTTCGTCTTTGATCACCTGTGTTCGTGCAATGCTTCTCATATCTGATGGGAGCACTGGAGGGTAGAACTTCCAAGGTCCGATAGTTGGCGGTTAGAAATGAACTCTCTGGTATCGCGCTGGGATGTCGGCCAGCCTGTATCTGTTTATGTTAGCAAAGCCGTGTTCTTCGCGTAGCCGGTGACTTCCATCCTTGGCGCGCATTGATTCCATAACTAGCCCTATTTCGGTGGCCACTCACTGGCGTGGTAGAAAAGCGATACTTTCTGGAATGCATCCCTTGTGTTTTCTCATATGGATATTTCTAGATGAGCCGCATCCGTGGTTTATTCCTATCTCGTTGTGGTTCAGTCGTGTAGTCAGCAGTACGCATACGTTCGGTTTTACACATCCCCCCTGTTCTCTTCCCGAGTTAATATTTTTACGACACTTCTCCATGACCACATTTTGTTTACTTTCTATCTATCTTTCTAACATTCCACTAACTGATATTAACTTGCATCCTCCTAGCTCCGCTAGTTATGTCAACTGGATCCACCGCAGTTCGGTGCTCCAGTCACAGTTGTGTAACTGCACTGATCTGACACGAATCCTGCTTTCGCAGGAGCACTGCTCCTCTTCTGGCTGCTACCAATGGATTATTAACTTTCGCTGTATTCGACATATGTTACAACCGAAAGGGAGTTTTCGTTGACCGTAAGGACCGTGTTTCCATATCTACAGATAAGGCTATTCTTTGTTGCATAGATGAGACGGCATTTTTATCCTAAGACATCCTGGGCCTTCTTATCTTTACCAATCGTTGCTTCCTTATCCCCAACGTGAGCCGCACAAGTAAGTATTTAACCCACTGCGTTTTGCATACACCTTTTCTAACTTTGGGCGCATGATTTTTCTCAAAGGGTTACTATCAAACATTTGCACTTACCTTCTCTTCGCACTCTGATTTACCACAACTGAGTACCATTTATGTTTTAATCTGTTGCACCTTTCCTTCTCAACTTATCCCCGTCACTGTTCGTGTCGCTTTGTTGCAACTTCTTGACTCGTTCACTTCGGTAGATCTGTTTTCTCCCCCCCCCCCTCACTAGAGCCTTGATTGTTTGCCACTCACTAATCCAGAACAATTTCGGCAACCAGTGATTGACCAACGAAAGCATCGTCTGAGGTCAGTTCATTCTTCTCTCCATTCCCCAACTCTGTTGTTTTTTATTATTTTGTTTTAAGGCGCGGAAACCTTAACACCACTTCTCCACACAAAAGGTCTCCCCACTAAGGGGTCGAATGCAACTTGTCGGTAAATATGCAAATTTATTTATTTCTTTTAATCTATGAAGTTTTTCACCTGTAGCATATCAATGTGCTCCGTCTCAATTAACCAGACTGACTGAATCAATCTACAGCACAAGTGTTCCGCTTGCTTCAGTCAGCTTGCTTTCATCGATTGGCTCCACCGTTACCCTTTGAAAGCGCAGTCAGTCTCAGCAGTGTTGATCTAATTGATTAGGCGCATTTTTCATTCATCTAAGCGCAGTTTGTGCATTTTCTTCCTATCTGTTTGAGTGCTCTTATTATCATTTATCACAAAACGGCTTATCTGTCACCATTGCCGTCACTTGTGTGGCCCACCATCTCTCTTTCGTGTTTCCACTGAGTTTATTCATTTGCTTCCGTCAGTGCACCAGAGACATGCTCTGGCACTATCTCCTTCTTTATTCCATATCTTTCCTCCTTATGAATTGAGATCGCAGGTCAATGTTGGCTACATACGACAACGTATCGTTTGAGCATATGTGAAACTTCATCATCAACACCTGGTATCGCCAGTTGTTTAATGCCTGTGTACTCCCATCGTCGTCACGGACGTCCGCCGAAACGCATTCGCTTATCGGCACATAGAAGCGTGATTGAAATCCACGCTCGTGCTTCAAATCGAGCGGTAGTGTTGGACACAGCCTCTTCATCGGTAACTGATCGCGATGTGATCCATTTGCGTCCATGGTTGGTTGGAGGCTGAGCGCCATGTCATTATTCTGCGGGTGCTGTGTCAGAATTAGTGCTTACGAGAAATGGACGAGCCTTTTCACACAGATGTAGCAACCGTTCACCATTATCATAACGGGAGCCTACACTATGTCGGCAGCCTAGATAAGGCTCATCAGTGGACAATTGTCCAACTTAGGCGTTCACCTCACAGCCAGAACCACAGGATCCATACCTTTTCTTAGATGAAGGAGCGCGTTCAGTTGGTCATAGAAGTCATCTCTAGTCGAGTCCGTTCTACAGTTTGTGGACGCATATGCAGTAGTGACAAACGGACACCGTTTGCCTCATGCGACTTCGAAGCTTTGAATGAGCCGGCAAATCTGACAGCGCACATCTGGCTGTTGATTGCGATCCAGTCAACCAGGGCAGTTTCAGACTGGGGACTCAGAGCAATGCCCATACCATTTGCAGCTGCGTCATCTGCGGACAAGCGCAATAAGAAAGAGCCATCAGTGTCCCGTATGGGGAATCGCAGGGTAAGCAAGGTGCTCGATTGATATGTTCTCCAGTATTATGGCAACTGCTGCCTGTTGACGAGTCTGCAACACAGTGCACGCGTTGAGGCATGTCAGTCTAGGAAGGATCGAAAGCTCCAAATAGGAATGGGTGAACTGATGTTGCCGCATGATTGAACCTGGGCTTATCGACTGTACCACAACGGCGCCCTGCGATTGCGTGTGCGCGGAAACTACAGGACCATTGCCTATTGCAGCAATGTGGAAAGCTGAAAACAGAAGGTTAGAGGCGAAATTGGGAAGGGACGATAGGGATAAAGCAGATCAAGAGGAGGATTATGAAGACGGGGAGGTCTGTGCGTTAGCAACCTTACACCTATCCACCCTGCTTGATACGGCAGATAGGGCCCCGTCGATTACCTTCCGCAATGGCCAGAGCATCGAGAAATTGTTTTTGAATGAGTTCATTGTATTGCGTGGGCAACATACTGTCAGATTGCTCAGCGTAGACATTAGAACAAATACGGTTCATAACCAAAGTCTGGGTTTTTGGCACTGATCTGCATAGAATTCATTATTTTGAGTAAGGAGCCACCCTCACTCCAACTCCAGGAGACTGATATTATCTGGCATCTAACCACTCATCACTGGTATGAGTGACTGAAGGTGCAAAAACATCACCCGGCAGAACACACACCATGTTATTGAGACTTCTTCTTGTCTCACTGTTGTGAGCTAGCCGCTGCATCGACCACATCTTCACCTTGCGTCAATTGTTTTAGCACCACCATATTTATTGGCGACTCACCGCCGTCGTGTTTCTCGACCTAAAAGGTGCCTTCGACTCAGTCGATCGATGTACCATTTGGGACTGTCCGCTGAGGAATGGTGTGCCTGATAAATATGTAAACATTAGCAAAGCGCTGTACGCGCATAGTTCGGTCAAAATGAGGGTTTATGGAAAAGTGTCGCCACCTTTCAGTATCACCAGCGGTGTGAGACAACGTTACCCGCTATCACCTTTCCTATTTAACTTCGCAGTTGACTCAGCATTCGCTAGACACAACCTAGAAGGTGTGAAGCTACTTCCTGGTGAGCGACTTATTGACTTGGAGTACGCGGACGGTATTGCCCTAATCTGTGACAGCTCCCAAAGATGCCAAACAGCACTGGACCGATTAGCACTGGCTGTCAATCGTTCTGGGCTATGCTTTGTTCCATCGAAGTGCAAAATACTTCTCCAAGATTGGCAGGGACCCACCCCTGCGCTAGCGCTTTGTGGTTATCAGCTAGAAGTTGTTCAGGAATTCAAGTACCTGGTCAGCTATATAAGCGCCCGTGGGATCGTAGATGTGATTACGAACCTTATAGCAAAAGCTCGAGATGCTTTTGCCACCTGTGGCGCAGATACGACATCACTCTTGCCCTGAAGGGCAGTGTTTATAACGCAGTCGTCCGTTCAACTCTCCTAGATGGTTGTGAAATCTGGTCCATCAGGTCGACAGACATAAAGAGGCTCGTCCCATTCGATCATCACTGCCTTCGCAGCTTAGCTCATGTCTGGTGGGAGCACCGCGTGAGCAATGAGCGTGTTCGGCGTCGTGTATTTGGTGCAAGAAGAGCGCATGAACCGCTCAACGGCATTATATCACGCACCAGGCTCCGATGGAAGGGCCACGTTTTGCGCATGCCACCACCCCGACTTCCGCGACGTGCATTGTTTGCGCTTTGTGGATGCGTTGGAAGAGGAGGAGGGGCGGCTGAACGATGACTTGGTCGAGAGAGATGAAAACTCACACTTCGAAGTTGGCGTCGGTTGGTGCATCCCGACTGCCTGGCTGGGGGCCTAAGGACGATGAGCACTTTGGTTGAACACACTTGCTGATATGGCTGGGAGCCGGCCCCAATGGTGTTTGTGTTGTGAGTTCTTTTGTCCATTCCCCTACTGCTTAGCATCCCCATCCAATCACGGTCGCATTCGTTAGGCACAACATAACTTTTTGCGGCACGTTAGCCGGCTGTTAGCTCTCCGGAACGATGTCCATCCGTTACTGGGGATTCAGCCGACGTGCCACTGCTTTTTATCTTCTTGTTTGTTGTATTGTGGCACAATAGCTGAGGTGTTTTCCACCTGCATCTAACTTTTATTGGGTATGAATGAGCTAGCCACTTCGTAATCAGACTCACAATGCTTTACATCACTCTTCAAGCTGTTTTTTGTTTTAATGGCTTGAAAATTCCAATTTAAGTTTCGAGAACAAAAGGGCATTTGGTGAGCAATTGCATTCAGTGATTTATCATCAGACCATTACAATCACATGGTTGGCGGCATCCGGTTTCGGATTTGCTTGTCACTGTGGCCAGCCACAGGACGCCTGCGCCTACTGAGGGACCATGGGTGGCTTGCGCTGCACCACCCACAGCTCCAACCACACACCACATATCCAGTGTAAACCCGAAGAAATAAGATCGGGAGGCATGTGGATGGGAGCCACGTTTCATCAACGGAGCCGGCCCACAATCCTTCACAGGCAAACACAAGCACCCTGTATTTGGGGAATCCATCGTACACAAGGCGGTGGCTGGACCGTAGTCCGCTTCACACTGAGTGCATGGAATCACTCTTTGAGCCTAGCACGGTCACAAGGACCGTGCACCCCGTCCCCTCCAGCAACGACCAACTGTCTCCTAGAGCCAGTATGGACGAGGTAGTGGGTAATAGACAGGTAGGCACCTTGTCAACATGCACATCAAGTGCATCCACACCGGGATGTCGAACAACAGCCAATCACTTGAAATGACATTATCATATAAAATACATCTGTTAAAGCATACGACTATGCCGACATAAATCTTCGCTAAATTGCATATGAAGTAAGTTGGTAAGTAACGAATTCGCGATAAGTGCCAAATATCCACAAGTTATGCAAAACTGCTACAAACGCAATAGAGTTAACGAAGATAACCACAATTAGCATAGGCAACGTGGCCAGTTAATAGAAGATTATTCATGTAGGCAGAACAAACCAAATAAAGTGGAATGAAATTTATTCAGCATAAAAGACCTAGTTTAAGTGTAAGTTGGTTTGGCCCAATTGCGGTGAAGGAGCATTATAAATGCAATATCAGCCTCAACGTGGGGCATGCAAATGGAGCTAGATAAATAACATCGATCAGGTTAGTTCACGTTGCATAGATCGCGTGAGGGTCAGTTTCGGAGACGAAAAATCGCAGTACTCCTTGTTGGGTTAATTACGTGCTTCAAAATTTGACCTGAGGCAGTTGACCTCATTGTTTTCCGTTTTCGCTAGCTATGGAAGTTGTAGAGCCTAGACTAGTTTCTTCTGAGAGCCTAAGGACGGCTGAAACAATCGAATGCAAATCGCTTCGGCCGCCGCTAGTGTACCAAGGCGGTGACCTTTCGATCGGTGCACTATTCCAAAGGCACGTTTCAGATCCATCTGATGCCCTGCCTACCATATGGGTCGGAATTGACCTGCTAGTGGACCAATCGCTGCCTTGACATAAGCAGCTTGAGCAGTGTTCACTCATGCGCTTGGACAAGCGCCCCACCGTTCGATCGATATACGTTGCGCCACGGACGCATTCGAAAGTGTGATCCGCGGGATTTCCCGTATGTCATAATTCCCCTTAAAACCTTCTGGACATGATCATTTTACTTTACAGTTCGATGACAAACCTGCGGTGAAAATCTGTTAACTCTTATCGGACAGTCTACATTAGCCTCGCGATTGGCCAATGTATATCAAACTACTTCCAAGAAGGAACCTGGGTTTGGCAGTGAACTACGCTGTCAACTGTCAGTATGGTAGTATGGTAACCTCCTGTGATACGATTGATAGGCTGGGTGGGTCATTCTCTGTCCATGCAAGCTTACATAACGCAGAACTTATCCACTGGGGGAGTCAGAAAGTAAATCATGAGATATGGGCCCCTTTTGCTGTCATTTCGGAAGTCGTTATCCTCCGAAATTGGCCAATTGGATTGAGAAGCCCTTTGGTGTGACCCCACTCAAGGAAGCCCAGAAGCAAAATGTGATTTCGGTGTTTTACGCGCACTCATTCGAGCTAGAGATTTGAATAGAAACTATCTCTTCGATGTTACAAAAAGGGACTGTTCTATTTCCTTTATTTTATACTACCAAAGTCAGCCTTATCAGTTGCATAAGTCACTGGCTCGTAAGAGTAAGGTCATGGATTCAAATTGGGCAGGATTCGTCAGGTACACGCACTACTGACGAGTCCCAATAGGACGAAAAGGCCGTTTAACGCTTTCCTGCATGTGTGGTGGCTATCTGATTTAGCGTAGCTGCGATGAATCTTCTCCAAAATAATCAAATTTGAGGTATGTTGTGCAATTCTTGTTTAGTTATTTATTTGCATTTGTGCATATAACAGACAGATAAGCCGTCAGCTGAAGACAACAACATGAATGAATGTTTCACAGGAATATTCACTGATGTAGCAATAGTTGTTATCAGATTCTTCCCTTCAGGAAGAGTTTCACATTGTTATTGTCTGATTAATGGTGTAACGCGATGCACTAGTGTCCTGCCATAGCGAAATCGGTTCCGCCACAACTTATTCATGTGCAAGTGCATTTTCGCATTGCACCTATGCAAAAACGAAGTACCGCAATGGTCCTCAGACACGAGGTTGCGGTTATCCTCAATAACACCAAACATTAAAGAAGTCAGCGCTGCATGTCAGAAATAATTTTAAATTTGTTTTTTTACCTACGTTCAACAACTTCATTTTTTACTAACGTAAATGAACACCCATATTAGTTTAGCTTACAGTACTGAATGCTTTCAGGGCACTCCGCCTCATTCTCAGTTTAGTAAAATCTAAGCCTGTGGTTAACAATATCTCAGGATGTCCTCCGTGCGAGCTTCTACTAAAAGGGGTTCATGGCTCAAACACTTTGAGAACTAATATGATAAACAGCCATGGATGCGGTCCGAATCGGCAATTTGACCCTATTTCGTGAACGAACGAATGGTTCTGTGTGAAACGCACACTTTAACGACGCTGCTGCAAAGCTTGACTTAATTGCGATCAAAGAACTTCTAGTTGAACATTCAGTACTTACATCCTCTTTGTAGGTAACTGTATACATAGCTTTTCCATTGACGCTGTTAAGACTTACACTGGTTTAGATATTTCCTGAAAGTTCATTGAAATAAATCTGTCGGGATATCCAATTTCGCGTAGCGTATTCTCTATGAACGTCAGTACTGCACCCAGGGTGTCTTGCGACCAAATTCGACATGCTCTCGAGGTTAGACAGTGACTTGAGTTGCGCTTATATCTCAGAAGAACGAAACCGTGAAATTCCGTATCCTGACCAATCCACGTTGGCCAGCTGCAGCTGGATGGAGCCATCTTGTCTTCTTGTTAACTACATCCAGATGTGGCAGTCGATTCTCGATTTCCCTTGCATAAGTAAACTGCACTGCTGCATGGATTCGGTTAAAGCGATCAAAAATTTCACCCAGGTTAACGGGTATATCCACCATAACAAATATCCCGTCCATGTAACAATGATAGTGGCCAAAATGTTTATTTCCACTCGAATTTTTCTCTTCAACTTTACCACGATAATATCCGCCAACAGCGGACCGTCGGGCGATCCCATGGCCACGCCATCCTGCCAGTAGTATTTGCCAGTGACTAAGAACTGTGCATTCCAGGTTCTACGCGACAGTACGCTTTTTAGCTCACGCGTAGAATGCACATTTTTATTTCTTAGTTATATAGTCGCAAATGTAATCGATTGGAACATTTTTAACTGTTGTATCCTTTATGCTTTCGATGAACTGGAAGCTGTCACCTAGGCTGTATATGTCGTCAGTCTGTGTTCATTATTGCGCACGATCCGTTTCCTTGTCGAACTACCTAGTGGTGCCAGCTGGGTGGTTCGGGTGTACCCCGTTCCAGCGAAGTGTTCGGCAACAATGTTCCATTGTGCTGATTTTATGGGGAGTATTGGGCCCCTGTTTGGTAATCTGCCAAACAAAGACGCATGAACTGAACATTCACTCAACGCCTCCCAATGGGCGCGATTCCGTACATTCGCCCCGTTGCCTTGTGGGTAGGTTATTTAGCCAAAGGCCCGGGGTGGAGTCCCCTAAGTCAACTCCCTATTTCGGCTTGGGCAACCGAGTAGTATCACGCCCTTTCACAAAACCATGGACTGTTCTACAACTTGCTCAGTTGCTACCGTTACTGCTTCTGACATTCACGCTACTTCATCACACGCCAATTGGTTGTTTGCCAACAATCTTCACTTTTCGTTACCCGATTCATGTGTCCAAAAATTTGGCTGCAATTCCGGTTGCGCCGCGAACCATGGAGTTCAGCCAATGGCTCTCCTTCGACCCCGATCCTCCTTCCGTCTGGCGTACTTTAACGTTTAGACATGCGGATTGGACAACAAACCTGTCTAGCGCGCACCCTAGGTTCCCTAGACATTGATGTCTGCTGCCTTTCAGAAACCCGATTGCAAGACCCCAGCTCTGTGCTTACATTGACATCACCCACTGACCACGAAGCCAGATAGCACCTGGAGATCCAGAAGCAAGCTCAGCCGGTGCAGTTATAGCACTAAGCGGCAAGGCCGAGGCGGCACTACTCGACTGATCCCCGGGTAACAATTGACTGTGTGCACTTCGGCTTCGGGGTTCATGTAGAGTCAACAAGCGCCGCGAGGCGACACACAACTTATTTGTGATCTGTGCGTCCGCTCTAACTGCTTGTAGTAATGACTCGGTCAATGACGACTTGTATCGGTAGTTACATCAGATCTTGACTAATTCTAATGCATTACTGACGATTTCATTGCACTGGTTGGCTGCCTGTTACCATATGAACGGCGCCTTGGTGGTCACCACGTGCTCGATTACGACCGCTCTGATAACGAAGAGAGACTTTTCACCTTGTGCGAAGACAACCATCTGTTTCTCTCGAGCACTAACTTCAAGCGTACGGAGGAGCATTCCTCAACGTAGCGTCCCCTTTCCTCAACACAACCGTGGTCTCAAATTGATCACATTGCAGTCAGCTACAGATGGCGTGGCATGTTCTGAACTGCAGGTCCTTTTGGTCCACCTACGTTGACTCAGGTCATGCACTGGTATGCGCGAAAATCTGTATGTGTTTTGGAGGGTCACGAACCATCTCAAGATTGATGTAAACAGATTAATTGATTTCTCTGTCCAGGCGAGCTAGCAGTCTTCACTGGCATATGCATTCAGTTGCAATCCACCGCAAGAAGTGGAACACTGGACTTGTATACGGAAAACGATGATCATTTCCGGACAGTCATGCTGCGGCATAACTCGACGCCCCTTGAAGGCTTGGATCTCTGCTCGTTCTCTGGAGCTGTTCGAACGCCGCGAAGATATCCCCGCGGAATCAGATTGCAACGAGCGGCGCCGTTCTGCCAACCGGCTGCTCAAGCAAAGCCTACGCAAGGATCGCGAGACATGGTGGTCTGAGCGTGCTTTAGAGATGGAGATTGCTATCCTCTCTGGCAACACTCGCAAGCTTTTCCAACTCATTCAATCCACTGGCCTCAGAAAGCCTGCTGTCAGTGAGGTCATTTGTGAGGTGGATGAGTCTCCAATCACCAACCAACAGAGACGTTTGGACCACTGGACCGCGCACTTGCAATTCAACTGGCCTCCACCATCCATCAGTACATGCAGTACTCCTTGTTGTCTACCCTGGCTTGTCCCGCAGAATCCACCCAGTGGAGCGGAAGTCAGCTTTGAGATTCGACGCATGAAACGGTTCAAGGCTGCCGGCTTAGACGGACTTCCTCCGGAGCTGTTCAGATACGGCGGCGTGGCGATCATTAACCAGCTGACCTCGCTGTTCGGAAAAATCTGGCATGAAGAGAAAGTGCCTTTCTCTTGGGGCGAATCAGTTATTGTCCCAAATCTCAAGAAAGGCACTCGCACTTCATGTGTTAAGAATCGCGGGATTAGTCTTATTTCGGTTGCCTCCAAGCTATTTGCATCCACTGTGCTTCGTGGGCTATCCTCAATTCTCGAATCATACTACCGTGAAGAGCAAGTTGGTTTCCGTCCCAGCCGCAGATGCGTGGATCAAATCTTCACGCTCCGCCAACTCCTCGAACATCGCTACATTTATCACAGGCCCACTATCATTGCATTCCTAGACATACGTGCCGCTTTTGACTCCATTGATCGACCTGCTTTATGGCGTTGCTTGCTAAAGAATGGGGTGCCAGAGAAATATACCACCATCTTACGAGCACTTTACCTTCATACCTCCGTCAGAGTGAGGGTCTACGGCAAGTATTTCTCTCCATTAGCTGTCAGTAGCGGTGTGCGACTGGGCTGCCCTATGTCCCCATTCCTTTTCAAGTTCGCAATCGAAGACGTTCTGGTGAATGCTCTAGAAGGTTTGCAACATTTTGGCCTAGAGCTTCTACCGGGTGGGCGCGCGACCGACTTAGATTATGCTGATGATATCGCCTTACTTGGTGACGATCCTCATTCCGGATCGTTTGGCGGTTGAAGCATCTAAGTATGGCATGAGCTTCACCCCATCGAAGTGTAAACTACTACTCAAGGATTGGCTTTCACCTGCTCCCGTGCTCACTCTCGAAGGTGCACAACTTGAACAGGTAGATAGTTTCGTCTACCTTGGGAGCTGTTTCCGCTGACGGCACTATCAACAAAGAAGTTTCGCTTCGTATCGCTAAAGCTCGATCAGCACTTGTCAATCTGAGACACTTGTGGCGTCGTTGCGACGTCTCGTTCTCGCTAAAGGGCCATGTTTACAGCGCACCTGTTTGTTCAGTATTGTTGTATGGGTGTGATCCTGGCCGATTCGCGTGGAAGACATGCGTCGTCTTTCTGCCTTCGATAACGGTTGCTTAAGGAGGACCGTTCATGTTCGGTGGCAACATCGGGTTCACAGTAATGACGATCGACGTCGCATCATAGTGAATGCGAGTATTCCCCTCAACAAACCGGTTTTGTTGCGTCAGTTGAGATGGCTCGGTCATGTCCTACGCATGGCACCTGAGCGTCTATCGCGTCTCGTTCTGTTTGCTCGTCAAGGACCTGGCTTGAGGCGATCACGTGGTGGTCAGCCTTCCATTTGGCGACAGCACGTGAAATCACTGACATCGCGTCCAGCTGCCGTCTTCCAGGATGGGGACCCAATGATGCGGAACGCCAATGGCTTAACACGCTTGAAGACATGGCCCGTAACCGAAACAATTGGGAGAATTGTCTACAGAATTGTATTGATACAAATGTTTACTACTTCAAACATTGCAAATGATAAAAAGAGAAAAATCGGCATGTGAAAAACAAACTAAAAGTGTTTTGTTCAATTTTTATCAAAATGTTCCTTTCTTCCTGCAGCATATTAGTTGAAGTGTGTTGTTCACCTTCAACTATGTGCCACGATGAGTATGACGCGGTGACTCTGCCCCTCTTCTGCTAATCTTCATGGTTTTTGTAGACTCTGTCTATTTACTAAACTCTTGTGATTACTACTACTACTGCTGCTGCTGCTGCTGTTCAGGCGGATCCGTTTCCCTTATCTGTACTTCAATAGAGTTTTTTCACTTCCTCCGTGCCTACGCTAAAACCGAGTCGTCTCTGAGACACCAGATTCCTTTTTTCATTGCAGCTTTCAATGTCTGCGCTCTGTCCTTCACGACGACGTCTGAAAATGTTGCCTAACTTCGAGTTTACTCCGTTCCCATCTGATTTTACTCAACGCGACAACTGTAAGCTTGCTGGGAGCTTAAATTATCACCCTTGTGGTTGATATTACCATCATTTTTGCTGCTTTCAAATTGGCTTCACGCATCATACTACTTCGACTTGCTTGTCCCGCAGCAGGTCGCAGTGAGGATATGCAGGACGGTGCCTGCGATCCTGTTTGGTCGTTTTATTGAGCTTGGCATCGTAAACAGGAAGAAGGCTAATCAGATACCACGGACACGAATTGACTACGATCGCACCGCTGGAGATTTAGTTTGTTCAGTTTACAGTGGGCGTAGCACAGCTTGGTTACAGACGAGAGAGAAACAGATCCGCTTGAACAGCAGAGAGCGAACGTATTGTGCGCGCCAACGAACCCAGGCTGACGACATCAGACTCATTGGTGGCCGGTCCACTGAGAAAATGGAGTCGAGGGGCAACAAGAGGATGAAAGGCCAATCACATGCCGCCACCAACGCGAGCTGACCAAACGGGTGGCAAAGAAGTGGAGCGGCCAAGCATATGCCAAGTTCCACGTAACTCTAGACATGGCCAAAGCGGTTTGGACCTGTCACAACAGCTGAACAGCGCGTGCTGGCTAATACACCTAGAGAGATATCATAAAACGCGAAATGCAAAATAACCAGTGAAGCCGTCGTGGTGAAATAGTGCTACAGATGTTTGTGCAGTATAAATCATTTTTCGCTTCACGAATAAGGTACTTTGATCACTGTCCAGACAGTTTTGACTTTCGGAGGGGTACACAACAGTTTCTTCGTGACTAAGGATTTATTTACCATTACTTCATCGTTTACTTG
Source organism: Dicrocoelium dendriticum (assembly GCA_944474145.2). Lineage (NCBI taxonomy): Eukaryota > Metazoa > Platyhelminthes > Trematoda > Plagiorchiida > Dicrocoeliidae > Dicrocoelium > Dicrocoelium dendriticum. The sequence goes on from OX104066.1 coordinate 100,515,404, forward strand.
AGGCGCATCATCCACACAGCTGTCCCATCACTTTTGTGTTTGTTGTTTCAATGACCTCATTTGAGCAGGCTGACCGCGGCTTTCTATGCCGATGAACTTCAATGGGAATGATGTCGTTCTGTTCTCAAATCGAGTAAGGCCTGCGGTTTATAATCTTTCGCGTTCCATAAGGCTGTTGTGGTCGGATGGTTACCTAGCCTTACTGTCAGTTGTGATGTATGATAGCAAGATTAGTGGTTTCTGTCCAATTATTTTCGTATCGCTGTCTGTGTAGGCATTTGGCCTATGCTTCGCCACATGGTTCCATGCATCACAAATGCACACCGGCCATGACACGTCATTGTTGTCCAGTTCCGCCGTGCTTTTTATGAATGTATTGACCGAGCAATACTTCTCATGTTTCAACTGTGCATGCAAATCGTACCAATGAGTTTAATGGCTGTGTGCTTCATAATACAACGTTTATATCCTATCCGTTTCTATTTCTGGTGTTCATTTTATCAGCGAAGCAGACCTGCAAGACATAGAAGATGAGCTACATGACTGCGGTGAGGCGGAGAAGTGCGCTACTGACGTAAACACCACTGGCACTTCACGGGTAGCTGTGGCTGAATGTGTTGAATCCAACTCAAATCAACTCACAGCTGCATCTGCTTCATCTGTACTCGCTGATGGAACCCAGCAGCATGCGGTCCTCAAAGAACTGGCGAGTTCTCATTCCCATACCACCGAAAAATCGCCTAAATGCGATCCAGTTTGTACACCTCTGTACAGTCGCTTCCTTGGCAAGCTGGTGTTGGTGAATATGCCGATCGGCACCAAAGGTGGGAGATTCATGCCTGACTCATGCTTGTAATCTTGCGGCGTTTTTTGTTTTCAATAACCTGTTATTGTTTAATGCTGTCGTCTTCGTGGATGAGGGTCTCAGGATGTTTGGAGACCGTATTAGACATGGCTCAGTCACCGGCGTTTCTGCATTCGGTTTCTTGCATTTGGTTATTATTTTCCATTCCATTCTGATTAGTCTAACACCCCTTATTGTCTCCATTTGCTTTACATTCTATTTGCATTCAACCCCACTATCTTGCCGTTGCTATTTCTTTTTCTTCTAGCGATGTGAATCGTGGCAACTTGATCCACTACACTGTGGTGCTCGGCTTATAATTGTTCACTTGGACTGAACTGTTGTTCCATGATGGTCCTCCAGAGGTGTCTGAGATTTCGCTACGCATCGTATTCTGGATGCAATAGTTGATCTAATTGTTCATCTGGTGTTATTCACGGAGAGTGATCAGTGTGCACAGTCGAACGCATGAAGTACACTACCTCTTCAAATTTGTATCCAGTTCTCAGATTTACTTCCGTTTAGTTGATCAACTAGCTCTATACACCAATGCGAATTGAATCCGGTTACCTTGCCTATCGTCCACATAGGGGAACTAGTAGAACCGTGTGGAAGTGAAGGGATGACACAGACAAAATATCAGTCTAGATGAGTTGGAAAAGGGCCTTACTTATTTGATGGAAGAATTGAGATTCAGCAACAGAAAAACCACCAACTTGTCATACAACCAAATGAGGCTAACAGTACCACAAGTAAATATGAATAAGCGCAATGCTGATATCTAACCTGATGACGAAACGTCTAAAGCCGAAACACGTAGTCCGTGGAACAACCCAACTCCCTCACAGGAGAATGGTCTCACAATATGTTCGTTATTGGGTCACGATTTTCTCAGTGTCCAATAGTATTTCTAGCTACGTGTGTTAGTGATATTTTCGCCCCCGGCAGGTGAATCCAGGGCGCTCGAACACCATTACCTTATGTTGGTATCTTCATACTTTGAATTCAAAAATCAACTTGTCCACCTTTCGCTTCTTGCCGACTTCATCGCGTGGAAACAGGTCACAGCGAGGTAATCGCTGAAAAGGCAACTGCTTGTTCAACCAGCGTAGCTGTGGAAGTATGCAGCTCAGCGGTTGGAAGGGTGTTTGATTTGAAAACCTGTCGACGAACATCCTCATTACTAATCTGATGTTACCATCGTACACCGCCATGCTCCGAAAGCATTGATGCTCAGAAATAGGTAGTCTCTGAACACATTTTGTGCGGACAGGCCAGTTTCCGCATATATGGAGCTGAACTAATCGTAACCTCTTCGTAGGATCGGCACTTCAGTGCGAGTCTAAGATGGCAGAGATCAGCCGAAGCAACTCGAATCTTGGGATCCCATGTGTTAAGCCATCAACACTAGAGTAGTTCGTGAGGTAAGCGAACTTGTCTACCACTTTCAAATGCATAAGGCTAAGGTGAAAGTAGCCCCTAGACACAAGTGCAGGTAGACCTTATGCTTCGATGGAGCGGTATTTCTGAATTGGGAGACAGGCACCTCCGATCTACGAGGCGGCTTACGAGAGGTCGCAAATTACGGCAATTTCATCTGTGTACTAATCGCGAAGTCGGTCCCTCGGAAACAGCTTGAAGTCAATGGATTCGCACACTACAAGATATTACTCATAACGAAGCTTACTAAAAAGGGCCTTGTCGCGCAACCATGCCTCAAACCACTAATGATACTGAACATGGACGTGTGCTTGCCGTACACTCGCACTTGGCTCGAGCTTTGACAATAAATAGAGTGGGAGTTTAGCCAAACTTCTCAGACACCCGTCCTCAATAAACTACTTTAGAGAGCAGCTCTGTCGATTGAGTTAAACGCGGCTCGTATGTATGAAAACACAACGTCCGTTGGCTCACCGAACGTTTGACCTCGTTTAAGTATTTGGCAGATTTTAAGGTTTTGATAAATACGGCTACGGTCTGAGTGAATTCCAACTTACTCTTCTGGTACTTTCGATTCAGAAATAGGGAGGGAGCACAACGATGTCATTTGTAGCTGTGTCTTGTCCGTCAAGATGTGGCTGCAGATATCACCATTTCCATCTATTTACCGGTACAGCGACACGCATTAAACCTATTAAACTTTTCCGTACCTTTTTCGACGCTTGTTTGTCAAGTCCTCTGCTAGCTACCTTAGTGCTTCATCTAACTAGTTTCGCTATTGGTTGACTGCAATTCGAGTCAGCCTGGTTTTACTCCCGTGACAGAAATATCTTCACCGGCGTAGCTCGTCAGAGTTGATCCAATGACCCAATTCGACAGCAAAGAGTATGTTCGGCTGCTACTTGGTTCTCCGAGTTGAGCGCTTTAATTGAAATTGTCTCATCACCAATCAAGGTGATATCTTCAACGCCTAATATTAACTATCCCGTTAGCAGATGATGAGCCTGGGGCAAATCCAGGTCCATCTCTGCTGTAAGTGACAATTGAGCTGCTTTAAAGTTACGCAACTGGTCGAAGCCGGTAGAATAATCCTAATACTAGTACACACGACGGCGTCGTGCACTGTCATACTCTGCCTTTAGATAGTTACGATGTGGGCAACTTGCTTCGTGGGCTTCCCAAGACTCCATGCGGACATGTGTTGTTAGGTAACTGTTTCACCGTCACTAAACCTTTGATGACGACTACTGAGGCTATCGGTCGACAAACGCCCTTCCCCCATACGGCTTCTATGTGATCATTATGGTTCCGACAAGCTATGCATTTGACCATTTGTGTCAGTTGCAAGTATAAGGATATCTGTAATCTTACTTTCTCGAGCAAGGCGATCTTCGGTCACATTTCCGATTCTTGGCAAATCAGGGAAGTTTTATCGATAATGTGAAGAAAGTGTTATCCATTTGGTGCCCGAACTTGAACCGCACAGGTGCAGCGGCTCGCTCGGTCCCATTGAAACAGATCTCTGGCTATTCGTTTACGGTGAGTGACTACAACACTATTGATGCCGTGAACCAAGAGTTTAGTATTCTTTCTTTTCATAGACCGGGACAGGTTTGCATTCGGTTGGTGCCTACTAATCCCAATGGAGTTTCGAATTCGAGTAGTGCACGCGATCTACCCTTACGATTTGTTACGAAGGAGCGGCCCCTGCACATCCACCGAGGCAGATCGCGACACCATGAATCCCGTGAGCCGTGGATTCGTAGTCGCTGGAATCAAGTCCCTTCATTGGAACTGAGTCGTGTTTGTCGCCGAATTAAGACACTACTGTCATGTACATTTGCCTCGGAGTCACAATGCTTAAATCGACCTTGGGGCATCTAGTTTTCATCACTCGCACCCCTGCGCTATCCCTAGATGGTAATATTGAAATAATCTTTCATCTATAGTTACGAGCCCCCCAATAACCCTTTCATCACCTCGTTTCCATTACCACCGAGCGTTGCTCATCATTCAAACGAGCACTCTAACCCTCGACTAGCAACCTCCCTACATGTTGCTAACGTGGAACGGCCAACCCAGAAACTTCCCTGTCTTCTTCCGTTGATTTGGAAATTTGTTCATCTCTTGAAGCTTCACCGTTTTTGGTTCTCTGTTAACAATCTCATCTTCTGCGCACTGATCACCACTCACTTCCCTTCATTATTTACTCGCTTGCTACTCACCGTTCTCATTATCCACCCACCGGTTTCCAGAGAAGTATTGCCCCGTGAAATTGGGCTTCAGCCGGTACCCGAAATCTGGCAGTTGCACGTCACTGAGTTTACCGAGTCCAAAAATTCATCCATAACTCCTAACTACCTTGTTACGTTTCAAACTTCGGATATTATCCTCCTATTTCCGCCATTTATTATCGACAGACAGGCTTGTGTGCTGTGGACAGTAAAGATAGATACTCTGTGTTACGGGCCGTTGTGTTGGCTTCATATCACAAGTACGTAAATTGTTTCGCATTTGTTTACTGCGCAGACACAAATGTCTGCAATGCAACTAGAGTGGATTAGGGTTCTTTGACGGGTTTCGGGGTTCACTTCTTTTTTTCTTTTGTTTTTCGGCCATCGCCTTCTTCTCAGCCGCTTGATCGGCTTTCACCTGCTTGTTTACATAGCCATACGATGTGCACAAACTGTGGGATCACCTTCCACCTAATATCTGATCACAAATCTGATTTCACTCATGAAGCCGTTACCACCATCTAGAGCCATCTTCGCTCAGCTGCTTTACGTTTCGGTCAATGTACTCGCCATCTTGATCAATCAAAAGACGTTTTCCGTACAACCCGCTAGCTCATTCATAATTTGGTTCTTCTGCACAGGGTTTGCGTGGTTTATCGAACGTTGAGTCAATTAAATGACTTTTAGTGTTGCACACCACGTTCTTCGCTCCAGCTGTCAAATTTTCCGGCACCATTGAAATCACTCGGTCGAGTTGTGACTCTGCTATTCCATGACGATGGCCTCCAGACTAATGAACCTAACCGAACCAGCGTTCACAGACCAACGTAATTGTGGATTATTCTGCCTCTGGTCATGCGATCCTTAAATATTTATCCATTATTGGCATTATTTCCTTTCACTAGACCGCTGCAGGCGGCGAAATTGCAACGTAGATGTTCTTCGTATTCTGCGTTATTCTTCAGCTACGTTGTCCTAACATCTGTGTGCTGTTGGTTGATAGATCACTGCTGCGAAAAGTACGGTTGATTCCTCCACTTATCTTCTCGTTTTTGGCGGTGACGGGCAGAATGACGGTGGCCAACGGTTATCAAACCGCTATTAACCTTTCATAGGAGGATGAGGCCGTCGATTTAATCTCTGAAAAGTGCCAAGCCTCACTGAATGTACCTGTTACCGCAATATAATTGATTTTACTACCCATCTTGGAAACGTTCAGTTGGCCTTAATTAACAAATGAAGACTTTTCTGCCACGGGGCCTTGGAGTTATTTCATAGAGGTTTCCTATCGCTCTGTGTCCTATTGTCCAAACAGTATGTGATTTCAGTAACTTAGATTTACGTTTGACCCCGTTAAGCTTTAAAACCCAATATGTAGCGTCAGATAGATGAATGGCTCTTTTAGAGTTTCAGCGATGGCTATTTGAGACCAGTCGTTAATTGGTTTATTGTACAGCGCAGCGCAACGCAATTTACCATTTTCGTTCTTTCTGCAGACCTTGCCAGCTTGCCTTCTAACCTCAACGACACCAATGTGAGCTCAAACATCTCGGTCAATTCGGATTCCGCCTCGCGTCGCCGATTCACTCCCGGTCTAGTCGTGCTACCTACGGCGATGCCCGGCATCGATCTCAGACCAGTGTCTTTTGTTCGTGGGAAGCGCACGAAGTCGCCTGTCCTCTTGGTTCGTTCCTTCAGAGATAATCGTTTTATGCCTGTTCCTTCACGTTATGCAAAACGGCTGAAGCGACCTCGAGCAGTGGAACTTGCTCACGCGCATCCTTCACTTCGTAATGCGTTCGAACGCGCTCTGTTGTGGTTGGATCGGTACGAGCTTCCTGCCTCTTGGGGCGAAGATGCAATGCAAACTCTGTTGGGTACAAAAAACTGGCGGGCGGCCAGGCGTGAGTATCATAAATCTCGGAGTTCCCATCCTCACAGTGAAAGAGCATCAAGGAAGCGGCTTTATGTAAACTCTTCGGAAATAACTTCAGGTGAAGATAGCCATGGTCTATCACCACCGATTTCGTCCCAGATGAATTCTAATCTTTCAGCCTCTCGCAAGCAAACCTCGACTCCAAGGAAGAGTGTAGGTTCTAAGACCGCTGCTCGTAAACGCGCCAGAGTCTCTAATACTGTCGGAAGTTTACTAAAGAAGAGGGAACCAAAACGCCTCAAACTCAGACGGACTTCAGGAAAGAAGTCATGTTCATCTAATGGGGATAGTGACTCGGAGCCTACGAAGCATACTGGTAACAGACAGCACTTGTCTACTTCAAAACGGGTATCTAAAAATAAGCTCCATTGTTCCGATGACTCTGGCTCTGATTCATCTTCTTCGTCATCGGACAATGATCTCCAACCCTCCGATTCTTCTTCAACACAAAGTTCCGACAGTTCTTCATCATCGGAGCCTGTTTCTTCGTCCTCATCTCCCTCATCGGTAGATTTTGAGGCACGTGATCGCTGGATCGCTCAATTGTATCGATTCATGGATGAGGGAGGTACCCCCATTAACAAAGCACCAAGTCTTGCAAACAAAGACCTAGACTTATATAAGCTCTATAGAGTAAGTTGAACTTCCAGTATCTCGGATTAAAATTGCATTCAATTGGGGACTCATAGCTTCGGAAGGTTTTGAAATACAAATCGGCTTTTCATGGGAATCTACTGTGGCCACGTCTCGTTTTCGACGCGAGTCTTCATGCCATCTAGTGTGTAGCCACAACTAGGGCCTGTACAAAAGCGCTTTGTATCCTAAACCTTCCGAATTTATGAGTTGTGCTTTCTTCGTTCAGTAATATACTTTTGCTGATGTATCCTACAATGTCCTCATTGAAGTTTAAACAGTGTTACTCCGGATTTCCCCCTCACGACTGGACTTTAAGCTTCTCAAATACACTTTTAGCTAGTCTCTACAGAATGTTCTGGGTGAAGTTCCGTCGAGGCGCATATACACATTGGTGCACTTACACCTACCATGTTCTTTGCTGCGTGCGATTCGACCATACCGCATCACTCATCTCCCATATATCCATCAGCATTTTGGGTGCCTTGAGAACTCTTACTACAACTTTGGTTCTACTTTTTGTGCGGTTGCGAGTGTATTCGGTACGATACAACTGTTTGGGCGCTGTTGCTTTAGTTGAATTGACTGGCGCCGCCTTAAGAGTAAGCAACAACCATAATTAAAAAGATTATGAATAAATTGGGTACACTGCTGAAAGCGTCACAAAATCTTAGACTTGTCATTCGCAAGCTCTTAATGCATGAATGCGGGTGACCGAGCGCAACTGAGCCATGTGGGATGAACATTTGGACACTGGTGTGTTCGGTTTCGTTGTTCTCATCCAGTAGGGTCGTCCCGTAGCCTAAAGGTAACGAGCTTGCCTTGTAATCTGCCGGCTCGCGTTCAAGCCTGCGTGGGCGCAGGGTGACCTTCGCAGTATCCTTAGTCCACGTGCGACCGGTGATGGTTGCGCGGCAGCGACGCGTCGGTACTGCGTACGGGCATACTGCTGATGCCTTTCTTTTTCTTTCATCCATTGAGGTGGCGTACGTTAGCCATAGTTAGACATTATATACGGTGTTTCGTGATTATTGGTCGTTATCTGCAGGATAATGTAAAATTTACCGCCAAGTTGGGGGCCACTCTGGTCTTAGATGAATAAATGAATTTCTTATCGAAAGATTCCAGGCACGTCTCTTTAGATATTTTCAATTTGCAATTGGGCACCACATGGGAGATCCGGTCATTCTATGGTCAGCCTATCCTTGTTTTCTACAGGGATACCACGAGCTGCAATAACCGTAGATGGGAATGGAGGCAATTCCCTCCTCCAAACATAGCGCCACTATGGAACCGGTTGTCCCCACGGACCTCAGGTTGTTTTTCAGCACAGATGTATCAATAAACTGTGACCAAGGGACAAGTTATCCAAACTTCTTCTGTGATCTGTGCTGTCCGATAGAAACCATTTTCATCCGTTCTGATAGCTTTTCTTCACTACAAGCAGCTTAGTAGATTCAATGAGAGAGCTTTCAAAGGCGGATGTCGTACTTTAATGAAATCCCTTTTTGCTCGTTTTAAGGATGAGGTGAATCACCTTGCATAGTTATATCCAGACAGTTTTATGGGAAACACGTTTCCGTGAGATCCGACGGATGATGAAATAACGGAACGAAGTCACTGTTGACACGAATTTTGGAGTGGACGTAGAAGAATTAAGTTGCAAACTCCGTTAACCTAATAGACTCATTCTCTGTACGGTTTCACTGACCTACGGACTGATCATCTTCTGTTGACATTGTTTCACTGCACAACAAACAAACCTTGGTACACTCAGGCAAGGCATGCGCAGCTAGTCTATCTTCATCCTGTAAGGGTGTGCGGATTCCTTATCCCGGACTGTGACTGGGTTGTAATCAGTGTGCCCAGTGCAAAGCACAATCGAGGATTATTAGAGGATTGCTAACGTTGCATCAGTACAGAAGAAAGGGACGTGTAAATATCGGCCTATCACATGCACTTCGGCAGCTTTGAACGTCTTTGAGAAACTAACTCGTGTAAGAATGCTGGTCCGATCCCGTCTAAATGACCCACATCATTTTACTTATAGAAGTTCATTATCCACGCAAGACTTGTCTAGTGCACTTAGTGTTGTCTTCTCTAGACGGTAAGAATAAGTCCACACGTATCTGCTTCCTCGACTACAGCACCGCTTTCGGCTGTGTTAACCATGGATTGATGTCACATTATTTGCTTTTCGGGTTTTTGAATCACCACCATGTATCATGGATTGCGACACGCAGTCTCAATCGTGGCCTCGGTTAACTCTGAATTCAGCCTCTGCTAATATGCTCACTGGGACCATCACCGCAATGGAGGGTTTCGGTGTAGAGTGCAGGGATGGCTGTGATGTTATATTATCTTCATTCTTCTGGTATTCAGCCTTCCCTAGTCTTTCTCTAAAGGAAAGTTTCGCCAAACGCACTTAGGTCACTAAGTTTGGCGGCAGATGATCCTCGCCACTTACCACACCTTCCAGTGCCCTTCAAGACGCTCTTCTGTCATTCTTACTCTCTACCTACGTTGATACTGTATCTGTCTCGATTAAGCCATCTGGCCAAAATATGCTGGTGACGTATTCAGCGTCGCGAATCATCCGAGCTCAGCCCCGTCAACTAGGCTCCAAACATGTTTGGATGAACATGCGCAGTGGTCAAAATCCCTCTGTTTGATGCTGAACACATCCAAGTGCAATGGCATTCTCTTTTCACTTCATGAAGTACCTTATAACCAGGAACTTCTCATGTTTTCTCTCCAACTTCATATCGGTGGTGACAGCTTGAGCTTTTCCATTTCAGTGGAGTATCTTGGGATCAGTCTGAGCCATGATTCATCGTGGTCGCTTATGTGAATGATGTGCTCATTAAAGTCAAGCGACTGTTGTTTTACGTTTCTCGATCTCGATCATTCTCCGTATCACAAACCTAATTTTGAAGTCCATCGCTGCCTGTATTTTGCCACACTGGACTTACTGCTCTCTTTTGATCCTTCTAGGCCTGTCGAGCAAGCATTTCAATCTTATTGACAGGTCACTGAAGCACTTGTCTTGTTGCAGTTACATTCCAATGACAATTTTGGGTCAACTAACTGTATCTGCCCATGACCATTCCCGCAAAATTTGCTTCGAAATTACTCACTGATATCAGCCACCTCCTACATAGTACACTGTTTAGCTGTACAGCTTATTTATCTTCCGACCAAAAGTACTGGTCAATATACACCCGCATGCTGGCCTACGGTTCGTCGGTCATTCTCTATCTAGCCAGATTTCTGTTTGACCAGAACTCTGTCGTCCAAGGACTAACCAGTTGATTTTGCCAGTCAATTTGGGTTGTTCATTGGACTTCTTTGCTGCTATTTTACCGCCATTACATCACCGCTTTTTATCATATCGATGACGTGTGCTACGGCTGAAAATTCACCCCTTATGAGTGTACAAAAGCACATTATTGACACCCATGTACTTTACCTAACATAGGGGAAATATCAGCCAGCAGCACTTGCCGAGTTCCATCATGGCGAAAATTGGGCGGTTTACGATCGTCTGCATGTCACTTCTATCCGTCGTGCTATTCCGAGCGGTGTTTTTGAGCAGCTCGTCAGCTACTGCTTTTTGTGAACTCAACGCTGTGTGGTCGTGCATATGTAGTTCTCTACCTTTCTCGGTTGATGGCTAGAGCTGGAGTCGCACCCATTTCTGTCAAACTCGCCTGTGGTGTGTACAGATGACGTGCTCATCGCATGTCTCCGTGTTCCATTCAGGCACGCTGGTCGGCGTTCTTCGAGTGATTTCAGGACCACTCATGCTATGAAGCCAGAACAATTTTGTCCCACCATCCGCTTCAGGTGGTGAGCTGGTGAAGTCTACACTTCTCCCCTTAAGCTCAGCCATAGAAGAATACCTGCGCGAGTTGTAAGCTCATCCCGATTGACGTAAGACACAAGCGTCATATCTTGATTTCGACAATGAAAAATCACCATTTTTGCTCACTGATTTGCCGCCGCTGGCTTCAAGCCAAATAGTCCCTAATCAGATAAGCACAGACTGACAAATACTAACTTGCAGAATACCATGGTCACAGGTACACATTTTGCGGCGGTTGAAATACATGCTCTGTCAGCACTGAATCCCCCAAGCATGTTGTGTGTGCTCGGCCTCTGATAGTTCTTAATGAGACTCAGCAGTCACAGTCCCAAATTGGACCTGCTACTCACCGCGATATGGAACTACTTATTAAGTCAAGGGCTTTGTGACGAGTTCCTCAACAAGCAACAACAACTTCAGTACGTCAACCGTTCAGACCGATGTTTCGCCGCCGTACAACAATGATGACCTACGGAAGGAAGAGCCAGTAGTTGGGATCGAAGGGGAACCTCGCCTGAAACCTTAATGGCCTAAGCAAACATCCAGTATCAAAGTGCCTACACCTTGTCAACAGCATACCGTCACAAATAGCTGACCATCGTGCAGAGATAAGGTGGCATTGGAGATTCACCTTCCTTGCGACTTCCACTGTCCCGCATCACAATTAGCCATCACCCCGCAGTTAACTCGGTATCAAACACACTTCAAACAAGCATTCGAACTCGGAAACAATAGCAGACACGCCACTGGTGCTGACTTCGAGCCGTGCCCAGTAACGTCTCGAGTTACATGGACTCCAGTCTGGAAGATGCGAATGACCAACAGCACCCACTTTTGTAGTCAGTGACTTTATTTTCCGTCTGTCAACCTTTGCCTACCTCGAGCCTTGCGTAACCGTACATCTGGAAAACAAAAGAATGCTGTCCTCGGTAAGCGGTGACCTGGCATACCTAGTACGTGATTAATCCAACGCAACTTATTCAGTGCTATCTGTTGTTCTAAGGAACTAGCTTGATTATCACTTCCTTCTGCTCGCTTGCGCGCATTAGGGTTGCGGACATGCTTGTGCCATCCGACACCAGCAATACTTCCCAGACAGCGCAGATCAATGGCGCCTCAGACCAAAGCGGCCGAGTCTCACCCCAATAAAGAAGTTAGCCCTCATTAGAGCCTTGTACACACAGCATTTCATACCAAGTGGGACCCTCTCCTAACGCCACAGATGTCGCATGTTCAAGTACGCTGTTGTAGCTTTCGCAATACGTGAACTAATGACATTCATTGATAACAATTTGTATACGTAGCTTAAGGTCGGTGTTTACAACAAATTATCAGGGTACGACAATATTCCAAAAAACAGGGAGACAGTAGTTTGAAGTAAGGAATTCTATGAACCCGGCGGAACTGCACATCGAGTTCGTCAGTTCCTGTAAGTGTTGCACGCGTTGAGTGTCCGGCAAATGCTGGAAGCACACATTGCCGCGAAGTCGCAGCGTGAAAAATCTGAGGACCTGAGATGTTTTGGTGTAGCGCGACAACGAATCCGCGATTTTACAAATTCACGAGCTTGTGATCATATTCCACACTTGGGGAAAGTCTGATCGCACACAAATGGAAATCGCATCTGCTTGAGATCCGACAACATATTGTCTAATTTCAGTTTCTAAGTTCGTTCCATGCGATCTGCATCACATATAGCAACGTCCATAACATATATGATAGTCTATTGACAGCGAGCAGGTCGGATTTGGTAACTAAGCTCAAGGTAGTATTCTGGGTTGTGGCATAATCTGACTACTCCGTTGGCAGATTACAGTCGCAAGCTGTTTCGCGATGTCGTTATGCCTTTTACGGTGAGCATCGTGTGTGACTTCGGACCTCAAACTCCAGGGCCTTGAAGAAGAGAGATTGAGGGAGATGGTATGCCTCTAGCTTGACGTGTTTTCGTTTAGTGGATCCCCACCCGCACTTGAATCCTTTGTATGAATGACCGAGGGAAAATCTTGTCCCGTTGTCTGAGCAGGTGATGAGCCGTAACTTCCCGGCGTGGGGAACTATCGACGAAAAATGAAAACGCCGTTCTCCAAGCCTCCTTTGCAGTAGCCTTATTGAGGACGGGCTGTCTGGACACAAAAGCGGGTACTGTGGCAATTTGATGGATAAAGACCGCAATGGGATCGCACATCTCCTAAGTTGTTATAAGATGGAGTTCAACAGATGGCGCTACAGGCGAGATTTCCTAAGAAGAATAATCATGATGAACAGAGATAGTATCCCGAGACCAACGTCTTCGGTAGAAAACCAGTGTATCCTTTGGCTATTCCAGTTATCTGAATACATGGGAGCGAACTAATTTATCAATATTGCTTAAGGCATGGAGACGTACTACTGCCAGTGGTGAGGCTGTGAATCTGACGGGGTGGGGAGAACTTGGTATGGTTTCAGGGGAACTCGAGTCGTTTCTTGAAGCTGAATGCGTATTTGCTCTAAGGATACAGACGATAATTTTGCATTTTCAGTTGAATGAAGGGACGAGATGACTGGATGATTCTTCCGGTTGAGGCGATGATCGAGGAATACGCGAGTGGAGATGTACAGTCCACCATGGTATTGAGAGTAGCCGATTTCAGTTGGCTAATTGATAGGCCAGTGAGAGGAAATTTTCCCCCAAAGTCGTTCTGTCCTGTGCAAAGTTGGTCAACATCAACGTATCCACATAGTCGATAGAGCGATCTGAGTTAGACCACTGAAATGATGTAGCGTTATGAGCCGCATCGTCCAAAGTCATGATGGAGAGCAACATGGACAGCGGGTCCCCTTGCCGAACACCCCTCTGTGGATGACTGCTGATTCTTTTGAAAATGGAAACAGCAGACATAATACTGAATACTGTATTATAGAGCAAGTAAAAATGAATTCTGTACGACCCTTACGAAATATAGTGAAAAACGTTATAAAAGTTGTCGGCCGTGAATATCGTTATTGTTCTCATGTAACATTTAAAATATCCGACTCACGGTATTGCAGGACTCACAAATGTGCGATGTCATCGTAAGTGTGCAATCGTTCTCTGAATGGAATAGTGGTAAAATATAAATCTAACAGCGTTTTGAACTGCCGCGCAGATGTTGCCTCCATCACATGTTCAGGCAAACTGTTCCAAGTATTTGCCACTCTCCGTTCGAAGCACAGTGGGTGGGGAACTCGCTTTACATCTGGCACGGCAAGCTTGTATCTGTGTCCGCGTGTGCTGTGTGGCCCTCGTAAGTGTAGCATTGGCTTCAGCATGGGGAAGTCATCGAGATTTAGAATACGGTAAGTCATCATGAGGTCGACTCGTACCCTACGGTAGGACAAGGTGTAGAGTCCTAGTTTCTCCCACCGGTCTTCATTACTCCAAGTCACGTAAACTCGAAATGAGCCTGATAGCAACGTGTTGAACCCGTTCGATCTGTGCCTTGCCTCGGGCAATCGGAAAATAGGCGGGTAAACCGTACTCTAGCATTGGTCTAATGATGGAAGAGAAGTGGCGAGTGGCAACCTCTTCAGCCCATCTGGCGAAGCTCCGTTTGAGCGCCCAAAGCATGCGCAGTCCGTTACGATATAGCCTGTTCGTGTTGTCCACGGACTTCAGATCGTAGCGTGAGAGTACACCTAGGTCCTTCACAGAGAGTGTGGGATACAGCGGTTGGCCTTCAAGGGTGTAGGTTCGGCCGTCAGCACCCTTCCCCAGGCTCATATATACAGACATGGCTAGGTTGACCGGGAGATGAACTTCTGCAGACCCTGTGGATAGACGGTTGAGGTCTTGCTGAAGTAGGCCACAGTCGTCGGGAGCGTCAATTTCTCTCCAAATCTTCATGTCGTCCGCAAACACGGCGACCGGAGAAGCTGAGATAGATGGTTGATGTGGATCAGGAATAGAGTGGGCCCCAGCACAGTGTCTTGACGCACGCCACTTGTTGTGGGATATCAGTCAGTTAGATGGTCATCGCCTTGTACCCTCCACTTTCGTCCAACAAGAAAGTCGCGAATCCGCCGGTGCAATGAGCCACCGACACCGCACATCCTGAGTTTGTGAAGGAGAACCTCATGGCTGACCTTGTCGAACGTTTTAGTGAAATCTATGAATAACGCGTCGACAGACTTTCTTTTGCTTATTGCCTTTAACCACTCATGCCTCGTCACAAGCAAGTTTGTAATGCATGTGTGGCCTTGCATAAAACCGTACCGTGCGGGCCTCAGGACCTCTTTTAATTGTAGCAACTGCAATAATCCAGTTTTTACGATTTTCTCAGCAACATTTGCCAACATAGCTGTCAGACAAATTGGCCTGTAGTTGTCTACTTTGCTAGGGTCGCCGCCTTTCGGAATAGGCTTCACCACCGAACATTTCCAGTCAATCGGCAACGAACTTTCGGACAGCGACATGTTGGAAAGGTCAGTCACGACAGGAGAGATGATGACTGAAAGTGACTTGAGGATCAGTGAGTGAAGCCCATTAGGTCCGCCAGATTTGGTGCCGCCAAAACTGTCGAGTAGTTGACATACTTCTTCAACGCCACAATCCAGACTGTCGAGTTCTGTAAAAGCGGTACACGCCAAACTCGGAACAGACACTTGATTATTTGCAACTACTGAAGCGAAGTGCGCCGCCAACGCGGAAGCACGCTCAGTGCTGGAGGTTAGGGGCTGTCCGTCCGGCACTGGCACATCATTTGCCGGTTTCAGGCGTCGTTTCACGTATGCAAAGATTCTCTTTGGGGCGGTCTTCGCGGCGATTGCGAGCTGCTCTTCGAACTATCGACGCGATAACTCGATAGAAAGGATGGAGCACCTATATTTAATGCGGTTGGGAGTAACGAATCGTGGAAAACGGAGTCGTGAGCTTTGGGGATATCTATTGAAGCAAGGGACGTAAGAGTGAAGCCTAGCATGCAGAATATTTCGGACTTCGAAAAGCCATTTTTGTAAAGAAATTAAATCTGAATCCATCTGCGAAGATAATTCGATAAAGTAGTATTTGAAGACTGAGGTCACAAAATGAGTTGAAAGTGTTCGGGGTGTTGGGGATTGGAATCCGTGGGGAAGGTGCAGAAAAACAGTCTAAAAGGGGAGAGACAAACCTGGGTTTATCCTGGCTGCATTTTTCGGAACAGTGCGATCGACATCGGCTGCTGCTCGTTCCATAAGCCGAAGAGTGGAAAACATTTTCTCAGTGGACACCGATCGTACCAAATCGAGATTAAAATCTCGCGGTGGAGGAAGCTCATGGTTGTCACGGAACGTTGTACCAGAAATCAGTGCACTCCGGAAACTGCACGTTCTCCAGCATGCATGCAGTTTGCCATCTTCCACCCAATACAGTGGCGGCGGCATCACGTTGCCGAAAGTGGTATAGACGCTACATACAACCAGACTGCAATCGAAGACAATGACGGTTATTCATATCGGCTTTAGAATCAGAACAATGTTTTGAAGGCCTCCAAGTACGCTGAAAAAGGGAGACACTAGTCGAATCTAGCAGGCTGCTGAACATTGTTCTCGACACCCCCACCCTCTAGGAAGCTCTGACATATCTAGCAAAGATAACAGATAAACGTCTAGCGGAGTTGCATATGAAGGTAATAGCTTATACGACTCCGTAAGTAAACTCCGAAAAATTATAGAATCCTCTTTTGCAGCTGTAACGGGAGTACAGGTGATGGTCGGCAGCAGGCTCTTGCGAAGTATCAGCAGCATTGTTGTCAGAGTTCAAACTTGAAAGCTGAGTAAAAAGCTGGTAAGCAGATATTGTCAGAAACTTAGACTGCTCATGGCGATTAGTAGTGGCAGGTGTAGGGTTCGTTCTCTCATCCGTAACAGCCAAGCTGGAGATCGTATTAAGTGACAGTGTCGGTGCTGGAGTTTCCCGCGTGCTCCACACGCCGTCGATCGAAGTATACTTGGACATAGTTGGAGATGACGACTGTTGCAATTTATCGCTCACCGGCAGCCGGGAAGAAAGTTGTTTGGCATTAGAATAGTATCATACTAAATGTTTCAGGTGTTTTCTCACATATGTCCATCGCTGCATATCCAGCTGGCAAGATAGGTGAGTTGCTCAATTGCTTCATCGTTATATAAAGAGTCAAGGGCTGATCAAGTGGATGGTGGTCCTGCAACAACACTACACTTTCAAGGTGCGAAGCGCGTGTCAAATGGTGGGATCATTCTAAAGACGTTATCCCGGGTTGACTGGGCCATCCGAACATCATCCGCATAATCATGACTAACAAGTTTTCCAACAAACAGCACCTCAACGCTTGCATCGTGAGACTCCACTAAGGAACACTTTTGATTTTAACCATAGCGTAGTTGAACGAAAACGGGAAATTAGACAATCCTGATGAACGCCACTTGTTGTCGGAAAGATAACCGACAAGCTACCGTAGACCTTGACACGTCCTGTGGTGTTCGAGTACAGGGTACGTAAAATGTTCATGTATTTCATGGGAACACCTTTTCGCGCAAGTATTTCGATCAACTGAGTCGATCGCATTCTTGAATTCGTGGAACATGGTTATTGTCGGTCTGCGGTACGTGTGGCATTGCTCTAGCACCTGCGGCGGAGTGATTATATGGTCTATACAACCCTATCTTGGACGGAAACCTGTTTGCTCTTCTCTAATCCGGGATTCTCGTTCCGCAGTGAGACGACGAACGAGAACTGTGGCCACCGGCCTTAGTCTAATTCCCTTCCGCTTAGCACAGTCAGTGCGACTGCCCTTCTTGTATATTACTGCTATGATCGATTCTCTTCGTCTAACTGGGATGGTCTGTTCCTTCCAGACCTGTTCGAACAAGGAGATCAGTGCTTTGCAGATGTAAGGGTGTTCTACCGCGCCTTTTAGAAGAAGTTTCAACTGGTCTATTATTACTTGTTTGATAATCGCTAACTCGATCGTGCGCTGAATCACATGCACCGAACATCACGTCGTCATGCACCACTAAGCCATGCAGACCTACTGGATATGGTAGCGTGGAACACTTCACTGCCTCAAACATTCACAATTGCTCGTTCAAAACGGTGTCTAGATCGCTTATCCGCAGATATTTCTATGTTTATCCGGATTTATTCTCATTAATTGCCGATCTGCGGATGGCCTTCACCTCACGCGGACCTTCGAATTTGACTTTGGGAACCTGAGGAAGTCACTCCTTTACCATTGTCAGCCATAACCAGTTAATTAGTGCTGGAATTCCTAACAACTTTATTTGCACTTTGTGTTTATTATGCTTTCAGCATTTACTGTCCTTTTCCTTTTAAGCTGGTTCGCGATCTTGGTGGATTCCATCGCGTCACTGCACAGCTTAAGTGGGGTTACATTTACTCCAAGCTACGCTTACCGCACAATTTTACCGCCGGCCCACGAAATTTGCAAGCTGCGTTCAAAAGGTACGACACTCCCTTCATCATGTTTTATTCGTCGTTCACCTTCTGCACACCGCCAGTATTTTCTGAAATGTCTTCATTAATGGCTGTCTAGGAATTCATGTACAGATGCAACCATTTTATGATTTGATGAACTGGTACCGCCGTAAGTTACTTTTGTTGCACATTATCTTTCTTGTTTCTTCTCTTCCGCGGTACAGCACTACAAGGGTACTGCTGGTGTAGCAGCAAGCCTACGAATTTTGTACTCATACTGCTCGATTTCACTCTCGTTCTCTGTTTTTAACTCGACAAATTTGTAACTCTGTGGGTATATATATATATATATATATATATATATATATATATATATATATCAACCACAAATTTCAGGACACGTTCTTTCCCCCTTCTTGTATTGTTCATACGCTTCTTCGCTTTGCTTGATAATTTCATAGTACATCTTAAGAGGATGCTGTCAACCGAAGTCAAATGATCCTCTTCCATTTGCCTACCGCAGTTCTAGGTCAATCCAAGACGCAGTAGCCTGTCTTGGTACTCGGCCCTGTCGTCACTGGACAATAGAATCAAGTTTACCCGAGTCTGTTTTCTGGGCTACAGCAATGCATTCGGCTGCGTAAGCCGCGAATTGCTGTTGAAAATCCTACAGTGCTTTAATACATCCTTCTACCGTCCTTATGTTTACGGATTATTGTACCGGTTGTACTCAGGTTACCCGATTTGGCTTCAGAAGCTCCTCCCCCTAATCACAAACTTCGCGGTTCTTCAGGGAGCTATTCTGTCACCATTACTGTTTTTCAATTCTTGTATGTACCCAATGAGGCAACCCTGCTGAATTACGCAGATGATATTGTCCTGAGTGTCAATCAATCGACCACTGCCTCTACGGTCAGCTTGCAAGATTTTCTTAACGATCTCACGTTTTGGTCAAAGGCCTGCTAGCTGTCGCTTAACGTGTCAAAATGTAATGCTGTCGTTTTTTTCACTGCACAGAGGAGATCGATATCAACAGCTTCTTCATCAGTGCCCGGAACTCAACCCCGATGGGGAGAGTTTGGCCTCTTCCACATCAGTAAATAATTTGGATATCATGCTTAGCTACGGTTTACCTTGGTCACACCATACAAAACGTTCACAAATATCCGGAGGTTATCGTTCTACGCCTCACGTCTGGGAGCTTCCTCTGTCTCCCATGATTTGATACTTCGCTTTGTCACTGCCTCTGTTCTTCCACATTGGATGTACTGCTCACCAGTAATTTTTCCTGATCTACTGGGCATGGACTTCAGATTGATCTCCAGGTCGTTAAAACGCTTGTCGCGATGCAGCGGTGTATCAAAGCTGTCGTCTGTTAATATACTTGTATTCACTCATGTTGGCTCTTGCATCAGACTAGCATCAACAGCACTTGCCGACACTGTGTGTTATCGGAATGTGTGTCAGCCTCGTCAACCAGACAGAATTATAAATCCTTATATGCTCATACACGAACGTGCGGTTGTCTTTTATCTGGCGCGATATTTGCTAGATCAGAACAATATTCTCCAAGAATTAACAAACCGGTTCATGCTATGATGATATCGTTTTCTCTCAATTATTGGGCCGCTTTTTCGAATTGCATTTATATCATGCTGTATTGCTGAATGCGTGTGTCACTGCTAAATATTTACCCATTCTGGGTGCATAAAGCACTTTCCGGACTTGGCTTACTCCCTACATTTCTTCCGGTGTGAACAGTTATCGCATCCAGCTAGTCTACATTTTGACACTAGGCAGACAACTTTTAGTATTATCTAACGCATATCTACTCGATGTTACCCTGCAGGTTTACGGCTTTCGGCTGGTCTTACTTTTGGAAGTCGCTTCTCCCCTCCTCCAGTCATCAAGTCTACAATTCTCTGTGTTGTTTGTTGCAGATATCTCTATCCTCTGGATGACATCAGCCGCAAATTAGGTACAGATCTCGACGCTCTGCCCCTTTCCCGTCCCAGGCACGCGGCTCCATCTACTTCGTTTACAAACAGCGGTTCAAAGTCGTCTACGGTCGTATGCCGTGGTGCGAATTCTGCTGCCTTGTCAACCGCAGCCAAGTCATCATCGTCGGAGATCAAACCAAGCGATAAGTCTTCTGGAACAAAACCTGTTCTCACTGCCACCGAAAGATTGCCTGTCTGCGAGACATCGATGGAACGTACCTCAGAGCGAACCATTGAATCTTCCCCGCCTGTTTTGAGCCCTCCCGTTTTAGGATGCACTCCTTCTCCGTCTGATGATTGGGCCTCCACATCGATGGATTTGACTCCACTTAAGGGTGCACGTAGGCAACAAATATCGCAGTCTGAGAAGCAACCAAAGTGCGAACCAGAAGACGGAAGCGGATCGGCCGTCACCCACATTGACCGTAACACAAAAAAAGTCAGCCAACTTTCTCATCTTTGTTTGAACGCCTACTTCTATCTGCTTTCATTCATTCGTCTCTTAGACACTGAGTTTTTGTATGTGCCGATTATGCTGTCCATTTGCATACTTTTATCAAAGTGCTCATCGCATAGTTCGGTAACCATGCGCCCTTGTGTGCACTTCTCGGTTTGTCTATTGCTTTTTCTCATCAGAAAGTATATATTTCTTTGTTTCTTAGCCTACTGAGTTTAGCGGACAACAACCAGTTTTAGTACTAAGTGCCACATTGTGTTCAACTAAATTGTGAGTTCACTTGTGCTCATCATCTCGGGAAATTTATTCCAGATTGTTAAATGTTTCTATTTATATGTATTTGACCCTACCTCTTTCTCCTTGGTTCTCACCCATCTTCTCGCTTCAGCGGAATCTTGCCCCAACGACCGACAAACATTCGACTGATGCACCGCCAAAGAATGCATCTGCCATCAACCCGATATCCTCCGACTCTTCCTCATTGTCCGGTAGTTCCGTCGTCTCTGCTCACCCCGAAAAGAAAACGAACCGATCAATTCGTGCCAATCGTATGCCGTTATTCCTCAACTTACCTGATGATTTTGGTACCTTAAGTGATCAGACCGCATCGACTAATCTGAATCAGGTACTGTTCGTCACTTGGCTCTGTCCTAGTTCATCCTGTTATTCCATCCACTAACTCACCTATGCTACTTTTTTTCTTTATCGGCTAATTCTCACACTTGTTACTTTAGTTCACTTATATCAAAGATGTCTTCAAATGGCTTGTTGCCGGAACACATTCATGGGTATTTTATCTGTATGCTCTCAAACACTCTTGAGCTGTCTGTTTTCAACCCCCTCCTGTTCGCGAATTTTAAAAAAATCCTATTTCTGTTCCTTAGGTTATCCCTGTGGGTTCTCGAGTCCGTGTGCGTTGCGGAGACAGAGTCGCTTATGAAGCCAAGGTGTTGAAGCACATCCGCCCGCAGGCAGGACTGGCCGTCGGCAGAGGAGCTGAGAGTTCTTTCACAAACACTTGGTCTGAGCCAACCGAGCTGCAATATCGAGTGCACTATTTGGGATGGAACACTCGTCACGATGAAGTAGTTTCACGATCACGTATCGTGTGCGTTTCTTGATGTTTCTTTGTTGAATATTTTTTGATTGAGGTACTGGGTGTGGTTGCTTCTTGACTCGGTTCCTCGTTGATCTGTATGCTTAATACTGACCGAACCGTCTGCCTTCTATATTGGGTCGTGTCTCACTGCTTTTTTCGTTGAGTCACACTAAAATCAATGACGCGTTTGGCCACCAGCGAAGCCTACGGCGCGACACAATACACGGAATCTAAGAAGAGAAAAACCAAGAAGAATAAAAATGCTCAGGATTCAATATTAACAGTTCCGTCGACACCGCGACTTCATCATGGCGGCTAAGATCATCCCAAGTCCCCATCCACGGAGAGGACATCTAATATCCTAACCTAGTCGTTCAGCCTCTGCCACGTCATCTGCTAACCGATTCGTGGTTTAACACGAGTGGGCACTGTGACCGCATATGGTGCGTGCCGATGAGGCGGTCAACTGGTATGCGAAGGACATGATCTAACTAGCGTAAGCGGTTCAAGTTTAATGTCTCGGCATAAGTTTGGAACTATGTGATAACTCATGATTTCGGAAGGTTTAAAGCACAGATCAGCTTCCTGCTGTGACAACATTTTGCCCGTGACTCAAGAGCTTCTTCAGACACTAGTGGTCCACCAGAAGGCTTCTTGCCAACCACAATCTGGTGGACTTTAATATTGCTGACTGGGAACTGTCATCGAATGCGAGCAATATTCCTTAGGCACTGTTAGTCGAAGTAGACCAATCCCTTAATGTCTTGTGTTAAGTGGGCATCTTTCTAACCCACGCAGTGACGCTGGCTTTCTCGCAACTTTGTGCGCAATACCTTTGACTCCTCAGCTGATCCGCCTTCATAGCCACTAGTCATGCAGGTTTCGGAAAGCCTTGATGACACATGAAGTAATGGAACCACCAAAGGGGACAAAACTGCCGAGGTACTTGCTCCGCTGGACCACTTCCAGTGGCCGTCCAGTAATAAATTGAATATGTGACGTGCCGCTCTGTCCTGCAGCGATACCTTGCACTTTGTTGATGCGAAGCACCGACCAAAACGCCAGCCTATTCGCTTGCAATTACTTAGGCACAGAGTCCGACCCAAAGGGAGCTATGCTGTTCGCATTCTCAATGTCTCTTAATCGCCTACTTCGTAGAACTTCTACTCAATATGAAGATGAGAGGACAGAATTATTCGTGCTCCTTTCGATCACAAATTGGAGACGAAAAAGATATTGGGTAACCTTGGCAAGCCCGATATGCCGCGAGGAACTATGGAAGTCGTTTTCCGTAGACCTTTACTCGGTCTCTGGATTTGCGATAGAGAAACTTGAGAACTGGAACTACTTTCCTTAGCTGGCGCTTCACAGATGGCACGATCAGCTGAGCTGGAAGCGGCATTCCGGACAAGCCATTCACCATAGTAGATATTCTGTATGCATCACTGTTACCGCGCTTGACGAAAAGTGAATAGGTGATCAATTCAGACTCGACCGACGCGAGATCCAAATTCTATCTCATTAACTGGGCTCTCATGTGAACCACTTGCCGTCTCGGTATGGTGTGTGGGTGAAGAGCTTGGAAATACTCGAAATAAGGCTCATGTCTCGGTGCTTCTCACGCAGTGTCCTTAACTCTTTTTGAGGATGGGAATGACGATTGACGGTCACCACTCTCAGTGTTCTACGCAGCGTTGAATCGCGTGGATGCCCCAGCTAGCAATCAACTAACACCATCTTTTGGGGGCCACGGAGGAAAGTTGTCTAGCCTTCTTCTATCCCAACAGAGTGAGTTCACATTGAATCACTTCCGAGATTGGGGTCAGGACATCAGCCTCCCGTGAGAGTCCAAATAATTCATTAAGCGGCGGCGTCACCATAGACCGTCTAAACCGTTCCCCACGCTGTTCTTCACCACGGACTATTTGGGAACTACCTCCTCGTGGTACCAGCTGGGTGGTTCGGGTGTACACCGTTCCAGCAAAGTGTTCGGCGACAATGTTCCACCTAGGTGGGACATTATAGTCAATCAATTGTGCTGATTTCATGGGGAGTATTGGGCCCCTGTTTAGTAATCTACCAAACAAAGACGCATGAACTGAACATTCAGTCAACCCCTCCCAGTGGGCGCGATTCCCTAAATTCGCCCCGTTGCCTTGCGGGTAGGTTATTTAGCCAAAGGCCCGGGGTGGAGTCCCCTAAGTCAACTTCCTCTTTCGGCTTGGGCAACCGGGTAGTATCACGCCCCCTCACAAAACCATGGATTGTATTACAACGTGCTCATCAGCTACTGTTTCTGCTAGTCACTTTCACGCTACTTCATCACACACCAAGTGTTTGTTTGCTAACAATCCTTACTTTCTGTTACCCGATTCATGTGTTCAACAATCTGGCTGCGATTCCGGTTGCGCCGCAGACCAAGGAGTTCAACCTATGTCTCTCCTTCGTCCCTGATCCTCGTTCCGTCTGGCTTGCTTCAACGTTCGGACACTCATGCAGAATGGACAGCAAGCCGGTCTAGCGCGCACGCTAGATTCCCTAGACATTGATGTCTGCTGGCTTTCAGAAACCCGATTGCAAGACCCCAGCTCTGTGCTTACATTGACACCCCCCACTGACCACGAAGCCAGATATCACCTGTGTCTTTCTGCAAATCCAGAAGCAGCCTCAGCGGGTTTGGCTGGCGTAGATATAGCACTAAGTTGCAAGGCCGAGGCGGCACTGCTGGACTGGTTCCCGATTAACAGCCGACTGTGTACAGTTCGGCTTCGGGGTTCATGTAGAATCGACAGGCACCCCGAAGAGAGGCGCAACTTGTTTGTGATCTCCGTGTACGCTCCAACTGACTGCAGTGACGACTCGGTCAAGGACAAATTCTACCGGGATCTACAACAGCTCTTGACTAATGTTAACAAGTCGGATGTCGTTATCCTTGCTGGGGATTTTAATGCACCGGTTGGCCGCCTGTTACCATACGAACGCCACCTCGGTGGTCATCACGCGCTCGATGAGAACCGCTCTGATAACGGAGAGAAGCTTCTCACATTGCGCGAAGACAACCATCTGTTTCTCTCGAGCACTAACTTCAGGCGTACGAAGAAGCGTTCCGCAACGTGGCATCCCCCTTCGCTAACACAACCGTGGTCTCAAATTGATCACATTGCAATTAGCTTCAGATGGCGCGGCAGCGTACTGGACTGCAGGTCCTTTTGGTCCAACTTAGTTGACTCAGATCATGCTCTGGTCTGCGCGAAAATCTGTATGTGCTTTGGAGGATGCCGAAACACGAAGCACCGCAAGATTGATGTAAACAGATTAACTGATTCCTCTGTCCAGGCGAGCTATCATTCTTCACTGGCATATGCACTTAGTTGTAATCCACCGCAAGTTGTGGAACAGCACTGGACTTGTATGCAGAAAGCGATGACCATTTCCGGCCAGTCATGCTGCGGCCTAACTCGACGCCTTTTGAAGGCTTAGATCTCTGCTCGTTCTCTGGAGCTGTTCGAACGCCGCAAAGATATCCCCGCGGAATCAGATTGTAACGAGCGGCGCCGTTCTGCTAACCGGCTGCTCAAGCAAAGCCTACGCAAGGATCGCGAGACATGGTGGTCTGAGCGTGCTTTAGAGATGGAGATCGCTGCCCTCTCTGGCAACATTCGCAGGCTTTTCCAACTCATTCGATCCACTGGCCTCAGGATGCCTGGTGTCAGTGAGGTCATTTGTGAGGTGGATGAGTCTCCGATCACCAACCAACAGAGGCGTATGGACCGCTAGGCCGTGCACTTTCACTCGCAGTTCAACTGGCCTCCACCATCCATCAGTACATGCACTACACCTTGTTGTCTACCCTGGCTCGTCCCACAGAATCCACCCAACGAAGTGGAAGTCAGCCTTGAGATTCGACGCATGAAACGGTTCAAGGCTGCCGGCTTAGACGGAATTCCTCCGGAGCTATTCAATTACGGCGGTGTGGTGATCATTAACCAGCTGACCTCGCTGTTCGCAAAAATTTGGCATGAAGAGAAAGTGCCTTCCTCTTGGGGCGAATCAGTTATTGTCCCGATTCTCAAGAAAGGCGCTCGCACTTCATGTACAAATCTTCGCGGGATTAGTCTTATTTCGGTTGCCTCTAAGCTATTGGCATCCATACTGCTTCGCAGACTATCCCCAATACGTGAATCATACTACCGTGCAGAGCAAGCTGCTTTCCGTCCCGGCCGCGGATGCGTGGATCAAATCTTCACGCTCCGCCAGCTCCTCGAACATCGTCACATTTATCACAGGCCCACTATCGTTGCATTCCTAGACATACGTGCCGCTTTTGACTCCATTGATCGACCTGCTTTATGACGTTGCTTGCTAAAGAACAGGGCGCCAGAGAAATATACCGCCATCTTACGAGCACTTTACTTTCATACCTCCGTCAGAGTGAGGGTCTATGGCAAGCTTTCCTCTCCATTAGCTGTCAATAGCGGTGTGCGACAGGGCTGCCCTATGTCCCCATTCCTTTTCAAGTTCGTAATCGAAGACGTTCTGGCGAATGCTCTAGAAAGTTTCCAACATTTTGGCCTAGAGTTTCTACCGGGTGAGCGCGCGACCGACAGATTATGCTGATGATATCGCCTTACTTGGTGACGATCCTCAGAGTATGCAACTCATTCCGGATCGTTTGGCGGTTGAAGCATCTAAGTATGGCATGAGCTTCGTCCGATCGAAGTGTAAAGTACTGCTCAAGGATTGGCTTTCACCTGCTCCTGTGCTCACTCTCGAAGGTGCACAACTTGAACAGGTAGATAGTTTCGTCTACCTTGGGAGCTGTGTTTCTGCTAACGGCAGTATCAACAAAGAAGTTTCTCTTCGTATCGCTAAAGCTCGATCAGCACTTGTCAATCTGAGACACTTGTGGCGTCGTTGCGACGTCTCATTCTCACTAAAGTGCCGCGTTTACAGCGCATCAGTTCGCTCTGTATTGTTGTATGGTAGTGAGTCTTGGCCAATTCGCGTGGATGACATGTGTCATTTTTCTGCCTTTGACAGCGGTTGTTTAAGGAGGATCACTCGTGTTTGGTGGCAGCATCGAGTTAATAGTAATGACGTTCGACGTCGCATCTTGGGTAATGCGAGTATTCCCTTCAACAAACTGGTTTTGTTGCACCAGTTAAGATGGCTCGGTCACGTCCTACGCATGGCACCTGATCGTCCACCGCGTCGCACTCTATTCGCTCGTCAAGGACCTGGCTCAGACCTAGGGTCAGAGTCGACTCAAAGACTCAGTTACCCATTGTTACGAGGTGATGCACCGTTTGGTACAAGCCTTTAGACAATCGACATTTCAGAAATCCACGCACCACCGCCTCAAGTTGGGTGAATTTTATGTCTGAGAAGAATTCTTTATAGCTTTTTTGAGACGATTCGAACGGGTTTCGCGTACCACATTCTCCAATGGCAATTGGCGAGTCAGTTTGTCGTGATATTGCTGAATATTTGACTAAGGGTCAAGTCAACGAGTGCGAAGTCTAGAATTTGACCGCTTCGCTGGAGCATAACAACAACAAAACATGTGCTTCTCCTCACAGTTTATCAATTGTTTAGTCATACAATGTAAGCCAAGGTGTTTGAATGACTACCGCTCAATATTGTTGGCTAACATTTACATATCTCCCACCTGTCCCAAATCTGAAGCTGAGAATTTCTATGATGAATTTACTGCAGCTGTCACAGGACACATCGATTTTTTTCTTTGCATCTTCGGCGATGATTTCAGTAGATGGGACACTACTTTTCTCACGGCTCTCGGGTTGCGAAACATCGTCAAGCTGCCCACCAGGTTAAGCGCAACCTTGGAGCAGGTGTTTTTTAATTATGTGAAGTGGTTCCGACACGACATCACACTTGCCCTGAAGAATAGTGAACAGTGCAGCAGTACGTTCGACCCTACTGTACGGTTGTGAAACCTGGCCGCTTAAAGCAGCGGACCTGAAGAGGCTAGTTACGTTCGACCACCGGTGCCTTCGTAATTTAGCTCACATCTGGTGGGAACACCGCGTGAGCAACGAGCGTGTTCGACGCCTTGTTTATGGCACAGGAAAAGGAAATGAACCGTTCAGCACCGTCATTTCACTCACCAGGCTCCGATGGCTCGGCCACGTGTTACGCATGCCAGCCCACCGACTCCCGCGACGTGCGTTGTTTGCGCGCCGGAGGTGTGGATGGAAGAAGAAGGGTGGCCAAGCGATGATTGGTCCAGAGGAATGAAGTCCCTCACTTCTGAGCTGGCCTCGGTTGGAGCGTCTCGGCTCCCTGGTTGGGGTCCGAAAGACGATGAACACGTTTGGTTGGACACACTTGCTGACATGGCTAGGAGCCGACCTCAGTGGCGTTCGTGCTGTGAGTTTCTTTGTCCCACCCCATCCCTCTTAGCCTCCCCCTCCAACCACGATCTCATTATTTAGCTTTATATAATTTCGCATAGTATTTTTTTGATGCACAGTAACCGGCTGGTAGCTTACCGGAACGATGCCCATCCGTTACCGGTAGCTCAGCCAGCTTGCACCAGTTGCATTTTTTTCTCTCCTTTTTCTTTGTATTGCGGCACAGTAGCTGAGGTGTTCCCCACCTCTAGCTAACGTGTATGATGATGATGAAGTGGTTCTCCGTTTGTACCCGGGCTCTAGTCGGCAATTCTGATCGCTCAACAATCAAGATTTCACCTGTCATCTATAGCAAGAACAACCACCAACAAATCACTCGCTGCAATGATCGAAGGGTCAGGTGGAGAAACTGCTCTCCACAAAATCTCGACAGACTTCGCGAAATGATCGCATCGACGGATTTTAGTTTGTTCTTTGACCCTGATGTATTTAGGTATAGTGATAATTTGACAAGCTATTTAAACTTCTGCTTTGCTATCTGTTTCCATTTGGAAACTATTTACGTCCACGCTGACAGGTTTTCCTCCTCCTACCTGAAGCAGCTACGTCGACTTAAGGAGCAAGCGTTTAAAGGAAAAGATGGCATCTCAGCAGCATCTCTCACGGGTCGTATCAAGGAAGAGGTACACCGTCTTGACAAAGTGTGTGTCCAGTCTGTTCTTGGGAACGGCAGTTGTCGTGAACTCTGGAGGATGCTGAAAACGCTTAGTGATGTTACTCGATGTTCGCCCTACTTTGATGTAGACGTAGAGAAATTGAACCAGGAGTTCTGCAAGTATAATACTACTACAGCTCCAGAGTCTTCCTGTCCCCATGTTCTGGGGTCTGTTGAACAACTGCCTTCCGTTGACAGTGCAACTTAATAATCTACTGAAACATCTACGCTCCAGTAAAGCTAGTGGGCCGGACATGCTATCTCCTATCTCACTCAGAGAATGTGCCCATTGTTTGGCAGCACCTCTTGCAAGTATGTACACGATGTGTACACAGCAACACAAAATAACCGACTGCTAGAGAAGTGTCAACATCATACCAGTGCCGAAAAGATCCAACAAATATCGACCTATCGCATGCACTTCCGTTGCTTTGAAGGTTCTGGAGAAAGTTATTCTCGAAATGATACTGTCCAGAACGCGCTCTAAGGACCCCTCCAGTTCGCCTATCGTAGTTCGAGGTCTACCCTAGATGCTGTGGCTTACCTCGTACATTCTGTACTGTCATCGCTTGACGATAGGAATAAAGCAACTCGGATGTGTTTTCTTGACCACAGCAATGCATTTGCCCGTGTAAACCGCGAATTACTGCCATAAGATTTACTTACTCAAGAAGTACATCCCTCCATTGTCTATTTACTGAGTGATTATTTTGCTGAACGCACTCAGATCACCCGACTCTGCGGCAGATGTTCCTCCCCACTACTCACCAACGCAGGTGTCCTTCAGGGAGCAATTCTGTCGCCTTTTTTCTACTTACCTCAGCTCTATGCCAGCTCCAACTGAAGCGACTCTGGTAAAATATGCAGACGATGTCGTCCTGGGCATCAATCACCAAAGCGCCGATTGTTCATTCCGACTACAAGCGCGATCTTAATGGCTGGTCCAAATCCCGTGATCTCTCTCTTACTGCTTCAAAGTGCCATGACATTCTTTCTTCCTTACACAAAGGAGTCAGGTACGAGGAGCTCCTTACACTGTGTAACAAGTTACATATTGATGGCGACGGATTACAGTCTTCCACATCAGTAAAATATCTGTGTGACATTGAGTTATGATTTATCTTGGACGCTTCAAGTAGATAAAACTTTCACAAAAGTCAAAAGGCTGTCATTATATGCCTGTCGGCTCAGAGCCTCCTGCATTCCTCGTGAGTTGATCGCTCGCTTTCTCAATGCCTGTGTTCTTCCCCATTGGACGTACTGTTTCCCTCTGATCTTTCCTGGTCCTTTGGGTAAGCATTTTAAGTTAATTGTCAGAGCATTAAAGCACTTAGCCCGATGTAACGATGTTCCGATATCTACTTTTACCACCACTCTTATTTCTACACACATCGGTTCTCGTAAAATGCTGGCCTCTAAGATACTGACCGATACAAGTCATCCTCTACATTCTGCCTTATCTGAATGTTTATCAACTTCATCTACTAGGCAGAAGTACAAGTTAATTTATGCCCGCACAAAAGCTTACCGCTCGTCAGTCATCCCTTACCTCTCGCGTCTGCAAAACCCCAACTCTGTCATCCTTGACTTAACCAGTCGACTTCCAACTTGATTGTGATTTTTGTCATTATCTACCCGTTCTGTCGTGTTGCTTTGCCACTGATTTGCTTTTTTTGGTACATTGTCGAAATCGTGCTTGTTGTAGCTGAATATTCACCCACACAGGGTGCATATAGCAATTTCTTGACCTGACTTGACTATGTGAGCAGTAGCTCATGATCGGGCTTCAAGCTTGAACTGATGTTTGCTGCTTTGTGGTCATGATGTATAAAGTTCAGACATGCATAATATTGACAGATAAGGTTAATCAGTCGCCAATAACCATTGCTATCATGATTACGTTAGGTCATGGACTGGTTGCACCGCACTCCCGTGTTTCAACCAGCACTCTTTTAATGAACTGTCTGTTTACAATCTTTTTCCACATGTCATCGTTTTGCACCCTTTCCACATTACTTTTGCACACACTTTTTTTTCCTTCAGCATCTTGCTTCACATCCTGCCAGATGTAACTTCGTTGTTGCTCTTTTCGAATGGAATCACAACAGCCACTTGTCTCATCCAAGCTTTCTGTAGATTCTGTGGTTACTACTGCAGTTTTCCAAATTACGTGACCAGGGTTTGTGTTTAATACTCTGATGGTGAATATATATCAAATTGCTCCGTTATATTAATTGGACACTTTTCCTCCTTTTAGTTCAGTCATTGAATGGGCCCACTCGGCATACGGAGAGAGGGCTCCTTCATGCTCGTCCCTCAACATTGTGGTGCAGCAGTCCCGAAAAGCCGGCCGCAATGGCCACCGAAAAGCACTAAGCACATCGACATGCATGGAAACGCAAGGTCATATAGGCTTATTTTCTGTTACCCAACCGAAGAATGGCAACAATGCGACCACATCCTACACTAGACGGTTGACTAAGGAAGGTGACATTGAAGAGGATGGCGAAAGTGATCTCAGCCACACTACTGAAACCGCTTCGGACATTGTGACCACGTTGGCACCGATGGTCCGACGCCGACGATCGGCATTTGATGCTGGTGATGTGACGCGCAAACGATCGAAAATGAAACCCGAATCCACAAAGGCTAAGGCTAAGCACTCATCCCCGAATGTCAGCAATGATGGTGCATTTGATTCCGCGAAATCGCATGTGAACGAGCCTGAAAAAGTGGTTGTTAAACGTGAGACTGACTCACCGGGTCCCGACAAATCGGAACCGAATGACTCGAGTGAGTTTCGTGGCACTTTGTGTGACTTTTCCTTCTCTCTCACTTCAGTGGGTTCGCTTATCTGTTGTTATCATTATTGTGTCACTTTTCGGCTGTCAGTCTTTTCGTGAGACCTTCTAGGCTCGTACTCTACCTTTTCTCTTTATTCAAACGGGTCTAAATTATCGGGCTCTGATAGCAAGAGACCTCTGTTCGTGTTTAAGCTTGTATACGTCTTAATTTGAATTCGACTAGAGCGATTGTTAACAATGCTAAATGGGTCTAGTCTCACTCACGATCCAACTGAAGTTGAGCACAAATCGATGTGGCACAAATCAGAATAAGTGGTTTCATATCAGTGTATAGAAACGGCTCCCAATTAGGCTTGTGGAGTGGTCAGACGGTGCTCAGTAGTGATCTACGTTAATTACTGCGGATTCGTAATCCGGGTCAGCGAGTAGATTGGGGTCAGCAATGGAACGATCAGCGATGTAAACATACATGACCGTATTCCGCAAATTCAGTATCCTAATTAGTCACGACATGGCTGAAACTCACAGGCCAAATGCATGTTTGGCAATGTGAATAGTTGTGCTCAAATAAACGCGGAATTGGGGAACTAGGAAAAGCTCGGTATTCAGTAACAATTATCTCAACTTCACATTAGATGCTCCACGACGCTCGATGTGACCATTCTGAAACATATTATTCTTAGCAGACCTCTCCCACTTTATCCTTCAATCACCATTTGTACACTGGTTCCGATCGCATTTGATAATTTTATCACTACTCGTCGCTTCCACCTAACCGGGTTCATTTTTAACTTGACATCAGTGACTATCCGGACAGTTGTGTACAACCAACCACACGTCTTATAATCCATAACCATGTACGCTACACACTTTTGTTTATCGATCGTTTACGTTCTTGTCTTTTATGCATATTGATGGTCTTTTCATTCCGCACACAAACTTTCAGGTGGTGTTACATTATGCGCCCGACGAGCATCGAGGTCGGGAGCACTATCCAAACGAATAAAACCCACACCGTATCCCAATATATCAGGTACAGAGTCATCTGAAGTAACCCAATTAAAAGATGTCCAAACAGCTGCGAAGCCCCCTCAATCGCTGCAGCCCAAGGTGGATGAGTCCGGATTCAGCGTGGATTCCGTCATAGCCAGAAAGGCCATGAATGTAGTAGACTCTGGCGCTACAGTTAACACTTCCGACGCCAAACGTATGGAAGACAAAAGCACTGTGTCGAACCTCAAACGACAGAAGACCAAACTAGGCTGTACGTTTGCACCTTTACATTTACCGTTAATAGCGTTATGCAGCGTTTTCTGCGCATGTTCGTATATTGTTACGCAGTGTGCTAATGAGGGACCGCACTGTTCTTTTCTTTAGCTTCTGACCGCCCACATAAGCTGTCAGCGTCTGGCGTTTCTTGATCGAGAGAATTAGTGAAGTCATGATGTTTGCTCTGGTGGGAGCAAATAACCCATGCAGGGTAACCTTCATTCATTAACCCACCCATAAACCTGATTTTCCACCATCACGTAACACCTAAGCCAATTGCATCATTCTGCTCTTCCTCCTATTGGGGATTCGTGAATCACGAGAGCCTTCTCAGCGTATATTTGCACTCAACTGGTTACTTCCTTCCTTTACAAATTGGTTCGTGTGTTTTATAGTAACAACATCAACTACACACTCGTCTTGATTTTGACTCCAGATTACCACCACCCAACGACTCCAATTGCGGTTCGATGACATTATACTCCTGTGTAATCGCTGCAAATCAGGGGGATTCGGATGGGCGATAGGACACGAGATTCAGGTGGCATCATTTATGTTTCAGTCACAAAGTTAAGCAGAAAGAGGGATAAGGTTGCTCTGATTAGCTCAATGTGTCTTAAGGGATTTCACTGGACAGTATTCGTTTACACTGCATCGGGCGTTGTGCTTTAAGGTCTTTTGAATTCAGCTAAATTGATCAGTGAGGACATTCAAAGTGAACTGTCCCCACCAACAGCCTATATTATCTGAGTCGAATGACTCTTATGTTTGGTAGTTTACAAACATGGTAACTTCCGGGCACTTGATGATCCGTTTCGGTTCCGCATTGTGTAGAGCTAACAGTCTACTGAGACCCTGATATTAGCCACTGGCATATCGGGATTTATGGGAAACCACCACAGACCTAAATTGGTGCTCTGCACTCGATACCACTGTGTCAGTCTTGTCGATAAGAATTTCATTGACAACCACTGAAGTAGTCCAGGTTTAATCTGCTCACCATGTTAGTTGTGAACCTGACAGCATACGCAGCTCTTAGCAAAGGTCTTGTGAGATAGCCAGTAATGGGAACGATGTTCCAATGTCCTCATTCATCCACAGTCTCATTAGGCACCGACCATTCACCAAGCGCCTCCTTTCTGACCAGCTTTTCTCTGTCTCGACAAATTCCGTGCTTCGAATGTTATCACTTGATTGCTCTGCATCTCATGGAGTTCAGCTTCGGAGATAAACACCCTCGGAGATGCGGTTCTAAGAATTTAAATATGCCCATATCATGGTGGCCCCGTTGCCAGACGATCGTGGAAGTTTGGTGCAGTGAGATTCTCGTCACACACTTCAATAGCCTAATTTTGTCTTTCTTAACCGATATCTAACCCTTTTTCATAGTGTCACTTCGTGGTCACAAACGGCTCCTCCCCTCAACTGGCGAAAAGATTCGTGCTCTCATGAATCAGTCTTTCAAGCGTTCTGCGCGTAAGAGAGGCGCCCAAACATCATCAGCCATCACCGGAAACTTGTCTTCAGGCAATGCTAACGCGGAGTCCAGTTGTTCATCCAATTCAATTCAGACTTCGAAATCTGCAGATAGGAAGTGCCAGTCGGATATTGCTTCCAGACGGCCCATCGCCACAAATTGCGCTACTCCTGCCGCGTCTGATCACAGTCGGAAGAAAGTGAGCTTCTCACATGCTTGCGATGAATCTGCAAAAACAAAAATCTCCCACCTTCTACTACTTACTAATTCTCACATAGTTTTTTACGGCCACTGCTTTTATTCTGTGCCACCGTTGTCCGATGCGTCGGCCATCGACAACTGCTCCATGGTAAAGTCAAGTTTAATATCGTGTCTTGAGACGAATGCTAGTACTCGACATGAAGTTTCGCTTCCCAAAGCACTTTAACTATTCATTCCCATGATATTGAGCCTCCAGTACAGTGTGGTTTTGGTGTCCATCATTGCCAATATTCTGACCATTGATATTTTGAGTCGTCTAGATGCCACATTACTTCTGACAATGGAATCTGTGGTTGTCGCCCAGGATTTCCATTTGTTACCATCTGCTGCGAAATAATTACCGCTTCCCAGATTCAACCATATGCCGCAAACGCTATCTCTATCACTACTGACGCAGTTCAATGAAGCCGTTGTCGTGTATAACTAACCACTTTGGTTTCTTTTACCGACTTCATCCAGCTATATTTACATTTCCGATTGACCAATTTAGATGCCCTAGTGTCTCCATGCTACCCGGAGCTACTTTAATTTTGAGCACTAAGTACTACCAGAGTCAAAATAATTACTTTAAGTTAGTGATCTGTACCCACTGCAGTTCAATTATCGCTGCGTACCTTTTGCCACAGTAGGCATATCATCCCCGGCTCCTCCCATTCCAGATTGTTCGCCCACTTCGTCTTCTATAGAGTTATGTACCTTTTGTCTACTTTGTCTATTTTCCATCTAACCAGCTCGATACAGAGCCGAACCCTATGAAACTCAAGGCGGATATTGATAAAGAAGATACAAACAGTCCAGAGAACAGTGTCAAATCAGTGACAGCCCGCCCAACCCCACCTCGCAAGGAATCCGCTGTTAGCGAAACCATAAGTAGCAAAAGGACGGTGGCACAAAAAATTCGAGCATGCCGGGGTGCCAAAACGGAAGGAGAATCCTCAACAACAAGCGAGCCACTCCATCGTAATCTGAAGCCGTCCACTCTCGCAACCTTAGACCATAGTGGTAGCTTTGACATTAAAGATGAGTTTAACGGTGCTTCGAACCATCGTACAGTGCAACGGTCTTCCCATTCTCAGCGTTCGCGCTCTACAGCACGCAAACTCACTTTAGATTTGAAAGACAAATCCACTGGGCGACAGTCGGGGCCAGCTAGAAAGTCAGCTCGTTCTGCTGCCTCGGATGTTGATAGTGGTTCAGATGACTCCAAATTGTCAAGCAGTCATTCCGGGGACACCGACAGTTCGGAATCAGGATTCGGAGCCATCGATGCCCTACCACGGCTTACGCGCAATCAACATCGACAACTTTTGGGGGACACACCACCAGGTGCTGCGTTGCAGACTGCGTCTCCTGTAAGCACAGGTTCTGTGCCATCGGTTGCCGTTAAATCAGACTCCAACTTGGCCATCAGGGAAGCTGCTTGCACAGAGTCTAAGCCGGAGGTCAAAACGGATACAATCACCGTCCTACACACAGACACCTCGCAGCGGCTTTCCGCTGCTTCTGCTACTTTGCATGAAACCTCTTTTTATGGAAACGAAACCTCCAATCTTTGTAAGTTACAGTCTTCTCACAGTCTTCTCCATTCTGCCCTTTTCACAGACATTTTTCAGTTTCACTTTGGCCTTAAGTGATATGGTTCGCTCTATCCATACAATGGGTGCATAAAAAGAAACCGAACGTTTGCTCTAACATCTTAAACACTTTCCCTCACAAAATAGTTTCCTCTACTGGCAATACGCCGTTCCCAACGGTGCATCCATTTTTAGAATGACTCCTGGAACTCACTTCCTGGGATGGCGCACAGGTCTCTTGTCGCATTGTTTTGAATCTCCTCCATGGTTTTGAAATGACGTCCTTTCAACGTGGAGAAAATAGAAATACGAAATGCGATAAAAAAGAAAACCTTTTTTGGTTTTACTCATGTCATTTTGAATATTTTGTTTCCTGAGTTTTTTGTGTGCATTAAAAGGGGGATAACATAACAGAACAACTTCGACCCCACTGCTGTCTGTTGCGGGCCATGACATCCAATGTTTCCAACCACTGAGATTCGGCATCGCGTGGTCCCCAACCTGGAAGACGGACTGGTCTGACTGTTGCAAAATTTGTGGTTGCCTTCTTCATGCTCCTTCTCCACGTCATTGGTTGTCCACCTCGGCACTTTTCCAATCGCTCCCTGGGAGTGCAAATAACGCTCGACGTGGAAGGCGATGGACTGGCATACCCAAAACGGGCCCGAGCCAACGCATGCGATGTCGGAGAATAACGTTCTGAAGACTAGCACTACTCGCTCCAAGCACTCAGTCTCGGATGTCTGCGTTGCTTACGTGGTGTTGCCACTACATCCGAGCAACCCTTCGTAGACAGCGATTGTCGATAACCGTTTCATGCCTTCCGAGCGAATTGGCCAATTCTCAGCCGTACAAGAGTGCTGCACGGACGGAAGCATTGTACACCCTGCCCTTGAGCTTGAGACTTACATCAGGACGGCGACATAGGTGATTGCGACGCTGGCTTTTGCAGTCCGTTGTGAGACATTATCCCCAACACAGCCACCAGCTGTGATACAACTCCCTAGATAAGTAAAGCAAGGGACTTGCTCCAGTACATGTCCAGCAATAGTGAGCGCGGGTTCAGGCACCTGCCCTTCCTGGAGCAGTGTTTTACAGTTTCCCGGAGTGAAGTATAAGCCGTACTTAGTCGCCTCCTTCGGTAAGCGGTCCAAAGTGCTCTAGATGGTTTTTGGATCGTCCCCAGCAAGGTGATATCATCGGCGTAGTCCAAGTCCGTGACTCTGTCTCCAGGGAGGAGCTCAACACCGCAGTTCTGGACACCTTCCAGTGCTCCTTGAACGATATCTTCGATGGCGAAATTGGAGAGGAAAGGTGAAACAGGGCAACCTTGGCGAACACCGTTGGTCACAGCAAACGAAAATGCGAGCGTGCCGTAAGCCCTGACTTTGCCTTACGTGGGATTGTAACGTACTTTCAGGATGGTTACAAACTTGTCGGGTACACCTTTCTTCAGTAAACAATTCCACAACGCAGATTTATCTACTGAATCAAATGCCGCTCGCATGTCTAAGACCACTACGATTGTTGTCTGCCGATGGATATGACGGAGTGCGAGAAGTTGGCGTAGCGTGAAGATTTAGTCGATGCAACCGCGGCCTTGACCAAATCCGGTTTGTTCTTCTCGGGAAAACTCCACTCTAGTCGTTGAAAGCCTGCGAAGTAGGACCGACACGAAGATTTTGGATGCGACAGAGATCAACGAGCTTCCGCGTTAGTTACAGCAATCGTCGTGGGAGCTTTTCTTTGTATCGGATCAATGACCGATTCTCCGCATGAGTTCGGAGCCTTCTCCTCAGTCCAAACTTTCGTGAACAGCGATAGGATTTCACTGACAAGTACACTCCCGTCATCTTTGAATAGAGCCGGTGGTACGCTGTCGGAGCCAGGAGCCTTGTGACGTTTCAAAGATTGGACTGCATCTCGGCTCTCTGCTTTAGTTAGGGGACCTGTTGATGATGGAGAGCGCCATGTGACTTACTGGCGTCCAGGATGACGAAAGGTCGTGCCGGAGAGAAAAAGCTGATGATCAGCACACAGACTCAGCAGTCTCTCTCCGTTGTCTGAGCGGACATCATCATGTCCATGCGATCCACCGAGGTGGCGCTTACATTGCAGCAGCCGGCCGACACGTGCATTGAAGTCTCTTGCCAAAACAATGATGTGTTTTAGGAGCCCTTAGGAGCAGCTCAGGAAGGTTTTTGTGTAACTGGTCCTTGACTGTGTCAGAGCTACAGTCAGTGGGCGCGACTCGATGTCTGCGAACTTTACAAGAGCCATGGAGCCTCATCGCACAAAGGCGACTATTGATCGGAATGCAATCAATCAGAGCAGCCCCGGCGCTAGCATTGAGGGCGATTCCAACACCAGCTTGCCCAAATGCGGTAGACTCGGCGTTACCAGAGAGGCGGAGATGGAAGCGGGTGCGTGGGCGGAGCGGTGACGCCAACATGTAGACCTAGTTAGAGTCTTGGAGTCGCGTTTCACGCAGGCAGCAGACATCAATTTCAAGGGTGTCTAGCGTGCGTGCAAGTCCAGATTGATGACCGATCTGCGGTAGTGTGCGGACGTTGAAGGCTACAAGTGTGAACTGCGTTCCGGGTTGCAAGAGCGAAGATGGGAGAATTCGGGACTGGCAGCTCGCCGTGGAGCACTGTGTGGTTGAGTTGACAGATGTCATGGGAACAGGTTCATCGGTGGAGGTGGGGTTGATCGCCATAGAGGAATCAGGTAAAAATGGGTATGAATGGTACAATTTAAGGGTAGGTAAAATGGTGGCATGTGCTTGTGAAGTTGGCATAATAGCATGAGTGAATAGCATCGTAGCAGCAAGAGAGCGTGTGAATGGTTGTAGTTGTAAGTTCAGGGTTCGTCACTAGGCAAGATATTATCCCGTTGCCTAGGC
The DNA here is from genome assembly GCA_944474145.2 of Dicrocoelium dendriticum. Lineage (NCBI taxonomy): Eukaryota > Metazoa > Platyhelminthes > Trematoda > Plagiorchiida > Dicrocoeliidae > Dicrocoelium > Dicrocoelium dendriticum. Next base: position 100,554,702 of record OX104066.1, read on the forward strand.
TGAGCTAGGTAGGTTGTCTTAGGGGACCACCACCCCGAGCCTTTGGTCAAAGGGCCTAACCCACAAGGCAGCAAGGCGAGATGAGGGATTCGCACCCGTTGGGAGCCGGTTACTGGACACTCAGTTCATACGCCTTTCGGATGACGATAAATCATGCCAAGGGTCCAACACTCCCGAAGTCAGAGACAAGATCCGATGTTCGGATTGCTTGCTGGTGTACGTCTCCAAAGGAGAGAAGAGGCAGTGATTTTATTTAGTGACGAGTCACATCCGCCACGTCGCAGTGTTGTCACACGGACATTTATGGTTTCATAAGAAGAACGCATGCTAGGCGAAAACCCACCACGGCAGCGTGCTGCCTCTGCCCGTTAGCGCGCTATTTCAAAAATTCGGTTTCTTTTTGCCCACCTTTCGTGTAACACATGGTGCTGTATTTACTATCACGATATACTGGACCCCTACGTTACGTGGTTCTTTGTGTATTTCCTTGTCTCATTTGAGTACATCAGCCATTCGGACGGATGTTTCGTTGCCGCAACCACAGCAAGAATAATAAGAAGGAGACCTGGAGTAAAATTCAACTCTCCTAAGCAAGCATTCAGGGTCACAACACCTGTAATTTGTCAACAGCATATCGTCACAAACAGCTGACTACCCTGCAAAGATAAGGCGGTATCGGCGACACAACTTCCTTGCGGCTTTCACTGCTCTGCCCCATAATCAGCCATTACCTCGCAGATAACTCTTTAAACAGACAGTCAGATTAAGAGAGGACACCAGGCGCGCCATTGGTGCCGAATGCCATTCGCAAGGCATGTCACATGGACTCCAACCTAGAAGGCGAAACGAACCAACAACACCCAGTTTTGTAGTCAATGACTACATTTTTATCTGCGATGTCAACTTTTGCCCACTTCGGTCATTGTACCACCCTAAATCTGGTAAACAAAGCAAGGCCTTTCTCACTAAGCGGCGACCGGTCGTACCTAGGACATGCCCAGGTTAACGCAACTTATCCTTTGTTTTTGTTTGGTTCACTGCAACTAGATTACAAGCCGCATAGGTGAACTACCCATCCAGAAAAGCACCAGACGATTGGTTCGTCCTATTGGGACTCGTCAGTGGTGCGCATTCCCTCGGTCCCCTACGTGGATCAAACGCTTGACTGCTAATGACTTGCACCATTCGCCAGCAGCTTATGCAACTGAGCCATGGAGGACGATAGCCCACCCTCACGGATTTAAATCTAACTGCTATATAGCCCGACGCAATGTTGTTATTCTAAGCAAAGAGCCTGACTATCACCGTCTAGTGCTCGCTTACGCACACCACCTTTGATGACCCTTAATAATGAGAGCCCCTAGGTTATTGATCAGTTCAGTCATTTTGGCCGCCGCATCAGCAGTGTAGTACGAAACCCAGAGTTGCTTTCTTGAACCTGCGACATCTGTGGTGTCAGAAGTTGTTTCCCCTCCCTCTAAGTTGACTGCGTTCGCCGTTCGTTAAACGCTGTGATCGAAATTCCTAGAAAACTTCTCAATCTTCAAGTCTGTTGGTGACAATCTTGAAACATTTCACTCTGAAATCACGATCATGCTTTCTCACGGGATCTGTTTTCGACTGGGTGGATGTCATTTTGAAACACTTGTTCTGTGAATGGGTTGTGGCATGCAATCTCAACCGGAAATACCACTTACTTGGTATTGTGCACATTGATAACCTAAACGGATCATTACAACAGTACCGCACAAACACAAGCATTGTAGACCCTGTCCTTTACCGAGTGTGAAATGTCACGACGAAGATTCACAGATGCCTCAGTTTAACGAAAGCTTGTCGGGTTCTGAGGATATGGAGTAAAATCTGTCTTTCAAAAGTGCTGTCAGCGGAGACGCAACTCCCATGTAGATGAAGCTCTCCTCTTGTTTATGCTGTGCCTCTTCATGAATCAGCACTGGATTTGATGGATTCCAATCCAGGATTATAATTTTGCTCTTCGATGGAATTAAGGTCATGCCAAGCTACTTGAGTCCGTGATGAACGTTGCCCTTAACCATTGCACTGCTGCAGTCGGTTGGAGCGCTGGTGGAGATCACAAGTAAGCTGCGTACCTCTGTCGTACCTCACCATCGGCTATCATTCTGGAAGCAGTTGAGCAGTGAGGCATCAGGTTTAGCACTCAATGTGGTACCAACGCAGCTAAGCCGGCAACTGTGTCTGTGTCACCAGACAGGCGCAGGAAATATTTGGTTCGGAGATTAGCATGGGACGTCAATTTAATCACGGTACTGGAATGCTGTAGTCGAGTCTTAGAAAAATAACCAACCTCGATAGTGAGGGACTATAGGGTGTGCGATATGAGAGCCTGTTGCCCGATTTGTATAAATGCTCGAACGTTAAAGATATCGAGGTCGGAGGAGGGCCACTGGCCGGACTGTTGGACACCGATGAGGCTGACATGGGAAGTAGATTTAAAGGAAGTATTGACGAAGATTGGTTTGTGATGAATGTGCGTATGTATTGACAATCGCAGGAAGAGAACAGAAGGACGTAGTTATGGAATCCGTGGAACCTAAGGTACCATTTCGCTTAGGGTCTTTCAACACTCACCAGGCGGTGCTAGGCGTAATTTTGTGCTCCTTGGAAATTGCTGTACTTCGAAGCATGCGTGCAAGATAGCCGTATCCTACTGCATCTACGTCTACTTGACTTGTGTTTCAGCTACATAACGTACATACTTCACATGTCTGAGGTTACCGAATTACTGACTCGAGTTGTTTGCGGTGTCAGTCTAAATCGCAGCGTAGGTGCAGCTAATACCATTTCCATGTTAATTTGCTCGAGTGTCATTCGACCTCGGGACTGTTAGTTATTAAGAATTTAAGGTCGCAAAGAGATCTCTCTTCGATACTTCTCCTCAGATAAATACAGTGTTAAGAAGACCAAAGCAAAACAACGCGTATGTCAGAGAAGGCCGGACTGAGAATAGTTTAGTCGGGAGCATTTGAACGATGCTGCCAAACTCGATCGATAGTTGTCATTCAACTGAAGACAGGCGTTACAGCAGCCGATAACAAGGAAATCGCACTTGGCCGTCGCTGTTGTCTGACATGAGGAGTTGGAACTTGGCCATGTCAAGCATAGCGCCTGCACAAAGTCCTTTGCCTGCAGAACTCCGGCTGTATCATTCTGATGGCAATCGCCTCAACCGTCCTTAGGATGCGTTTTTTAAGTGTTTTGGGGTACTTGTTGGACACTGTGTAGAAGCATTTGAATGAATCGGCCTTCACTGGCATCCTGCGTTGTGTTGTTTTCTTATTCTTATAACTGTATTTGCCTGATGAGAAGCATCTAAAAGCAATTTCTTCTCAACCTAGAATGCTTATTTTGACTATCGTCTATGGGCGTTAATTACGAGTTGAAAAACTGTTTTTTATTGTCTATACATTAAGCATGTAACTTTGTTATCTTGAAAATAACTCAGGAGGAAAGGTACCGGCAGCAGACCGAGACGCGACATCACTTCTGTTATGAGGCAATGCTATAAGGAGAAAGAGGGTGTATCGTGATTAGTATTGTACATTTGGGATCTAATATGCGAGGTGAAGTGCTGCTGACTTAATTTATTCACCGATGCCTCTAAGCGTTAGTTAGAGGCAGACTATCCGTACCGTAGCTCAGTTTAGGCGACCTGAGCTGGTTCGATAGTCTCTCGTGCAATGTGGAAAATAATACATAAATCGTCAGCTGTACGGCGTAACGGTGCTTCGTTTCCGCGTGACTACCACCATTCGCGCTTGTGCTGATTATACCGCGATGACACCCGCCCCAAAACGGATTCGAACCGGTGACCTTTTGACTCGGCCACCAGCCGAGGTCAGGTCAGTGTTCAGGGACGAAACAGGCGTTCGCCTAAAAAACGTCCTGGTTCCTGTGCTGGTAAGCAAGCCAGGGCCCCCGACACTTCGCCGTCCACTTTTTCACTTCTGCAGAGACAAAATAGTAAGAACAGCCTCTCATAATTTCATGTAACTATTCATGACATGCTATCAGCCACAGGCTATTTGGTACCCAGTAATCAGTGAGATTCCGGAAACAGAGTAGACCAATTCATACATAGGCCCCTTTTAAAGGCTTCCATCATATTACATTCCACTGGTGCAAGGGGAAATAAATTCCAACTGCGTACTACGCGGTTAGTAAACAATATCAGTCGAATGTCCAGTCTGGACCTCTGTTTCAGAAGCTTTGGGTGGGGTCACCGCAATTGGTCCGACGTAGCTAGTTCAAAGGGATCGGTACGTTTAATGGCATTGAGACGCTTCATGATCTTGAATTTGTCTATCACCCCCCCCCTCTTAATCCGCAACATACAAATGCGAACAAGCTTAAGCAAGTCAGTCGGTCAGCATAAGATTTTTCTCGATATCCTTCAATCATTCTGCTGGCCAGTCTTTGTACCTTATCTAAGCAAGCGACATTCTTTTGTTGATGCGGTCCCCATGCCTGAACACAGTAGTCTAAGTGCAGTCGAACCACCGCTTTGTGTAAAGGGAGAAATACTTCAGGTCTAGTGGTACACAACGCTCTCCAAAGCGAAAAGCTCCTGTGGCACTCTGTTAGCACTGCGCCGAAGGCCTGAAGTTATCTACCACGACGATGGTCAAGTCCCTCACCTTGTCTACACACTGCAAAGTGAGGGACGCTGTGGATGTTTGCACCATAATCCCAACCTCACTTGGTGATAAGAGCTGATATTTGTCCGCGTTCGGTGGCAAGTGCCCTGATTCAGACCACTTTGCTACAGTGCTCAGATTTTTCGACACCGTATTCCTATCTCCCCTGAAGACGAGTTTTGCATCGTCAACAACAGGAGTTCTCGAGGAGTGGAACTAGATTATTTATAAACATAAGGAACAGCAACATGCTGCTAACAGAGCGCGACAGGAGCTTGTTCGTCTTAAGTGAGCTTTGCGTAATACTAAACCTTATATCTTTCCACCTTTATACAAAGCGGTGGTTCGGCTGCATTCAGGCTTGCGCACTGTATCTACGGAAGAAGGTCGATTACTTATGGGTTACGTTTACTTGAAACCATAAAGAGCGTGTGTTGCTTATCGTTGTTTGTTCTTATATCTCGTGCAGTAGTCCGGGTTATTTGGACAGGTGCATCTATTGGCAAAGTAACCTGTTGGACTGTATGATATGCTAGATGCATGGGGTCATGCGAATCACTTTGATGGTGTCAGGCGCAAAAGATCAGCGCGTTGCAGCGATTGGCAAATGTAGCTTAGTGAATTGTCCGGGTCTTGTCATTAGGGTACCGGAAAGTGAACAGTGTATGGGGCCGAAATGGAGGATCTGAACGAGCTCTGTCCTATTCGCAGCGACTTCAATCGGATTGTTTAATAGCGTGAATAGGAAATCAGATTTGCTTGCCCCACTATGATGTGTCACTTACAGGGCCACATCAGTGGTAGCAAACATCAGTTTCCTGTCCTCGTTTCGATATTCACTCTCGCTTGCTGCGAGCCGTGGGCTATAACGGATCAAGCCTGTCGAAGAATAGGCCCAGTCACTAGATCCGTGAAATTCTTTCGCACTATCTCTACCTTTCCGTTAACGTTTTTGCTACATAATCGTACTTTTTTAGGTTCTTTGGATTTTCCTTCCTTGTATTTTCCCCTACCGAGTGCCGTCTTCTCTTATTTCACGGTGGTTCGACCCACTGGGTCTACAACACTACAGCAGGAAGATCGTTGTTGCCAACCAGCCGAAATTGCTCTGCGATGTGGACCTAATTGATACCAAATTTTTCGGAATCCAGGGAACGACGAGTTTCCCTAGGTTCAAACTGGCCTTATTGCTGTCGGCTGCAGGTGGCACACCTCGCTATAGCATTGGTAATGGATGTACGTTTACTGATTTTCTGGGCAAAACACAAGTGCAAGCATCTGACCGTCAACCCGGAAAAGCGCTAGACGATCCTTTCGCCCTGTTGGGCTTCTTCAGTAGTACCCGTTCCCGCGGTTCCCTGCTGGAAATCAAACTCATGACCGCTGCCAGTAGCTTCTGCAACTGTGCCATCAGGAACGGAAGCAGATCGTCATAACTTCTAAGCTAACTGGGATATAACATAGCCTAGCCCAGACTACCAAAAAGGTTCCTACCATTGCAGATGACAGTGGCTGCCCTCCAGGCGTCCACTACACAGCCGCTGCATCCGCATAGCACCAGTGACGAGGCCCAATATGGCAAAGTGATCATACGGTACTTTTCCCGATTTGGAAACGGGTGCAGCTGGCATGTGAGCAGCTGGGACGAATCCGTAAAATGTCATCGAAAATCGTGTAACACTTAGTAATCAGTATAAAACGTTTGCCTCTATTCGCATCATGCTTTGGTTAACAGCGTTCGACCTGCAGCCTAGGGGTAACGAACTTGTCTTGTAATCTGACATCACGGGTTCGAGTCTGCGTGGTGATAGAGTGACACTCGCAGTAGCCTTAGCTCACGTGCGACCGGTGGTGGTTGCGCGGCAGCGAAGCGTCGCTACTGCGTACTGGCGTACTGCTGAGGCCCTTTTACATTAACAGTCCCAAGGTTGACCTGTGACGTTGATGAACATACAAACCAGGTCCACTGAAACGAACCATTTTCCATTCGCGTGCCTCCCAACCTTAACAGTTAGGGTCATCACTGGAAAGTATTTATGGTGTTGATAATTCTCACCTCATGTATCCACCTTTTGTAGTGTGACTGCTTGCAGCCACGTAGACTAGTGAATCTGGGCACAGGCGAAGCCGATCAGTATGCTGCTAACAGAAGTACCTGTTGCGTCATCGTCAGTGGCAAGCGCTGTATTCCGCTATGTATCAAAGAAGCCACTGAATGATAGTGGGTTTCTGCGACTGCAGCAAGGCATTGTCTGTGTGGTGTACCGGAATTCAATAGCGGTATTCTCATTCTGTCCCACTGTTGTTAGGGTAGTGAGTGTCACTGTGCGCACACGTTTGTTGCGTGTGATCCGTTTTCAGCAGCTGAGGGAACCGTACATCGTAGCGTCTGGACGCAACGCACTTAAAGTGAAAGAACACGGTGAAGAGCTGAACTCCGCATCAGAATAACAGGAAATTTCACCACCCATTTGGATAGTGTTGGTTCCCTTAACTCGAGGCGATTAAATCCACTAGGATGTTTTTAGTTTTTGGTGCATTCTAAAACTGCCACTCCAATCATATGAATTAGTCCAAAATTCCGTGGTAGCCTGTGATCGATGGGATTTGAGTTTTGACGGTCAGTCTAATCTGTGCGTCCCATCAGCCATATTGCTCATGCGAAACCCATTTCTGTTTGTCCAATTCCAAATAACCAGCTGAAGCTCGCGCGAAATCACCAGGCATCTCAGAATGGTCTTAGTAATTACACATATCCCACTTCGAGCACAAAGAGCTGTCCGTGCTTCCAGTTGTTACACCTGGATCCGCATTAATATACAGGATGAAACAGACAAGCAAAACACCTGCCCGCGAGCACCTTTCTGTTGACTTAATATGGAAGCGCATAGTAGCTGCATTTAACTATGTCCTAGAATCAGACACAAAGCGAAGGGTTCACATGTTACCAGGCTGTGTCCTGTTTGGGAGGCTAAGACCGTTCACGTGGTCGCAGCAACAGATGGTTTAGTGGAGAGAGGGGACGCAAAGAAGCTGGTTAAAAGTGAGTTCGAAGCAGCTACAATAATAGGAAACTACGTAGACTACATGTATGGTGTGGCCGAAACAACGTAAAGACAAGACTGACGAGGTCATTCGAAATGTTAACCTTTGTCAGTTTTCGTCTTCTTACGGTTGTGCTAAATGCAGTTCATCAGTGACATTTTAAGTAGTGATCAACCTGGTGTTCCTGGGATGTCAGTTTCATTATGTCTAAGTCTGGAGTCATCACTGGGTATACAAGCATATCGGTCATTCGTAGAGATTAAGACGACGCGTGCATGACTGGAGTATCAAATCAAAAGGATGAGCACTGTATTCCAGGCTACTGTACTTGAAGTAATCCTGTCTCCCAATAATAACATACATGCTCTCCAACGAGTCAAATGCGCCTACACTGTGCGACAGCAGAAAGCAGTCGGTGATCTGAACCAACACCACCGGGTTTTCATCAACTCAGGATTGCGCTTGAATGCCAGACACTAACTGGTATCCGTGACGTAATTTCGCATACTCCGGCGAGGCCTGAGTGTGAATGTCCGATAAGTAGGCGATGACTGCGATTGGCGTGGTAACCTCAACGTTAGAGTGAGGGTGGTAGGTTGAGGGGAACCGTCGTGGGCATTGGAAAACAAGTTCATGCGGCTTGGTGTGATCCGGTTGCTATGTGATCAGTAGTGATCTTTGGTTATGCCATCTCAGTTGCGTAACACACGCTCATTTTCTGAGTTAATTGCTTGTGCACCCCACTCTCATCAGACTCATTGAGCATATGGGGTCAGTGACCCAGTTTCGCTCACTTTTTTCACTTAGATACTGATATGATTAACGCATTGAATGTGTTCGTCTTCGTCACGCTCCTCCCATTGGTTGGAAATGAATCCTCGTTTGTCTTATAAAACGTCCTCGACTTTCCCTTGTCTCATCCGATTCGCGAAAGAGTGCCTTGTGAAATCTTGTCACTTTACTTGCGCTATCCCCTATTCGAACGGCTTCGTCGCGATCGGATTCGATCGATTCTCACCAGCCATCTCCGAGTCAACCGGATCAAGTAGTGGCAGATTCCAAGCACGACAAGAATTCCGAGCACTCCGATCAATTTAACATTATTTTTGCTCACACAACCCCACTTCAGCTATCCAAGCTTCAACCTCGTACCAAGAGTTGCTCTGTGAGCGACATTGCATTCCCTCCACAATCTATAGAGCACGCTGAAGCGTCACCGAAGTTACTGATGGAGTCTTCTTCCGGGAACGATGATGAACATAGTTCGGTCCACACAATGAGCACAGACCCGATGAGGGATGTCATGTTTGATTTTACCATGTCGCCCAGTGAAGGAAGTCCTCCCTCGTCCAGCGCCGCCAGTGCCAGCGCGTCACCTAAACGAGACATGGTGGACATAACCTCGAAACTGCCTCTGAAAGAACGCGAGTACGGAAGCGAAAACGATGACTTCGCTTTATCTCAGTCACCCAACGATGAATATACTAGTGAACCACAATTCGTGGACCACAATGGGAGAGAGGTTGAGGATCATGCTGAACAACAGACTCACTCCACAACCGGAGAGAAGGGGAGGGAAGGAGACCAAACTTACCCCAAGACAAAAGCACGGCCTGATCGCGTGAGACGTGTGAGTACAAATGAAAGTGCTGAGTATGGTGCACGAAAAATCGGCAAACGTGCTCCTGCTTCTGACCATCGATCCGCAGTGAGTGTATTCATGTGACACCACTGTTTGTTGTACCCTTTCTAAGTTAATAATGACATGCGTTTTGCAATAGATACAGTGAAGTGTTGAGTGTGCTGTCCTAAATGGAGCATAATTTTGATCCCGGAATTGTTCAGAAAATATCCATTGGTGTGGTTATCGAACAATGTCTAAATTTGCCCACGTACATGGCCTCAGACCTTGGACTTCGGTACGAGATTCGTACGGTTATTGTGAGGTTTTCTTGTTGATGGTCGTAAGATCAGTGATGAGTCAGAAAGTATCCGGATTAAGTAATCGAGGTGTAATTCGCCATACTAACGATATTGTGCATAAAACCACTTGTATGCATTATATCTTGTTAACATATGAGATGCTGGACGCAATGATACGATTAAGTTAATTGCATGGAATCTGATCGGCTGCCGTTCGGTTGTTGCGTTAAGACTAGCTACTGACCAGAGGCTATTTTGCTAGGCATCACTACGCCGACGATGAGTCTTCGGTGAGTTACATGAACTCAATTTTTACTTAGACGGCCATTTTCCAATCGGCTTCGCATATCCTGTCTGGAATGTGCGCACTGCCGCGATAAATCTATTGGTAGGCTTATGTGTTCTTGTACATTCTTCGGTTGCTGTCTTTCATGTTCCATAACCCACAGAGCGATTCTGATGGTCTCACACATTTACCTATTTGGACGAAGTCTTTTTGGGTCTTATCGTTGAACTCTGATTCGTGTTATGTCGGCCTGAAGGAGCCCATCCGGTTGCACCGATGACCATTGACACAGCTCTAAGAGACACAACTCAACTAACGCAGTGGTTCGCGTTCCATGCCGAATACTCTCTCTTTTAATGGTAAGACACCAACCAGCCAGGCAGCCAACCAACACAAGAACCGATTACTTTCAGACATTTTTAGCCACCTTATTAACTACAAATCCTGTTGTGTGGTTGTTGTTGTTCCTGTGTCTATGTCACTTACTGGGTCCTTCGTTTTCGATTGTTGTCTACTTATACATCTCCATCTTGTACTATCGTTGATGTATTAGGGGGCAAGTAGGTCGAACATGCATCGTCTCAGCAAGTGTAGGCGAACCGCTCCCGCATCAGCAACAGTGAGTCACGCGAAGGAAACTAAGTTAACGCCTCTCTTGCCCAACCTCACCACCCTATCGCATACTCACGTAATTAAAGTGTTGGCTAAAATGCTTTCGACCATCATTACGTTTCTTTCCATCACTTAGGTCTCTGAGAAATCACCCACGCCGAATTTGGATTCACCTCATTACCCTCGATCACCAGTGGTTCCCACGACTACATCCACGGGCGTTATCGGAACAGCCACGGCATCCGTTGGTTCGAAAGGTGGTCAGCCGGCGGTGGCACAACCGACGCGACTGGCGCCATCACAGCGACGCTTCGGTGGCCCGTTTTTTCCAATCCCCGGGTTTGATGAGATGGATTCGGAGACCAGGTGCATCGTAAGTCCATATATGCCCGAACACGAGCTTGATGTGTGTCAGTTGTTTCTTATCTATCACAATTTTTGATGGAGCCTAACGTCGTTCGAGAAAAAGTGAAAGAAACGTATTAGTACGATTGCGGTAAGTAGTACCAACGCTTCGCGGACGCGCAACCAACAACAGTCGTGCGTAAACTAAGCATACTGCGACGGTCGCCCGGTCCCCTACGTAGGCTCGAGCCCGCAGCTTCGGTTTACAAGACAGGATAATGATCCTTTAGGCCACGGGCCGGCTTATGCTATGGTGGTATTGTGCTATTTCTTTAATAATCCACGTTTGCATTTGTATTTATGTCGTGCTGTATCGCTGTAAGTTTGTGTGTTCCGGCTGTTAGTCCACCCGTCCTGGGTGCATAAAGCACTTTTTTGAATTGACTTAGCTTGACTCATTTCCTGACTATCTAATGGACCAGCCGAACTGAGTACTATGATGTGAAATCATGTTTATAATTGGTTTAGCATTTCAAGCGTATCTCATCTTTCATTCTTAGCGGTGAGTTTGTCCGATCGGCGATCATGAACAGCGCGCACTCCTTTCGAGTTACCCATGATTCCTAGCGGCATCCTTCCAGCTCAGAATGTTGAGAATCGGCTGCTGCACAATAAGTGACAGTGGAGGCCGGTGCAATGAATTAGTTAACTGTGTGATGGTATGGCTCTTCTTCCATCTTCATGCTGGATACTGGCCTGGATAGAGCATCGTAAACTCCCGCGATTTGGCTTTCCAAACTATACTGTTCTATATCTTTTCTAAAACATTGCTTGTTCAGATGATCGTTGAATTAAAAGGAGTATTGTGATTAATGTCTCGTCAAACGCTCGGATAATTTCACAATTTTACGGCGCAAATCACAGGGCCCGTTGCTTAGCTATATCTTCCGTATTCGAGGCAAAGTTGAAGTTGTGCGGATAGGCATATCATGATACTGCAGATGTCTACCTTTCTTCCTTTTCACTAGATTCTCTTAGACCACTACAGATTTCTCTCTGGAGCTCACCGCTTAACTGACGATAGCTGCAACACCACTTGGCGTTTTCCTGTAACTGACCAGCAATGGACCCAAATTGATCACATTGCCATAAGTTACAGGTGTCTTGGTTCCATCCTGGGTTGTCGCTCGTTCTGGAATACCTGCGTCGACTCTTATCATGCCATCGTACGCTGTCGTTTCTTTATGCATTTTACCGGGAGGCGCACCAAGCGTCTGCCCCGATTGGTGACTGAGGAATTCTCTCAGCTCTCTATCAGGCAAGCCTATCAATACGCACTGCGTACAGAACTTTCGCTCTCTTTTTCTAATGACACTGAGCTTCAGTGGAATAGGATCTCGGCCGCCATGCACGATGCAGGAACTTCTGCTTGTGTCACTGTCAATCGTCACCACACCAGTCACTGGATATATGAGAGGTCAATGAACCTGTTAGAATCCAGTAGAAACCTCTCGGCTGACTCTGAGCACAGTGCAATCAGACGCGAACTAAAGCAGAGCCTAAGCGCGGGTGCACTTATACACAATAAGGAGCGCTGTATGGCTCGTTGGGTGGAACACGTTCAACGTCGGTTCAGTTGGCGCCCTGCTCCCGGACCTCTTCCTACTCGGGTGATTCAGGACGAGCCATGGCCGGTTAGTTTTGAGGATCCAACAGAGGCTGAGGTCCGAACCGTGATCACAGCCCTCTATGGTTTTCGTGCTGCTGGCTCGGATTCCCTCCTACCGGCACTATTTAAGGATGGAGGTGAGGTCCTCTGCATGATCATGACTGCATGAGATCTGACTGTTGAAAGTGAATAAAGCCGCAGGAGCAGATAGACTTCCTCCAACCGTCTTCAAATTCGGATGAACAGCTCTCATGGATGGTTTGCACAACTTACTAGTGAAGTTGTGTGAGCAAGAGACTGTCCCAACAATCTGGAGTCGCTCTTCCATAGTCCCATTTTTCAAAAAGGGCTCACTTTCGGAATGCGGCAATCTTATTGCAATCAGTTTGATCCAAATTGCCTAAATTGCGTGCTTTTCTGTGGCATTCTTACGGCCAATGAACTAAGCCCTTGCTATTCGTTGCCTGCATCCGCTGGCGTGTCAGTAACCCGCTCACCCAGTCATCGAATGGCCAGTGCTTTGTACAACATGCCGGTTAGAATACAGTTTGCCATCCGTGTGCCTAATGTGTTTTGCTTTGTGATACTACGGTTAAGAGCAGTCACTGAGCGTTAGTTCCGCAATTGCCAACCTATGACACTGTCGTTTTCCACAAACCGGTTGGCATCCATGAAGGCGAGATTCGCTAGGAGCAAGTCGGGTTTCGTCGAAATCGAGGCTGCATTGATCACATCTTCACTTTACGCCGGTTGGTGGGACTGCCATATTTTTGGCGACCCACTGTAGTCTGGTTTCTTAACATCAAAGGTGTCTTCGATTCGGTTGATCGGTGTACCCCTTGTGACTGTTGTGTATTGCGCCGCTATAGCTGAGGTGTGTTTCTCACCCTCTGCTGACATGTATTTGTGGTGCTAATGATGAGTACGCGCTTCACACCTTGGAATTGCCAAGTGTCGTTGCTGAACAACTAGCCACTTGGTGCCCCCTGACTCTTGAGTGCGAGGAACTGAAATTGGCAGACCAGTTCACCTGTCTTTCCAAACACATTGGCGTGCCTGCTGAAATTAGTTCATGCATTGTAAAGCCAGAAGTGCCTTCACAAAGGTGCGACATCTGTGGCGTCAGCAGTAGTTTCCCTCGGTCTGAAAGGCCTCAACAAAGCCGTCTTATTTTATAGAAGTGCAATCTTAACATTTGCGATACCTTCAAGATTTTAAACACCGTTACCTATGGGGCATTGCTAGTGCCGGATGGTACCAATGTGTCTACCAGGATTATATGTGCAGACTAGTTCTACGCGGCGACTACTTGTGCTTCTTTCGAACCGTAAATAGGTTTCATCGACTCGATCACGGAGTCCCGTTCATCAAAACGTACGCAGTGCTTCGCGATAGCCTTGAAGTGATTGCAACCATTCCTGAGGACGTGTTCCTATATATTCCGTTCAAAGACGATGTTCCCATTAATCTGCTGAGCAGACACTTTTTCAATGCACTGGCCCGAACTTTCCCTGCCGCCTACCCAAACAATTTTGCAGAAACCCCTCAAAGACAGACTTCCGGTTCAGCCTCAATCCTACATTCTACATCAGTTTACTTGCACCTGTGGTGTGAGGTACGTTGGACTCAACCAGGCGTTTGTCTAAAAGCGTGGAGGAGCACTGCACAGCGGCTTTGCGGAAAGGCATCGTCAGTCGCACCAACAGTTCCATCCTGGAACATCTAGTCGAAAGCGGACGCCAAATTAGTATCGCTGATGATTTAAAAACTGTTTATGCCATGCCGGAACGATATCCGAACGGCCTTAGGAAACAAATCTTACGGACGGCCGAAGTGATCGTGAGTAAGATAACACAACCAAAAGTCAGTGTAAGCGGGGATATGTTTTCGGTATTTCTTCATCAGGCTTTTACAATCACATGAAATGTAAAATTTTGTATACTGACCCAATGGGTCGTCAGTCAGCCAAATTGATCCTAGTGCGCTATGACAAACCGTCGGTTAGGTTCCAGTTATAGTCGTACGCGCGCACAGGTCAACTGCAGTCCGTCCTGGCCAAGGTAGACTCAACGCGTGAGTGAACCATTTCTGTGTGCACAGTTCTGATTCGTACAGCCGAATGACGATGGCTTCTGCGGCGTCTAATATCCGTTTACGGAAATACTTTGATCGATTTTCTGGGGCCTGATAGATTACTTTGAACGAATCAGCCGACTTGGTGGTGTGACCCGTATCCGCAAGATGCGTGGCGATGGCAGAGTTGGTGACCTTTTGACCTCCATTTCCGAGCCAGGCCGGATGGTGTTCCCTCACCCTTTCGCATAAGCGTCTTGTCGTACGACCAACGTAGCCTGCTCCACAGGAACAAGTAAAGGAATAAACAAACATTGATTTGGTGTGGACAGGCAGCTTATCCTTGAGGTTTAGTCTCACCATTGGGCTACTGGTGAACCGGATTTGCAGTATCGCCGCTGGGAAGGTATTCCTGAGTGTGGACGAAAGACCACAGGATAGATTCTCTGATACTATTTCCCCTTTGTAAGACAGTTGCAGGAAAATAGGTTTCCGTTCCGCCGTCCGGACCGTAGGTGCCTCCCTGTTTCGCCCTATATTGGCGTTAATAAAATCCTCTGAGTAGCCATTCTCTTTAAGCGTCGATCGTATTAGCTGCAACTCTTCGAAAAGGGTATCCTTCGAGCAGATTCTTTCGGCCCGGTTCACGAGACTGAGGACCAAGTTTCTCTTAATCGGAAGCGGCACAAAGCTATGGAAGTTTGTGTACTGTCCATTCCAAGTGCACTTTCGGGAAACGCTAGGTTGTACCGTACCACCATCAAGTCTTTGTAGAGCTACATCAAGGAAATGAAAAGCGCCGTTTTCTTCTACCTCGTAGGTGAATTGTATAGCCTTGTGAGCCTGGTTAAATACGCTGGTGAACTTCTCGATGTTACCAGAGATGTCATCTACGTAACGGTGGTATAACGTGAGGCTACTGATGACAGTTTTAAATTTACCCTGTTCCAATATACGCATGAAAACATCAGCGAGGAATGGTCCTAGCAAAGTTACTTACTTCACTCACAAAGACAATAATGAAAAGAGAGAGTCACAACGACTTTCCCGACAGAACCTGAGAAATACGTTAAAAATCTGTCTGGTTTCCTGCTTGATCGCACCACTATTGAAGTCTTATCATTGGGTCCACATTTCTGCCTCCCTACTAGCAAGCATAAAAGATTGGCAATAGAGGCACAGTTCGAAAACTTCTACACACAGACTTCGCAACTGATCCCAACTTCTGAAGTGCATGCAGAAGAGCTGAACTCCCTGTTGATGCATGTCTGTTATCAATATCGGCGTGCATGGGTACCGCACAACCCACCAGTGAAACATGAGCATATGCAAGCACTGCAGCAACTACCTAGCAACGATCAAATTCTGCTTACCCGTCCAGACAAAGGCGCCGACATTATTATCCTAAACAGAGCAGACTAGCTCAACAAGATGGGTGAAATATTGGCAGATAATATGAAATTCTTGAAAATGATTGGTGAACAAAACAAAACAGATCTAAAATCAACTTGCATCTGTCTCAAAAAGCTTAAGAAAGGTGGTTATATCAGTGAATCGGTCTATGAAAATCTACGCCCCGTGGTCACGGTTATTCCAAGGCTTTATGGCCTTCCCAAATCCCACAAGCTTAACTGTCCTCTTCGCCCGGTTTTGGGCATGAGAAACTCCCCGTACCACACGATTGCTCGTTGGTTGGTGGAACTTCTTGAGGCTGTGCGTAGACGAGTCGCTGTACATACCCTAAAGGACACTTTTGCATTTGTAGATGCCGTGCGTGATGTTAACGTCACGAACCAAACTATGTGCTCTCTAGACTCACCTCACTGTTCACGAATGTGCTTTTATTTGAAACGATTGAGTTCATTTGCAACTTTGTTGACGAGAACCATCGTAATATTGGCATACCAACTCTGGCCCTGAAAGAATTACTGCTAAGATGTACATTTAACGTTCAGTTCCTATTCAGCGGGGATATACACCGGTAGCGCGACGGAGTTGCAATGGGATCTCCGCTAGGACCATTCGTCGCTGATGTTTTCATGAGTATGTTGGAACAGGGTAAATTTAAAACTGTCATCAGTAGCCTCACGTTATACCACCGTTACGTAGATGACATCTTCGTTCTACTTGACACCTCTGCTAACATCGAGAAGCTCACCAGCATATTTAACCAGGCTCACAAGGCTATACAATTCACCTACGAGGTAGAAGAAAACGGCGCTTTTCATTTTCTCGTTGTAATTCTACAAAGACTTGATGGTGGTGCAGTGCAACCTAGCGTTTACCGAAAGTACACTTGGAATGGACAGTACACAAACTGACTGACTCTGACCGGGTGATACACTTGGCATTTCACCAATCAACCAACATGTGCTCTGTCACCTGAGATAGACGGTTTTGTCGATCAAGTCGTTTGAGTTTCTGACTGCCGTGGTTCCCTTAAGCCATTTTTGCTTTATCAGCTGTTTGTGCTCTAACATTCTGTTTTATAATTGTAAATATCTGAAGAGATTTGTCGAAAGAAGTACTCTTCGCAAACTTGCGTTCTTTGTCCTTCTGTTGACGTTGATGATGAAGCTATTTGTGGGCTATTTTGTTGGCTTTTCAATTCCTTCTCGTCTACTCTCAGTCCCGGTTTCTTAAAATTATTAACTAATGGCTACTGAGGATACATTGGTCCGCATTCATATGTTGCATTGCTTCTTTCTCTCTATTTCATACAGCACTTGCAGGATCGTATGCATCGAATACTTGAAGCATGGCGATCGGCGAAACAATGCTTGAAAGACCTCGATCAGAGGACAAACCGCACTCGACGGCTTCGTATACGTCAGTCTACTACCGACGCACCACCGAACACTCCTTCGGTGAAACAAACTACTGAACCTGACGCCGCCACATGCTCAACAGATAATAATACTACAGAGGGTGTATGTTCTCCCCATTGCTTCCAGGTGCTGTGAAATGTATGACCCCATCCGTTGTATGCTGGTGTTGTGACCCCTTTATTCTCTCCTGTATAGTTGATGCTCACTAAAGCATCTCACGCTGTGTATTTTTTATGCTTTATATATGCTTATAGATTATACAAATTCGTTTTCTTATACCCTGTTTTCGATCCACCTCGGTTGTTATTGTTAGGTGATAGTATGTTACCGACTGCCGGCTTGCGAGCTCCATAATTTCGCACTCGGGGCTCGCACCAGATCTGCCATACATCTCACATGGACGTACAATGAAGCGCGATCACATTCTACATGTTTTCAATGCAGGGTGGCCACACATCTGCGTCGTACATTCTCACCAAATGGATTATTCCAATGTACGTCCTACCATTGTTCTGCGGGTGATGTGATACGCCGCCGACCACTTGCGAGGTCCTAATATATGAACCATTAGAAGCATCGTAATCATTCCGCTGATAATGGATCACCAAACGCGACACAACTTCCTTGATTGGTCGCTTCTAGTTGTGAGGAGAACGATTAGCATGTCAACTTACATCTACAGCATTTCTCTGCGCAGCATATGTGCTATCCACCAGCAATTCTGAGTGAGCTATTGACTCCTATTCAGAGGCCATTTCAAGGTGTTGTGGGTGCTGTGGTAGTGAATGCCATGTGGAACCGTCGTCCGCAAGTCGACCGGCCAATCGAAGCTGTCGCGTAATGTGACACGCTGAATACGACATTGGGTTCGTGCGTCGCAAGCAATGACTTTGGCAAACTAAGACGTCATATGGGCAACAAGCGTATGCCTGGAATCTGTGAACTTCATCAGGCATACAAGCGCGTATTCGTCTCACAGACTATTATCAGCTGATGTTGAGGAAATAGAGCGATCTCCGAGCAAACTACTTGACAGCTATTCGTCAGTAGATAATAAGTGTCTCGCGATTGAATGAGTATTGAACAAATGGTAGGTCTATTTGATGGATTAGCAGTTCCTTCACGAAGCACATGAAGTGCTAGATAAGCGGTTCTCTCTGATCGCGTGTTGTCGACAAGTTGTGAGCTGCTTGACCCTTAATGTTGGCTTGGAACACTTAGGTCGTATACTAGACCCCCTTCATCTTCTATGATCCCTCATTCGATCGGTCATTACGGATGTACGTCAGCGGTGTACCAATTCTCCGAGGTAAGCGTGGGTAGCGCGTCTCCTCCATTATGATTTGATGATGAACCACATTCCGAGACTTGATTGTCACGCACGACAGACGCGCCCGACCAATCAAGCGTTGATTTCGAAGCCAGTGATTCATGGATGGACTGGGATGCGGGAGAGCGATGTGGCCAATTTGTGTCCACGGCTGGTCAGGAGATGGCGGTCTCCAAGTCGCGCGTTGCCGCCATGATCCGTGAAAGCTAATGCTCGTAAGAAAGGGACCGTGATCGGCGCAAAGCTGAAGTTGTCTGTTCCGCGATTGCCGTGGCCGTGTTGACCACCGGGTCCACGTTCGTCAAGTTCAAGTTTACCGACCTGCGCGTTCAATTCCTCGGCGAGCACCACGATGTCAATACGGTGCTTCTTACGTAGAACGTCAGCCAGTTGACCATAGAACTCGTCCTTAACTGACTCCGGACTGCAATCTGTGGGAGTGTGGGTGGTAAGGTAAAATGTGCTTTGGCAGGTTCAGCCGCCAGCACCTAGGCCGAGGGAGTAGTTCCATAGAGTGAGAGCAGTTAGAGCGAGAGCGAGCGAAGAGTTGTCGAAACATGGATCCATAGGTTGTGTGGGCATGGTGCTTCCCGGTTGCCCAGTCCAAGGAAGAGTGTCGACTTAGGGGACACCACCCGGAGCATTGGATCATGAAAGACCTAATCCGCAAGGCAGTGGGGCGTTTGAGGTATACCGCGAACCGTTGGGAGTCGGCTATCTAGTTGAGGAGAAAATGGCTTCCGAGTAGAGCCAAACTACTCGGGGCGCCTGAGTGAAGCAACAAGGAGGTCAGGATTCCCTGAAATATCGAGCTCGCCGCGAAACACGAAGCCCGTTGATAACCAGGTGGTTCATATGGCTTCATAGAAGCCGGTGGCCATCGAGATTGTTCATCCGCCCTCCATTAAGTACTCACTTCTGTGGCCAGAAGTAACTGGTCGGTCACATTGGCTTTGACACAGCGTCTTACGAGCACTTGTGGTATTTAATGAGGAACCAGTTGACCAGCCCAGAGCCCCCCCACGCACTAGGACGTTGCCGCTGATGGTCCGCGACTGCTTATTCATGTCGTATGTGAACAGCCAAGACTTACTCACAATTACCTTCGCAAGGAAGACATTCCCCGATCCGCAAGCTGGGGACGCGCCCGGTGGCGTACAGCTCTGCCGAAGCAACCAGTGGTCGGTTTACTTCCGGGCATGGCAGAAGCAAGCTATTGCTGCACTCTAGACTCCTTGACAAAGGGCATCCAAGAATGTTAGAGGCCTCTTCCATCTACCCTACCAGCTTATACTGAAGTCCCTAGGAATGTGCAGCAGCCCACAACGGTACTTGCGAGGAGGCCTCAATGGTTTACCAGATCCTGATGAACCCGAACCACATTTATAGCTGGCCGCGGAAACCGAATCGTCACACCAAATTAAGAGATTATTATTTAAAGCTGACAATACGGTATTACCGGCCGTAATAACGTCGAAGTCACTTCTTGCTTCGCGTGTGTCAGCCTTGGAACTCTCTCCCAACCTATGTTGTTTCTCTCCAAAATCTGACGATATTAATAAAACGACTGGACGAAACATTGTCCCATTCGCATTTCATTTTACAACTGATGTTAGACAACATGTTGCATAGCGCAACCAAACGGTGTGTTTGCGAATTTCTAACTAGGTGGATTTGTACTTATTATCGTGAACATTTCGGCTGTTTTATACATGGCTCACAGCGAGCACCATGATAAGTACAACAAAGCTCGTTTCAATTTATCATAATGTTTTCGTTTCTCAATTCTTTCCATCCCACGGAACTTGCTAAGCTTTGCTTTTTTCACCCCCTAATGCGCCATCGTTCCATCGTCACAAATTTGTCAGACACAGCTTTCCTAACTAAATTGTTTCATAAAGCAGGCCTATCTGCTGATGCCAAAAGCCGTCTAGATGTTGAAGAACGCCGCGATTGTTGGCTGTCGGTAGACGTGGCGGAGTTGGTGGAGTGGACGGAGAGTGAAGATTTGGTCGATGCAACATCAGCCATGACGAAAACTGGCCTCTTCCTCTCTCCAACCCACTGTAGTCACTGAAATCCCGCGAATTGAAAAAGGCACCAAAATTTTGTACGCAATATATACCATCGAATTTCCCCGTACATTAACGCAATCGTCGCGGGAACATTTCTTGTGGATTAGGACGAGTGTCCCTTCCAAAAGTTGCGAACTTTCTCATCAGTCTAAACTATTGCGAGCTGTGAGCGTTTCGTTGACAAGTGCGTCGCTGTCATGTGTTAATAGAGCCGGGAGAGGCTGTCAGGATCGGAAGCTTTATGACGTTGCAAAGGTGCGTTGTGCCTCGGAACATCGCTTCGGTAGGAGAATTTGCGGTGACAAAACAAGTACCGTCCAGTGGAAATGGAGGTATCACAAATTGCTGTGCTGCGTTTTTAAGTTAGAATGCAATTTCAAGAGTGATTCAAGTGCTTTCATAAGTTAGTGATTTTCCTGGCTTATACCTTGCACTCTGTCTAGCTGATAACGTGGGAATTGTAGCCAGTGGTCTTGATGAGACGAAATGAATACTGCAGTTTCCCATCTGTGCAGCGACTTCTAACTCAGCAACTCGTTTTGACCACCAAGATTCATGATCGGAGCGAGGAATTGCGTTCAGGTATTGAGAAATAGACCGGCAGGATTCGTTGTGTTCTTCAACACTAAACACACCCCGTCGAGGATGTTAAGTGGAAGTCGTGCATCGCCAATACCACGCAGTAGCTGGCTCGCGCTTAGCAGCATTCAAGCGGAACTGATCAGTCACCGAATGCCACTCGTAATTCTTTGCGACCCTGTCGACCTGCGCGCCTGCGTAACACACACCGATCAACACTGCCACATCGGCTGCTGGTCCCGCGTTCACGTGACTTTATTTTGCCCACATCGCCTGTCCGAGCGGTGCGCACAACCGATCAGTCGAAAAAGTACATAACATCAACCAGCCCACTGGATCAGGTAACGACACCGTACTCAAACATGACTGCTTCCACTCCTCCAACCATGGGCGCTTTACCTGAAGATTCAACCATGACACCGATAGATCAGAGCCGGAGGCAATCCAATGCATATAATACTCAGGTAACGTACGCATCGATTGCGTCGACAAATATATTGAGCGTCACACGTAGGTCTATATTCTTTACCTTGCACATCTAGGGCGACACTGTTTTCGGCGTCAACTCCATTGGTGCCTTCTAAACAGCCCAAATTACCAGCAACAACTTTAAAGCCAACATTCGCTAGACAAAACCACGCTTCATTAACTCTCTTGTTCAGCAATGTTCCTGAGTCCAAATCTGGCACAATGAAAAGTAATTTGCAAGGCGATCACAACCAGTGGAGTTCCATCTATGATGCGATTGGTAATCGGGTTGAGCCTACTATGCTGAGATGCCTAGCGAGCCACTGGACCCTAGTGTAAACTGGTGAACCTCGAATTCTTCGAATAACACTAAACTCAGCGGACGAGACAGAGGCTGTCCTGCTCTCAGCACTTCATCTTTGCAATTAGCCGAACGGAGTGCGCATATTACCCGACCTCTCATGGAAAGATCGCCCAACGGAAGCAGATGACCAACGCCGCATTCGTAATAGCGGTAGCGTGAAAACCAAATTTGTTCATGATGTTCTCGAGCTTCTGGATTCTCCTGATCGCGATACGCAAACACATGACCGCGAGCAGTGGTGCTGCATCCGCGAGGCACTCTCTGGACAATGTTACTGCCAAATCCTTGACAAGAGTTCCGTCATCACCTAACTACAAGGGCTACGGTCCAAGACTAGTGAAAGTAGTATTATGATCCTAGGGAATGACGCAAGTTCTATTGCGTAAGTGGTCAAAGTTTCGAACCAGCTTGACAACCGTGATCTGGCTAAAGGCAGCAGGGGCACGGCCACGAGTCATAAGCCATTCGATGGAACTTGCAAACACCGTAAATTCTTTATCTGCACATAGACCGACACAACAGCACCCACAACACACAACAGGACAGAGCGTAACTCGAGCAAAACTTCTGTTCAGGAACGCTCAACGATGCCATGCAACTTGACTGGAATTCATAAACTAAAAAACGTTCAAAGGCTGGCCACCTAACGGTCAGCTTAAAAACAAACACAACTGACA
The DNA here is from genome assembly GCA_944474145.2 of Dicrocoelium dendriticum. Taxonomy (NCBI): domain Eukaryota; kingdom Metazoa; phylum Platyhelminthes; class Trematoda; order Plagiorchiida; family Dicrocoeliidae; genus Dicrocoelium; species Dicrocoelium dendriticum. The sequence goes on from OX104066.1 coordinate 100,577,652, forward strand.
TCCACCACCGCAATCCTAACAACAAAAACACTATCTTGTATGTATACAAACGCCCAAGGTCTAAAAGTTGACCGAACTTAGAAAAGTCCGCCACTCACAACCGAGGGAGCTCGTCATTTTTGCAGAGATTTGGTTAAACCTTGAAATTACCGATTCTAAGCTCAATTTACCCGGTTTGTCGCTGCTTCAGAACGATAGAACTGGAAGAGATGGTGATGTGATTCTGTATCATAACACAGACCTCCGATCTCAAGCTATCGATCGTCCGGAAATCTGCGCCCCTATATCGCTTTGGTTTCGCATACGATTGCGGAACAATGCCACATCTACTAGCCGTGTTACCGCCCACCAAACTCTACATCCGAAATTGACTTAAAACGGAACCACCTTTGCGTTTGCTTTGAACAAATCCTACACCCACCTTCGTATTGCATGACATGAAACACCATCAACCGATGATGCGCAGTTTAAAGCCTGTTTGCAAGAGCTAATTGCTAGCCCCCCCCCTGTACAACCACGTAATCTCCCCCATCAGATTTCGAACTGCTAACAAGCCGTCGGTACTGGATCTTGTGCTCACTAATGAAGAACTCATGATCGACGGGATAGTTACAAGCACGCCACTGGGTCGCAGTGACCATGGAACTCTATTCTTTGGCTATATATACTATGCGGAATATCCCGAGAAGGAGGATGATAAAGTGCATACTGTCACGCACTATAAGGTATTATCTACGCTTGTTAAGGATACATCTTGGACTTTCATAAAGGAATGCCTCCAGACGTTGCCTGGGAAACGTTTACAAGAACGTTTAGTGCACTGGTAGCGCACGCATCTGAACAGAAGTCTTCCAACTTAAAAACGATTAAGTCGTTTCTGAGGAGCAGAACATGTAAATGTATGTCCCTGGGGGATTTGACATTGCGAGCACACAAGGACTGCTCGAATGCCGAAATCTGGACTGCATACGTGACACATCGCAACTTCTGTGTGAAATTGGCCCTCGAGGACAAGGCCACGCAACAGCAGAAGTTAATGAAACGATTCTGCATGAACCGCAAACTTCTATACAGGCACGTTAACGGCCTTCGAAAGGTGAAGCGCGGGATTTCAGCACTAATCACGGCTGATGGATGCATGTGGTCGGCAACGGAAGCAGCCGATCTCCCACGGCTTCATTACTCCCAAGCTTTCCAGCAGATAACGAGCCCAAATGTTATCGTTTCTATTACTCCACCGTCGGGTTTATACAACATCACTTTCATTGCGGAAGCTGTGTTGATGAAATTGTTATCCTTGCGTATCCACAGTTCTCCTGGAGTTGGCAACTTTCGACCGAAGGTTCTGCAGGCAGTAGCTAGTGATCTTGCAGAACCACTGGCCGTTTTTTATCAGCGATGTCTAAAGAAAAACCATATTCCATTAATATGGAAGCGAGGGGTCATCACTACTATTCATAAAGGAGGTAGCAGCACTGACCCTACCAACTACCGTCCAATAACACTACTTCCTGTACTATCCCAAGTTATGGAATCAGTCGACGCGGACGCGCTAAGGCAGTATCTGGAGGGCCACAACTTAATAGCCCCAGAGGAACATGACTTCCTTCGAAAGTGTTAATGTACTACTAACCTATTAATTAAACGTAATAGCTGCACTGAAGCCATTGATGGTGGAGCAGGAGTTGATGTCATCTATCTGGACTTCTCAAAAGCGTTTGATCGCTTAGACCACCGAATTCTTCTTCATAAGTTTAGGAACTACGGCATTGACGACCCAGTCTTGAGTTGGATAAACAATTTTCTACACGAACGTCGGTTGGAGGCGAGAGTCCGGGAACCTCTGTCTGATGCCATTGATGTGGAGTGGGGTGTACCACAAGGCTCGGTAGGTGGGTCTCGTCTATGTTTAGTGTATATTAACGATTTGACGAGATCAATTGCTTTCAATTTCCTATTTTTCGCGGATGATATCAAGATATGTCGAGTGATCAGAGGACCGAACGATCACGACCAGCTTTAATGAGATCTGAATACGGTGTCGAATTGGTCAGTTCAAAAGGCCCTACCATTCAACCTAGACAAATGTCGTGTTGTGCATTTGCGCCATAGACATGACTACACGTCTTGGCTCGGGGCACACGGATTGCAAACCAGCTCCCAGGGACGTGACCTTGGTGTGCTCGTACAGAGTGATTACTGTTCAAAACAGGCTGAGATCGCTGCGAAAAGAAGCAACCAGCACGTTGGCATGCTACGAAGGGCATTCGGGCGATTTTACCCATCAAACTTCTCAATGATGCACGATTCTTACGTGCGCCCGCACGTTGAATACGCTATCCTATCTTGCCAACCTTGGTCTAAGCGCGATCTAGAGGCATTAGAGGCACCACAACGAATAGCAGCAAAGAATGCCATTGGCCTGCGCTATCACACTTACCACCAAAGGCTAAAGTTGTTGGGAATTTTCAGCGGATGCTATCGAAGGCTGCGCGGAGATCTCATATTAAAGTATCAACTAGTGGGTGACCCCAACCATGTATATCTCCAGTTGCTGAAACATGGCCACAACACGCAGCTCAGGGGTAACTGCTTGCAATTGAAGGAACAATTTAGCGGAACATAGTGCCGACAGAACTACTTTCCCTTTAGGTTTGTCAACTGTGGAACGCACTCCCAGACACAGTTATACCCTCCACTACTTTGGATCTTTCCCAAAAACGATTGGATGTTGCTCTTAGCTCTCAACACATTGTTACTTAAATTACGCCATTTCGTTTGCTCCAATCATGCTCTTCTACAGGATATATGTGTCATATTGACCCAGGAAGTGAGCGACCATATTTTGCTTTGCTCACGCTTTACCTCATTTGTTAGACGCGCGCTGGGTGATGTAAATATATTTTGATTTCCTCGTATTCACCCCAACCATTCTACGAGACCTGTCAAGCACTTGCTTTTATCCCGTGATAAACCATTGTTCATTGTACTCACCATACGCAAAACGGTTCCAGACGTAGAGCGTCTGTGGGCCGGGAAAGTGCAGTCGATTATTCATCTTCGGTTTAGTCTACTCGCACAGCCCTTTGGCTTAAAACAAAATGAGCTTATTTATGCTAACGAGAGATGAGAGACCGGACAGCTCATCAGACGTTCTTTGGTTTTGTACTTGCTTTTCGACCATCCCGTTCTTCGCCCAGTACTTATATTAATCCAGAAATACGACCGGATAGTAACGGAGGCCGGATAGTAGAGGAGCGCTAAGATTGTTTCATTGGAAATGAGTATTCGCCAGGAAAGCGTAGTGGCCTCTAAGCACAGTAGTGCACCAGTTGCTTCTTCCGAACAGCTATCTGCAAGGTCCCCACTGCGAAAATGACGGGGACTTTGATATCCAAGTGCTCTTCTTTGCAACTAAAATCGGGCACCACCCGAAATGTGGGATCGAGCAATTTCCAACGGTCTTAACTACTATCATTAAACAGAACGGGATAGCCGAACACCAGCCTTCAGCATCGGCAGTTCAAATGTCTCTGGCCGAGGCCAGATTCCTCCGGACATCTGGCACATATGCTGAGGTTGATGCAATGGTCACTTGTGATGCCACCAGTACGCTCTCTCTCACACACCCCCCTAACGAGGATGGAGAGACAGCTAGCAAACCACACATGGCAGAAAGTTAGGAAGAATGATCACAGTATCTTTCAGCTCAACAACAAAGGGTCTGACAGTAGTGCCCTAACTGTTGTGTACACAAATGTCCCGAACCTGACGCCATCACATTGCGTGGTAAGTTGTCCGATGGTCAAAACCAATGGAATTGATCGTGCACTTTCATGAGTGTCAAAGCCAAACACACAGACCTGGTACTAGCTACTCATCACCAGGATCATGTACAGTATGATGAACCTCAGCAGTAAGTTTAGAATCCGTAAGTGCGCTGAGGCACAAATTCTGTGCGCATTTATCCTGATGTCCGCTGGAGCGCACGGCATTAGAAAATAAATTGCTCACGAGCACACTGCAGGCTAGGTAACCTAAACACAGTCCCCATCCATGACGTGCCATAGCTTCCTTCCGATGCAAACCACGTCACGAGTTGGAACTGTGATGGTTCATTTGTTCAACACGTCCATTAGATAACGTGTTGCGCCAGCGCTCAAAAAGACTACTCGTCTTAACGAATTATAGAGGATGCGGCTCAGGTATACTCAAACTAGCGGCACCATGGCAACAACGAGCGACCGAAGCATTAGAATGCTGGCGAAACAATCGGAAAAGCCTACCAACTGAAATTTGGTTAAAGGCTGCAGAGGTCTTGCAAAGACCAGATATGGAATCATCTAAAAACTAACCTACCGATGATCGCAAAGGAGCCCCCACTTGACCGCTCGTTCACTCGATTCTGAACTAGATCTGGGTGAGGAATGGGATGTGTCTTAACCAAAACAATTTGCAGGCGAGGTGTCTGTATGCCAACAAAAATCAAATAACATCTGACCCCACGTCGGTCGTCATTCTCCAACACTTGATTTCTTTAGATTCTTGCGGGCTACCAAAGATCAAGAAAATGGCCTGCCAGCACATCAGAGCACAACAATTTTCCAATAAGTTGGCCGAACTGAAAGATCGCCAAGTTTCTACGCCATGTGATGTCATCGGTGTCACTGACACGGGTTACACACTGAGATAACGGACGCTGAATTCTCCCTGTCGGGCATGTCACTCATCCGAAACTACAGCTTTACAAGAGGATGAGGGGTTCTGTTGTATCACCGAAGCAGTTTTCAGTGCGAGGCATTGGAGGATTCAGACTCGCCGATTCCCGACTCTTTGGTACCGCCTGCAGTTAAAAGACGCAGACACCTATCTTAAATCCTTGGCCTACCGCCTCCCAAACTCTAGTCTCGAAATGGACTATCAGCTTGTGAATGGTATAAGACGCACTCCAAAAGGAAAATACACTCACATCCTTAACTTGGGTGATTTCAGCGTACATTGTTTACAAACTCTGCAACGATCGAAGAACGATTCAGCGTCGATCTGCAAGAGCTCGACACCAGTGTTCCGCACTAAAATGATGTCATTTTGTCCACTTGTTTCCGCAAACATGACATCATTTGTGCTTGATCATGTGTTCACCAACAAGAAACATACGACATGTATTGACTGCAGACCGCAGCGATCATGCCGTCATCAGTTTCATTTTCAGTTGTTATGTAGGATATGCAGATAAGAACCCTGAGATGGTGCGCACCATCACAAGCTAAGATCACTTAACCCAGCTTATCAGTGACACAACTTGGTTGTTCCCTGCGGAAGACCCGCGGAAGTCGCCTGGCTGGAATTCCACAGCATAATTCAACAAAGTGATTAAAGTTGCTTCAGTGACAAGGGTTTGAAATGGGCCCATAACAGTTTCTTCCATCAACAGCAGAACGCGAAATTGATGGCAGCACGCAACGCAGTATGGCGAGTGCAAAGATTATCCCAAATGCTAGATAGTCGGAATAACTACGTAACCTAATACAATCAATGCACTCAAATGTTTGATGCCCTTAATCAGGTTTTTATCCTCTCTTGTCTCCGCACTCTCCGTCGTCGGTCCAGATGCATTCGAGGTTCTATCAGTCCCAGTGCTTTTGTGTGTTTGAAATATACCTGCTTTGATAGGTAGCACTGGGATATAAACTTTTTATTCTTCTTTGAACTTCGGTCTTAGCACTCGTTGCCGTTAGCGTGTTCTACGATTATTTTCCCCAGTCTCTTCTCTCGGTGGTTTAATAGAATTTTTAGTCATCTTAAAATGTTTCCGCCATATCTTTCAAACGGCCACAAACGCCTTTATCGGTCCGCAATGATGCTCCAATACCCTCTGTTGGTATACACCCGACTCTTGATTGTGTACTTTTCGGTTGATTTCTTAAGTGTTTCTTGTATTAAGATTGTCTACGTAACACGGTTCTCATGCACAGGTGCACTGAAATATTCAACTCCTGTCGTTTTGCGCTCATTTGCCGCGTTTTCCTTTTATTTTACGGGAGAAAAGAAACACACTCCGTTCGTCACAACCTATCCTGCCAACTTTAATGCCTAAAAAGCGGCGGGTCCAGTAACCTGTTTTTGCGTCATATCTAACTGGAACCAGAAGGATGTAAATACTATCGAATATGGTTGGCGGTATCCGCTTCCGGATTTAGCTACAACAACGCAAGGAGACTGGACCTGAACCTGATGCGATAGTTTACATACATCCGTGACCAGCTGAGCTACCTTGGGTGGCAGTTTCCAGATGCCTTCAAAGCCACTCCTACAGGGGTCAGAGAAACTAAGTCTCACAAGCCATTCCTCTTCGGTGGTTATACAGCGGTCGATGGCCTTTATCCTTCAAAATCTAGCCATGGGAAAAATAAGGTTTACGGGATGTAAATTTACCCCTCGAATGGCGCAGGACAAGAGCGCCACGCATTGTCTCTGACGGTGGAAGGGCACCTTCGGGTACTCAAAGTTTTTCTAGCGCCCGACTCAAGCCACGTAGTACCTGACAAATTGGTACAAACCCGCGAAGTCCAAGCTACGGGTGACCGTGGTCGTAGGTGCGCAACATGCTTGCCGCCTTCCGGTTTCGGATTTGCCTGTCAATGTGGCCAGCCACAGGACGCCTGCGCCCACACAGAGACCATGGGTGGCTTGCGCTGCACAACCCACAGATCCATCCACACACTCCATGTCCAGTGTAAACCCGAAGGAATAAGACCGTTAAGCATGTGGATGGGAGCCACGTTTCATCAACGGAGCCGGCCCACACTCCTTCACAGGCAAACACATCCACGTTGTAGTTGGGGAATCAATCGCACACAAGGCGGTAGCCGGACCGTAGTCCGCTCCACACTGAGTTCATGGAACCACGCTTTGATCCTAACACGGCCACAAGGACCGTGCACCCCGTCCCCTCCAGCAACGACCAATTGTCTCCTAGAGCCAGTATGGACGAGGTAGTGGGTAATAGACAGGTAGGCACTTTGTCAACATGCACATCAAGCGCAACCACACCGGGGATATCAAACAAAAGCCAATCATTTGAAACGTCGATATTAAATAATATAAATCGAATAGTGCATACGGATATGGTGTCATAACTCTTCACTAAATGTGGATATGAAATAATCTGTTTACGAACATATCTGCGATGAGCTCAATACGGCGGAAGCTACATGTTAAGAAAATGCCACAAACGGGAAAATGTTTTTGGAGCTAACTAAATGAGTTTAAGGGAAGTGTGCAAGTTTACGTTAGATAGTTCAAGTAGACATTAATATGAGAGAAAAAGCATCAAGACAATATAGCAAACCCACCACCTAAACTATAGATTCAGCTTGTAAGCACGCGGTTAGTAAATCGAATGCACTGTACCTACAAACGCTGCGCCGGTTCTGCCTACATTCTCTGCAGGACTCGTCGTCGTTTCGGTGTTGGCCCCGAGTGGCCTCTCTCATGGCTCACTAGACGTGCCTGTCTCAGGCATTCGCGACTGCATGTGTTACAGCACCATGCGCTCGACCTCAGTGTGGTACACGCCATCGGCAGCTGTCGCTTCCGCAATTGCCGCTTCTTCTCTGCATGCACGAGGGCTTTCTCATGCACCTGGACAACGGCCTTCGTGATCCGATCGCGCTATGTACGCCGAGCAACCGCTTTCGATACCCACGTCCCGCAATCAGGCGCAATATGTGAGAGGCTCACTTTGATCATGTCCTGGTAACGAAGCTTCGGTTTTCCCACACGCCGGTATCCGCGTTGTATCCATACGGCTCACAAGACCGAGCCACCTAAGATGTCTCATCAAAAGTATGCGGTCTAGTGCATACATTCTACCTAGGCGCAGCACCTTTGTGTCCGTAATTCTGTCGCAGCAACCAATACGCAGTATCCGTCGTAAACACTGTTGATGCAACCGCTCGAGGTATCGCATATCCTGTCGATACATCGTCCACTTTTCGCTGCCGTATAGAATGACGGACAGCATCATGGATTTGTACACCATCAGCTTCGTGCCAACGGTAAGTTAATGGTTGCTCTACATACGATACTCTAGGTTCCCGTATGCCGCTGCTGCCTTAGAGACGCCAATACGAAGCCTATTGTGTAGCTGCTGGTCAGTGGATCCCACACTCTAAAGGTAGCAGGAGCGGGAGATGGTTTCCAATATATCATCACTAATGCTGATTCGCGGCATCATTGTAGATTGCACCTCCGGTAAAGGCTGAAAGAGACAAACAGTTTTGCTTGTGTAGATAGTGAACCCGAATTTGGCTGCTGTCGAAGCCAGAGCACTAGTCATATGCTGCAACTCATCCGAGCTGCGTGCAAACAACGCACAATTGTCGGCAAACAGCAGAATGCGGATAGTTGTCTCACAGACTAGGATTCTCGCACCGAAACGACGGATGTTCAGCAACCCACCATCAATACGGTGCTGAACACAAACACCGTAAGCACAAGCGGCATCAAAAGCACAATACATCATGGCACGGAGATAAATAATAGACAGGGCAGGAGCTAACACACAGCCTTATTTCACACCAGAGAGAACTGTAAAATCACCTGAGGTCTCCTCACTCAGCTGCACCCTCGCCCGCATACCACTGTGCAAACATTCAATTAAACTAAAAACTTAGTCGGACAGCCAAACTTTCCAAAACCAGTCTTAATGCCTCGCGGTTCATCGTATTAAATGATTCGGTAAAATCAACAAAAACGAGTACAACAGCTGGTGTCGTTCGCTGTACTTCTCCTGAAACTGACAATCCGCAAACACCAAATCTATGACGCTGTGACCCGGACGGAATCCACACTGCTCTTCCGCCACGTTCGGTTCCACAACCTGACTGAGGAGGCGGTTGAAAACGATTCGGGCAATCACCTTGCCCGCACAACTCAGCAATCTGATGTCACGATATTTAGTGCAACATCGCTTGCTACCATTGCCCTTGCACAGTGGTAACAAAAGGGCATCCTTCAGCTCAGAAGGCACCTCCTCCTCAATCCACACGCGTTGCACCAAATGGCGCAGCTCATTCATCAACGCGGGTCCACTGTGTTTCAATACTTCAGGCGGGATTCCGTCGGCACCGGCACATTTGTCGTTTCGCAGCTGAGCAAGTGCTCTCTGCATCTCATCCAGTGTCGGCGTGTCTTCTAGACTCGCCTTCACATCGCGATGCTTGAGGCCGTTCAATATAGGCCAGTCAGTCTCTGAACAGTTATACAAGAGGCAGTCAAAGTGAGTTCGCCAGAACTGCATTATCTTTGCAGTCTGTGTGTAGGTAGCGTCTGAACTACCATCGATTAGCGTCTTCTGCAGCTTCATCCTTGGTCCATACGCCGTCTTTAAAGAGTCCAAGAATTCCTTGTGTTAGCGGTGTGCGGCGTAGCGTAGCATCTGCTTCACCTTCTCCGTCCACCATGCATTTTTTATGCGATTGAGCACTTGGGTCAGTCGTTATCGAATTCATCCAGATTGACTATTCTTCCCCAAGTCACTGGAGTCTGCCACATGTGTTGCAAATACTGCATTCTTCTCAGACACCAATGTGCCAGTCGTCGCATTGTTGTCATCAAACCAATTAGGCCGCTTATAGCTTGGGCGTCGGATGGTCTCCTCGGCAGTAGCAGTCACCTGGTGGCGAATGTGGTGCTACAGGTCGCCCACCGTGGCTATGCATTCCACATCACACAGGCTTGCAGCCCTCGCCTTCTCCAGCTCAGTACGTTTCGCCACAGTACCGAGGGAGAGAATGTTAAATTTATGCCGATTCAAGGCGGGAATGCACAACATAGAGGTGGGAACATAAATGTACGGTTTGGTTCGCACCAATTTATGATCAGTTCCAGGCAGCTCCGCGCAATACACTTGTCATGTCCACTTAAGGTATGCCACGTCGGCGTACGAGGACATAGTCGAGCAGGTCAGCGTGACCACTCCGTGGGTGCGTCCAAGTTGCTATATCACTCGCGCTCAGTGTAAACCGGGTGTTGGTGATCGTCAGACAGTGAGTGGCACACAGTGAGAGCGTCGTTCGCCTTCGCTGAACCAACGCCATGCGAACTGATGACATCTGTCTACACCGATGCATCATATAAAACGCGCGCGTTGAAATCACCCAGCAGAAATAGTCGGTTGCTCCTCGGCAGGGACCGGATCACGGAGGGTAGCTGCGTGTAGAATTGATCACGCGTGTCATCACGATAACACATGGTCGGACCGTTCGTGCCCATAAAAGTGGCAAACTTGCCTCTTCCGAGTCGTAGGCGAACAGTCGTCAGTCGCGTGCTGATGCCAGTCGGTTCACCCACCAGCTGGGCATTTAGGCGATCGGGTATTGCAAATTCGACCCCATGTTCACTTGGTGCTAATGGGGCGTTACCCACCCAGTAGAATGTGTAGCCAACACCCGTTTCATGAAACTTACTTTGCGCAGCAAGCGAAGTCTCACTGAGCACCGCAATATCGATGCTGTAGCGCGCTAGTTCCATTGCAACCAGTACAGTGCGTTGCTCGCGACGCTCACGAGTTCCGGTCAATCGCACCCGTGGTGGGGGTTGTGTTTCAGAGGTTTGCTTCAGGGACTCAACCCTGAGCCTTCGGCTCCATAGACTGTCACACAAGGCAGTGGGTGGTTTGGAAGTTTGCTTGAGGGACTCCGCCCGAAGCCTTTGGCTCAATAGCCTGACCCCCAAGGCAGGGGGAGCAGATCCAGCTAGGGAATGTGATTGTAGAGACAGATTGGGATCTGCCTTTGGAGATCTGAAACAATTCATATATGATTTGCGACAGTAGTAGGATATACACTTGCGACCACTGCCAGATGCAGGTGGGTTTAGATGGGTTTGCACTAATTTGACCAGGGACTGTCTGGTTTCAGGTGGGCGTTAGCAACCATTGAGCAACAGAAGGTGCGCTTCCACCGTCAGAGACAATGCGTGGCACTTGTGCTCTACGCCAATCGAGCTGTGATCTTATAACCCGCAGACCTGTTGTCTCCCATGAGTACGCTTTACGGGAAGAGCGCCAACGACCACTTCCTAACCTCCGAAGAGCATGGGCAAGAATATTGTCTGGGCGACCACACCTAACTGGAGAACCACTCGGGTCCTCCACCAAAGCCTTCGATTATATGTACACCCGAAAGACAGCGGGTCAACACACGGTCAGTTCACTGACTCATGCGGATTAGTGTCCTGGATCTTAACTGGGCGAAGGGCCTAACCCAAATCCCACCATGCAGTCGCTACGAGGAGACGTCCAAGACATGACCCCGTGGCACAACAGTAGCAGCAGCAGTGGATAGACCATCTGTCAAGATCTAGCCACCACCAGCATCACCGCACCATAGGCTCTCGCGGTTGGCGGCTTCCGGTTTCGGATTTGCCTGTCAATGTGGCCAGCCACAGGACGCCTGCGCCCACCCAGAGACCATGGGTGGCTTGCGCTGCACAACCCACAGATCCATCCACACACTCCATGTCCAGTGTAAACCCGAAGGAATAAGACCGTTAAGCATGTGGATGGGAGCCACGTTTCATCAACGGAGCCGGCCCACACTCCTTCACAGGCAAACACAAACACGTTGTAATTGGGGAATCAATCGCACACAAGGCGGTGGCCGGACCGTAGTCCGCTCCACACTGAGTTCATGGAACCACGCTTTGATCCTAACACGGCCACAAGGACCGTGCACCCCGTCCCCTCCAGCAGCGACCAGTTGTCTCCTAGAGCCAGTACGGACGAGGTAATGGGTAATAGACAGGCACTTTGTCAACATGTACATCAAGCACAACCACACCGGGGATCTCAAACAACAACAATCACTAGAAATGACATTATCGAAAAAACTGTATCTGTTAAAGCATACGGCTATGCTGACATAACTCTTTACTAAATTAGAATATGAAGTAAGTTGGATAACACTGAATGTTTGATAGGTAAAATATGTCCACAAGTTATTCGAAAAATGCTACAAACTAAAGAAAGTTAAGGAATATATCCTCTATTAGAGTAAACAACGAGTGCAAGTTAATAGATGATTCTTCAGTTACGCAGAACCAACCAAATAAAGTGGAATGAAACTTATCCAGCTTGAAAAGACCTAGTTTAAGTGTAAGTTGGTTTAGTCCAACTGCGGTGAAGGAGCATTGTGAATGCAATATCAGCCTCAGCATAGGGCAAAGTGCATAACATAATACGGTAATAAAACACATGTGCATTGTTCTAAATCTTTAAAGGCTGTGTGTACCATGTCTCACGCAGAACCCAAGCGGTCTCCGCACTCACCAGTGTTGGGCTTGCTCCACACTGCTTTGTGGATCAGACTATTGAGCCAAAGTCTCCGGGTGGATTCTCTCAAGCGAACGTCCGTGCGCCCCACTGCCTAGTGGGCTAGATTTTGAGTCAAACACTAGAGGTAGGGCACCACAAACAAAACCCCTCTCTCGGAATAGGCAGCGGGAGAGAATCAGCTGCTCCATTGACTCCGCCGACAATACTCCCTCTACTTCTTGTCTCTCCTCTCAACTCCTTTCTTCCCTGGTTATTGAGCAAGAGACTTCCGCTGACCACGCTGCTGCTGACAAAAATGCTTGTAGCTCTTCCATCAAACCTGGAGTTTCATTTCACAGTAGTTCTTTTAACATCCGCATTACAGATCAACTCATCCAGCAGGCGGCACTGATGTTCACTCTTCACTCTCTTCGTGTTGATGTATACTTTGTCTCCGAAATACGCACAGCAGATAACAGCGTTGTGACAAATTTTCTACTCCTTGATTCTGAATTTGACGGTAATGACTACACCCTTCGCATCTCTGGCGATTCTAAGGAAAGGGCTCAGGGTATTTGTGGTGTTGGTATTGCCCTCAGTAAACATGCTGTAAATAATCAACTCGACTGGACACCGGTGAACAGCCACATGTGTGCGTTTCCACTTCGTAAAACTAATGGTGTTAATAAGCACCATCTGAAGCAAGGTGCCTTTTCATCGCCTTCGTTTATGTCCCTATTGAATGCAGATCAGAGGGTATCAACGTCGATTTCTATCAACAGCTCTCATCTTTTCTGCATATTGCGAGAAATACTGACACCGTGATTTTGATGCTAGTGAAATAAATGCACAAATGGGTCATTTTTCAGATGCTGAATAGCACCTGGGTAGCCGCTTTGGTGCCGATGTCTGCCTACACTTAAGCTTCAACATACCTCAGTTCGAGAGCTTCGCAACATAGATTATACGCTGAGCAAGGGAAAGTGTTGAACAAGCAGGAGCTCGAATTTCTTCCAGATCCTACATACCTATCTGTGGAATAAACTGCCAATCACACGCAGTTCATGTGACGATGTTTAGCAACAAACTTCAAATTACCTTGACCCGAATGCACTAATGACTAGCTTGACATGGGGAAAATCCTTCTGTAAGATATTCCAAGGGAGGCCCAAAATGGTTTAAATACCTACGTTTCCAAACCTTAGTTATCGCCCAGCCATTAACTAAACTCCATTACATGAATTGTAGGCCTTGATATTGCCCATACGCATTATGCCGTGCAAGAGTATGGCTACTTTTATATGCAGTTAGCTGTGCCGCTAAAGGCGCAGTTTCTCGGACCATTATTTATTATTATTATTAATTACTAGTATTATTTATTACATTTCTGTTATTGTTATTAATTAGTATCACAAATAATCATAATCTTAGTATCTCGGTTCTATGATGTGTCTTCAACGAATGTGTTTACAGCGTCCGTCTCCAGCACTGTATTGATGGCAAGTTGCTGAATATGCATCGTTTCGGGGCGAAAACCAGGGTGCATGAGACAAGTATCTGCAATTTGCTTAATGTTACGTCGTACATCGCTACCATCAGAGGACGTCGTGTTTTTGGGGACCAACCCTGTCCTCTGAAACTCATAACTTGCATGGCAGTGGAGGATAAAACGCGCTATGTCGCACTAAGCTTGCAAAACATGACGGTCCAAAGCAGTCTCCCGTGGCTCAGTGGCGCAAGCTGCTGACTGGCGGTGCAAGTTGCTGCTGGTCGTGGGTGCGAATCCTGGTGGATCCGATGGATACGCGCTACTGATGATGCCAACAGGTTGGAACTACAGTCTAGTTCATTTTCGGGCATGTAGACGACTATCGGAGTTGGAGCTGGCTGCGACGAAACTTCAATTAATTATATCCAAATCCCCTACTCATGTGAACCTTTGGATGTTATTGCTTGCCGACCACCGCGCGATGTTTAAACACTGTGACAATGATTTACAAGGAATGACGACAGCTCTCGCTACGCCGTCCACCAAGTTCGGACTCGCCATCAACAGAGATAAGGCTCTGTCTTTTCAACTATCACCAATAATGGAATTCGTGGCCTAAGAGCAAATCAAAATTGCTGAGAACGTTTTGGAAGTGTCATCGAAATGTTGCAAACTCGGGAGTACGCTGTCAATGGACTTGCAGATGTCCAGCAAGCTGTGCACCTGGGTATTGAAGGCGAGTGCTGCATTTGGGAATTTGGAGCACCGAGTATGAAGGAGCCGCTCGTGCATCTTGCCAAAAACTGAAGACTGAAGTAACAATGTGGCGTGATCCTACTGAATCGGCAACAGGCGACAATATGGAGTCATCGCGTTACGTACTGCGATGACACTAAGTGAAAAGCACTCGTACGATAGCTCCGTGTGTCATTGACAGAATCTAACAATGTCTTCCAGATTCAAGGACCATGTGCGCTTGGACCTCTGATAAATATAACTAGTAGCCATGCTATCAACTTTGATCCGATATCTTTTCCTTCGGTTAAAACCAGGTGATGAAAGGAGAATAGCTCTTGTCAGCAAATCAGCTCCGATGATGATTGCGGTCGGCACGCTGAACAATTAACAACCACTATAGGTATGGGAAGTTTTTAATCCAAAACAACTGACAGAGCAATTTCAAAGTTGCTCGCATCTAACAACAACCGAATTTTCATTTCGGAAAAGCCTAGTTATCGGAAGAACAAAGGCATGCTCCCAGGTAATTTGTGAAGCACGTTGTGATTATGCGGCACAATCTCACCATACACTGTGATGTAGTTCGAGATCCAAATATGACCATAGTAAATAGCTTGCTGAGATCGTCTGGATACCCACACGTCATCTTCAACACCTTGTTTCTGGTACCGCAGATGAGGTACAAAAATTCATCATACCAATCAGCTTTTGTAACCGAATTGTGGTCAGTGAGAGGCACCACATCAAGATCAGGACTCAGCGTGATGTTTGTGTGCCTCAAAATCCCATCCAACATAACCAGATGGATTTCTCCCTACTTGTGGATTCATTTCACCCACAAACTGAAAAATATGCCACTCTGATTTGGCCATTTTGGGTCGTAAAAGTACTCACAGAAATCCACTTCGTCTTGTCTTGTCTCCTCTTGTGGGTAGTTGGGAATCGCATGGTCACATGATCGTGTGTGCCGCTTTAGCCGTGTGTTGCAGGTGCGTTGAAGTCTCGCGTGTCCACACCTTGTCGCGATTGATTACATCCATAATACATTTGAATTGCTCCATAAGGCTTTGATTCGGATCCACAAGCCCACTGAACATAGTCTTTAACGCAGTTGAATTGTATCCGGTATCTTTCCGCGGCGCCATGCGCGTGAAGTGTCCTTGGAATTGAGCTAGGCAAGATCAGCCAATGACGATAGATATAACAACCCTTGCAGAGAGGTATGAGTTGGTGGTATGTGATGGGCGGCCTAGCCTCCATTCAGCAACGAGTGCCTACACTGAAGCTAGTTCCACGCAGCTTAGGGGCACAAGGTTGTCCAAACATGTAGTGCGACTGGGTGGATGGTTCAGTGGGAGTAAGTGGATTACCAGGCATGCCTTGCGAAGATCAGCAATGGGGTGTGGCTGCGAACACGGTAATGCGACACCCTAACAGCGATCTTATGGCTAAGTTTGCACTTGCGCAGCCTAAGTTATTGGACGACCTACCAACGCTCGAGCATTCGATGGCACTGTGTCCGGATAGCATGTGCATGACTGCGAATCCTCGGGGGCGGTGGCGCCAAAGCGTTACGACAGACTTGCTAGTAAGGCGACAAAAGGAGCCTGCATAACCGAAATACTGGTTGGAAGGTGCCCGTCTTGGGTTATAGAGCGACAGTCTGCTGGGAGGGCTAATGCCGAAATCCGGCTGCGGCAATTTGGTTACAATGCAAGTAGGCACTGCTTTGTTACAGCAAGCGTCGCTTACCGTCATGGTGGATGCAGTACACCGACTTCATGGTCCTTTCCTACGGTAGTTGTATCTGCAAACCCCATAATTCCGCGAAGTCGATAACTCACAATTCCCTATCTAACGGCCTGTGAACACGGAGTCTACAATCACAGATGGCAGTAAAATGGTATATAACGGGCCAAATAGATAACGCTTGCTTTATCCTGTAGGATGGATATAATGAAAAAAGGAAAATTAAACAACGTACGTACCAACAAACTGGAGTGTTAAGTGGTGATTTAGCAGAGATATTTGCAAGATTATTGGTAAACCTCCAATTGGTTGCAACTAATGGCCCGCCATAACTTTACATCTTCAGCGCGAAGCGGGAAATTTGGGAACATATATTTATACTTGAAATCCCCTTTATAGTTTCAACTAAGAACATCAGAAGTCGAGGGTTGTGGGATGACACTGTTAGGACGACTTACCAGTGCTCAAGCAGGTTCGGTGGATCCGGACCTGTGGTGCCCAAATGTTATGGCGTGCTTGTGAGTAAAAAGCGACAAAATGGGCCTGCGCAACGAACAGCTGAAGTGTGGGTTAACAGTTGGTCCACTTGGGTAAAACAAAGGTGTTTTGAGTATCGCTCCACTGAGATCGCCAATAACAAAATACGACTGCGACCATTTTGTTACAAGCTGAGTAGGCACTGCTTACTTATAGCAGGCGTCACTCACTGTCAGGTTATTAAGGAGCTGATGTAAGTAGTAAGTGATAAGGCGAAAAAAGTCTCTCTGAAGAACACACAAGTTGATGCTTAGTGTGTAAAAGCATTTGCCACTGACCCGTATCATCTGAGTGCGTCCAGTAAAATAATCAATTTCATTGACAACCACTGAAGTAGTTCAGGTTTATTCTGCTCACCATGTTAGTTGTGAACTGGACAGAATATCCAACTCTTAGCAATGGTCTTTCGAGATAGCCAGTGATGTGCACGATGTTCCGACGTCCTCATTCATCCACGGTCTCATCAGGTATCAACCATTCGCCAAGCGTCCCTTTTCTAACCAGCTTTTCTCTGTCTCGACAAAATCCGTGCTTCGAATGTTATCTGTTTATTGTTCGGTATCACGTGGAGTTCATCTTTGGAGATAACTTACTCTCGAAGTAGCAAATGCAGGAATTCAGTAGGCCGTTATCATAGTGGCCAGTTGCCAGGCGACCTTAAAAGGGTTGTTACAGTGAGATTCTCGCAACACACTTCAACAGCTTAATTTTGTCCGTCTTAATCGATATCTAACACTATTCCATAGTGCCACTTTGTGGTCGCAAACTGTTCCTCCCATCAACCGGCGATAAGATTCGTGCGTTCATGAAGCAGTCTTTTAAGCGTACTGCATGCAAGAGAGGCACCCAAACATCACTAGCCATCACCCGGAACTCTCATTCCGACAATGCTAATGCGGAGTACAGTTGTTGATCCGATTTCCTTCAGACTTCGAAATCCGCAGAAATGAAGCGTCAATCGAATAATGCTTCCAGTCAATCGACAAAAAGCGTGCTACACCTGCGGTTCATTACATTCGGAAGAAAGTATGCGGAAAAGCATTGAGGAAACACAATAAATGTTTCCATTAATTACTGATTCTCACATGGTTAATTGTGACCACCACATCTTTATTGCTTGACACCGAATTCCGGTCCGTAGGCCATCGACAACCATACCATGATAAATAAACTTTGAAACGGAAGCTAGTACTACCCGGAAAGTGGATAGCTTCATTTAAATAGGACCTACGTCAATGACCATGGCTGCAATATAAGGGAGAATTATCATCGCAACTCTGAGGCATCTGTAGCGCGGTAGTCAAGTTTCACACTCAGCAACGGTCAGGATATACAATGTTTGTGTTTGTGCGGTACTGTTGTAGTGATCACTTTAGGTGAATTGCGGCCGATTTCGGGCTTCGAAACGGTTGTCTGTGGAGGAGAGCTCGTGCGGGGTGGGAACACCACGTATGCAACAGTTATGTTAAACGTCGAATCTTAGGTATTATGGGTCTCCCCCTCGACAAGCTAATAACCTTCAGCCAACTGAGATACCTGGGTCACGTCCCAAGCTTGCCGTGCGAGCCTTTATCACGGCTCGCTGTATTCGCTCGAGCAGGAAAGCACCGGAAGAAAGCGCGCGGGGGTCAACTTACAAATGATGAAAAAGCGTCCATGCACGCCCTTTCATTATTGCTGTTGTCGTTCCCGTGCGTCTGAAGGAGTGGATAGCAAAAACAAAGAACACCGCTGATTGAAAACCCTTAAATACATAGCGCAGAGTCCGGCAAAATGAAACTTTGCAAAAATTCGTATTTTCTCTAAATACTCATGAACACCCAAATCACAAAACTGAAAAAATGGCGAAAAACTAAAATATTTCTCCCAAAATCATGACCCTGGATTGGAATCCATCTCATCCAGTGCTGTTTCATGAAGAGGCGCAACATAAACAAGCGGATAGCTTTATCAACATGGGAGTTATGTCTTCGCTGACCGAACCATGGGAAGACAGATTTCAATTCATATCCACAGAACCCGACAAGCTTTCGCTAAACTGAGGCATCTGTGACGTCGTCGTGACGTTTCACACTCGGTAACGGACAGGGTCTACAATGTTTGTGTTTGTGCGGTATAGTTGCAGTGATTACTTTAGGTGAATTGCGGTCGATTTCGGGCTTCGAAACGGTTGTCCATTGAGGAGAGCTCGTGCGGGGTGGGAACACAACGTTTGCAGTAGTTATGCTAAACGTCGAATCTTAGGTACTATGGGGCATCCTCTCGACAAGTTAATGACGCTCCACCAAATGCAATAGCTGGGTCACGGCCCAAGCATTCCGTGCGAGCGTTCACCACGGCTCGCTGTATTCGCTCGAGCAGGACCGCACTGGAAGAAATCGCGCGGGGGTCAACCTCCCAATGGTGACAAAACGTCAATGCGCGTAATTTCATGCTTGCTGCTGTAGCTCCCATGCGTCTTCCGGAGTGGATAGACAAAAAGAAAAAACACTGCCGGTTGGTAAACCTTAAGTACATGACGCGGAATCAGGCACAATGACAATTTGCATGCATTTGTGCGTTCATTCTGCTATGCAACAACGTAATCAGAAAACTGAAGAAAACGGCAAGTAAAATACACAAGGAATATAATTTTCCCTTCTTCGCCATGATCTTGTACTTACTATGCACAATCATATATATATATATATATATAAGTTTTGAAGAGTAATTCATTTGCTTGGCAGTGTGCACGAAGGAGAATGTGGTCTCTTGAAGGTTAGCACGAGAGAGGGAGAATGACCTGGAAACGAAAGCAGAGAATGTAATTGGTGATGTGCGACGCGACTATGTAGGCTGATCATGTACACAGGTTGCCTACATCTGAGATAATGGGTCCTCGACACACAACACCATAAGTAAAATGGGGTTCCCATGTGGCGATCCACCGAAAGCGCCCAACTCAACAGTCGAACGCAGATAAATGTTAGATGGTCTCAGCTCGTTGCATCACAGCTCAGGACCTGTATTGTACTCGTCTGAGCGCGTCAGGCAGGGGCAGCAGAACGACGACTTGAACCCAGGACCTATGTATGGGATGTCAGCCGAGACCTCCATGCCTGAGACACCGAGTCGCGACTGGCAACGCTAGTCACAAAGGTTGCCGACGAATTAGTTGTCATACTGAAAGATTCATTTTGTGGGCGGATTGAGACATGCAAGTCCCTGCGTTAATCCGAAGTGTGCAAACGAGCTGTCGGCAAGCAACACTTGAAATTCATCTGCTTCTGATGCCAAATCGGTCAATGGGCGCACCACCAAGTAAGCCGTGTTTCCGATTGAGATCAGGTAACGCAACCCATTCCGACAAAATGTGTTTCAAAATGACCCCCACTCAGTTGAAAACAGATCCAACTAGGCAGCGTGATCGTGATTTGAGATAGAGACGTCTCAGGGTGGTCACAAACAGCCTTGTAAGTCGACGATGTTTCTAGAACTTCCGATCACAGCGTTCAGTGGACGGCGAAGGCAGTCAAGTAAAGACGAAGTCTGATGAAGGGAACCGACTTTCGACAACACAAATGTCGCAGGTTCAAGGAAGCATTTCTAAATCTCATACTACGCTGCTCACGCAGCGGCCACAATAATTGAATTGATCAATACCCTTCGGGGATCACGTTATTAAGTCAAGAACAAGGACAGAAAGTAAACAATTGTTTTCGATGAATTCATCGTCAGACCTTTGCAATCATATGGGTAGAATGACAATGGGCGTAACAGTGGATTCGATCAGTTCAAATCAAATTAGACCACATGCCGACTAGGGACAAGAGCAGCAACATATGTAAACGATAAGCGTAGACTAGGGCAAGGATATAGTCGAAGGATTTGCTCCTGGCCTCAAAATCATCCGTTTTATCTGGCCAGGGTAGCTTAATAGCCTCGATCCGTTTCTTTTGTGAACACAAATGTGGTTGCTACAACCGAATACTGATCGCCTCGGCTGTAGCGAGGGCGTGGAGGAGCAGGCCTTTCGTCTGGGGTGGAGGATCCTTGTATAGTATTCGGAAGGCGCGGATTGGGTCGAGTTCATGCCCACTATCAACCAGATAAGCCACAACAGAGCTGGATACAGCCCGCTTTCAAACTCTAACTCAAAATGCAGCTGATTATCTCAGTGTATGGGGCACAAAAGTTTAGACCAAGTTACAGAACTTCCATTTAAGTACATTTCAATTTCAGGCTTGAAAAATTAGGCATGTAACTCTCAGGTTTATTGAGGAAAATAGATTGAGCCTAAAACTGGTTCAATCTTTTTGTTAGGGCCAAAGGTCTTTGCCGTACACGGCTATCGGTGATGGACTGAACTTAATTCATAAATATCTGTTGCACGTCCAAATCAAATACATCAATCGCATGGTGGCGGTGCGCCATATTTCGCTCAAATTCAGCAGCTTTTGATTGCACTGTTACAGGCTGGTTCAAAGCATGCCGTCATAGAGTTTTGCTGTTAGGATATATCCCATTGCCGTGCAGCTGCTTCCAGAATCTGCTAGAACATACAATGTGTTCAATGCAATCATGTAAGAACTTCACACAAGTTTTAGCTTCGGCAAACCTAGTGGAAAACTTAAGAAACTGATTTAGCTCCTTCATCACGGAGGCCGGCTTGGACGATTTCAGTAACCGAAAAATTTCCATTTAATTATCAAGAACAAGGACCGAAGGTACACAGTTGTTTCCGATGAATTCAACGCCGGAAACTTACACAATGGATACTAAGTTGGGGTTCATTCAAAATGTGCTAAGCGAAAACGGGTATCCTGACCGATTCATTCTTAAGAACATGCAAGACAAACCCGACCCGGTGCAGGTTCCAACAGCTGAGAAGAAAGAAGTCTTCATAAGATTACCTTTCAAAGGGACGCAGCCGCCGAGCGTTTAGCCAGAAGCCTTTCAACAGCTGTTAAGTCAATGCTTTTAGCTGCTAAGCTCAAGTGTACTTTCTCAACGGACCCTCTCATTCGTATTCACAACAAAGACAAGTTTCCGACGCTGAACACTTCTATGGTCATATATCAGTTTGAGTGCGCCTGTGCGCCATTTACATCGGTTGAACGCCACGGCACCTTTCGAAGCTCATCAATGAGCACTTTCCAAGCTGGTTGCGTCGAGGCGATACCGGGGCTGTAACCAGCTCTGTTGTGGCTTATCTGGTTGATAGTGGGCATGAACTCGACCCAATCCGCGCCTTCCTAATACTATACAATGATCCTCCACCCCAGACGAAAGGCCTGCTCCTCCACGCTCTCGCTACAGCCGAGACGATCAGTATTCGGTTGTAGTGTAATAGACGTCGAGGTAGAAGTGAGTTTGCACGCAAATGAGGACCAATAACCAGTAGGAGTTTTATTCCACAGTATTGGTGGGAATAAGGAACAATTACGAAAGAAACAACAGCAACAGAGACAGAGGGAACACGCGTCCTCACACACAAGAAGAACGGGGAACAGTTGCACGCGGGAGAAAAACGAGTCGTCAGGT
The DNA here is from genome assembly GCA_944474145.2 of Dicrocoelium dendriticum. Taxonomy (NCBI): domain Eukaryota; kingdom Metazoa; phylum Platyhelminthes; class Trematoda; order Plagiorchiida; family Dicrocoeliidae; genus Dicrocoelium; species Dicrocoelium dendriticum. Next base: position 100,600,007 of record OX104066.1, read on the forward strand.
TACAGTCAAGGTCACGTCAGAGGAAACCGAGGGAAGAAGGGATGGGTCAAACAACACTAGTTGTCCGTGCAATCCTCGGCCTTCTGTTGCCTTAAATGGTCGCTTCGGAATTTGTGTGCAAGTGGTTCTAAAACGGAAAGACAAAGTATTATTCGGCAACCAAACGCTTCGTGATATGCTACCTTATTCCCCCTCGTCGTCAGGCGCTGTCCTCAGCGCCATGGATTTCCCCGCCGGTTTTAGCCGGTTGAAATGTACCACGGTAGATGAGGCAGGCGCACCAGGTTTCATGATTCTATACTTTATGTCCGATAATACGTCCTCCACCACATATGGCCCTTCCCAACCGCGGCGGAACTTGGCCGGGACGCCTGCTGGTGTCGCCAAAGCCTTCAGCCAGACCGCATCACCAGGCTTGAACGGACTCCCAAAATCCTTTCTGTCGAAGTACGCTTTTTGATGGCGCTGCGGTGTTTTTAAATGAGACTGTGCCAACTGATGTACGCGGACCAGGCTAGACTGCATCCGAAGTATATGGTCGGTCGCAGTTAGAGGTTCGTGATAAGAGGTCGGCAACAGCGTATCTGAAGGTAGTCGTAGTTCGCGCCCCGTCATCATGAAATGTGGCGTCTCACCCATGGCGGAATGGACGGAGGCGCGATACCCCAACATACATTTGGGTAAATTCGTGTCCCATTCTCGGGGCGTCTCCTCATTCAAAAATGACTTTAGCAGCATCTTCAACGTACGGTTGGTGCGCTCAACTAAACCGTTCCCCTCCGGGTGATATGCCGTCGTGCGAGTTTTCCGAATTCCGAATATGTGACACATTTCCCTCATCAGCACACTCTCAAAATTTGCTCCTCGGTCCGAATGTAACTGATAGGGTGCTCCCCATCTTGACATCCAGTCGCTAAAAAAAGCCTTCGATATATTCCACGCGTCCACATTACGTAGCGGTATGACTTCGCACCACTTTGTAAAGTAATCCACCATAACCAAGACATGGCGATGACCTCGTGCTGTTTCTGGCAAGGGGCCCATGATGTCAATGCCCACTATCTCATTAGGAAACCCAGCTGTCATCGGCTGAAGCGGACCACGACGGTTATTTGTAGGGTTCTTGATTCTTGCACAGTCAGGGCATGCTTGGCAGTAAATTGCGATATCACGTCGCAAATGCGGCCACCAAAAACGACGTCGGATTGCAGCCTCCATTTTGTTTTGTCCTGCGTGACCTAATTCCTCGTGTATGCGTCGCATAACTTCCTGGGTCGCGACTGTTGGAACGATTATTCTGCGTAAATAACTGGGTCCGTTTGAAAATACATGATACCATCTATTACTCGTGAATGAGGCCATTGCGACCACAGACATTTCTTTTCCCAACTGGCGCCAGCCAATTCTTGTTGTATTGGTAGGTCCCCGTTTCGAACGATGCGATTGTACAGGATACTCAATTCTGGGTCGGTCGACTACATACGGATCCATTCCTCGGTCTCTGATTCATCGAAAATAACGGCGGACACACACGCAGCTGTGCACGACGGACATGACCCATGATTCCTGTTAGGCCTTCGTGATAAAGCGTCAGCGTTCCCGTACTTATCCCCGGCCGATGATGGCACTCAAAGTCGTATTCCTGTAACTGTTCTTGCCGCCGGGCAATCTGACCTTCGGGGTCTAGGAAATTTTGCAGCCAAACCAATGATTGATGATCGGTGCGCACGATAAACTTACGACCAAGAACGTAATGGCGAAATTGTTTGATAAAAAATATCAAAGCAAGCATTTCCTTACGTGTTGCACAATAATTGCGTTCACGTTGTGAAAGACTTCGACTAGCATATGCAATCACTGGTTCCTTTCCATCTGGTGTCCGCTGCGAAAGTACAGCTCCGATGCCTGTGTTGCTGGCATCTATATCCAATATAAAGGGTCCAGCAGATAGACGCGTATTTGGAAACGCCAGTACCGGCGCTTCACACAACAAATTTCGAAGACATTCAACTGCTTTTTGCTGAGCTTCCCCCCATGTGAAGGTTTGGTTTGCTTTCAGGATTTCGTTCAACGAGGTGGCAACAGTAGCAAAGTGCTGTACAAAGCGCCGATAATAAGAAGTGAGCCCAAGAAAGCTGCGTACTTCGTCGGTATTCTTTGGGATAGGACACGAACGGACACGCTCAACTTTTTCTGGATCGTAGCGTACTCCATTACCGGAAACGATGTGGCCTAAATAAGCTACTTCTTTTTTTTAGAAATTGACATTTAGTGGGTTTGAGTTTTAATCTCAATTGTATCAGGCGGTTCAACACTAAAACCAGACTGTGATTGTGCTGAGCTACTGTCCTTCCGTGGACAATGATGTCATTCAGGTAAACTAGACAACACCCGGGTATCATTCCTGACAATGCTGTGTGCATCAGTCGCTGGAACGTAGCTGGGGCGTTCGTGAGCCCGAAGGGTATCGTCTGGAACTCATACAAACCAGATGGAACAACAAATGCTGATTTACATCGATCGTCCGGATGAAGCTCCACTTGCTAATAACCAGAAGCTAAATCTAACGTAGTGAACCAGTGCGAACCTGCGAGAGCATCCATGGTGTCGTCTATTCGGGGCAAAGGGAACGAATCTTTTCGTGTGATGGCGTTTAATTTCCACTAGTCGACACACAGGCGTAAGTCGCCACTCTTTTTCTTCAGCAAATTATGGGAGAGGCCCACGGTGAATTGGACGGTCAGATAATGTCCTGTCTAAGCATATCTTCGATCAAACTTTTCAATTCCTCCTGAAAGTGCACTGGTACGCGCCTAGCCGCTTGGCGAATCGGTGGTGCATTGCCCGTATCAATGCGGTGTTGCATGAAACTGCACCGACCGAGATCGTCGTCTGTCCACGCAAAAGCACGCTGATAAGTGTTCAAAATTTCCTTTAATTTATCGAGGGCTGAGTATGGGATGTCTGCAGGAACGTTACGAATAAGTTTCTGCACGGGTGTGTCTTCTACCATACATGATGACGCGCAAGCAATAGTTGAATCAAATGACATTACCTGCTTACCGATTTCGAGTGTTTGTTGACGAGGTCGATTCTCACATCGTGCTCAAAAAGGAAGTCAACCCCAAGTATCACATCCCATGGTAGTGTACCGACTATGAGCAAGCGGTGACTGGTAGAAATGCCGCCTAGCGATACAGTAGCAGTAGTCCAGCCTACTGGATTGATAGAAGAACCATTGGCTGCTATCAGACTGACAGATCTGCCAGTATGTATAGAGGTACCTCTCGGTACGACACGTATGTGGACCAGAGAACATGTAGCCCCAGTGTCAATTAGCATACCAACGCTCTTAGACCACACAAAACCTGACACCACAGGAGCTGAGATGGCATTGGCGGATGTAACAGCAGGAACCTTAAACGAACATTGAGACACACCCCGTCGGTTATGCCCGCAACTGTAGGCAAATCTTCCGAATCTGCGGCAATAGGGGCAATCCATTCGGGGTCCCATAGGCGATTCCTTGGTAAGGTGAGGAACGTCATTCCGCTGGATTGACCGATAGTCGGAAAAATTGCGTTGACCTCCCCGTTGTTGATCACGAGGCCGAACAACCGATACCAATTCAGTGTAATCCGATACTCGCCGTGGTTCCTCCCGAGCGATCATAGCCAGGATTTTCTCCCGGTGAGTGGCGGAGTCCACAGCTTCTTGCAAAGTGGCACGTGGCTTCTCCAGGAAATCCTTCTTGATGTCAATGTTAGTCGTGCCTTGAAGAGCCTGGAGTAAGATCTTCTCCTCACGACTGGCTTTGTCGGCATGTGGATAAGCCAGTATGGCAAGTTTCCGCAGCGTAACAATAAATATAGTGAACTGTTCCCCGTGTCGTTGAACGTGAGCGTGGAACTGTCGACCGTATTCCCACACATGTAGGGACGGTTGCAGGGCTCCGTTCAATTGGGCAAACGTTGTTCCGTCCACCACATCACCAATAATATCCCTTGAAGCTGCAATGTGAAAAGCATCGTTGCTTATTAGGCTAGAAAGTGCAGCGGCCCTTTCATTTTCGGGAAACCTGTCAACGTACCACCGGGCTTGTCGTTCCCATTGTTCATAATCATCCCCAATACAAAACTTCTCGGGAGGGAACGGCTGGGGTGGCGCTTGTATCCGAACTTGACCACGATAAATAACTGAGTTCAACAATCACAAGAGAGCCGACACCATTCGTCCAAATACAGTGGACTCGCTGACTGTAGATTCGGTATCATCCGAAACTTTGCTCTCGACCTCAGTTTTCGGCATGCTTTTCATTTTGCAAGGAAAGTGATAATTCATGTTGCGAATCCTGGCAGAGTCGCCAAATATGTAATAGACGTCGAGGTAGAAGTGAGTTTGCACGCAAATGAGAACCAATAACCAGTAGGAGTTTTATTCCACAGTATTGGTGGGAATAAGGAACAATTACGAAAGAAACAACAGCAACAGAGACAGAGGGAACACGCGTCCTCACACACAAGAAGAACGGGGAACAGTTGCACGCGGGAGAAAAACGAGTCGTCAGGCAAGGTTACGTCAGGGGAAAACAGAGGGAAGAAGGGGTGGGTCAAACAACACTCGTTGTCCGTGCAATCCTCGGCCTTCTGTTGCCTTAAATGGTCGCTTCGGAATTTGTGTGCCAGTGGTTCTAAAACGGAAGGACAAAGTATTATTCGGCAACCAAACGCAGGGACTTGCATGTCTCAATCCGCTCACAAAATGACTCTTTCAGTATGACGACTAATTCGTCGGCAACCTTTGTGACTAGCGTTGCCAGTCGCGACTCGGTGTCTCATGCATGGAGGTCTAGGCTGACATCCCATAGGTCCTGGTTTCGAGTCGTCGTTCTGCTGCTCCTGCCTGACGCGTTCAGACGAGCAAAATACAGGTCCTGAGCTGTGATGCAACGAGCTTGGACCATCTAACATTTATCTGCGTTCGACTGTTGAGTTGGGCGCTTTTGGTGGATCGCCACATTGGAACCCCATTTTACTTATGGTGCTGTGTGTCGAGGACCCATTATCTCAGATGTAGGCAACCTGTGTACATGATCAGCCTACATAGTCGCGTCGCACATCACCAATTACATTCTCTGCTTTCGTTTCCAGGTCATTCTCCCTCTCTCGTGCTAACCTTCAAGAGACCACATTCTCCTTCGTGCACACTGCCAAGCAAATGAATTACTCTTCAAAACTTATATATATATATATATATATATATATATATATATATATATACATATATATATATATGATTGTGCATAGTGAGTACAAGATCATGGCGAAGAAGGAAAAAATAATTTCTTGTGTTTTTTTACTTGCCGTTTTCTTCAGTTTTCTGATTACGTTGTTGCATAGCAGAATGAACGCATAAATGCATGCAAATTTTCATTGTGCCTGATTTCGCGTCATGTACTTAAGGTTTACCAACCGGCCGTGTTTTTTGTTTTTGTCCATCCACTCCGGAAGACGCATGGGAGCTACAGCAGAAAGAATGAAATTACGCGCATTGACGTTTTGTCACCATTTGTAGGTTGACCCCCGCGCGATTTCTTCCAGTGCGGTCCTGCTCGAGCGAATACAGCGAGCCGTGGTGAACGCTCGCACGGAATGCTTGGGCCGTGACCCAGCTATTGCATTTGGTGGAGCGTCATTAACTTGTCGAGAGGATGCCCCATAGTACCTAAGATTTGACGTTTAGCATAACTACTGCAAACGTTGTGTTCCCACCCCGCAAGAGCTATCCTCCACGGACAACCGTTTGGAAGCCCGAAATCGACCGCAATTCACCTAAAGTGATCACTGCAACAGTACCGCACAAACACAAACATTGTAGACCCTGTCCGTTATCGAGTGTGAAACGTCACGACGACGTCACAGATGCCTCAGTTTAGCGAAAGCTTGTCGGGTTCTGAGGATATGAATTGAAATCTGTCTTCCCATGGTTCGGTCAGCGAAGACATAACTCCCATGTTGATAACGCTATCCGCTTGTTTATGTTGCGCCTCTTCATGAAACAGCACTGGATTAGATGGATTCCAATCCTGGATCATTATTTTGCTCTTCGATGGGATTAAGGTCCTGCCAAGCTGCTTGAGTCCGTGATGAATATCGCCCTTAACCATTACACTACTGCAGTCGGTTGGAGCGCTGGTGGAGATCACAAATGAGCTGCGTACCTCTGTCGAACCGTACAATCGGCTGTCATTCTGGAAGTAATTGAGCAGTGAGGCATCAGGTTTAGCGCTCAATGTGGTGCCAACGCAGCTAAGCCAGCTGCAACTGTGTCTGTGTCACCAGACAGGCGCGGGAAATATTTGGTTCGGAGATTAGCATGGGACGTCAGTTTTAATCACCTTGTTGGAATGCTGTAGTCGAGTCTTAGAAATACAACCAACATCGATAGTTAGGGATTCCAGGGTGCGCGATATGAGAGCCTGTTGTCCGATTTACATAAAAATTCGAACATTAAGGAGATCGAGGTCGGAGGAGGGCCACTGGCCGGACACTTGGACATCGATGAAACTGACATGGGAAGTACATTTAAAGGAACTATTGACGAAGATTGGCTTGCGATGAATGTGCGTATGCATTGAAAAGCGCAGGAAGAGAAGAGAATGACGTAGTTATGTAATCCATGTAATCTAAGGTACCATTTCGCTTATTGTCTTCCAACACTCATCAGGCGGTGCTAGGTGTAATTTTGTGCTCATTGGAAATGGCTGTACTTTCTTTCAACGAAGCATGCGTGCAAGCTAGCCGTATCCTGCTGCATCTACGCTTACCGGACTTGTGTTCCAGCTACATAACGTACATCCTTCACATGTCTGAGGTTACCGAATTAATAACTCGAGATGTTTACAGTGTCAGTCTAAATCGCAGCGTAGGTGCAGCGAGTGTTCGAGTGTCATTCGACCTCGGGACTGTTGGTTATTAAGAACTTATGGTTGCAGAGAGATCTCTATTTGCTACTTCTCCTCAGGTAACTACAGTGTTAAGAAGACAAAGCAAAACAACACCTGCATCAGAGAAGGCCGGACTGAGAATAGTTGAGTCGGGAGCATTTGAAAGGTGCCGCCAGATTCGACCGATAGCTTTGTCATTCAACTGAAGACAGGCGTTACAGCAGCCGATAGCGAGGAGATCGCACTTGGCCGCCGCTGTTGTCTGGCGTGAGGAGTTGGAGCTTGGCCATGGCAAGCGAAGCGTTTGCACAAAAGTCCTTTGCTTGCAGAACTCCGGCTGTATCATTCTGATGGCAATCACCTCAACCGTCCTCAGGAGGCGTTTCCTAAGTGTTTGGGGTACTTGTTGGGCAAATGAATCAATCGGCCTTCACTGGCATACTACGTTGTGTTGTTTTCTTATTCTTATAACTCTATTTGCCTGGTGAGAAGTATCTAAAAGAGATTTCTTCTCAACCTAGAATGCTTATTTTGATTATCGTCTATGGGCGTTATTTGAGAGTTGAAAAACTGTTTTTTATTGTCTATACCTTAAGCATGTAATTTGGTTACCTTGAAAATAACTCAGGAGGAAAGGTGCCGGCAGCAGACCGAGACGCGACATCACTTCTGTTATTAGACAATACTATAAGGATAAAGTGGGTGTATCGTGATTAGTATTGTACATTTGGGATCTAATATGCGAGATGAAGTGCTGCTGACTTAATTTATTGACCGCTGACTCTAAGCGTTAATTTGAGGCAGACTATCCGTGCGGTTGCTCAGTTTAGGCGGCCTGAGCTGGTCCGATAATCTCTCGTGCAAGGTGGAAAATAATACATAAATCGTCAGCTGTACGGCGTAACGGTGCTTCGTTTCCGCGTGACTATCACCATTCGCGCTTGTGCTGATTATACTGCGAGGACGCCGGCCCCTAAGCGGATTCGAACCGCTTTTGACTCGACCACCGGCCGAGGTCAGGTCAGTGTTCAGGGACGAAACACGCCTTCGCCTAACAAACGTCCTGGTTCCTGTGCTGGTAAGCAAGCCAGGGCCCCCGACACTTCGCCGTCCACTTTTCCACTTCTGCAGAGACAAAATAGTAAGAACAGCCTCTCATAATTTCATGAAACTATCCACGACATGCTATCAGCCACAGGCTATTTGGTACCAATTGGTACCAAGTAATCTCAGTGAGATTCCGGAAACATAGTAGACCAATTCATACCTAGGCCCCTTTTAAAGGCTTCCATCATATTACATTCCACTGGCGCAATGGGAAGTAAATTCCAACTGCGTACTAGGCGGTCAGTAAACAATATCAATCGGATGTCCAGTCTGGACCTCTGTTTCAGAAGCTTTGTGTGGGTCACCGCAATTGGTCCGACGTAGCTAGTTCAAAGAGATCGGTACGTTTAATGCCACTGAGACGCTTCATGATCTTGAATTTGTCTATCACCCCCCCCTCTTAATCCGCAACATACAAATGCGAACAAACTTAAGCAAGCCAGTCAGTCAGCATAAGACTTTTATCGATATCCTTCAATCATTCTGCTGGCCAGTCTTTGTACCTTATCTAAGCAAGCGACATTCTTTTGTTGATGCGGTCCCCAATCCTGAACACAGTAGTCTAAGTGCAGTCGAACCACCGCTTTGTGTAAAGGGAGAAATACTTCAGGTCTAGTGGTACACCACGCTCTCCAAAGCGAAAAACTGTGGCACTCTGTTAGCACTGCGCCGAAAGCCTGAAGTTATCTACCACGATGATGAGCAACTCCCTCACTTTGTCTACACACTGCAAAGTCACGGACGCTGCGGATGTTTGCACCGTAATCCCAACGTTACTTGGTGATAAGAGCTGACATTTGTCCGCGTTCGGTGGCAAGTGCCCTGATTCAGACCACTTTGCTACAGTGCTCAGATTTTTCGACACCGTATTCCTATCTCCCCTGAAGACGAGTTTGGTATCGCCAACAAACAACAGGGGTTCTCGAGGAGTGGTACTAGATCATGTATAAACATAAGGAACAACAACATGCTGCTAACAGAGCGAGGCAGGAGCTTGTTTGCTTTAGGAGAGCGTTGTGTGGTACTAAATCTCAGATCTTTCCACCTTTATACAAAGCGGTGTTTCGGCTGCATTCAGGCTTACGCACCATATCTACGGAAGAAGGTCGGTTACTTATGATTTACGTTTACTTGAAACCATAAAGAGCGTGTGTTGTTTTTCGTTGTTTGTTATTATACCTTATGCCGTAGTCCGGGTTATTTGGACAGGTGTATCTATCGGCAAATTAACCTGTTGGACTGTATGATATGCTAGATGCATGGGGTCATGCGACTCGCTTTGATGGTGTCAGGCGCAAAAGATCAGAGCGTTGCAGCGATTGGAAAATGTAGCTTAGTGAATTGTCCGGGTCTCGTCATTAGGATGCCGGAAAGTGAACAGTGTATGGGGCCGAAACGGAGGATCTGAGCGAGCTCTGTCCTATTCGTTGCGACCTCAATCGGATTGTCTAATGGTGTGAATAGGAAATCAGATTTCTTTGTCACTTACAGGGCCACATCAGTGGTGGCAAACATCAGTACCTCGTCATCATGTCAATGTATGGTTTCGCTTGCTACAGCCCGGGGGCCATAACGAATCAGTCCTGCTGAGTGGTAACGACCCAGTCACGAGGTCCATGGAATTCTTTTTCATTATATTCAGCTTTCCGTCAATCATTTTACTACATAACTGCACCTTTTTGTGTTCTTCGGGTCTTCCTTCCATTTAATTTTTGCTCCTCTGTATTTTCCCCCAGCGTCTGCCGTCTTCTGTTCTTTTACAGTGGCTCGAACCACTGGGTCCACTACAGTTCAACACGAAGATTGTTGTTGCCCAACCAACCGAAATTGCTCTGCGATGTGGACCTATTTAGCGTCATATGCTTTAGCATCAATTTACTCGGAACCCAGCGAACCACGAGTTGCGCTAGGTTCAAACTGGCCTCATTACTATCGACTGTAGTTGGCACACCTCGCTATAGTATTGGTAATGGATGTACGTTTACTGACTTTCTGAGCAGCACACAAGTACAAGCATCTGACCGTCAACCCGGAAAAACGCTAGACGATCGTTTCGCCCTATTGGGGTTCTTCAGTAATACCCGTTCCCGCGGTTCCCTGCTGGGAAGCAAACTCATGACCGCTGCCGGTAGCTTCTGCCACTGTGCCATCAGGAACGGAAGCAGATCGTCATAACTTCTAAGCTAACTGGGATATAGCGTAGCCTTGCCTAGACTACCATGAAGGTTCCTACCATTGCAGATGACAGTGGCTGCCCTCCAGGCGTCCACTACACAGCAGCTATATCCACACAGCACCAGTGACGAGCCCCAATATGGCGAAGCGATCATCCGGTGCTTTTCCCGATTTGGGAATGGGACTATCTGGCATGTGAGCAGCTGGGATGAATCCGTAAAATTTCATCGAAAATCGTGTAGCCCCTTAGTAATCAGTATAAGACGTTTGCTTCTATTCCCATCATGCTTTGGTTAACAGCGATCGACCTGCAGCCTAGGGGTAACAAACTTGTCTTGTAATCTGACATCACGGGTTCGAGCCTGCGTAGTGATAGAGTGACACTCGCAGTGGCCTTAAGTCACGTGCGACCGGTGGTGCTTGCGCGGCAGCGAAGAGTCGCTACTGCGTACTGCTGGTACCCTTTCCTTTTGCATTAACAGTCCCAAGGTTGACCTGTGGCGTTGATGAACATACAAACCAGGTCCACTGAAACGAACCATTTTCCATTCGCGTGCCTCCCAACCTTAACCGTTAGGGCCATCACTGGAAAGTACTTATGGTGTTGATAATTCTCACCTCATTCATCCACCTTTTGTAGCGTGACTGCTCGCAGCCACGTGGACGAGTGAATCCGGGCACAGACGAAGTCGATCAGTATGCTACTAACAGAAGTACCTGTTGCGTCATCGTCAGTGGCAAGCGCTGCATTTCCGCCAGGTATCAAAGAAGCCACTGAATGATAGCGGGTTTCTGCAACTGAAGGAAGGCGGTACCTGTGTGGTGTACGGGAATTCAATAGCGGTATTCTCATTCTGTCCAACTGTTGTTAGGGTAGTGAGTGTCACTGTGCGCACACGTTTGGTGAGTGTCATCAGTCTTCAGCAGCTGAGGGAACCGTACAGCGTAGCGCCTGGGTGCAATACATCTAAAGTGAAAGAACACGGTGAAGAGTTGAACTCCGCATCAGAACAACAGAGGAAATTTCACCACTTATTTGGATAGAGTTGATTCCCTCAACTCGAGGCGATTAAATCCACTAGGATGTCCGTAGTTGTTGGTGCATTCTAAAACTGCCACACCGGTCATATGAATTAGTCCAAAAGTCCGTGGTAGCCTGTGGTCTGTGGGAGATGAGTTTTGACGGTCAGTCTAATCTGTGCGTCCCTTATAAGCCATATTGCTCATGAGAAACCCATTTCTGTTTGTCCAATTCCAAATAACCAGCTGAAGCTCGCGCGAAATCACCAGGCATCTCAGAATGGTCCTAGTAATTACACATATCCCACTTCGAGCGCAACGAGCTGTTCGTCCTTCCAGTTGTTACACCTGGATCCGCATTAATATACAGGATGAAACAGACAAGCAAAACACCTGCCCGCGAGCACTTTTCTGTTGACTTACTATGAAAGCGCATAGTAGCTGCATTTAACTATGTCCCAGAATCAGATACAAAGCGAAGAGTTCACATGTTACCAGGCTGTGTCCTGTTTAGGAGGCTAAGACTGTTCACGTGGTCGCAGCAACAGATGGTTTAGTGGAGAGAGGGGACGCAAAGAAGCTGGTTAAAAGTGAGTTCGAAGCAGCTACAATAATAGGAAAATACCTAGACTACAGGTATGGTGTGACCGAAACAATGTAAAGACAGGACTGACGAGGTCATTCGAAATGTAAACCTTTGTCAGTTTTCGTCTTCTTACGGTTGTGCTAAATGCAGTTCATTAGTGACATTTTAACTAGTGATCAACCTGGTGTTCCTGGGATGTCAGTTTCATTATGTCTAAGTCCGGAGTCATCACTAGGTATTCAAGCCTATCGGTCATTCGTAGAGATTAAAACGACGCGTGCATGACTGGAGTATCAAATCAAAAGGATGAGCACTGTATTCCAGGCTACTGTACTTGAAGTAATCCTGTCTCCCAATAATAACATACACGCTCTCAAATGCGCTTACACTGTGCGACAGCGGAACGCAGTCGGTGATCTGAACCAACACCACCGGGTTTTCATCAACTCAGAATTGCGCTTGAATGTCAGACACTGACTGGTATCCGTGACGTAATTTCGCATACTCCGGTTAGGCCCGAGTGTGATTGTCCGGTAAGTAGGCGATGACTGCGATTGGCGTGGTAACCTCAAAGTTAGAATGAGGGTGGTAGGTTGAGGGGAACCGTCGTGGGCATTGGAAAACAAGTTCATGAGGCTTGGTGTGATCCGGTTGCTATGTGATCAGTAGTGATCTTTGGTTATGCCATCTCAGTTGCGTAACACACGCTCATTTTCCGAGTTAATTGCCTGTGCACCCCACCCTCATCAGACTCATTGAACACATGGGGTCAGTGACCCAGTTTCGTTCACTTTTTTCGCTTAGATACAGATATGATCAACGCATTGAATGTGTTCGTCTTCGTCACGCTCCTCCCATTGGTTGGAAATGAATCCTCGTTTGTCGTATAAAACGTCCTCGACTTTCCCTTGTCTCATCCGATTCGCGAAAGAGTGCCTTGTGAAATCTTGTCACTTTACTTTCTCTAGCCCCTATTCGAACGGCTTCGTCGCGATCGGATTCGATCGATTCTCCCCAGCCATCTCCGAGTCAACCGGATCAAGTCGTGGCCGATTCCAAGCACGACAAGAATTCCGAGCACTCCGATCAATCTAGCAGTATTTGTGCTCACACAACCCCACTTCAGCTATCCAAGCTTCAACCTCGTACCAAGAGTTGCTCTGTGAGCGACATTGCATTCCCCCCACAATCTATGGAGCACGCTGAAGCGTCACCGAAGTTACTAATGGATTCTTCTTCCGGGAACGATGATGAACATAGTTCGGTTCACACAATGAGCATAGACCCGGTGAGGGATGTCATGTTTGATTTTACCATGTCGCCCAGTGAAGGAAGTCCTCCATCGTCCAGCGTCGCCAGTGCCAGCGCGTCGTCTAAACGAGACATGGTGGACATACCCTCGCAACTGACTCTGAAGGAACACGGGTACGGGAGCGAAAACGATGACTTCGCTTTATCTCAGTCACCCAACCATGAACATACTAGTGAACCACCCTTCGTGGACCACAATGGGAGAGAGGTTGAGGATCATGCTGAACAACAGACTCACTCCACAACCGGAGAGAAGTGGAGGGAAGGAGACCAAACTTACCCCAAGACAAAACCACGGCCTGATCGCGTGAGACGTGTGAGTACAAATGAAAGTGCTGAGTATGCTGCACGAAAAATCGGCAAACGTGCTCCTGCTTCTGACCATCGATCCGCAGTGAGTGTATTCATGTGACATCACCGTTTGTTGTACCCATTCTAAGTGAATAATGACATGCGTTTTGCAATAGATACAGTGAAGTGTTGAGTGTGCTGTCCTAAATGAAGCATAATTTTGATCCCGGAATTGTTCAGAAAATATCCATTGGTGTAGTTATCGAACAATGTCTAAATTTGCCCACGTACATGGCCTCCGACCTTGGACTTCGGTACGAGATTCGTACGGTTTTTGTGAGGTTTTCTTGGTGATAGTCGCAATATCAGTGATGAGTCAGAAAGTATCCGGGTTAAGTAATCGAGGTGTACTTCGCCATACTAACGATATTGTGCATAAAACCACTTGTATGCATTATATCTTGTTAACATATGAGATGCTGGACGCAATGATACGATTCAATTAATTGCATGGAATCTGATCGGCTGCCGTTCGGTTGTTGCGTTAAGATTAGCTACTGACCAGAGGCTATTTTGCTAGGCATCACTACGTCGACGATGAGTCTTCGGTGAGTTACATGAACTCAATTTTTACTTAGACGGCCATTTTCCAATCGGCTTCGCACATCCTGTCTGGAATGTGCGCACTGCCGCGATAAATCTATTGGTAGGCTTATGTGTTCTTGTACATTCTTCGGTTGCTGTCTTTCATGTTCCATAACCCACAGAGCGATTCTGATGGTCTCACACATTTACCTATTTGGACGAAGTCTTTTTGGGTCTTATCGTTGAACTCTGATTCGTGTTATGTCGGCCTGAAGGAGCCCATCCGGTTGCACCGATGACCATTGACACAGCTCTAAGAGACACAACTCAACTAACGCAGTGGTTCGCGTTCCATGCCGAATACTCTCTCTTTTAATGGTAAAACACCAACCAGCCAGGCAGCCAACCAACACAAGAACCGATTACTTTCAGACATTTTTAGCCACCTTATTAACTACAAATCCTGTTGTGTGGTTGTTGTTGTTCCTGCTGTCTATGTCACTTACCGGGTCCTTCGTTTTCGATTGTTGTCTACTTATACATCTCCATCTTGTACTATCGTTGATGTATTAGGGGGCAAGTCGGTCGAACATGCATCGTCTCAGCAAGTGTAGGCGAACCGCTCCGGCATCAGCAACAGTGAGTCACGCGAAGGAAACTAAGTTAACGCCTCTCTTGCCCAACCTCACCACCCTATCGCATACTCACGTAATTAAAGTGTTGGCTAAAATGCTTTCGACCATCATTACGTTTCTTTCCATCACTTAGGTCTCTGAGAAATCACCCACGCCGAATTTGGATTCACCTCATTACCCTCGATCACCAGTGGTTCCCACGACTACATCCACGGGCGTTATCGGAACAGCCACTGCATCCGTTGGTTCGAAAGGTGGTCAGCCGGCGGTGGCACCACCGACGCGACTGGCGCCATCACAGCGACGCTTCGGTGGCCCGTTCTTTCCAATCCCCGGGTTTGATGAGATGGATTCGGAGACCAGGTGCATCGTAAGTCCATATATGCCCGAACACGAACTTAACATTTGTCAGTTATACCTTATCTATCGCAATTTTTGATGGAGCCTAACAATGTCGTTCGAGAAAAAATAAAAGAAAGTTGTTAGTACGATCCCGGTATGTAGTACCAACGCTTCGCGGACGCGCAACCAACAACAGTCGTGCGTAAACTAAGGATACTGCGACGGTCGCCCGGTCCCCTACGTAGGCTCGAGCCCGCACCTTCGGATTACAAGACCGGATAGTGATCCTTCAGGCCAGGGGCCGGCTTATGCTTTGGTGGTATTGTGCTATTTCTTTAATAATCCACCTTTGCATTTGCATTTATATCATGCTGCATCGCTGTAAGTTTGTGTGTTCCAGCTGCTAGTCCACCCGTCCTGAGTGCATAAAGCACTTTTTTGAGTTGGCTTAACTTGACTCATTTCCTGGCTATATAATGGACCAGTCGAACTGAGTACTATGATGTGAAATCGTGTTTGTAATTGGTTTAGCATTTAAAGCGCATCTCATCTTTCATTATTAACGGTGAGTTCGTCCGATCGGTGACCGTGAACAGCGCGCTCTCCTTTCGAGTTACCCATGATTCCTAGCGGCTTCCTTCCAGCTCCGAATGTTGAGAATCGGCTGCCGCACAAAAGGTGGCGGTGGAGGCCGGTACAATGAATTAGTTAACTGTGTGATGGCACGGCTCATCGATTATAGTGGCAAAATACAAGAAGGACAGTCGCACCGAATGTGCTAAGCACGGTGGTATTAGCTTACCAGCAGCTGTAAGAAATATACTGGCCTCGGTTCTCGGATTAGGGAGAGCAAGCAGGTTTCCGTCCAGGAGGTGGCTGTATAGACCATATTTTCACTCTGTGACAGGTGACAGAGCAGCGCCACGCATATCGTAGACCGACAGTAACTGTGTTCCTCGACTTCAAGTATGCGTTCGATTCAGTCGATCGATGCATTCTGTTCGAAATACTTGCGCTGAAATATGTTTCCACGAAATATCTGAACATCTAACTTGCCCTATACTCGAACACATTAGACCGCGTCATGGTCTACAGTAACCTGGCGTATAGCTTTCCGAAAACAAGTAGCGTTCGTCAGGGTTGTCCAATTCCCCATTTTTGTTCAACTTCGTCGTGGACTCCATCATGCAGTGTTCCTTTACGGAATCTCACCATCTAGACGTTGGGGTCTTACCTGGTGTAAGACTACCTGACCTTGCTTATGCGGACAATATCGTCATGCTGTTTTACGACGTTGGGGAGGCACTATCAACCCTGAATAGTCTGTCTAGAGTAGTCCCATTATTTGGTATGCGCTTCGCACCTTCAAAGTGCAAAGTACTGCTATAGGATCACCAGCCACTTAATGACCCCTTGATCTCATGCAGCTAGGAACACGCCGTGGTTGATCGATTCAATTACCTTGGCAACTGCATCAGCAATGACGGACGCATAAAGACTGAATCACTTCACTCATTGCGATGGCCAGAACTGCCTTCTTGAAACGGTAGCGATAGAAGAAAGTTTCTCTTCGTCTGAAAGACCATGTTTACAATGCCATAGTGAGGACCGTCCAGCACCATGGGAATGAAACTTGACACCTTCGATCGGATGATTTGAGATGGCTTCAAGTTTTTGATCATCGCTGTCTGAGGAACATTGCTGGTGTCGAGTGGCACCAGCGAGCCCGCGACGATGATTGGCGTGGGCGAAGACCGGACAGTGATAACTAAGCTAATTCATTATAACAACAGATAGCACTGAACAATTTACTTTGGCTTGGGTACGTACTTCGTATGCCTGGTCACCGCTTACCGAAGGGTGCCTTGTTTAGTCTGCCAGATATAGGGTGACACAAAGCTCGAGATGGATAAAAGTTGACTTGGCAGTGGGAAACGAAATCACTAACGTTCAAACTGGGTGCCGTCGGTTCGTCTCGCCTTTCGGCTGGAGTCCACGTGACTCGGCTTGTGCTTTGCTCAGGACTTTACTGGACGTGGCTCGAAGTCGACACCAGTGGCGCGTCTGCTGCCGTCTCCTATTCGGATTGTATTTCTAATGTGTGTTTTGTGTTGAGATGTCTGCGGGGTAATGTCTGATTATGACGCGGGGCAGTGAAAGCCACAAGCAAACTGTCTCGCTGATGCTATCTTATTTATGCATGATGGCCAACTTTTGTGACGGTATGTTGTTAACACAAGATATAGGCGCTTTGACCCTGAATATTTGCTTAGGGCAGTAATGTTTTCAAATAAGTCCGCCTTCTCTCCCTCTTATTATTCTTTATTCCACAGGTCATCGTGGTTGTATGACAGTGAAACACCGGTTCAAATAGCTGAGGTACTGCTGTTGTTGATTGGTTGGTCGAAGTTCTTACATCTACAGCTGTATTTATGTTATAAAAGTGTCTTATCAGACAATGTAGTGTGGTTTTTCTGGTGATATTCAACGTTCGCTCTCTGAGGCAGGCAAGTCAACAGCTTGCACTTGCGCGCCCATCGGACACAATGAGTGTTGATGTGGCCTGCTTGTTCGAACTTAGAATCCACGACCGTCATGAGGTCAACCAACCATCGGGACCCTAACTCCAGTCTCGCTATCGGTTGCATATATCCGGGGACACTAACGCAGCAGCCACATGTCAAGCTGGATACCGCATCCTTCCCAGTACCAGTTGTTGTTGGTTGGTTGGATCCTCATGGGCAGACGCCTGTGTGCAGTCTGTTTGACGGCACCGAAGGTTAACTCACGCGTGTTTTATGTAATACCTCTAATGGCTCTGGTCCCAAAGATACTTAGGATTTATTTTACCACGAACTCAACGTGGTACTTCATTCTACTTGCAGTTGATATAAATGCACAAGTAGGTCGCGTGAGCCCCTCAGCTAATTGGGGTGTCCTGGTTTTGCTCCGATCGCAAGGACATGTTGATCGTTACAACTTTCAGCAAGTATCGGATGTTTGTTAGACGCACGGTGTACGTATACAGTAGGCAATAACCTGCCGCTTGGCGTCCTCCGATAACTAGTCATCGATGGGCCCATCCTTGACTACTGCTCGTACTGAAATAATCGCGTCAACGCTGACAATGGCTTGGTACACTGTCGCTTCTCCATAATCTTTATCGGGAGACTTACCGAATATCTCCTCCGTTGCCAACTGAGAAGTTATCTTGACCTTCATCAGGCCAAAACTACCAGAACGCCCTGCTTACTAAACTGTACCCAACTACTCCCAAGACCCTAAGCTTCAGTGGAATAGGATCCTGGCCTCCAACCACGACTCCAGAGGTCCTGGATTTTCTGGAGATCCATCGACTTGTTTGAAGCTGGATACAAATTCCCTGCTGGCACTGAGCATAGTGTGATTAGATGGGCCATTATCCAGGAGCTAAGGTGGACCCTGTGTGCACACATGGGAAATTGTCGGACCAAATGGGTTCAGGAAATGAAGGAGGGCTGTGCAGTGTGAAGCTAAGGCGAACTCTTCCATCTTATTCGCATCACTGTTCCCAGGCCATTGGGACAATCGAGGACTGCGCTAGACCAGCAACAAGGAACGCTGTCTGACTTGTTGGAGAGCAGTTCAGCTGGCGCGCTCAGATGTTGCAGGGCGAATCATGCTCCATTAGTTTAGACGTCCCATTAGATCTTGTGTGCCGAAGCGTAATCACTGCTCTCAATCGTTGTCGCGTTACTAGTTCGAATTTGTTAGCTAGCGCGCTAACAAAGAATGCTTTCAAAGTTATCTACAAAACACTGATTCAACTGTTCAAAAATATATGGATGGAAGGAAGAAAGCATCCCAACCAGATGGGGTGAGTTAAACCTAGTTCCAGTATGTAGGAGGGGCAATGTCACCGAGTATGCTGGCTGCATGGTATGGGCCTCCCGCCGTTAGTGCGAAAGGTACTGGCGTCAATATTCCTCTTTGACTCACTGCTAAACGGGAATACCGGATGGTTTAAGAGCAGATCGGTTTTCATACAATACATTGATGTGTAGATCGTGCATCCACTTGGTGTTATTGCTTAAGCGGCGTCGCAAGTGCCGTAGATAGACAGAAACTGCGCTTCTCGATTCCTTGCGTGTGTTCGACTTAGTCGATCGGTCGGTTCCGGTCGACATAGTTACACGGAAATGCGAGCCACTCAAATGTATAAAAGTCCAATGTTCCCTGTTGCTCAAAAACTACAGATCATATCAAGGTATACAGCGAAAGGCTTTCTGACAATAGGTTGCTTTAACCAGGGTTGTGAATTCTATCATGAAGTGTTCTATCACGGCCATCACAATGAGGCTGGACCTTACCGTGGTGCGATGGTTTGTGTGCCTCAGTCATTCATTGAGCTATGCTGGGTGAATCTTTTTTGAAGCTTCAGAGCTACTCATACCAGATTGATCAATGGTTAGAGGCCAGACAAACTCAGCTTCCTGATCCTCCAGGTTGGGGGCTGGAATGAAGTGGCTCCATATTCCTTAAAACGGATTCTTTGTAGCCCGACGCCAAACCCACTGCCTTGCGGTCAGGTTTTTGAAACAAAGGCTATGGTTGAGAACCCTAATCGTTCTCCTGCCTAGGCCTGGACAATCTGACAGTATCCTGCCCATGCAATTCAAAGAATTTCGCTTCAAACAGTTGCTTGATGCTCTGGCCACTGCAGAGGATAGTCAACAGTGCCCTATCTGCTGCATCGAGCAGGGTGGGTAGGGGTTTGGATGCTACTGCTCAAGCCTTCCAGTCTTCTTATTCCCCTCTTACGCTTTTCACTCTTATCGTCCCGTTCCAGTTTCACTTTTACCCCCCTGTTTTCAACCCCCAAAATCTTGGCCCTCCTCCACCTAGCTTTGATAGGCTTCTCTAGTTTCAACTCACATGTGAACGCGGAGCGTCATCCCTGTCCTGTCGACAAGCCCATGTCCAACCAAACGGTCAAGCCCAGTTCATCGAGTTCCATTTGGAGCCCTCAACCATCCTTCAGATTGGTATGCCTGCATGTACGCACATTGCTACAGATCGGTCAACAGGCAGCACCTGCCCGAACATTGGAGACCCTCTCGATCGATATCTGCTGCTTATCGGAGACCCGTCTGCAAGACTCGAGCTCTGTGCTCAAGTTGCGATCCCCTTCAGGTGACACCAGCAGCACCTTCTCATTGCGCCTATCGAGTGACGATGCAGCTTCGAGTACCGGCCAAGCTGGTGTTGACATTGTTCTGAGTCCCTGGGCTGAAGCTGCTCTGGTTGATTGGATTCCAATCAGTAGCCGGATGTGTGCGGTCCGATTGGCTGGTTCGTTCAAAGCTTCGTAGTCGAGCGGGACTAACAGGTGTCTATCCGTCATCGTTGCCTATGCACCCACAAACTCTAGGGAAGATTCGGTAAAAGACGACTTCTATCGACAATGGAACGAGCTCCTTCGCCACAGAAGAAGCTCGGACACTGTTGTGCTGTCTAGGGATCTGAACGCTCAAGTTGGAAAATTATCCACCGATGAACTGCATCTGGGCGGCCAACATGTTGTAGGCTCCCGTAATGATAACGGTGAGCGGTTACTTCATTTGTATGAAGATGCTCGCACTAATGCGGGCACTAATTTCCCACACAGCACCCGCCGGAGGGTGACATGGCGCCCACCAGCTTCGCGCGCACCAGCCCCGCGATTTGGCATTCCAAATATACTGTCATCGACTTTGTCGAAAAAATTGCTGGTTCAGAAGATCGTTAAATTAAAAGGAGTATTGTGAATAATGCCAACATGGATATTGGGTCTCCTCGCAGTCTCTGGAACTTATCGTTGCTCGCCGGCATATTCCGGCTGGAATCAAACACAATGAAACTCGCAAAGCGTTTCAGGCGAAACTCCATACTAACCTGAAGAGGGACCGCGAATCTTGGTGGCCTCATCGTGTGTCAGAAATCGAAATTTCCGCTACCCTTGGTAACCATCGGAAGTTATTCGGTCTGATAGATAAAGAAGCAGAAGAAGACCTGGTGTTAGTGAAACTATACGTGATGAGAGTGGACAGCCTATCCACAACTTGTCAAAACTTTTAGAGCGTTGGGATCAGCATTTTGAAAAGCTATTCTATCGGCCGGAATTGTTAGATTTCTCGACGGCCACTGATCCCCACGCACCATTGGCTGTCCCTTTGGATCCACCCTCTCGCTCAGAAGTCGAACGTGAGATCACACTGTTGAAGTCAAATAAAGCCGCGGGATTAGATGATCTCCATCCAGCCCTCTTCAAATGCGGGTGCTCTGCTCTTGTGGATGATTCACACGAGTTACTAGTGAAACTGTGTGAGCAGGAAACTATCCCAACCGACTGGAGCCGCTCTGCCATAGTCCCCAATTACAAGGGAGACTCGCGCTCGGATTGCGGCAACCATAGAGGATTCAGTCTGATCCCCATTACTTCCAAATTACTTGCCTCTGTCAACCTTCACAGCATGAATGGCGCTCGTGAAAGCCAGATTCGTGAGGAGCAAGCCGGATTTCTTTGGGGTCGTGGCTGCATTGACCACGTCTTCACTTTGCGTCAGTTGTTAGAGCACGGTCACGTATATTGGCTGCCCACCGTTGTCGTGTTCTTCGACATCACAAGTGCATTCGATTCGCTTGATCGATGTGCCCTTTGGAACTGTCTACTCAGGAAAGGTGTACTTGAGAAATATGTAAATATTATCCGATCGTTATACGCGCGTAGCTCAGGCAGAGTGAGGGCTTACGGCAAGTTGTGGCCGCCCTTTAGTATCTCCAGCGGTGTAAGACAAGGATGCCCGCTGTCACCTCTCATCTTCAACTTCGCTATTGACGAAGTCATGGAAATCGCGTTCAAAGGACACGACTTGGAAGGTGTGGATCTGCTCCCAGGAGAACGACTTCTTGATATGGAGTATGCAAACGACACTACCCTAATCTGTGACAGCTCCCAGTCATGCTAAGCGGCACTGGACAGATTAAAACTGGCTGTCAGCCGCTTCGCGCTTTGCTTTGCATCGTCAAAGTGCAAAGCGTTTCTCCAAGGTTGGCAGGGCTCGCCTCCTGCGCTGACCCTTGGTGCGGATCAGCTAGAAGCGGTTCAGAACTTTAACTACCTAGGAAGTTGTATCAGTGCCCTTGGGAATGAAGATGAGATCACGAACCGTATAGCAAAAGCTCGACTTGATTTTGCCAGTCTTCGCCACCTATTGCGCCGGCGCGACATCACTCTCGCCCTGAAGGGTAGAGTGTACAAAGCGGCGGTACGTTTGACCTTACTGTACGGTTGCGAAACCTGGCCCCTTAGATCAGCAGACATAAAGAGGCTGTTTACCTTCGACCATGGATATCTCCGCAGTTTAGCTCACATCTGGTGGGAACACCGTGTGAGTAACGAGCATGTTCGACGCCTTGTTTGCGGCACAGGAAAAAGAACGGAACCGCACAGCACTGTCATTTCACGTATCAGGCTCCGATGGCTCGGCCACGTGCTACGCTGCCAGCCCCCCGAGTTCCGCGACGTGTGTTTTTTGCGCGCCTGGGGTGTGGATGGAAGAAGAGGAAGGGTGGCCAAATAATGACTTGGTCGAGAGGAGTAAAGGCTCTCACTTCGGACCTGTGCTCGGTTGGAGCTTCACGGCTCCCTGGTTTTGGTCGGAAAGGCGATGAACACGTTTGACTAGATACAGGTGCTGACATTGCTAGGAGCCGACCTCAGTGTCGTTCGTGCTGTGAGTTTCTTTGTCCCACCCCATCCGCCTAAGCCTCCCAATCCAACTACGATGTCATTATTTCACATTGTATAATTTTGCATTGTAAATTATTTTTTGCTGCTGCATTGTAGTAGCCGTCTGGTAGCTTACCGGAACGATGTCCATCCTTTAACGGTAGCCCAGCTGGCTTGAACCTGTTTCATTTTATTCCCTTTTTTCTTTTAGTTATTGCGGCACATTATCTGAGGTGTTTCCCCACCTCTAGCTAACCTGTATAGTGTGTGTGCGTGTTCCATCACGGAACCTCGCTATGTTAGGGTTGAACTACTGCCAGGTTGCAAATTGTTAGGTCTGAATTATGCGGACGTAACTTGTTGCTGTTTGACTATCGCGCTACCCTGGAATGTCTCCATCATTTAGTACACACTTTTCGTCAAGAGGCGACGAGAATTAAGGTGGTGCGATGGTTTTTGTGGCTCAGTTATCCATTGAGCTATGTAGGTGGGGCATTTTGCACCTTCAGAACCACCCATACCAGACTAGTCAATGGTTAGATGCCAGACAATATCCTTTTTCTGGTCTTCCAAGTTGCGGATTGAAGTGAGGGTGGCTCCTTACTCCAGAAAACGGGGGCGCTCTGTAGCCCAGTGCCATAACCCCACTGTCTTGCGGTAAGGTTTTTTTAACCAAAGACTTTGATTGAGAACCCTAATCGTTCTCCTGTCTTGGTTTGGGCAACCGGACGGTATGCTGCCCACGCAATACAATGAACTCATCTACAAACAAATTCTTGATGCTCTGGGGGTCGCAGAGAATAGCCAACGGCGCCCTATCTGCTGCATCGAGCAGGGTAGATAGGAGTGAGGACGCTACTGCTCAAATCTTCCCGTTTTATTACTCCTCCTCTTGCGTTTTTTCATCCTTCTCGTCCCGTTCCAACTTCACTTTTATCCCCCTGCTTTCAGCCCTTATTTCTTTGCCCTCCTCCATTTTGTTTTAATGGCCTTTAATAGTCTTCCATTTTCCGCTCACGCACAATCGCAGGGCGTTTCTCCGATGCAGTCAACAAGTCCATGTTCCACCTTGCGGACAATATCAGTTAATCGATTACAATTTGGAGCCCTCGATTCTCTCTAAGCATGGCATGCCTCAACGTGCTCAACTTGTTACAGATTGACCAGCAGACAGCACTTACCCGAACACTAAAGACCCTATCGATCGAGCCCTGTGTCTACCCTGTGATCCCCCACATATGACACATGAGGCACCTTATCATTGCGCCTAGCCGGTGATGACTCAGCTTCGAATCCCGGCCAAGGCGGTGTGGGCATTGTTTTTAGCCCCCGGTCTGAAGCTCCCCTGATCCACTGGATCCTAGTAGACACCCGGATTTGCGCCGTCAGATTGGCCGGCTCATTCAAAACTTCGAAGTCGTGCGAGGTCAAACGGTACCCGTTTGTCAGTACTCCATACGCGCCCACAAACTGTAGCACTAACTCAGTAAAAGATGACTTCTATCACCAACTGCACGAGCTTCTTTGTTACTGAGGTGCTTGCTGGTGACCTGAACGCCAAGTTGGATATTTATCCACTGATATGCTACATCTGGGTTGCCAACATAGTGTAGGCTCCCGTAATGAGAACGATAAGCAGTTACTACACATCTGTGAATATGATAGAAGTCGTACGTGAGATCAGACTGTTGAAAGTAAATAAGGCCGCAGGAGCAGATAGACTTCCTCCAACCATCTCCAAATTCGGATGCTCAGCTCTCATGGATGATTAGCACAACTTACTAGTGAAGTTGTGGGAGCAGGACACAGTCCCAGCATGCTGAGGTCGCTCCGCTGTAGTCACATTTCTCAAAGGAGGCTCACGCTCAGAATGCGGCAATCTTAGAGGAATCAGTTTGAGCAAACCTGCCTCCAAATTGCTTGTTTCTGTCGTTTTCTACAAATTGCCTGGCATCCGTGAAAGCCAGATTCGCGAGGACCAAGTAGGGTTTCGTCGAAATCGAGGCTACGTTAATCACATCTTCCCTTTACGCCGGTTGGTGGGCCACCACCATGTTTCTGGCGACCCACCGTAATCTGGCTTCTCAACATCAAAGGTATCTTAGATTCGGTTGATCGGTGTACCCCTTGTGACTGTTATGTATTGCGCCGCTTTAGCTGGAGTTTGTTTCTCACCCTATGCTGACATGTATTGGTGGTGCTGATAATGAGTACACGCTTCACACCTTGGAAGTGCCAAGTGTCGTTGCTGAACAACTAGCCATTTGGTGACCCCTGACTCTTGAGTGCGAGGAACTGAAATTGGCGGACCAGTCCCTCTGTCTTTCCAAACACAATGGCAACGATGTTCGCGTGCCTGCTGAAATTAGTTCATGCACTCTGAAGCTAGAAATACCTTCATGAATGTGCGACATTTGTGGCGTCAGCAGGAGTTTCCCTCGTTCTGAAAGGTCGTCTTACTTTATAGGGGTGAAACCTAAACTTTTGCGATACTTGAAGTTTTTAAACACCGATTCCTACGGGGCATTGCTTGTGCCGGATGGTACCAACACGTCTAAAAGGATTACATAAATAGGCTAGTTCTACGCAGACACAGATTGGTTCTTCTGAACATTAAGTAGGTTTTTCGACTCGACCACAGGGCCCCGTTCATCAAAAATCATGCAGTGATCCGCGGTAGCCTTGAAATGATTACAATTGTTCCTCAGAAGTACGTGTTATTATCCATCCCTTCAAAGGCAATATTACATTTGGCCTGCTGAGCAGAAAATTTTCCACTGCAGTGGCTCGAACTTTCCCTGCCACCTACCCACACATCTTTGCAGAAACCGCTCAAAGACAGACCTCCGGTTCAACCCCAATCCTACATTCTACATCAGTTTACATGCACCTGTGGTGGGAGGTACGTTGGACACAACTAGGCGTCTGTCTAAAAGCGTAGCGGAGCACTGCCCAGCGTCTTTGCGGAAACGCATTGTCAATCGCACTAACAGTTCCATCCTGAAACATCTGGTCGAATGCGGACATCAAAGTAGGACCGTTGATGACTTCAGAATAGTTTGTGTCGTGCCGAAACGGTATCCCAACGACCTTGGGAAACAAGTTTTACGGACGGCCGAAGTGATCGTGAGTAAGATAACACAACCAAAACTATGCAACCAGAAGGCCTTATTGCAAAGGTTGTTCCTACCTTGGCCGTAATTGGGTTGCCAATATCTACCACTTCATATGCTGAATCTGATCGGGTGATGCAATTGGCATTTCACCGATCAACCAAAATATGCTCTGTCACCTGAGCTAGACGGCTTTGTCGATCAAGACGTTTGAGTTTCTGACTACTGTGATTCCCTTAAGCGCTTTTTGCTTTATCAGCTGTTTGTGCTCTAACATTCTGTATTATAGTTGTAAATATCTGAAGAGATTTGTCGAAGGAAGTACTCTTCGCTAAATTGCGTCCTATGTACTTCTATTGACGGCGATGATGAAGCGATTTATGGCCCAGTTTGTTAGCTTTTCCATTCCTTCTCGTTTGCCATCAGTCCATGTTTCTTAAAATTCCTGGCTAATGGCAACTGAGGACAAATTGGTCCGCATTCATATGTTACACTGCTGCTTTATCTCTATTTCATACAGCACTTGCAGGATCGTATGCATCGAATACTTGAGGCATGGCGATCAGCGAAACAATGCTTGAAAGACCTCGATCAGAGGGCAAACCGCACTCGACGGCTACGTATACGTCAGTCTACTACCGACGCACCACCGACCACTCCTTCGTTGAAGCAAACTACTGAGCTTGACGCCGCCACATGCTCAACAGATAATAATACTACAGAGGGTGTATGTTCTCCCCATTGCTTCCAGGTGCTGTGAAATGTATGACCCCCTCCGTTGTATGCTGGTGTTGTGACCCCTTTATTCTCTCCTGTTTAGTCGATACTCACTATAGCATCTCACGATGTGTAGTTTAGCATGCTTTATATATGCTTATGGATTATACAAAATCGTTTTATTATACCCTGTTTTCTATCCACCTCGGTTGTTATTGTTAGGTGATAGTATGTTACCGACTGCCGGCTTGCGAGCACCATAACTTCGCACTCGGGGCTCGCACCAGATCTGCGATACATCTCACATGGACCTACAGTGAAGCGTGACCACATTCTACATGTTTTCAATGCAGGGTGGCCACGCATATGCGTCGTACATTCCCACCAAATGGATTATTCCAATGTACGTCCTACCATTGGTCTGCGGGTGACGTGATACGCCGCCGACCATGTGCCAGGTCCTAATATATGAACCATTAGAAGCATCGTAATAATTTCGCTGATAATGGATCACCAAACGCGACACAGCTACTTTGATTTGCCGCAGCATATGTGTTATTCACCAGCAATTCTGAATGTGCTATTGTCTCCTAGTCAGTGGCCATTTCAAGGTGTTGTGGGTGCTCTGGTAGTGAATGCCATGTGGAACCGTAGTCCGCATGTCGACCTGCCAATCGACGCTGCCGCCTAATATGACATGCTGAATACGGCATTGGGGTAGTCCGTCGCAGGCAGCTATTTGGACATACTAGAAAGTCACATGGGTAACAAGCGTATACCTGGAATCTGTTAAGCTTCATCTGACAAACAAGCACGCATTCGTCTCACAGACTGTTATCGGCTGATGTTGAGGAAATAGATAAATGCGTACATCGGAATCAGAACAATCTCCAAGCGAAACTACAGGGCAGCTTATCAGCAGTAGATAAGGAGTGCCTGTAGTGTTCAGTGAAAAAAGAACACCAAAATCAAGCCGTAACTTGTATTAACCAACAAGTAGCCACTATAGAGGATAAATAGAAGTAGAACGAAGATGGAAGCACGTTACAGTTAACAATCTCATCTGTCATCTTATTCTTCTTCGGCAGCAACACAGCTGCGCGGCTCTGAAATTGAAGCGCGGACTGCGGTTCACGCGCTAAAAACTCAATCGCCTATTACATCACCCCATCTAATCTGGGAACATCCGCAGTGCCTGGCCAAAATCCCTTGTATAGGCACCTTTATTACAGCAGCAACTTCGAGTGAGTCGGTTGTACCGCCCTCGACTTGACTGGACTCTATTCGGAATGGCTTGAAGCAGCTAAAGTGTGCCGCTATGGTCTGGCTGGTTGCATTATCGACGAGCTTTACGATACACGTAGTATCGGACAGTACTCGATCCACTACATAGGGACCCACTAATTTTGTAGGTACCCCTTCGGACTGGGTCTGATATAACCAACCAAGCTTACTAACTGAGAGGGACGCCGAAAATATTTTTGTCATAGTACGCCGAACAACCTCGTGATGCCAGCCGGGAGGTTCGGGAATTTCCCGTTCCGGCGAATGGTTCGGCAGCAGTGTTCCAGGACGTGGTGGGTTTTCGCCTGGCTAGTGTGCTCCCTATAAAAAGCCACAAACGTCCGTTCAACAACACTGCGACGTGGCGGATGTGACTCGCCACTAAGTAAAGTCACTGCTCCTTGTCTTCTCTGGAGACATTGTACACCGGTGAGCAATCCGAACATCGGATCTTGTCTCTGAATTCAGGTGTCTTGGGCCCCTGGCATGACTTATCGTCGTCCGATAGGCGTATGAACTGAGTGTCCAGTCACCGGCTCCCAACGGGTGCGAATCCCTCATCTCGCCTTGCTGCCTTGTAGGTTAGGCCTTTTGACCTAAAACAACCTACCTTGCTCGGCCTAGGCAACCGGATAGTATCTCGCCTACTGACGAACCCTGAACTTACAACTACAACCATTCACACGCTCTATTGCTGCTACGATGCTATTCACTCACGCTACTGTGCCAAATTCACAGGCACACGCCACCATTTTACCAAACCTTAAATTGTACTATTCATACAGATTTTACCTGATTCCTCTATGGCGATCAACCACACTTACACCGATGAGCCTGTTCCCGTGAAATCTGCCAACCCAACCACACAGTGCCCAACCGAGAGCTGCTAGTCCCGAAGTCACCCATCTTTGCTCCTGCAACCCGGAACGCAGTTCAAACTTACAGCCTTCAACGTACGCACCTTACTACCGATCTGCCAGCAAGCTAGACTTGCGTGCACGCTAGACCCTTGGAATTGATATATGCTGCCAGCGCAACGCGACCCCAGGACTCTAACTAGGTCTAGCAGGTGGCGTCATCGCTCCACCCACGCATCCGCTTCCATCTCCGCTTCTCTGGTAATGCCGAGTCTGCCGCATCTGGGCAAGCTGGTGTTGGAATCGCCCTCAATGCTAGAGCCGAGACTGCTCTGATTGATTGGATTCCGATCAATAGTAGCCTTTGTGCGATGAGGCTCTATGGATCTTGTAAAGTTAGAAGATGTTGAGTCGAAAAGCATGCTCTCTGCCTACGCGCCCAGACTGTAGCTCGGACACAATCAAAGACCAGTTCTACCAGAACCTACATGAGCTGCTCCTAAGGGCTCCTAAAAGAGACATCATTGTGTTGGCAGGAGAGTTCAACGCGCGTGTCCGTCGGCTGCTTCCATGTAAGCACCACCTCGATGGACCGCATGGATATGATGATGTATGCTCAGACAAAGGAGAGAGACTGCTCAATCTGTGTGCTGATCATCAGCTTTTCCTCTGCAGCACGAGCTTTTGTCATCCTGGATGCCAATACGCCACATGGCGCTCCCCATCACCAACCTAGCGCTGGTCACAGATTGACCATATAGCCAAAAGACGCAGGCGGCACAGCAGCGTACGCCACTACCGATCATTTTGGTCAACATGCGTCGACACCGATCATGCACCGGTATGTGCGACAGTTTGCATGCGTTTCGGTTCACCTAGATCCAAACACACGCAACGGAACACCTACAAGTTGGAGGACCCAACGGTGAAGAAGGAGTATCAACAAAGATTTCGTGAAAATCTCCCTCTCTCCCACTCTGGATGTCGATCAACACTGGTCAAGTCTGAAACAAGCCATGCTGTCGGTCGGTTGGTCCAGCTGTGGCCTCACTCGCTCCACTTTCAAAAGCTGGATCTCGAGAAGATCCTCGGAATTGCTGGATCGTCGACGGGCAGTGCCTGCTGGCGCAGAGCACAACGAACCACGCCGGTCTATTACGCAACAGCTGAAAGCAAGCCTTCGCTCTGATCGTGAATCCTGGTGGTCAAAACAAGCAGATGTGATGGAAGCCGCTGCATCAGCTGGTAACTTCCGCCCTATTTTGCATCATCAGGGTCACCGGTTGCAATTCCGACGCTATCAGCCAGACAATTTGCGAATCAGATGGCACGAAGATCACTAACCTTCACAGGCTACTGGGTCGCTAGGCAGTGCATTTCACTCTTCAATTCAACAACCCAACACAACCCACATGGCATCTCCAGCCCAAACAGATGATGCTTGGCCTGCCCAACTAAAGCAGAGAGCCGAGATGCAGTCCAATCTTTGAAACGTCACATGGCTGCTAGTCCCGACAGTGTACCACCGACTCTATTCAACGATGGCGGGAGTGTATTTGTCAGCGAAATTTTATCGCTGAACACGAACGTTTGAACTGAGCAAAAGATTCCGAACTCATTGGGAGAATCGGTCATTGTTCCGATTCACAAGAAAGGCTCCCGCGACGATTGCTGTAAGTACCGGGGAATCACGTTGATCTCTGTCGCATCAAAAGTCTTTATATCGGTCCTACTTCGCAGGCTTTCAACGACTTGAGAGGAGTTTTCCTGAGAAGAACAAGCCGGATTTCGTCCAGGTTGCGGCTGCATCGACTAAATCTTCACGCTCCACCAACTTCTCCAACTCCGTCACATCCACCGGCAGCCAACTATCGTAGTGGTCTTAGATATGCGAGCGGCATTTGATTCAGTAGATAAATCTGCGTTGTGAAATTGCTTACTGAAGAAAGGTGTGCCCGAGAAGTTTGTAAGCATCATGGAAGTATGTTAGAGTCGCACGTAAAGCAAAGTCAGGGCTTACGGCACGCTCTCATCTTCGTTTGCTATGACCAGCGGTGTTCGCCAAGGTTGCCCTATTTCACCTTTCCTCTTCAATTTTGCCATCGAAGATATCGTCCAAGAAGCACTGGAAGGTGCCCAGAACTGCAGTGCTGTGCTCCTCCCTGGAGACGGAGTCACGGACTTAGACTACGCCGATAATATCGCCTTGCTGGGTGATGACCCACAAACCGTCCAGAGCGCTTTGGACCGCTTGGCGATGGAGGTGTCTAAGTACAGCTTATGCTTCACTCCTGGAAAATGTAAAACGGTGCTCCAGGACTGGCAGGTGCCTGAACCCGCGCTCACCATTGTTGGACATGTTCTGGAGCAAGTCCCTTGCTTTACTTAGCTAGGGATTTGGATCACTGCTAGTGGCGGTGTTGGAGATGAAGTCTCACAACGGATTGCAAAGGCCCGCCTTGCATTCATCAAACTGAGACACCTATGGCGTCGTCGCCATGTCAATCTCAAGCTCAGGGACAGGGTTTACAATGCTTCCATCCGTTCAGCACTCTTGTATGGCTGTGGGACTTGGCCTATTCGCTCGGAAGACCTGGAGCGGCTGTCAGTCTTCGACAATCGCTGTCTAAGAAGGATTGCTCGGGTGTGGTGGCAACACCACGTAATCAACGCAGAGGTCCGAAACCGAGTGCTTGGAGCGAGTAGTACCAGTCTTCAGAACGTTATTCTCCGACATCGCATGCGTTGGATCGGGCCGGTTTTGGGTATGCCAGCCCATCGCCTTCCACGTCGAGCGCTAGTTGCACTCTCAGGGAACGACTGAAAAAGTGCCGCGCTGGCTAGCCAATGACTTGGAGAAGCATGAAGAAGAAGACCTCAAGTTTGGCGGCAGTCAGACCAGTCCGTCTTCCAGGTTGGGGACCACTAGATACCGAATCTCAGTGGTTGGAAATATTGGATGTCATTTTTCGCAACAGACATCAGTGGCGTCAACGTCGTTCTGCCATGTTATCCTCCCTTTAATGCACACAAAACTCCCGAACTAAAAACCAAATAGTCGAATGGCGGGTGTAATATCCAAAAAAATCGTTTTCCATTTTTGAACGCATTTCGCGCTTCTATTTTCTTCGTTTTTTCTTCCGCCGTGGTTCTGGTAACAAAATGACTCTTAACAGACTGTGATATATATATATATATATATATATATATATATATATATATATATATATATATATATATATATATATATATATATATACTGCTTTTGATGGCGATGACCGTTTTTCAGATGTGACCGGGCGGTCTGATTTGCTTGTCGAAGCTAATCTAGAAGTCTACTAACGTATTCCATTAATGATGGCCGCAGCTGCTGAGCTATGGGAGGCGTAAATCAGAAGGCAAGCGCGACTTTCTTCACGTCAACACAAAGTGCGGTTTTTTCGAGTTGAGGAATGAAAGGTATTTCGGTAGGCAAGCAGACACTTTGGGTAACATGATGCCTCACTCATAAATGTTCTGATCCACAAACGCTTTCAGTAATTGTTCCCACAGGAAGCGATTAGTTCGCTCAACTGCTCCGTTACCTTGAGAGTGATAGAATGTCGTCCTAGTCCTTCTATTACAAGAACTCGGCGTAATTCCTGTACCAATGCGCTCTCAAAGCAGGAGCCTCTGTCTGAATGTAGCTGTCATGGTTCGCCCCACTGACAAATCCAATGATTGACTATCGCTGTCGTTACTGTAAGCGTGTCAGCTTGTGCAATCGGCACAGCCTCGCACCATTTGGTAAAATAATCCACCATGACCAGGATGAAACGATGTCTACACAGTGTCACAGGCAATGGTCCTATGATGTCGACACCAACCATCTCGTTAGGATATCCGGCCTTCATAAGTTGCAATGGGGCGCCGTTGGCGAATCGAGGTTGTCTGAAAAAACTACGGTTCTTGCTTGAGTGACAGGAGTAGATTACGTGTTACCGATGATGTGGCCATCAGAAGCGGTGTCGTGCCGCTATGTCCATTTTATGAAACCCGCGCGCCCCAGTTCTTTGTGAAGGTCGATTAGCACCTCTTTAACCATTGACTGTGGGACTACGATTCTTCTAGTGTAGGTCGGGCCGAGTTGAGTACTAACACACCTACTTCACTAGCTAGCTTATCCAACATAGCCCATAAACAACGTGCCTAGTAGCTTTTTTCCTTCCATCTTATTCGATGGCCTATCGCCGCTGCAAAAACGTCTTCCGTAAAGTAGTGCAATGACACGGTCATTTGTTTGTGCCAGTGTGCACATTTTGCACTCTGAAGGTTAACTATAGCTACGTGTTGTATGTCGCACGAAGGGCAATCCCCATGGTTGTGAGGAGGAATTCGAGGTATTGCGTCTGCATTCGTATGTTGTTTGCCTGGTCTGTGTCGGTATACGAAGCCATATTCATGCAAAAGCTCTTGCCAGCGCACGATTTGTCTTTCAGGATACTTGAAGTTTTGCAGCCAACTAAGGGACTGATGGTTGGTCCGTACCACAAAGCGTCGTCCAAGCAGGTATTGTCGATTCTGCTTCCTGAAGAACACGAGAGCCAACATTTGTTTTTTGATAGTAAAATAATTATATTCTATAGAGCTGTGGCTTCTGCTACTGTAGAATACGAGTCTCTATATCTCATCTGGTCCCTTTTATGACAATACAACTCCAATCGCGTGGTCACTCGCATCTGTATCCAAAATAAATTCTCCAGCCGACGGTGATAAATCAGACTACACTTGCACTGGTGCCGCGCAAAGAGACTCCTGGAGCCGGTTAAATGCTTCCGTGCATTCTGTGGACCATTCGACAGTCTGACCCTTTTACAGCAATGCGTTCGATGGTGCAGCAATAATCGAAAAGTTCCCGATGAATCGTCGGTAATATAATACCAGCCCAAGAAACCTGTGCAACAGCTTCATGTTGGTAGGGGTTGGCCAGAACTTCACTTGTTTCGTCTTGTTAGAATATGTTCGGATGCCTAACCTCGAGATGATATATTCCAGGTATACTACTTCTTCCCATGGTAAGCGACAATTTAATGGTTTAAGTTTCATGCCTACTTCGATCAGGCGCTTCAATACATCAGCCGAGTTGTTCAAATGTTTGTGTTACGTTTTCCCTTGAACGATACCTTCGTCCAAGTAGACGAGGCACTTCTGTGGTGTCAACCTATGCAAAGCCTTCTGCATCAAGCGTTGAAAAGTTACAGATGCGTTTGCTATGCCAAAGGGCATGGTCTGGAATTCATAAAATCCTGGTGGTACCACCAACGCAGCTGTTGCTCCATCACTTCGTTCAAGCTCCACTCGCCAGCACCCTGAGGCTAGATCCAACGCACTGAAGTAACCCAATCCTCCGAGTGCGTCAAATAAGTCGTCAATTCTAAGGAGAAAAAACGCATCTTTCAGGGTAACTTCATTTAATCGTCTGTTGTCATCACATAGTCGGAAGCCACCATCCATGTTCTTCACTAGAACAACCGGGGCTGCCCATGGCGAAATAAAAAAAAGAATAATCATGTGCCCGCAGCATACCGTAACGGTGTTTCGTTGCCGCGCGACCACCACCAGTCGCGCTCGGGCTGAGTATACCGCGAGGACGCCCACCCATACACGGATTCGAACCTGTGACTTTATGGTTGCAAACCATGCACGTAGACCACTCGGCCACCTGCCGACACGGCGAAGTAGAGGGCCGTATTACCTCATTTTCCAGCATTTCACCTATGAGATTTTGCAAATCATGCTGCCAATGTGTTAAGACATTTTGGGGGAATGATAATCAGGATTGCATCTCTGTGTCTATCTGATGTTTCATGAGATTGGTTTCGTAGAGGGCGTCATTCACTCCTGTTTGTTCCGCGGATTGTTTTGTGTGGCACTTTCAAGGGCCAATTGTCTTTCGTGTAGTGGTTATCATTTCTGTCTAACACACAGAAGGTCCCCATTCGGCGAATAACTTGAAGGTTGCCATCGCTTGTTTGGCTTCGGATTCGGCGTGCATGTACTTGCATCGCTGTGTGTCTTTGCGGCTGAGCAGCTGGCCACAGCCGCTGCTCTACGCTTTCCAATAGTTTGCTCACCTGAAGAGCTTCATCAAGTTTCCCAGGGTGGTAGCAGAGATTCTCTCTTGAGAAAAAGCGTCTAAACACCCTCCAGGAGCTGTTTTAATACCCATCGTACTGTACCCATCGCACTGTTCCGCTGTTTCGTTTACGTAAACAACACTCACAAGCTGTGTAATTCCATGACGTAGGCATCAACGTTTTCCCTAGGATACTGAAGACGAGCATGGAATTGCCAGGGAAGCTCGGTTGGAAGGTTTGGACGATTCCACAGTCGATGAAGTGTTGCAAACCTTCTTGTGGTAAGAACATCAGGACCAAAGCAATGATGGTTTAGGAATCTTTCGAGTAAAATCTCATCGGACCCAAAGTTCTACAAAGCATCAAATTAGGCTAATAAATTGCTTACTGCGTTGTTTGAATAGTCAAATCGATAGCTATAAGCTAACCCGTAGGTGGTAGTCAAAGTAAAAAGAGTAAAAGATAGCACAAAAGATCAACACCACAATGTAATCGGCTCAGGCATCATTGTCCGTCGGCCAATGGACATACGTAATACCTCTTTAAGCAATCGTCTGTAGTCAACACATAGTCGTAGCGACCGAAAATAATTCCTAACCCACCATTGATTTGGTCCTCGTTTTCTCACTGGAATGGGAATATTTGCTTTGCTGAAGATCAGCATGGCCCTGGATTATTGAAGCTTTTAAATGAGTATCTGAAGTTCAGTAAAAGGTTGGAACAGTGGAGTTAGAATTCTTCAATGAATGCATACAAACAACCCGCTATCCCAAACATTTTTGGAGAAATGTACGGTGAAAATCTTGAAGAGACTCGCTTTATTATGTGGATACTATTGGCATAAAGATGTCGGAGCTGGAAAGATATATTTCGCAACGGTTATCCGCGGTGTTAAGCTTGCCTGCAGAATTGAGAAATACTTTTGAAGAATATGTGGAGTTGCTTAAGTTGAAAATGGGCGCAAAAAGGAGAACGAAGTTATTTAACACACTGAATAATCAGGTTCTACAACGAACCTTCTCGAACAATCCGTAACGGTGCCTTTTTAACATGTCCAGTGTGCAGCTGAGCGAACAGACCTCCGATGACTTTGCGGTTGTCTCTGGTGTGAAGCAAGGCTGCATTAGTTGCTGACCTGTTTAATATTCATCTTCATGCCACGGCGTCATGTGCGTTTGATGCGGCTTGTGCTTACGGTCTTTGTGTGGAGCACCGTATTGATGGTGGTTTGCTGAACATTCGTCTTTTCGGTGCGAGATCTCTAGTCTGTAAGACACGAATCCGTAGGTTGCTGTCTGTTGATGACTGCGCGTTGTTTGTGCACAGCGCTGATGAGTGATGATTAGTGTTCTGACTTCGACAGCGGCCAAATTCGGACTCACTATCAATACAAACAAAACTGTCTGTCTCTTCCAACCTTCACCGGAGACGCAAGCTGCAATGTTACCTTAAATCAGCATCGGTGATAAAGTATTGGTAACCACCTCCCGCTTCTGCAACTTTTGAAGTGTGGTTTCGACTGTCCAGCAGCTACACAGTGAGCTGCGTATCCGAGTACGGAAGGCGTCGGCGGCATTCGGGATGCTTGAGTACCGAGTATAGAACAACCAACAGCTTACCGGTAGCACGAAGCTGATGATGTACAAATCCATAATACTGTCCGTTCTTCTATACGGCAGTGAAACGTGGACGATGTACCGGCGACATTTGCCATATCTTAAGCGGTTTCATCAACAGTGTCTGCGACGGATCTGCACATTCGTGGGTGCGACAGAGTTGCAGAACCGGAGGTGCTGCGCCGAAGTGGAATGTATGCAGTGGACTGCATGCTTTTGCCGATACACTTGTGGTAGTTCGGTCGTGTGTGGTGTGTAGATTCGACGCGGATACCGAAACAGCTGTTATATGGTCGGCTGAATGGGGAAACAGCATGTGGGGAAACCGGAGCTTCGTTACCAGGACATGATCAAAGTGAGCCTATCACGTTCAAATGTTGATTTCAGGTGCTACGAATTGCAGGCGGTTGACCGGCGTGCATGGTGCGATCTGCTCACGAAGATAGTTGCCGGGGTGCAAGAGAAAACCCTCGTGCATGCAGAGAAGAGGCGGCAAGTGCAGAAGCGACAAGCGCCGTTTGAGTGTACCCCATCGACGTCGAGCGCATGGTGCAGTAGCAGATGTGGTCGCGAGGTCCTGAGTCAGGCGGGCCTGGTGAGCCACGAGTGAGGCCACTTCGGACCAACATCGGAAAAACGACGGATGCTGCTGAGAACGTTAGCAGAGCAGGCGCAGCGTTAGCTTGTAGGCTGCATTCGATTTATTAACCGCGTGCTTGTGTGCTGAGTTTCTTTATTTCAGGTGGCGGGTTTACTACCTTGTCTTAATGCGCATGTATTTTACCAAATATTAACGTCTACCTGAATGCTCTTCTATTAACTTTCACACGTCCCTCAAGCTAGTCGTGGTTAACTTCCTTAACATTTTCGCCTTTGTGGCATTTAAACAATATATATATATATATTATATATATATATATATATATATGTACATAATAAGTTCCGGTAGCCAATGGGAAGGTTGGTGCGCACGTCGTGTGGACATGAACGTTCCTGAAGCGAATATCCCTGAAACCACTTGATGTTTCTATTGTACACCATTGGCTCAGCTTGTTTTCCCATTGCATTACTGAGTTTTCCAGGGAGACTTCCCCCTCTTTGACAAGAGTACTGACAGTGGAGGAGTATAAGTATTCCACGACAGAGAATGTCTGTCCATCGTGTGGGCCTTGGATAAGTAGAGAACTTACCTTATAGCAACTGAATTCCGGGTCGTCACTGGCCACAAACCGCTTTCATGATTGATGACAGCGAAAGACTCATGGAGACGCCTTGCGCTGTGGGTGTACCGACAGGAAGAATTTCACCATCGAGCACGTAAATGGAACGTAGAACCTTTTGCCCGATATGTTGTCACGCCTGTCGTTGGACAATCTCATGCCGGAGAATGCCATTCCGGTGCGCGCAGTCACAGTGGAGGAGAGGAACCTGTTGGGAGATTAAAGGACAGATACATTTGTGAAGCTACGTTGCTTTCACTTACACGCTGGCACCAAACCGGAGGCCGCATCAGGAGAGGTGGACGAACTCCTTAGAATGTGGGATTGACTGGGGGCTGAAAACGATAATGTAGTGGTTGCGAACGATGGAAGGAAACTACCGTTAGTACCGCCGAATCTGCTGGAGAGGGCGATGCGAATAACGCATGAGGCGCCCATATGGGATTCGAATTATTTGTATTGCTACCGAGGAGAGTGCTTTAGCCTACCTTGAGAAATGACGTCGCGGCATACATCCGGGGATGCCCAAACTACCAAAGGAGTCGCGAGATGAATGTACCGATGCGATCGATGGGTCAATGTGCCAGTTCAGCGTTGTGGACTGGATGTCTTCGTTCCCTTACCAGTGACTCGATTAGGAAACAGCTACATTTTAGTGATGATCGACCAGTTCACTAGATGGGTGGATGCGATTACAATCAAGGATTACACAGGCGAGATCGTGTCGCAGACATTCGAATTCAGTGTGCCAGTAAGGTATGGAATGCCACAATGTGTCCTCACCGGCCAAGGGCCCTGCTTCGAGTCGAAAGCGCTTAAGGGGGTTTTGGACAAGTGGGGTATCCAGAGGAGACGCACTTCACCGTACCACCTGCAAGCCAACGGAATAATAGAACGGTTGAACCGGCCCGTGAATATATGGATAAACTGCACGAAGTTGGCATGGTAGGAGGCATGGCCTGAAGTTCTGCTTGCGTATCGGACCAGCATGCAATCGATCACAAAGGTTTGGCTATTCAAACTACAGTTTGTCAGAGAACCACCGATTACGCTCGATACACGCTTAGCGCAACCATGTGAGTGGCAACATACGGCATTGCATCACGCACGACAGCAAGCGAATGTTAGCAGAGGAAGCAAAGCCCGAAAAGCACGTAATAAGAGGAACTACGACTCCAGGCATAAGGCTTGCAAGTGGACGCTGTTCAGGATTGGAGAACTATTCAAGGTACGGAACAATGATCTGCCAGATCATGAAGAGCCAAGTGCGAGCAAGTTCATGGAACGCTGGAGGGGCCCCTACACTATACACGATCGGAAAGGAGCAAACTTCCAACTCGACAATGGAGAAACGAAACGTTGGGTGAACTCCGTTCTTCTATGACCATTGTAAGAGCGGGAAAAGCAACTTCGAGGAGGGACGGGTGTAGGGCTGCGAAATCCAACAACTACTTGTGAACCGGAAAGATAACAAAAACGGGATAGTAAAGAATTACCAACGAGCGTAGTGGATGAAACGAGACAAGGCATTTCGAGGCTTGCGGATCACGAGCGGCACCTGGTAACGAGCCTGGGCTCAGAACAACGGAGGAGGTTTTGTTGAGAACGCAATGAATCAAACAAATGCACCGCTAGCGAAGTTCCCAGGACTGAACACGGGCCGAGTGATGCAGCTACGGAAAAGCAAATCGCGCACTTTCGAACGACTCCTGGCTGGCCAGAATCAGATATACCGAAGCGGAGATTTGTGATGAAAACTTGGAGGAATTATTCCAAAGCTCAACCTCATAGGCACATGGAATGGCCCGTCTCACAAATTCTCATCCGCGGTGCGTCGTGGAAGAAACCTGGTCGATATCTGTACGAGTTTGCAAGTGGTCAGTTGCACCTTGGGGCAAAACACGCTCTGTCCCCCTGCCGCGTCATTCTCACTACATATGGCGCTGTCCCTTCTTCTCTACGACGCTTAAACCTGGATGATGTGCCAGAAGGATATCCGTCATCTGGAGCGCTTCCAACAACAGTGCTTACGGCATTGTCTCTGCATCGGCCGGTGATGACCGACTTGCAGACGCGTGGATGCTGCGGCGCAGTGGTATGTATGTACTGGCTCTAGACTTCCACTGAGGTACCTGAGGTGGCTTACGCATGGATTCGACGCGGATACCGAAACAGCTGCTTTATGGTCAACTGCGTTCAGGGAAGCGGCATGTGTGAACTCCGATGTTACCACGAAGTGATCGAGATCAGTTTATCACGAAGTAATGTTGCTTTCATGTGTTGGGAAGCTTTGGCAGTGGCTTGGCGCCGATGGCGAGAACATATCAAGAGGACGCACTTCAGGTGCACGAGAAATCACTGCTGCATGCGAGGAAAGAA
The DNA here is from genome assembly GCA_944474145.2 of Dicrocoelium dendriticum. Classification (NCBI taxonomy): domain Eukaryota; kingdom Metazoa; phylum Platyhelminthes; class Trematoda; order Plagiorchiida; family Dicrocoeliidae; genus Dicrocoelium; species Dicrocoelium dendriticum. The sequence continues at coordinate 100,640,057 of OX104066.1, forward strand.
ACGTCGATTGAAGAAGCGACAGGCGCCGGTAGATTCTAGGTTATCGACTTCGGGCACATTGTGCTATAGCATATGCTGTCGTGTGTGTCTCAGCCAAGCGGGCTTAGTAAACCACCAGCGTCACCACGCGTGGCTTACTTCCAAGAAGAGCAAGCTAAATATGTATCCATCATCAGCGCAGCGCTTGTTAAGTTCGCTGCTTCCGAATTCATTTAATAACCTCGGCCAATCACGATGTTCATGTGGTTCCTTTGATGCACCGTTGTTGCAAGTTAATCTGTACGTGTACTTGCGTGTCAAGCATCTTGCATATCAGCCGTTGGTTGTTGATTGATATCCGAGGCCAGTTTGCCTTCCATAATGTTAATATGTTGTGCTTCCTTATATCCTTATGTATTGCGGCACAATAGTTAAGTGAAGTTCTCAACTTCAGCTTCTGTGTGATGTTGCGGCTGCTGCTGCTGATCACCGGTGGGGTCTCGCTTGAGGTGAATGTTAACAAGGTGCCACGTGTCTACTACCAACTACCTCGATTACACTGCCTCCAGGAGACAGTTAGTCCTTCCTGGAGGAGACGGGGTGCTCGGTCCCCCCCTAAGTTGCTGAGCTCAAAGAGTGGTTCCGTACATGAAGTGTGGAACGGGCTATTACCAAACCACCGCCATGTGTACGTTAGCTACGCATGATTTCCAGGTTAGGCATAAATTCCTCTGCTCTGTCTGTTGAAGCAGCGTGGGTTGGTTACGTTCATGAAACATGGCTCCCATTCGTTTTCCTTCCGGTTTTAATCCTTCAGTTTTACACTGGATATGTGGTGTATGGATGGAGCTGTGAGCGATGCAGCGCAAACCAACCATGATCCAAATGTACGCGTAGGCTTCCTGTGGCTGTCTCCGTGGAGGCCGCAGGAACAGGCAAATTCAAAACCGGATGCCGCCAACCATGTATGTGTGTCCTCCATGCTTAGGCTGATGTTGCATTCATGATGCTTCTTTACCGCAATTGGGCTAAGCCAACATACACTTAGACTTGGTCTTTTCAAGGGTATAAAATTCATTCCACTTTATTTGGTTTGTTTTGCGTACCTGGTAATCTTCTCCTAACTTGCACACGTCACTCATGGTAATTGTGGTAAACGTGTGTAACTTTATTACGTGGTACTTTTCTAAATAACTTTCAGACATTTTGTATTTATGGCGGAATCGGTTATAACCAATTAGCTTCATATGCTCATTTAACGAGTATTTATGTCATGATATACGTTTACTTAATTGGACATCTTTTATTTGATATCGGCATTTCGATTTATTGGCTTTTGTTTGACATCACAGGTGTGGCTGCGCTTGACGTGCATGTTGACAAGGTGCCTACCTGTTTATTGCCCACTACCTCGTCCATACTGGCTCCACAAGACAGTTCGTCGTTGCTAGAGGGGACGGAGTCCACAATCCTCATGGGCATTCTAGGCTTGTAGCGTGGTTCTATGCACTCGGTGTGGAGCGGACTACGGTCCAGCCACCGCGTTGTGTGCGCTTGATTCCCAACTACAGCGTGATTGTGTTTGCCTGTGAAGGATTGTGGGCCGGCTCCGTTGATGAAAAGTGGCTCCCATCCACATGCCTCCCGGTCTTATTCCTTCGGGTTTACACTGGATATGGAGTGCGTGGATGGAGCTGTGGGTGGTGCAGCGCAAGCCACTCGTAGTCCTCCTGTAGACGCAGACCTCCCTTGGATACCGCAGCGACAGACGAATCCGGATGTCGCCAATCAGTGATACGAAGCCCAACAATGCTGAAAGTGTTATCGTTAGGTCCTAAGCTTTGCTTTCCATGTAAGAAGCTTGATCAAGCGGCTTTAGAGGCGCAGTTTGAAAGCATAATGGCACAGACTCGAGATCTGTTTCCAAAAGCATGGAATGATGTTGAGGACCTAAAGTCTATACTAGTGAATAGTTGCCACCAATACTTTAGGGTGAAACCATCCAGTAGTAGTAATATCACGAGGGAAAACATGTATTCATTTAATGAGCTAGGTCAAACAAAGATTGAATAAACTCTAGGCCGGACAAAGATTCGAGGATCGTGTTAATGGATAGGGCTGACCATCTATATAACTTGCAAAACATCCTTAGCAATTAGCGTAAATTCCGGAAACTTATAATGGGAAAAGACAATTCAGAGGTATTAGAGAAACAGCTGCCAGGGTTCTTCAGACGAATGATGCAGGCAAATCTTCTCACGAAGAAGGAATGCAAAAAGCTGAAGCCTTCAGATGGACATGTTCCGAGGTTTACATGGTCTTCCTATAGCTCATAAGGAAGGCACCCCAGTGCGTCCAAACTTGGACATGGTGGGTTCCGCACTGCATTTGTTGGCACAATCGCTGATGCAGAAGCTGCAACCGTTACAAAATAAGGTTTGCACTTATTGCGTGAGGGACAGTTTGAATTCATTGAGAAAATAGCCCAACTTACCCTTGCTGACGAAAGGATGATAACATTCGACGAAAAGTCGCTGTTCACCAACATTCCGCCGCACGAAACTGTGGAGTATTTGTGAGAACCGGCCCAAAAATGCCATTTTATGCAAATTTTCTGGAACTTTTGCTCAAAGCGGCATTACTTCGGTACACGCTAAATGTTCAGTTCACCTTCAATGGTGAAATGTATGGTCAAATTGTTAGAGTGGCCATGGGATCTCCTTTGGGGTATAAGATGGCCGATATCTATGTGTCAAAATTGGAACATGGCCCGCTCAGAACGCACATTGGCGGGACTGATATGCGTGTACGTTATGTTGATGGCACCCACGTACTTTACAAATCGGAAAAGCAAGCTTCGCAGTTACTGAAAGCTTTTAATGACACACAAGCGAATCTTCATTTTACAACCCAAGGGTTGGAAAACCGACTCCCATTTCTGGATGTGGTTATCTGTAACTGACGGACCACTCAGCAGAGAGACGCACAGAAAACATACATGGACTAGAAAATACGCGACCTCCTACAGCGCAATACCGTTACGGTACTAGAGAATTTGGTCCAATCTCTCGCATTCAGGGCGTGCAGTATCTGCACGCTTGATACCGTCAATGAAGAATTGCAGTGAATCGGTGATGGCCTGAGAAAAGTGTCTATCCAGACAACTTTGTCGCAAAACATCTGAAAGAACATAAACCCAAGCTACCTACGAGCATTGCTCCCAAAAATGAGCTGTTCATGCACCTGCCATTCAAGGACGATTCCGTCGCTCATACCCTATCTTGACGTTTGAAAGATGTTGTTGTGAAGACTTATCTCGCGGCCCGATTGAGGATTGTTTATTAAAACAAGCCATTGCTTTCAAAACCTTTGAAGGATAGACTGCCCCCGTTGGCCCGTTCAATGCTCCTGTGCTCCTGTGGTGCACGATATGTTGGTCGCACAACGTGACGCCTATCTCAAAGGATTCGCGAGCACATCTCGGCCTGGGTCTACAAAGGCGAGATCAGATCTTCAAACAAATCTATTATCTCACATCCTTGAGTTTAGCCACACAACCTCTGTGAATGACTTCAAAGTTATATACTTAGAACTTGAACGTTTCAGTCAATATTTTTGCAAGCAGCTCTTATCCGTTGCCGAGGCAAAATACATTCGCCATTTGAGGCACGAATTGTGTGTGCAAAAGCTGTACGTCCGTTCGTTACTACTACCTTGGTCGACGGACATTGGTACCTGAGCCGATTACATGGTGGTGTCGATCTTTTATGCTGTATTTTACTTTCTTTTTCATCTGAACTACCACCTTCAGATTGGTCTATAGCTATCGATTTGACTATTCAACCAACCCAGTAATCAATTTACCAGCCCAATTTTGACGCTAATAGTATCTGATCTCTGCTATGTATAATGTTTGGTCAGATGTGATTTTACTCGAAAGAATTCTTAACCCAACTTTGATTTGGTCCTGAATTTCTCACTAGAATGGAAATATTTGCTTCATTGGTGATTAGCATTGCCCGGGATTCTTTGATATTTTGTGGTAATTTTATCTCTAGGATATTCCCAGCCATGAAAATATCGAACGCTTCGCCGGATTGAAATCTCGCAACTACTCTTCCGTGTTGGTTTACAGGGTAATGACGGATGTACATTTGCAGTTGCTCCTCCCAGCGACCATACGGCACTACGGTAACAAAACCTTCTGGCTTGAACGCTGGCTGCAGTTACCTTCGTTATAGTCGATAATTTTTATAGATCCTGGAACAGAATTCAAAGATTATGAAAGTTTGACGTTAGTCCTTAGCCTCGGAGTTATTCACATTGTCGGTGTGTTTCAGTGGTTTAGGCATTGTATGGTGGTATTCCCAGGCAGGGTCGCCATATTGTAGTATTCAATGCGGGAAGAACCAAACTCAAGCAGTAGCTTGTATTAAACAACAAGTAGCCACCATAGAGGATAAATAAATTATAACGAAAATAGAACTTACCTTACGGTTAACAATCTGTTCGGTCTTATTGTTATTTTGCAGCAGCACAGCAGCGCGGCTCTTAAATTGAAGCGAGGACTGCGGTTATGGCAATTCAAAGTTGAGTCCCGCCTTAATAAATCGATCGTTTTTTTCATCTCGCGACTAGCTGGGTGCTGAATAAATGGTAGCTGTATTTGCTGGATTAGCGGTTCCTTCATGAAGCACAGTAAGTCCTCGATAAACAGTTCTCTGTGATCGAGCGTTATCGACAAGCTGTGAGCTGCTTGACCCTTAATGTTGGCTCGGAACATTTAGGTCGTATACTTGATCCCCTTCATCTCCCATGATCCCTCACTCGGTCAGTCATTACAAATGTACGTCAGCGATGCATCAATTCTCCGAGGTAATTTGGCGCTTGGGTAGCGCGTTTTCTCCATTATGATTTGACGATTAACCACATACCGAGAGTTGATTATCACGCACGACAGACGCGCACCAACAATCAAACGCTGCTTTCGATACCCATGGCTTATTAATGGACTGGGATGCGGGAGGGTTTACATCTGAGCAAAGTTCTTACATGTGCGTTCTCCAAGCCCAAATTTGAATTCTCACAAACTCATGTGCGAGGTGAAATGCACGAACGGTGCTTCCAGCGGTGGTGCACGGGAATTGAGGTGAGTATCTCGGGTTGTTCACGAGGAAAATTAAAAATTGGGATGCGAATAACATTGGCATCCTGATGAGGATGCAAACGTAAGGTGGGCCGTCTGTACTCGGGATTCTGATGAAGTCTTTAGGGACTTGTGATTTCCTGTCGCGAACTGCATTCGCTGGGTGTGCTATGACTTAAGAGTGAAAATATAGTCAGGTTATGTAGTGATCGGAAATGGCAGGAGGAGACTGGGAAGCAGATTTTCCACTGTTTCTCTAGATCGTCGACCATGAGGTAGGGTAAGTATCATGAAATTGTCGTCTCCATTACTAATCAGGTGAAGACCCTAACCTTCTATGTGTGGCCAACATGCAGAAGAACTCCAAAGGAAGTGTACTTGAACAGAAAAATAAAACCTCAAGGTAACTCATGAGATGCTGATGGAACTCCATCCAACTAACCAAAAAACTCTGTCCGTTAAGTATCCGATCGGTCTCAGATAATCTGCAGAGTAGGCATTGTGGCGCAGTAAGAATAAGTAAAATGGAGCGAATGGGAAACGTCACGGAACCAGCCGAATTTTGCACCGCCTACCACAAGGCGCAGGCTAAAGTGAAGCTATAACAAAGGAAGAGCGAGCCATTAGAGAGAAAAAGCGTAGCAAGCGTATATTTGGTGATGGGGGACAAAGCATGTAAATTAACATTTTCAATAGGTAGATCGTGCTGAAGCTTAAGGACATTTGCTGTCACGAAGAAATAGCTACCCGCTCCGTACGAGTATCCAACGAGACTTAGCACTTGTGGGAAAACGAAATCTTAGATAATCGAATTGAAGTGATTTGCAGTACTGATGCCCTCTACCCACTGTGGAGAGCTTGTAGTGCTCTGTGAGATGCTGAAAGACTTCAATTCCTTAGGCAATGCAAAACCTAAGGAATTAGCGATTCACATTCAAATAACAATTATGGATCAATTACAGAGTACGCTGTGCCTAGCGTACACATCAAATATTGTCGTAGCAGAAGTTCAAGTGTACTCTCACGTCCAATCTCCTAATTGTGGGCAAACTGGATGGCAGTGTACACGAGCAGAAGCAACACCAGTCAAAAGTGAGCGCGAGTTCGAAAATGTGCATTCGAATAATTTCGTCAGTTCAAAAGAAATGTGCAGTGAACATCAAATTAGATTTGATAACGATGCACTAATAACCACTACGTAACTCTTCCGTAGAGAGTGACCTGTTGTAGAAAACGTTGGTTAGGTCGGTTTAAGGAACAAATTCCGCTAATTTGATGAGTTAGAAACGGAACTTCCTGGACGGACGACAGGGCACAAAGCCATGACGAACCGCCTAACGCACTGCAGCGACCATACGCCACGATTTTCAAACTCGCAGCGTGTCCTCGTCACATACCGCCATCCGCTTTACGGACTCCAGAAATTGCGCATGAAATCTACAACCCAGCAATTGTGCTTAGGAAGTTGCTCCCACTGCATGCTCATAGGACTCCGGGAGCCGAGAACATAAGTCTAAAGGCCGCGACTACTAAGCTAGTCTAGCGCCTGTCGCGGTTCTTCCAAACATGCTCCGAATCGCGACTATGTGGAGGCAGGGCATAATCACCCCAATGTTAAAGGCTGCCGCCGTTCAGACCCTGCAAAATATTGCCCAGTGACTCTTCCCTGTGCTCTCGAAAGTAGTGGGAGTGGCTGTGGCTGAGGCATTTTTCAGTACACTTGGAAACATGCAAGGTTTTGGCACAGGATAAGCATGGCTACCGTCAACACCGGTGAAGCACTACAACCTGCTGACGATATGAGGTAGTTAGACAGAAGCGACCGATAGAAGGGTCAGGATCGACGTCGTTGAGCTGGATTTGCCCAAAGCTTCGACCTACTGGATCGCTGCATCCTTCTTCACAGACTACAGAGCTATGGAATCAGGGATCTTACCTTTGGGTGGATTGCTTTCTTCCTTCAATAGAGGCGTTTTCAGTCGCATATTAGGGATCACCCCCGACCAAAGTGAGATGGAATTTGCTGTCCCAAAATGTTCAGTGCCGAGGCAGCGCTTAATCCTGATGTTTAGTGATGAGTTGGAAAGAGTCTTCACTTATGCCTTAATGTTTTTTGCAAGTCATACCAAGATATGGCGGGGGATTATTAACAAGGACGATCATGATTTTCTCCATCGTGGCATAGATCGCATACATGAATGGTCAACGAAGAAGCTACCCCAGTTCAAGACTGCTTATTGCCAGGGGATTCACCTGCCTCGGCGGCCGGTGACCGTGTAAAACTTGGAGAACACACACTGCAGGAAGTCTCTCAAGAACAAGATCTTGGCATGCTAGCGCAGGACGCTTTCTGCCGTACGAAACAATCCGAGAAGTCGTCGAATACCGGCAACAAGCCGGCATTCTTCGCGAATGTGCAACACCTAGGTGCAATCACTTGTGGGGTACATCACCCAGGCGTGACATCCGTGGCAGAAGCAAGATCTTGCTGCACTCGAGACTTCTTGACGATAGCATCCAAGGATGTTAGAGCCCTCTTCCATCTAGCCTAGCAGCATAGACTGAAGTCCCTAGGAATGTGCAGCAGTCGGCATCGGTATAGTGAGGAGACCTAGTAATATGTTACCAGACCCAAATGAACCCGAACCACATTTGTAGCTGGCCGCGGAAACCGAATCGCCACACCAAATTAAGAGATTATTATTTAAAGCTGACAATACGGTATTGCCGGCCGTAATAACGTCGAAGTCACTTCTTGCTTCGAGTGTGTAAGCCTTGGAACTCTCTCCCAATCTATGTTGTTTCTCTCCAAAATCTGATGATATTAATAAAACGACTGGACGAAACATTGTCCCATTCGCATTTCATTTTATAACTGATTTTAGGCAACATGCTGCATAGCGCAACCAAACGGTGAATTTGTAAATTCCTAATCAGGTGCACTTGTACTTATTATCATGTGAACATTTCGGATCTTCCATACATTGCTCAAAGCGAGCACCACGATAAGCACAACAAAGCGCGTTTCAATTTATCATAATGTTTTCGTTTCTCAATTCTTTCCATCCCACGGAACTTGTTAAGCTTTGCTTTTTTTTACCCCCTAATGCGCCATCGTTCCATCGTCACAAATTTGTCAGACACAGCTTTCCTAACTAAATTGTTTCATAAAGCAGGCCTATCTGCTGATGCCAAAAGCCGTCTAGATGTTGAAGAACGCCGCGATTGTTGGCTGTCGGTAGACGTGGCGGAGTTCGTGGAGTGGACGGAGAGTGAAGATTTGCTCGATGCAACATCAGCCATGACGAAAACTGGCCTTTTCTTCTCTCCAACCCACTGTAGTCACTGAAATCCCGCGAATTAAAAAAGACACCAAAATTTTGAACGCAATCTAGACTATCGAATTTCCCCGTACATTCGCGCAATCGTCGCGGGAACATTTCTTGTGGATTAGGACGAGTGTCCCTCCTAAAAGTTGCGAAGTTTCTCATCAGTCTAAACTATCGCGAACTGCGAGAATTTCGTTGACAAGTGCATCGCTGTCATGTGTTAATAGAGCCGGGAGAGGCTGTCAGGACCGGAAGCTTTATGACGTTGCAAAGGTGCGTTGTGCCTCGGAACACCGCTTCGGTAGGAGAATTTGCGGTGACAAAACAAGTACCGTCCAGTGGAAATGGAAGTATCACAAATTGCTATGCTGCGTTTTCAAGTTAGAATGCAATTTCAAGAGTGATTCAAGTGCTTTCATAAGTTAGTGATTTTCGTGACTTATAACTTGCACTTTGTCTGACTGATAACGTGTGAATTGCAGCCGGTGGTCCTGATGAGGCAAAATGAATACTGCAGTTTCCCATTTGTGCAGCGACTTGTAGCTCAGTAACTCGTTTTGACCACCAAGATTCATGATCGGAGCGAGGAATTGCGTTCAGGTATTGAGAAATAGACCGGCAGGATTCGTTGTGTTCGCCAACAATATACACAACCCGTCGAGGATGTTAAGTGGAAGTCGTGCATCGCCAATACCACGCAGTGGCTGGCTCGCGCTTAGCAGCATTCAAGCGGGACTGATCGGTCACCGAATGTCACCCGTCATTCTCTGCGACCTTGTCGACCTGCGCGCCTGCGCAACATGTCATATCGATCAGCGCTGTCACATCGACGGCTAGTCCCGCATTCACGTGACTTTATTTTGCCCAATCGCCTGTCCGAGCGGTGTGCACAACCGATCAGTCGAAAAAGTACATAACATCAACCAGCCCACTGGATCAGGTAACGACACCATATTCACCATGCCCAAAGCGGTTCCAGACTTAGAGCGTCTGTGGTCCGGGAAAGTGCAGTCGATTATTCATCTTCGGTTTAGTATGCTTGCAAAGCCGTTTGGTTTAAAACAAAATGAGCTTATTTATGCTGATGAGAGATGAGAGATGAGAGACAGGAACAGCTCATCAGGCATGCTTTTGTTCTTGGTTTTCGACCATCCCATTCTTCACGTGTGTGTTTACCTTAGTCCAGAAGTACAACCGGATAGCAGCAGAGGCTGAACAGTAGATAACGCTGATTGTTTTCTTAGAAATTAGTTTTATCCAGGAAGGGGTATTGGCCACTAAGCAGAGTAGTGAACCAGTCGCTTCTTCCGAACAGCTAGCAGCAACGTCTCCATGGTATCGCCCAAATTCGACAGAACCTCATACGAAAATAGGACCGGACTTTACTATGCAAATCCTCCCCTGCCAACTAAAATCTGACGCCACCCAAAACGTGGGATCGATGAATTCCCAACGGTCTTAACTACTTCTATCCTTGACAAGAATGGGACATTTGAAACACCGAGTCCCCTTCAACCACTTCATAAAGGCAGTATGAAGACATAGGTTGCTTGAAGGTTCAAGCGTTATGGGGATCACGTGGCAAATGAAGTTGGTCACAAGCTCAGGTCCGCTCTAACGCGCACCTACTCCACCGCCCAACTACGACTTATCCACACTACAAGAAGGATTCCACTCCAGAGCCGTCCGAGTAGCTCGCCAATCAGTTCGGCCTCTAACATCATCTCAGTTCACTTTCAGTTGCGGTGACACTTACATAGGCAAGACTGGTCGCCGGCTGGCTCAAAGGATGGCGGAACACTTCCCATTGTGGTTAAGGCAGTTGCTGTTTAACCAAGGCGGAGCGGACAAAAGAATGAACCGGAACCCTGCCTCGGCTATCACTAAACACCTCATGACGACTCGTCACCAGGTGAACCAAATCGATTCATTCAAGTTGTTATTGCGCAACAGGAACCCGACGTCATTGGCAATGGGCGAGGCGCTACTGATAAGGTTGAATTGTCCCGTGCTCTGTGCCCAGAAACAATTGAGGCAATTAATTAGATTGCCTTGGACCTGATTATGTCATTCTCACCAGTTTTATCTGCTTTTCTATGTTACCAAGTTGACCCTATATATTGCGTGGTTTGCTTTGCCTGCATTACGTAGCGATTGAGAAGAGCAATCAAAATGTTAACATATGGCAACCTATGTCTTGTTACTGTCTTAATAAAGAATGGGACAGCCGAACACCAGCCTTCAGCATCTGCAGTTCAAATGTCTCTGGCCGAGACCAAATTCTTCATGATATCTGTCACATATGCTGAGGTTGATGCAAAGGTCACTAGTAATGCCACCAATACTCTATCTCACAGACCCCGCTAACGCGAATTGAGATAGCTTGCAATCCATATATGGCAGAAATTTAAGAAGAGATATCACAGTACCTTGAAGCTCAACAAGAAAGGGATCTAACAGTAGTGCCCTAACTGTTATGTACACAAATGTCCCGAACCTGCCGCTAGCACATTGCGTGGTAAATTGTCCGATGATCAAAACCAATGGAACTGATCGTGCACTTTCATGAGTGTCAAAGCAAAACCCACAGATCTGGTACTAGCTACTCATCACCAGGACCATGTACAGTATGATGAACCTCAGCAGTAAGTTTAGAATCCGTAAGTGCGCTGAGGCACAAATTCTGTGCGCATTTATCCTGATGTCCCCTGGAGCGCACGGCATTAGAAAATAAATTGCTCACGAGCACACTGCAGCCTAGGTAACCTAAACACAGTCCCCATCCATGGGGTGCCATAGCTTCCTTCCGATGCAAACCACGTCACGACTTGGAACTGTGATGGTTCATTTGTTAAACACGTCCTTTAGCTAACGTTGTTATGCCAACGCTCAAAAAGACTACTCGTCTTAACGAATTATAGAGGATGCGGCTCAGGTACACTCACACTCGCGGCTCCATCGGAGCGACGATCGATCGAAGCATTAGAATGCTGGCGAAACCATCGGAAAAGCCTTCCATCTGTACTTCGGTTGAAGGTTGCAGAGGTCTTGCAAAGACCAGATATGGAATCATCTACAAAACTAACCTACCGATGATCGCAAAGGAGCCCCCACTTGACCGCTCGTTCACTCGATTCTGAAGTAGATCTGGGCGAGGAATTGGACGTGTCTTAACCAAAACAATTTGCAGGCGAGGTGTCTGTATGCCAACAAAAATCCAATAAATCTGACCCCACGTCGGTCGTCATTCTCCCACACTTGATTCCTTTAGATTCTTTCGGGCTAAAAAGATCGAGAAAATAGCCTGCCAGTATATCATTGCACAGCGTTTTTCCAATAAGTTGACCGAACTGAAAGATCGCCAAGCTTCTAATCCATGTGATGTCATCGGTGTCACTGAAACGGCTACACACTGAGACAACGGACGCTGGATTCTCCCTGTCGGGCATGTCACTCATCCGAAACTACAGCTTTACAAGAGGATGAGGGGTTCTGTTGTATCGCAGAAGCAGTTTTCAGTGTGAGGCATTGGAGGATTCAGACTTGCCGATTCCCGAATCTTTGGTACCGCCTGCAGTTAAAAGACGCAGACACCTATCTTAAATCCTTGGCCTACCGCCCCCCAAACTCTAGTCTCGAAATGGACTGTCAGCTTATGAATGGTATAAGACGCACTCCAAAAGGAAAATACACTCACATCCTTAACTTGGGTGATTTCAGCGTACATTGTTTACAAACTGCCACGATCGGAGAACGATTCAGAGTCGATCTGCAAGAGCTCGACACCAGTATTCCGCTCTATAACGATGTCATTTTGTCCACTTGTTTCCGCAAAGATGACATCATTTGTGCTTGATCTTGTGTTCACCAACAAGAAACATACGACATGTATTGACTGTAGACCGCAGCGATCATGCAGTCATCAGTTTCATTTTCAGCTGTTATGTAGGATATGCAGATAAGAACCCTGAGATGGTGCGCATCATCACAAGCTAAGATCACTTAACCCAGCTTACCATTGACACAACTTGGTTGTTCCCTGCGGAAGACCCGCGGAAGTCGCCTTGCTGGAATTTCACAGCATAATTCGGCAAACTGATTAAAGTTGCTTCAATGACAAGGGTTTGAAATGGGCCCATAACAGTTTCTCCCATAAGCAGCAGAACGCGAAAACTGATGGCAGTACCCAACGCAGTATGGCGAGTGCAAAGATTATCCCCAACGCTAGACACTCGGAATAAATACGAAACCTAATACAATCAATGCACTCAAATGTGTGAAGACTTAAATCAGGTTTTTATCCTCTCTTGTCTCCGCGCTCTCCGTCGTCGGTCCAGATGCATTCGAGGTTCTATCAGTCCCAGTGCTTTTGTGTGTTTTTGAAATATACCTGATTTGATAGGTAGCACTGGGATATAAACTTTTTATTCTTCTTTGAACTTCGGTCTTAGCACTCGTTGCCGTTAGCGTGTTCTACGATTATTTTCCCCAGTCTCTTCTCTCGGTGGTTTAATAGAATTTTTAGTCATCTTAAAATGTTTCCGCCAAATCTTTCAAACGGCCACAAACGCCTTTATCGGTCCGCAATGATGCTCCAATACCCTCTGTTGGTATACACCCGACTATTGATTGTGTACTTTTCGGTTGATTTCTTAAGTGTTTCTTGTATTAAGATTGTCTACGTAACACGGTTCTCATGCACAGGTGCACTGAAATATTCAATTCCTGTCGTTTTGCGCTCATTTGCCGCGTTTTCCTTTTATTTTACGGGAGAAAAGAAACACACTCCGTTCGTCACAACCTATCCTGCCAACTTTAATGCCTAAAAAGCGGCGGGTCCAGTAACCTGTTTTCGCGTCATTTCTAACTGGAACCAGAAGGATGTAAATACTATCCAATATGGTTGGCGGTATCCGCTTCCGGATTTGGCTACAACAACGCAAGGAGATTGGACCTTAACCTGATGCGGTAATTTGCATACATCCACGACCAGTTGAACTAGTTGGGTGGTTGTTTCTAAGTGCCTTCAAAGCCACTCTTACAGGAGTCTCACAAGTTTTTCCTCTTCGGTGGTTAGACAGTGGTCGATGGCCCTCTTCCTTTAAAATCTAGCCATGGTAGACAGTAGGTCTACGGAATGTAAGGTTACACCCCGATTAGCGAAGGACAAGAGCATCACGCATTGTCTCTGACGGTGGAAGAGAACCTTCGGGTGCTCAAAGGTTTGCTAGCGCCCGACTCAAGCCACGTAGTCCCTGACAAATTGGTGCGAACCCGCCAAGTCCAAGCTGCGGTTGGCCGTGGTCGTAGGTGTGTAATATCGTTGGCTGCATCCTTTTTCGGATTTGTCAGTCAATGTGGCCAGCCACAGGACGCCTGCGCCCACACAGGGACCATGGGTGGCTTGCGCTGCACAACCCACAGATCCATCCACACACTCCATGTCCAGTGTAAACCCGAAGGAATAAGACCGTTAAGCATGTGGATGGGAGCCACGTTTCACCAACGGATCCGGCCCACACTCCTTCACAGGCAAACACAACCGCGTTGTAGTTGGGGATTCAATCGCACACAAGGCGGTGGCTGGACCGTAGTCCGCTCCACACTGAGTTCATGGAACCTCTCTAACACGGCCACAAGGACCGTGCACCCCGTCCCCTCCAGCAACGGCCAACTGTCTCCTAGAGCCATATGATCGAGGTAGTGGGTACTAGACAGGTAGGCACTTTGTCAACATGCACATCAAGCGCAGCTACGCCGGGGATATCAAGCAACAGCCAATCACTTGAAACGATGATACGAAATATGATGATTTGATTAATGCAAACAGATACAGTGATTTGACTCTTCACTAAATGAACGCATGGAATAAATTGGCTGCAAAAATCCGCTAATGTTTCAATACGTCAGAATATATCTTAAGAAAATGCTACAACTAAGAAAATGTTATCGAATTTAACTAAGATTAACTTAAGCGACGTGTGCAGGTTTATAAAATAGTTAAGGTAGACATTTATGAGATAAAAATGCATTAGAACAATATAGCAAACCCACCACCTGAAATAAAGAGACTCAGCATGTAAGCACGCGGTTAGTAAATTGAATGCATTGTACCTACAAACACTGAGACGGTTCTGCCGACGTTCTCTGCAGGACTTGTTGTCTCTTCGGTGGTGGCACCGAGTGGCCTCTCTCATGGCTTACTGGGCCTGCCTGAGTCAGGCACTAGCGACCGCATATGCTACAGCACCTCTCGCTCGATGTCGATGGAGTACAAACCGTCGGTGCTTGCTGCTATTGCATGCATGAGATCTTTCTCTCGCACTTCGGCAACGGTCTTCATGATCAGATCGCGCAATGCACGCCCATCAACCGATTTCGATTCCCATGACCTGTAATCAAGATTAGAATGTGTGAGGCTCACTTTGATCATGTCCTGGTAACGTAACTTCGCTTACCCCACATGCCGCTTCTCAACACTCAGCTGACCATATAATAGTTGCTTCGGTATCCGCGTCGAATCCATACGGCTCACATGACCGAGCCGCATCAGGTGTCGCAGTAAAAGTATGTAGTCCACTGCATACATTCTACCTCGGCGCAGAACCTTCGTATCCGCAACTCTGGCGCACCAACCGATGCGCAGAATCCGTTGCAAACACTGTTGATGGAACCGCTCGAGATATCTTACATCTCGCCGGTACATCGTCCACGCTTCGCTGCGGTATAGAAGAACGGACAGCACCATCAGCTTCGTACCAACGGTAAGCTGACGGTTGTTCCGCACTCGTTACTATAGTTTCCCGGATGCCACGTCTGCCTTAAAGACGCAACCAGTGCAGTTCGTCGCTCAGGGTGCTCACTCGAATTCCGGTCCAGTAGTATGCGCACGTTCCAGCACCCGATGCTGAAGGCTTTGCGCGCAGGCATACGATTGCCTTGGTGGGCAATTGCACGCGATGTGGCGGTTCTGCTTAGGATGTTTGCTTAAGGGACTCCACTCGGAGCTTTTGGCTCAATAGCCTGACGCACAAGGCAGTGGGGAGCAGATCTAGCTAGGTAATGTGATTGAAGAGACAGCTTGAGATCCGTTTGACGGCCGTCACACGTAGCCTTGGAGGTACTGGAATGATTCATATGTGTTTTGCAACCGTAGTAGGATACGCACCTGCGACCACGGCCAAACTCAGGTGTTTTTTAGCAGGTTTACACTAATTTGACCAGGGGCTTCCTGGCTTGAGGAGGGCAGTAGGACACTTTTGAACACCCGGAGGTGTCCTCCCATCGTCAGAGACTGCGTGGCGCACGTGCTCTACGCCAATCGAGGTGGAGCTTATAACCCGTAGACCTGTTGTCTCCCATGACTAGGCTCGACGAGAAGAGGGCCATCGACCACTTCCTAACATATACACACGCCCTTCCGCTTCGCCAATATACTTCCTAGGGAGTCTGTTCTCCAGGTCTCGTCATCCGAAACAGACTTAGGTATCATCACCCAAACTAATCTTTCTGTATCTGCTTCCTGCAGATAAGCAGCCTCAGCTGCTAAATGCATGCTGGGATTGTCAAAACGTCCCTTCGGCCATATTGACCCGTGGTATTTCTACCTCCTGCTAACCGTCTTTCTCCGCCCTCATTTGGAGTTCGCTATCCAGACTTGAGGACCCTGACTGCATTAAGATCAGCGTATGCTTGCTACATCACAACGTCAGGCGACGAAATCAGTAAGGTCTCGTACATTTGGATAATACTTAACGGCTTCATCGCCTTGGTCGCTTCCCGTTGAAATAACGACAACTTCAGGGCAACTGAACCCATCTAACACTGGACACCATTTCCGCGACTTACTTATGCTGCACCACTCATAATCTGATCTTCGTGATCATCCATTCTGGCTCACGGCAACACAGCCGGCTGAAGTGCAGGTAACACTTCTTCGCTCCGCGAGTCTGTGGACTGCGGAACGCCCTGCCTGCTGACTAAGTCTCGGTATCTACTGTGGCCGATTTCAAGACGCGTCTGGATCGTCATCTTGACAAACTACATCGCGATCACCCCTGACATAACGACCTACTATGCTGTATCTTATACACCAGCCTAGCCACCGTCAACGCTCGTCCGTCTTCAACTTGACGCAGCAATCTGTTCTTCTTCTACTTCTAATGCTTCTGATTTAAATATTAATGGAGTCTCCTCTCGCTACTCTACCCAATTCTTTCCGTAGAATATTAGTGGGCATGGTGGGGTGTCACGCTTAAGCCTTTGTGCATTCTGTCTAATCGCTCCATACGCCCGGTGTAGGGCTAACACATGAGTCCATGCTGCTATAAGGTTACTTTGCATTGAGCTCTGGTTGGCTTACCAGTCCAAGATGCAGAACGCTCGATGGGCGAAATCCTGTGTTTGCTTTGGATATTGACTTCAGCTGCTTACACCTATTTGCAGATTTACGGTACCTGTTATAGGTACTGGTGGATGCAGCGTCTCGGTAAGCCTACCAGTATTTAGACCGCTTTATGTTCAGGTGCCTGTCAGTAAGATCTATCCAGCGAGGCTGAACTCAGCTCTGCTTTCCAGTGACCGGGATGCAGGGAACAAACTTCTGTGAGTTAGGACTTAAATTTATCCCAGGCAACCAGGACAGTATCGTCCCCTGTGTTACGGAGAGCCAGTGTACAAGCGGAGAAGTGTGGCACAACATTAGATCGATCTACAATTGGAGATCGGACTCGAGTAGAGAGCAAAACGCGAGTCTATGTGGGATCCGCGGCAATTTGGACCATGAACTTGAACCTTTTATTGTATTAATTAACATTAACTAGCATAGCCAATATTGTTGTGTTAGCAGTTGCGTACAGCATAGTTACTACGCTATGCTCTCATACAATAAGCATCTGAATCAGAACCCCTCGGTCCGGCGAGTCTTGGTGTTCTCACTTCGTTACGGGTTGGACTGGTTAGGGGCGCCACAACCAATTTCTGAGGGCATCACAACATATTTCTGAAGACAGCGGTACACTTAACCAAGATGACTACCTCAGAAGAAGACTTGAAAACTATTTTGATACAACAGCAGCAGTAGCAGTTCCAGGCCACACAGCTGCAAATGATGGGGACTGTCACAAGAACACTGTCACTCCAGTTTATAGCGGACTCTTCGGAGCAAATGCAGTCGCTCCTTCAACTCCAGCAGTCAATGTTTGAAGAATCACGGGGGCAATTGTCAGTTGCTGGAAAAGAAGTGGAACATTTAAGTAGAATGTGAACTACAACCAGAGCTAGTGTCAGAGGATATTGCAACTGAGTGTTACAAGCAGCCACAATTGGGATTAGACACCAAAAAGGGGAAAATTTAAATACCAAATGTGAACTGCAGATCCGCCACACAGCAAACAAACATCAGAATGTGAATCTAAATGTGCCGAATCAGAAACCCCAATGCGATTAATGCCGTATACCGCAGGGGTCAAACCGCACCAAAATGTCCTTTGTCGCTAGCGGAGAAATCGCCTGCGAACCGTAATGCAAGGGCCCGTAACTCCGTGCAACAGTCGAGATACACAAACCAACAGCCCCCAAAACAGTGGCCACTGAGTGCCTGCGAGAGAGGTACACAGCAGTCTTTCGGGAAGGCCTAGGAAAGTAAACGAAAGTACAAGGTTCGCTGTCCCTTAAGCCCGATGCTATTCCAGTGTTTCGCACGAACCGTCCTATGCCATTACGCAGCAACATCAGTGGTTGATCAGGAGTTGATCGCTTAGAGGAAACAGGTCTTTTCCACCAGGTGAACCACTCACTTTGGGACCCAGGAGAGAACTAATGAGCTTTTACCAGTGGTCACAAAAAGGAATGAACTTGCAGTCACAATGATCGAATGGTCTGGTGTGGAGACCTGTCATTAGAATGCACCTGGACCCAAGATGGAAGTCGCACGTCAATTTGCGCGAGCCAGCGTACAAGCCGAGAAGCGTGGCACAACATTGGATCGATCTACAATTGGAGATCGAAGTCGAGTCGAGATCAAAACGCGAATCTATGTGGAATCCGCGGCAACTTGGACCATGAATTTTACGCTTTGGTTGTGTTAATTAATATTAATTAGCAGCTCCAATATTGTTGCGCTAGTCTTTGCTTACAACCCATTTATTGCGCTGTGCTCTCATACAATATGAATCCAAATCGGAATCCCTCGGTCCGGTGGGTCTTGGCGTTCTCACTTCGTTACTGGTTGAAGTGATTGCGGGTGGCGCAACTGATTCCAGCAGGTTGTCCGGAAAATCAGCGGAAACCACTAGTTAAACTGGCGACGATCAGCTGCGCAGCGACAACAGGTTAGCCGCACATTCAGCGGCAACCACAACACCCCGAGATCTCAAAACGCAAACCTGAAGACTTGGCTAGCATTACTTGAGTGTTTGCTTGCCATATGTTTGGACGTAACTCAACAGTAATCTAGTAACGTCTATTGTTAGCGTATAAAATCGAGTCACTTAGCAAACACATGGTATAATATAGACGGTACTTGGGTGTCCATGTACCTAGTGGGGAGGTCCATGAACTGGTACAATGGCACTTGTAGTGTAAGCCCAAGAAGACCTACACCGCAAGAGCGTGAAGCCGAGTTGCAAGAAAGATGTGCCCAGTAAACCTCCAGTAGATTGAAGTCATTCAGTATCAGACACCATTTCGAGGAGTGGCAGCAAATAAAGTCAAGCACTTCCCCGCATAACACGAGTGAGCAAAAGGTGTGCGTTGGAATGACCGTTGGAGCTCCCTGAGTGACCAACTTTTATGCGATAACTCTATGCGATAATCGAGTTTACCCACTAATCCGGTCGGAACGAGGCTTGTGTAGCTTCAGTGGAGGACCCCAAAGACAAGGCAACCTAGCCGGACTCAACAGTCGGCTCAAATCCGGCCCAACCTTCCCAGTTAAAATGCAGCAAGTGAGGATCAGGTCTTAAGAGACGAAACACGCCTTCGCCTAACGAACGTCCCATTAAGTGTGCCGGTAAACAAGCCAACGGCCTCCGGCACATCGATGTTCAAGCATCTTCACTTCTGCAGAAACAGAATAGAGGAAGAGGACCCTCACCTAACTTTATGAAACTAATCAGGAGATTCTATTGGTACTAATTGGAATCCACTAATCTCAGTGCAATTCCGGAAACAGAGTTGACCAATTCATATTTAGACCAATTTTAAGCGCTTCCAAATTACACTCCACTAGTGCAGAGGGAAGTGAATGCCAACTAAGTACTATGCGGCTAGGAAAAAATTTCCCCTGTATATCTAGTCCGGACCTATGTGTCATGAGCTTCAGATGGTGTCCTCGTAGGTGGTTTGACATAGCTAGTTCAAACAGATCCGTAGGCACATTGCCAATGAGACCCTCCATAATATTAAAAGTTTCTAGGAGGTCTCCCTTGAGTCTGCGTCGTTTCGATGAGAAGAAGCCTAAAGAATCCAAGCGGTCAACATACGACTTCTCACGCTGGCTTTCAATCATTCTGGTGGCCAGTCTTTGTACCTTCTCTAAGCAAGCGACAGCCTCACAAAATAAGTTGCCCAAGACGAAAGACCGCTTGGTACAATAGGAGAAAGACATTATGCTTAGTATTACATAATGATCTCCTGAGGTGAAAAAGTTCCTGTCGCGCTCCGTTAGCAGCGTATTGACACTGCGCTGAAGGCCCAAGATATCAGCCATAAAGATGCCAAAGTCCCTCGTCTTTTCTATACACTGCAATGTTAGGAACCCATCAGATGTTTTCACCCTAATCCCAACGTTACTGGACAATAAGAACTGACATTTATTCGCTTTCAATGGTAAGTCTCATGATTCAGAACACTGCCACAATGCCCAAATCTTTAGACAACGTATCTCTGTCTCCCCCACTGACAAGCTTTACATTATTCGAAAAAATAACATTGGTTCTCGAGAAGCGGTGCTAGATCATGTATAAACATAAAAACAACGGTTATAGCACTGAACCCTGGGGGAACACGCTATGGGGAGTGCCCATGCTAGATCTAACCTCACCAATTCTGACACTGAACATTCTTCCACAGAGAAAATCCGATAATCATATCCTCAGTTAGGAATGCAACGAAAACCAAAGCAGCTTCTCTAGTGAAAAACGATGATTAACCGAGTCAAATGCTTTACTGAAGTCTAAGTAAACCACTGATATCAAGGCACCGAGTTATTTCGTCCAACATACATAACAGCTTCGTAGGACATAAGATTTTCTAACGAAGTCATACAGTTCCGCTACAATCAGATTGTTAACAACTAGGCGCTCAGAAATTCGGTGCCTAATATGCATCTCTAGACAGTTAAGTAGAATACTTGTAAGGTTGATTGGACTATAGTTGAGTGGCGCAGACTTGGGGCCCGCCTTATGAACTGCCCCAACAGTCGTCTCTTCCCAGTCAGGTGGTAACCTAACTTCCCGAAGAGAACACTTGAATAGGTCCAAGACGGGATACTGTAAAATATCAGCGAGCGGTTTAACAATAGGTGGATGAACATTTTCAGGGCATGCCAATTTATAGGGGTTTAAGCTAGCCAGCACTTCAAGGACCTCTGATACGGTTACTACGTCATGCATTTCAATATCACATGAGAAGTGTGACTGCGAGGGGATTGCACAGCCAATGTTCACATGCTGCAAGTGCTGAAAGACATATAATAATAATAATAATAACACAGACTTAGCTATATCTCCCACAACCTTACTACCACCCTCCTTAGTCAGCTTATCAATCCCCCTCCCACAAAGTAGATTTTGATTGCACACAACTAATACAACTAGATTTTTTTCTACATTCTGTGCTGAGCTCATAGTGATATTTAGTTCGCCTCTTCAATTTGATTGGGCTGTTCCGAGATGGTTTATAATGTTGCCGTTGACTAAAGCCGCCAAATTCCTGAAATATTTTCTAACAAGTATTACGTCTCCGAAGCATTTGGGCAATTTCACAT
Organism: Dicrocoelium dendriticum; assembly: GCA_944474145.2. Taxonomy (NCBI): domain Eukaryota; kingdom Metazoa; phylum Platyhelminthes; class Trematoda; order Plagiorchiida; family Dicrocoeliidae; genus Dicrocoelium; species Dicrocoelium dendriticum. Next base: position 100,661,499 of record OX104066.1, read on the forward strand.
AGCCTCCAGTGGGATTTATTCCTGCTTCTATCGGGGCGCAAGGGGGCGATCACATCCAGCAATTGCACAAGCCCAGACTTAAGCGTGGCCCATCTTTGTTCTAACTTCGCCTGTTCTTGAGCAGGAACCCAACGGAGCAGGAGGGCTCTGTTTTGCAAATGGCTAATGTCGATTCGACCAAACTATCTCAGAACTCGAGGTTTTAATGTTAACGTCTTAAGATTTACCGAAAAGGTAAGGTCACAGTGATCGCTCTTACCTATGAGGGCCTCCGCACGTATTTGTTACATGGTCACGACATCGAAAATGAAGGGGATAGTCCCAAGTTGATTTCTCGTTGGAAGGACAACGTATTAAACGAAGACATTCTCGCGTATCCATTTAGCCAATGCTAATTCCAAAGTACCTGTCACGTTGATGGAATGCTCCCATTCTGCATATGGAGGATGTAGGCCACCAAGTGTAACAGAATGCGGTAGAGCAACTGCCGACCGGCTTTAAGAGGTTACTTAATATATTGTTATAAAACACAAGCACATTGTTCTGAATCTTCAGAAGCTGTGTGGCGGGCCTCATACAGATCCCAGCCGGTCTCTGCAATCACACTCCCGAGCTGGACTTGCTCAACACTGCCTTGTGGGTCAGACTATTGTGCCATTCTCCGAGTGGACTCTCTCAAGCGAATCTCCATGTACCTCACTGCCATGTTGATCATGCTATTGAGCCAAGGTCTCCAGGTGAAGTCCCTCAAGCGAACCTCCATACACCCCACTGCCTTGCGGGCCAGGGTTTTGAGTCAAACGCTAGAGGTAGGACAACGCGAACAAAACCGCTCCCTCGGAATTGGCAGCCGGAGAGAATCATTTACCCCTTGGCTCCGCCGGCAATACTCCCACTTCTGCTTTCCGTCCCTATTCTAAACTCCCTTCTACCCTGTATACTGAGCAAGAGACTGCCGCTGACATTAATGCATGTGGCTTTTAAATCAAACCTAGAGTTTCGTTTCACATTAGTGCTTTTAACGTCCACAATCTAGGTCATATCGACCAGCAGGCAGTACTAACTCATTCTCTCCACTCTCTTAGTGTTGACGTGAACTGTGTCTCCGAAACATACTACAATATAACAGCGTGGTGACAAATATTCTACTCCCTGGTTCTGAATCTGACGAGGATGGTTAATCTTCGTGTCTCTAACGATACTGTGGCAATAGCTCAAGGTATTTACGGTGTTTGTATTGCCCTCGGCAAACATGCTGAAAGCAATCTGCACGACTGGATATCGGCGAACAGCCGCATATGTGCGGCGCGAATTCGAACTTCTACTGGGGTTATTAAGCAGCGCCTGAAGACAAGGTGTTTTTTCATCGCTTCCGTTTACGCTCTTACTGAATGCAGTTCGGAGGGTACCAAAGATGATTTCTATCAAAAGCTCACATCTTTACCTCGCATGGCGAAGAATACTGGTGACAAGTTTGACCAAGTTGTACATCTTTCGGATTAGGAACAGCAACTGAGAGGCCTTTCGGAGTAGATGCACGTCGAACAGACAATGTTGATCAAGTCTTGCAATTGTGCACCGAAAACAAGCTCTACCTTAGCAGCAATGCTTTCCAGTACCGCGTAGCAGGCGCAGACCGAATTCCTCAATGATCTGCACTCAAATTGACCATATTGCCATCAGCTACAGTTGGCGCACATCAGTCTAGGGCTGTCTGTCTAGTTGGATCACGTGCCTGGATTCCTACTATGCTCTCGTGCGCGCACGCTTGGCGCTCACTCTTCTAACCTTAGTCTAACTTGAACTCGCAGTCCGAAGTTCAACAATATCATGACGAAACGATCCACGAAATGTCAGTGACGAATGAGGTTGATGAGCCGAATGCTGACTGAGATCGCCTCAAATGTGCCACGAAAATGCCTCCGACGCTTGCTGTGCACCCAACTTGAAACATCGTTACGGCGAATGGATCTCTGAGGCATCGTCGTTTGATTGAAGCACGGAAACAGGTTTCGATGGTCACTGCCTTTCAGCGTGCCGGTAACTACCTGAAACGACGTCCGGTAAAGATTTCGCCAGTTGATCGGGAACGTTGGTTCATGACAGGTGCTCAAGAGATGGAGATAGCCAGTACTGTTGGGAACAGCCAAGTTCTGTTTCAGGTCAGCCGGAACACGAGTCCTAAAAAGCCAACAGTTAGCGAGATAATAGCTGAGAAAGGACAGTTGATTCATTCTCAGCATCGTCGAACAGCCCGTTGGGAGTAACATTTGGGGACCAGTTCAGCAGGCATGCTGTGACGCTGCCGCTTGCAGAATCACCTAAGCCGATGTGGGAAGTAGATGTCAGACCTCCAACTTTGGATGAGATTCGTAGTGAGCTTGCCAAGTTAAAACGAAGCAAGGCTTATGGACCCGAAGATAGACCTCCATCTCTGCTGAAAGATGGAGATGAATCAATGTTGACCGAACCTGCTTCGTTGTTTAACACAATTTAGGACAATGATGAGGTGCATTCAGACTGGCGACTGTCAACTGTTGTGCCCACCTGCAAAAAGTGTCAGTCTACTTTGTGCGAAAACCATCGAGGCACTAGCCTTAGTTCCATTTCCACCAAACCTCACAAGTTAACATTCATTCTTCGACGACTTACTGGTCCCCCTGGCTGTTGTTGTATCGACCACATATATAACTTGCCAAGTTTGACAGCAGAGACACATACAGACGACCTACTATGGTGGTTTTCTTTGATTTGAAAGACGCCTTCGACTCTGTTGACCACGCCAGCTTGTGGCACTGCCTATCCACTAAGGGCGTCCCAGCTAAACTCCTTCCCATGCTGAAGTCCCTCTAGCTTGACTCCCGAGGCCGTGTAATGGACTACAGGAAACTGTCTCCTGAATTCCCATCGGCAAGTAAGGCTCTCCGAGGTTGTCCTGTATCGTCTTTTCTCCTCATCTTTGTGATCCAACTTATCATGAATGGTTCAGTTTTTTCAGACTATTCTGGAGTGGAATTTCTGCGAAGCGACCGACTGACAAAGCTGGAGTATGCGGACGACATTGCTCTGCTTGGTCTGACGCAGCGGCTATGCAAGCACTACTGGATAGACTGACGAGTAGCGCTGCATGCTTCGGCATGTGATTTTCACCAAACTGCAAAGTAATTTTGCAAGAATGCACTGACACACCTCCGGTTTTAGCTATTTCCGAACAGCCAGTGGAAGTGGTGGATCGGTTCCCTTACCTTGGTAGCTTTGTCACCCATGGAAGTCACATCACCGAGGAAGTTACCTCGCGTATCAGCAAGGTCATGTGGCTTTACAGAGAGTTAACCATCCATGGAGACAGCTGGGTGTCAGCCTGTCAGTGAGAAGTTGGGTGTATAACTCTGCGGTAGAGCCGGTCTTACTGCATTGATCAGACTTGGCCAGTTCGTAATGAATTCCTTTAACGCTTGGTCGTGTTTAACCACCGGTGCCTGCGAAGTATTGCTCACGTTCGGTGGAAACACCGGGTGAGCAATGCTGAGGTCCACCAGGTGGTTTTTTGCAAGATGCTTTCTGATGACTCTCTAGAGGGTCGGATAAATCTAAGTCGCTTGCTTTGGCTAGGCCATGGCCTCCGCTTGCCCGTTGATCGGCTACATCAGCGTGTATTATATGCCGTGGTTACAACAAGTTGGGCGAAACCGCGAGGTGGACAGTCCATAACATGACATAGAAGCTTGAAGAAATTGATTGATAGACCAGGTCAGGCTGGTGTGTGGCGTCTTCGTGGATGGGGGCCTCGGGACGGTCCACCCCAACGGTTGGAGACCGTGTCAGACATGGCGCAGTCACGAAGACGGCGGAGTTCCAGCATTCGGTTTCTTGCATCTGATGGTTAATTTTCGTTCCATTCTGATTGGTCTAATGTACCTCCTTCTTGCTTCCACTTTCGTTACCTTCTGTTTGAATTCATCCCCACTATCCTACCGGTGTTATTTATTGTTATGCTTGCGTTGTGAGTCGCGGTAGCTGGATCCACCATAGTTCAGTGCTCGGATCGTAGTTGTTCAACTGAAATGAACTGAATTGAATGCACTCAGTTACTCATGAGGACAAAGTCTCACATCGGCAGAATATGACAAAACCCTTCCGTATGGATCATAAACGGAGGTATGACCACGTCAAATGCCCACGAAAGGTGAGGCAGGGATTTCATCACCTCCGGACGGGTGATGGCCTAATGGCGACGGCCACAGAAGGAACAAACGCGTTGCGGATGCAATGTTCCCGAATATTTTGATGGGTTTTACCATCAGGTCATGTTTCAGTGTTTGTTGCTCAGCCGCCAGGATTCAGCTACATCTCTTTTATTGCGAGAGTGCCTTGCAGAAGCTGAGGTCTCTGCGTAATCACAGCATCCATGGTGTCGATACCATTCGCCAAAAAGCACTGAAAGCAGCAACAAAACAACTCGCAGAACATGTGGTTCAGTGTTCCAACGCTAGTTTCACCAGAACCAGATTTCTGCCTTGCATAAGTGTGAAATAGTCATTCCGATTCACAACGAAAAAGTAGAACTGAGACTACAAAATACCGTGCAATATAGCTTTATCCTCTACTGTCCAGTGTTATAGAGTCAATCGCTGCCGATGCGCTAGTGACCTATCTGGAAAACTGCGATATTACTGCACCCGAACGGCAAGACTCCTGTCGACAGCGATGGTGCACAACAAGTTATCGATAACACGAGTAGTTGGACCTAGTCGGTTAATACAAGTGAAGATCTTGATGTGATCCACCTGGATATTTCGAAAGCATTCGATGGTTTAGCTCTTTGGATCCGTTTTGCCAAGCTCCAGTATTGCGGTATCGGTCACACTCTAGATCGCTAAATTTTTCCTCCATCGGCAATTAGTGGTCAGAGTTAGGAGCTCATTCTCTGATACCATGACAGTCAAGTGTGGCGTGCCTCAGGACACCGCTCCAGGCTTAGGTTGTCTTTTTTGTACCTATTAATGGCTTCGCACAGATAAAAGCTTCAAATTTCCTACTGCTTGCCGACGAGATCAATATATGGAACCGGATTCGCGTGAATACCAAGGAGCATTTGGTTCAACGCGGCGTAGATGCACATCAGTGGTGTACCCGAAAGTTACTACATTTCAACTTAAGCAAATGGGAGACTCTGTACACGGCAACACAGCACCTACTCTTTCAGATTCGGAACGCCGGTACTGCAGCGATCAATAGAACGTGACCTGGGCATGCTGGTTAATGATGACATAAGTTGTTCCGGCAATCTGAAAAGGCATCGTGGTCTGGTAATCAACTGGTTGAGCTGAGACGGGCATTCGGACATATACACATCTACTTTCTACAAGATGCTCAGTGCTTACCAAGTCAAATCAAAAATGGCTTTATGCACTTGGTTAGAGACATTTTTAGCATTTCACATTAGCATTGCGAACGGAGAAATAAATGAGATAAATGGATGAAAAAAATAAATCGTCTAAGGCAAAATATGTAAGCGTGTCACTCAAATAAATAATTTGCGCATCATGCCCGGATTTTCGTTTGGTCAATAAGTAGTTGCGACAAGTACCATAGGATAGAATTGTGGTAAAATGCAGTAGGAAAGACTCTACATTTAGAGTGTGTAGAAGAAGCAGGGAGGGCTCTCGATAGATCCCCATGGAGTGGGTAGAAAGGGTAGTATAGAACTTTAACGGAAATACTAGTACACTCGTCTGCATGTTTGTTAACAAGAAAACCAATGAGGGTCTGTCGAGACAACTCATTGCATTTGGAAATAAGTTTTAACGCCCATACAGACAAAGCGTAGTCTTTATATATAGTGTAGGAAAAATTACTTTGAAACAGTAAAGCCAACGAGAAAGAATGCATGCAATCACGAATTTAAAAATCAAATCCTGAGGTATCGAAAACATTTCAATTCTGAGAGTATTGATGCTTCGGCAACGTGAGTATAGCAAGATAGGTTTGGGATAAAAATATTCTGATATTTGACCATTGCTGTTCTGGGTATGAGTCGGCCACTCAGTGCCAGTGAAGAAGTGGTATTCGAAACAGTTTGTAGCTTATCAGCCCGAAGAAAAGAGAGTGTTACATCATAATATTTATAACTGCTCAGAATGAGACCGGGACGACAACTACAGCACAGACTCATCCAGACCACTCTGAGACTAAATGTCTCAACCTTCGGAGCAATACATCCCATAACGACATCATTAACACACTTGCATCCAATAAAGTTGAAAGGTATAGGAAGTTTCGAAATATAAATAAAATAGTGGGAGAGAGAATCGCTCCTTGTAAAACACCACAATCGGAGCAAAGTGTATAGGACGTTGTCTCGTTAAGCTGGGTGAAGTGGGTACGGTTTGTAAAGTAGCCTTTAATAACGTTTCAGAATTTTTTTGAACCCTACTCGTGAAGATTTGGCTGAACAGAATTGATCTGTTGATCCTCCCGAAAGCATTTGAGTAGGCAAGCAACAGGGGCTGTACTGTTCTGTGTTTTTCATCAAGTGCAGATGATACCGAATGTACAAACTACGACACAGCATCCAGCGTGGAGCGGCTGGATTTGTAGGCAAACTGGCATACATCATCCGTATTGGCGCATGTGAAAATCTAAGGGGCAAGTACCTTCTCGAAGACTTGCAACACCATTGAGGTGTTTGCATTCGGACGATAGCTTGCAAACTCCTTCTTTGGCATAGGCGTTATCCCTACGGGACCCTAATGTCATCAAATGTGCCAATTATGAGACATCATTTAAAAAGCGGTCAAGAGTGCCGCAAGACAATCTACGCACTCCTTTAGAACGAGTTAGGATAAAGCATCAGTCTCAACAGCCTTAGTTATCTTCAATTCTTTGAATACCCTGTAAAAATAGTGATCAATGGTGACTGCAGGATAAGTGTTGAGGAACCAGCGTATGGAACACAGACACAGCGGGGATAAAAAATTTAGGAATGAATCGGTTCACATCCACGTTATCAAGACCCTAAAGGAAACTGATACAAAACTGCTTTAAAGAATCCATAGGTCTTGATGATCTTGATTATTTAACACAGTTTCAGTGTAAAAACGATCCTCATTGTCAACGATAGCAGTTCAAGCTGAGCAGACACTTTAAAATGATATGCCCGCTCTCTCTTTCGTTGAAGCTGCTTCAGTAGGGACGAGGAGAATCGGTCCATGCGAAGGTAAATATTTTCAACGTGGCAGCGTAAATCAGAGCAGAAATGGATACAATCAATAACGTGTTCACGCTTCAGATATAGGTTTTCATCCGTGAAGACGCAGTTGAAGCCAACCTCGCATGATTTCGCGATACTTGCTATCGAGCAGTTTAACCGCCTTATGGTTTTTGGAGGGCTTTTCTGTCAGACAATGTTGGTCTGTCTATAAATTACTGGGCATGTCTTCAGGATGCACTGATTTGAGTTTCCAAGAAGAGCCCACTTTAGAGTTGAAAACAATTTAATTCTTTTGGTGAAAAAGAAATCCAAGTGTGCATCAAGTGTGTTATCGAAAAATACTGTAATCTTTAGACCAAGTGTCATGATGAATGTCGTATCACAATTGTTAATGTCACCAGCAACGATATAGACAGCGCACTCAATGTTATGCAGTAACGCTGTGGAGAAAGTACCCACAAAACGCTCGAGCTCAGAGGATGGTTTGTCGGGGGCTAGGTAGATGTTTTCGATGACAACGGAAAGATATCCGCTAAGAAATTTCGGTTTACACTTGAGTAAATGGCAGCTTATTTTTGATTTTGTGTAAGTATAGACAGCATGGTCATCGAATTGCGACATAATTTGTAGAGATAGGTGATAACGTTTTCTCCGGGATTCTGCGTCTTTCCAGGGCGGTCGAATCTTACGACACGGTATCTATCGAATTGAATCACTTCATCGTTTACATCAGGAGGCAACCAACTTTTATATTGTATTATTATAATACTTGCGTTTGCATATTCCTTACACTGTATAGTGGCACTGAGTTCGGCGATTTAGCCAGAGGCAAAGCGCACATTGCTGGATAGAATAGGCAGAATTTGCGCTATATAGGTGGGACAGCATCCGAGTTCAGCTTGCAAACCAGCACGGTACTCTCTCATTTTACCAAAGAGTTAATAAATCACTCTTTTGGTGGTGTTCCTGAGTTTGTGACCGCATGCGGCATAAAGTATGTAGCGTCTCAAAAGGATTTCAACAAATCAGTAGAGTAGAATAATATTAATGACCTCAGAATTATTCGGATGAACAAAATTGCGGGTATAGCATGGTAAAACTGATGGATACGCAGTATATAGCATAAAAGCCGGTAATCCAAAGAGAAACAACAACGGCCGATTCGATGGCCCGAATGTCCAATACTTAATCCAAGTCTGGCAGCCATTGCCAAAATACGCTCTCACTCTTCTGGAGCAGTCTTGACATCGGGTTTTCCAGTACGTAACTAGAACGCGCAACCTCCCATACGAACAGAGACTGTAAATTTTGAGAGAACACTGGACGGTATCACCAATTACGAGGCGACCGGATAATTTATTACATAATTCCGATCAATCCAAATACTGTGTGAAGCTCTTCAATGTAACACAGTAGCAACACAACCTTGGTCTCTCACTGAACTCGGCAGAACAGTGCAACAATCTGGAATGTCGCGAAAATCTCATTTCTGTTCGTGTAGGTCACTGTGGAGCGCTCTCCCCGAATCAATCGTTTACGCACCGACCAAATTGCACTATTACTTAGCATTCTCCCTCCGTTCCACCTGTGGAAAGCAACTTGGATTAATTATTTGTCACCAACTGGTGCTGTGAAATTAACCGGAGTGAAAGACTGCTGTAAAATAAATGATGCTTCCATTTGAAAATGAAAGAAACAACCGCTTTTTGCTGAACGTTGTTCTGTGACCCCACCAGACCAGCAAGCGCGGCTGGTAAAGCAGAGCATCTTAACATGTACCAAATCATTGTACATTAATCACCGATTCAGGTACCATAGAAAACAGAGGGAATGCGCACTGCTGCAGATTTCCAAAAAAATGGAACGGCCGTTCAGTGCTGTACCGGATGTGCAATGCCTGTTTAAGTGTGACAGGGACGAATCCACATAGAAAACTTCAACCAAAGCCACCTTTTTCTACCCTGATTGCAAACTGTCGGACCAAACCTATTTTGATGACATTTAGAAAGTCTTCCGTGGCGCCGCAGAAAATTACGGTTAGCAGTTAAATGGTGGGTTAAGAATACTTTTCGGTTAATATCTCATTGGACCCAAATCTACCTAACAGAGATTAGTTGCTATCAGCGTCAAAATTAGACTGGTAACTTGATTACTGGGTATAAAACACTGAGTTCCCCTTATCCTTCTAAAAAAGACAATGAAAAGACTGGTATTGCGAGATGGAACCATTTGGTGTTATCTGCGCACTCGCAAACTAACAACGTAAATATGAATCACGTGACAGGAAAATGTAAGGTTTGAAACTGGTCACAAAGGAAAATTACTTAGACGCAGGAATAACAGATCAGCGAGCTTGCTCTTAGGGTCATGAGAACCAAGGAAGCTTTAGGGTGATTGTTAGTTGTTTCTGTACACAAAGTGTAGGGTGATGCCAGTTAAGTGCCACAGCTTTGGCAAACCTCAAAACTTTGGGATTTTCATTTCGATAGATACCTGTAAATGTTGACTCAGGGTCAACCTGATGGCCTGCTTCGATTAGATGTCTGGCGATACATGATGCTGGCAGCATAGATACCTTTTCTTGTTAGGCTGCTTGTTGTGTCGATAGTTTAGCAACCCGTTTTGGAATATGCTCTCCCATGTGCTTACCCAAGGATCGATCTGTTCTACCAATGTAACTACTTCCACAGTTACCAACGAATTAGTAAATACAGTGGTTTGTGGTGATCGGTTGAGTAGGCTTCACTGGAGGCATAAGCAACTTCCAAGTCTCCCAAATGGGGCAGAATTTGTCGGCATCGCATACAAAATCCTTCCACTCATAAGTAATACCAATTCGCCCTTACGGATTCCACAAAATGCTATGTCGATTCATAGCTACTGTAACCGGGAAGTTATGACGCCAGAAGGCCGACCGCTGTCATCTGCATGGCAGGTGCCTGCATGGCAGTGGAGGATGCGTCGGGCTATATCGCATTTAGCTAACAATTCGTGCTAGTCGGATCCCGTCATCCATGGCGCAGTTACATAAGCTGCGAGCTAGTTGGCAAGAGTCACTAGCAGTCATGGGTTCAATCCTCCGCAGAGGACCGAAGTATGCGCACCACTGATGAGCCCCAATAGGGCGAAACGGCGTCTGGTGCTTTTCCGGATAGCTGGTCGACATATCTGAATTGTCGGCTGACTGCAGCGAACAAAAATAAACGTCTTTCAAGTTGGGCGGCCAAGAAGTCACCTTTAAAAGGTAATTGAAGGTAGACAGACAGTTTGGGCACAGTAAGTACCTTCGGCTATTTCCTTCAGTTGATACGGAATCGATAACGCTCTGGATATCGTTGCCGTTGTGTCTGTGTGACTAACAGGAATCCCGATTCCAACAGTCGTCAGTGCATATTCTGCGGGCTTGATTATACAGTCTGTTGACTAAGCACGGCTTGTACTGGACAGGGGCGAAGCTGGTAAAGTCTTCATACAGTCCTGTCCATGTAGCTTTCTAGTGAACAGAACGCTTTATGGAGCAATCTTCTCGTCTGGTCAACAACACATCCAAAAACGGAAGGCAACTCTTATCCTCCAATTCACAGGTAAATCGAGCGTTCGGATATGCGTTAGCAAGCACATTGCGAAGAGATAGAACAGCGTCACTACTTGGGGCGATCAATAGTGTGTCAGCTAGGTATCTCCCGTATAAACGCATTTTGTTGATGTGCGGCTCATTTCTCATTTCAACCATCGTCATCAAGATGTCAGCCAATACCGGGCCAAGCGGACTTCCCTTGGCTACACCATCCACTTGTGGGTACGGCTTGTCTTGAAATAAGAAATGCACATTTTCCTTGCATAGACGTTTGCATGCAGCGGTTCACCAGACATGCGATGCCGACAAATTCTGCCCCATTTGGGAGACTTGGAAGTTGCTTATGCCTCCAGTGAAGCCTACTCAACCGATCACCACAAACACTGTATTTACTAATTCGTTGGTAACTGTGGAAGTAGTTACATTGGTAGAACAGATCGATCCTTGGGTAAGCACATGGGAGAGCATATTCCAAAACGGGTTGCTAAACTATCGACACAACAAGCAGCCTAACAAGAAAATGGTATCTATGCTGCCAGCATCATGTATCGCCAGACATCTAATCGAAGCAGGCCATCAGGTTGACCCTGAGTCAACATTTACAGGTATCTATCGAAATGAAAATCCCAAAGTTTTGAGGTTTGCCAAAGCTGTGGCACTTAACTGGCATCACCCTACACTTTGTGTACAGAAACAACTAACAATCACCCTAAAGCTTCCTTGGTTCTCATGACCCTAAGAGCAAGCTCGCTGATCTGTTATTCCTGCGTCTAAGTAATTTTCCTTTGTGACCAGTTTCAAACCTTACATTTTCCTGTCACGTGATTCATATTTACGTTGTTAGTTTGCGAGTGCGCAGATAACACCAAATGGTTCCATCTCGCAATACCATTCCTTTCATTGTCTTAATTAGATTACTGGGTTATTTGAATAGTCAAATCGGTAGCTATAAGTCAAGCTGGAAGCGGTAGTCAAAATAATTGAGCGAAATATAACATAAATGATCGAAACTCTCATGTAATCGCCTCACGTACCATTGTCCGTCGACCAACGTAGTAGTAACGGACGAACGTACCGCTTTTGCACACACATTTCGGGCCTCAAATGACAAATGTATTTTGCCTCGGCAACGGAGATTATCTGCTTGCATAAACCTTGCGTGAAGCGTTCAGGTACTGAGTATATAAGTTTGAAGTCATTCACAGGGGTTGTGTGGCCAAAAGCAAGGATGTGATATAGTATATTTGTTTTAAGACCTCATTTCGCTTGTGTAGAACCAGGCCGGGATGTGCTCGCGAATCCTCTGAGATAGACGCCTCGTTGTGCGACCCAGGTATCGTACACCACAGGAGCACGAGTAATGATAAACGAGCATTGAACGGGCCAACGGGGGCAGTCTATCCTTCAAAGGTTTTGGAAGCAATGGCTTGTTGTATTAAACAATCCTCAATCGGGCTGCGAAATAAGTCTTCACAACAGCATCTTTCAACCGTTGAGATAGGGTATGATCGACGGAATCGCCCTTGAATGGCAGGTGCATGAACAGCTCATTTTTGGGAGCAATGCTCGTAGGCGGCTTGGGTTTGTGTTCTTTCAGATGCTTTGTGATAATCTTGTCTGGATAGCCCTTTTATCTTAGGGCGTCGCTGCAATTCTTCGTTGACGGTATCCTGCGTGCAAATACTGCGCGCCCTGAATGCGAGAGATTGGACCAAACCTCTCTTGTACTGTAACGGTACTGCATTTTAAAGTACTAGTATTGCACAGTTCAAGTATGCTTTATGTGTATTTCTCTGCTGATTGGTCCGTCAGAATTACGGATAACATGATCATCCAGAAATGGTAGTCGGTTTCCAAACTATTGCTCTGTTTAAAATGAAGATTCACTTGAGAGTCATTAAAAGTTTTCAGTAACTGCGCCACATTATTCATTTGACGTCCAGTCGATATTCATAAACATTCCGCTGTATGAAAACGTAGAGTACTTGTGCGAACTGCCCCGCAACTGCCAATTTATGTAACTTTTCCGAAACCTTTGCTCAAAGAGGCATTACTTCGGTGCACGCTAAAAGTTCAGTTCACCTTCAACGGTGAAATGTACCGTCAAATTGATAGAGTGGCCATGGGATCGCCTTTGGAGCCTATGCTGGCCGATATCTTTATGTCAACATTGGAACATGGCCCACTCAGAACACACTCTGGCGAGATCGAAATGTGTGTACGTTATGTAGATGACACCTTCGTATTTTGCAAATCCGTAAAGCAACTTACGCAGTTACTGAAAACTTTTAATGACCATCATGCGAATCTCCAATTTACTTGAGAGCATAAATTTGGAACAATAGTGTATTACGGGTAAAACGCAATGCTTAACATGTCGCGAGTGATGGAAATGGTTGCGAAAATAAAATTGCATGATAGTGTGAAAAGCGTTTTGGTGGACCTACCGTAGACTTAGTGGAACAGCGGATATGTTAGAGTATTAAATGCATAAATCCTTCGGTTGGGAGTTTGGTAAGACACGGTTTGATTGCGTTTTGTAGCCGCTGGCTAACAAGTTATAAAAAGAAATCCAAATGAGCCAACGCATCGTACACTCAGTTTTTAAATTTTCGCCAGATTTGGGGGCAGAGACGACATAAATAGAGAGAGCGTTCCACGGCAATCAAGCCTGCTAAACTGTGTTGTCAGTTTCAGAAGATGACCTCTTAGGTTAGTGTTGTGGTTCAATTCCAGCAGCGGACGGAAAATGCGATTTTGGTTCCTAAGAATCTGGCAAACCATTATGAGATCCCCCCGCAAAAGCCGATATCGACTGCTAAAGATTCTTAGAGATTTCAGTCTAAGCTGACAGGGCAGATGATAGAGGCCCCAGACGATCTTATTTACCTCCCTTTGAGGAGTCTCTAGAGCAAGGAGATCCTGTTTCTGCCACGGCTGCCACGTCTGGATAGCATGTTCCACGTGCGGTAAGTATCTAGGGGGGGGGGGCGGAGATTGAAGGCTCAAACCGACCGAAGGCACTGCGAAGAAGGCCAGTGTTGATTGCCCGTTCACGGCGCATTCTCTGTTTTTTTTGAGCATCCGAGATCTTCCTGTACCAGTACACCCAGGTCACGCTCCTGAAAGATCTTCTCCAAGGTGTGGTCTCCAAATTTGTAAATCCTCACCGGCTGGTGACGCAGATGGATCACCTTGCAATGTACAACTGAAACAGGTTTCTCGTTGACAATTGATAAATGCAATCTAGGTCATGTTGGATTTGATGGTGATCTTCATCGTTACTAATCGTCCGCAATATCTTGACATCAGCGGCGAAAAGCAGGAAATCTGAGGAGAAAACTCTTGCAAAGTTCTTGATAAACACCAGGAATAAGCGCGGTTCTAGCACCGAGTCCTGTGGGACACCATCTTCCACCTCCATCGGGTTGGAGAGCGATCCCCTAACACGCACCTGAAGCTTCTGTTGGTGAAGGAAGTTGCCGATGCAACCAAAAACAGGATCTCCTATTCCGTAGCTCTGTAGCCTGTAAAAGTAGGATGCGGTAATCGAGGGGGTCCAAAGCTTCGGAGTTGTTCAGACAGAGGAGGTCAACTCCGACCCCTTCATAAGCCACTTCCGTCCAACTACGTCGTGCCATCAGCAGGTTGATGGTGCATGACCGATGTTAATGGAAGCCATGCTGCTCCAGTGCCAAGATGTTGCCTTTTTCCAGGATGTCCATTGGAGCCGATCGCACCGCTCGCTTCCATACCCTTCGAGAGCACAGGGATGAGAGTCACTGGGTGATAGTTTGCAGGCTCTGAAAGGCTACCGCCTTCAAATAATGGGGTGATAATGCCACACCTTCAGATGGGGACTTGCTGTTCATCGAAGCACCTTTGCAAGAACTGTGACAAGGACTCAGCTAGCTTGGTGGCCACAGCCTTCAGTGCTTTCGGGCGGATGCCGTCAGCTCCCGGAGAGCTATAATTGTGCACTGAGAGTAACTTCCTTAGCACAATTGATAGGTTGAAAATTATATGTTAAACAGTGGAGTCGATAATGTGCATGACATTATGGGAGAGGTAGGGGATGGGATTTAGAAAATTGGGGCATATTGTAGCCGCAGGGCATTAGCCGCTTCTTCGGCGCGTTGTACGCTACCGCCTGTAGTGAAAAGCGGAGTTATGCCATCCTACACTTTAGAAGATTGTTCACATGCCTACATGATAGTTTGTTGTTTGCCAGGAATATTTTGGCTAGGCACTGTTGATAAGTTACTTTGTCATCACGGACAAGTGTAGTGCAATGGTTGCGATGGGTCAGAAAATTGCCCCAAGTCTCTGAGTCTGGTTAACCTTGTAGGTACCTCGCGTTGCATCCCTTACTGTCATATATTTTGGAGTCCTGCTGCTTAGGGTTAAAGGAAACGTTTGCGGGACGAATGGGCTTGGACTCTGATTTACTGTTGACCATTTCGCCAAGTCTTTCAACGAACTTTGTATAATCGTCGTCAAGGGAGTTGTTGCTTGAGAATTCTCAAGCAGATGCCTCGACGAGTTATTTCAAGACGTGGTAGTGTGTGATTGTATGAGTCAGTTCCGAGTGTTCTGATGGATACGCTGCATAACGCACATAGTTGAACGTTATTACTACATGGTCACTGGGACCTAATGGACTATCCATCAATAACTTGTCATCCATGAGCTTTTCATTCGTGAGCACGAGATCTAACATAGAGGGTTTGTTTGCTGTCCTGACTCTAGTGGGCGTAGTGACATGATTGTACAAAGGAATATTAGCGACAAGTTCATGCAAGTCTGTTCTGAACTGTTCACTGGGTCATGTCGATATCTCCAGATCGTGTAGACTGAAGTCGCCGGAGACGAGAATGTGGCTGTACCTAGTGCGTGATACTCTGTTCAGGACAAGTATCAAGAGGGAACCCATTTCCGGAGTGGACGTTTGGTTGCGGTAAACTTTAGCTACGAGACATACGTTGTGCCTTTGTTCTAGACGGCGACAGAATGAGTCGATAACATGAGTTTCCAGATCATCCACTATTGCACATTGCAAGTCGGTGCGGTAGTAGCGAATAATCCCACCTCCTCTGCTGGGGGCGGCCGTTCCGGAAGGGTGACATTTCTGCTATCTCAACCTCAGCATCAGTCACTTCTTGGTGCAACCAAGTCTAGGTAATGGAAATTAAGTCTCAAGCATTCACAACCTGACATAGCCGAAGTTCGGTAAGTTTACTGAGGAAATCTTGGGCGTTAGTATACATACACGAAAGTTTCACAGAGTTAAGCAATGTTTTAGAGGTTGCGCAACTCACATGTGAAGTTTCGTCGACCAGTGAGTAGCCGGCGAATAACCATCTTTTCTGTGTGTATTTGACAATGGGTAACACGTCTCATTCATCGTCCGCGTAGTTAGTCCCGTGTCTAATTTTCCACGTACAGCGTAAGGTGTATGGTTAATATTATCTTCTACAGGATTTATGAGCTAATTAGACACACCACTGGTGCAGTGTTCTTCTATAGATCCCATCGCGTTTGGTTCGTTGAGTAACATCATTTCTAGGAGGTATATCGCTGACTGTCTTCAACCGGAGCTCAGATGGTAGCCTGCAACGGAACATGTATCGGCTTTTTAGAAGCCGTGCTAAAGTGGACCACCTTCAACACTCCCAGTCCACATCCTCTGTAGTTCCATGAGGTACGCAGCCGTGACATCGATTTCGCTAGCACATCCTCTAAGCAGAGTGTTTCCCGAATATAACACCATTGTTCTCAATCAAAAGTTGTTATTTCCTGCTCATCATATGGTTCAGTTTCAGGAACCCCGTGAAAAAGAGTGGTTTGGTTAAAGTTTCCTTCCGGAAGTCCTCTAAGTTGCTGTCAACTCGACAACGCTCGCCCCATGGGATGTCTGGAATGACATGAATAGAGCAGTGGTGATTTTATTGTTTATCTGTCGACAGTAGAACTGATTCTATTTCAGCGTTGGAGTTCAGAACAACGCGCAGAAGTCTTGGCTCTCCGTAATGCCTAGAGTTGGAGTGCCGAGTAATACGCATTACGTGTACAGGTTTCAGTACGATTCCGATTAGGTTGTTAATAATGTCCCACTGGTTGATGTCATCCAACTGCCTGCTCTTTATTGATGTTGACTTGGCTGGGATATTGGAGCACAGTACGCTCAGTACAGGTAGTTGTTTCTTTACGCCTTTCGACATGTCGCGGTTAGTGATGGAAATACTCGGATGTACCGCAGGATACCGATGGGGTTTGCACCAGAAAAACCACTTTGTTTCTCAGTTTCCGATCCAGTTGGGGGGGGGGGGTTAGTTAACTTTAAATGACGGCCTCCCGAAAGCAACCGTAACCCAACTTTCGCTAATACCGGCTTGCTCAATTTTCTACGCACTCCGTCGGGAGATAGAAAGTCGCATTACGTTTGGTTACTCTGATCGAACAAGGAACCGCATTAGTCAAATGTGAGCCACGTGTGGTATTGGAACAGTCGTAGATTTGCTGAGCTCCTGGTGTCATTTTGCTTACGGTGTTACTAGCCGTTCTAGTCAGGATCGGAGCAGCACTTACTGGAGAGGCTTGGGTTGCACAGTCCACAATGCTTACCCAATCGTGCTGATATTTGTGATCACCATTTCTTCAAACGGCCAGTAGATGATCGTATTACTGAGACAATAGGAACGCGTTTTTTATCAGTTAGATAAATGTGCATTCCACGCAAACCATAGAGAATTTGATTAGTATAATAACCTGGTCTGACTAGACCATTTCGCACTTGCCAACATCCTTAACGCAATCGCTTATATCCTTGGTGCAGAAGCTATCATTTTTAATGCAGAAGCTTTCCTCCTTAATGCAAAGGTTATCATCCGATAATCATCGCACTTGCATCCACGTAGCACTGCGTGAGCAGAGGGTACCAGCCAGTAGAATTCGGTATAGCGTACTGAACACAGTTACGCGCAGAATACTCACGCTTTCGGAGGTGGGTATGAAAACTGTGAGACTTGGGTGAGACTAACGTGGTCCAACTCAAATGGACGGCAATTGAGACTTCACTAAACGGAGCTCAGCCGGTGCACAGTGTGCCACGCGCCCTCACTGGACAATGGAGGTGTCTGAGACATCCATTGGAGCGCGCACAGTCCCTGAGGGAAGGGAGACGCGTGCGCTCAGAGAACTAGGTACAAGCCTGAAGTGTAGTCAAACACATTTTCTAAGTGAGCAAAGGAGATGTCTGAGGCTAGGACGCAAATTATGCACGCAGGACAACGGTGCACATCGTTGGCTTAGTACTAAAAAAGGTGCGCTAAACATGAGGCGCAGATAGGTTGCATCGTTTTGGTGGGTATTCAGGCTAGTTCGATCGGATAGTTGAAGGCGCAGTAGAAGCTACCTTTTGACCTCGAAGTCAAGTTGTCCGTAACATAAGGAGCGGAAGGATCTCCGTCGCAGCAGAATGGATACCAAGAACTAAACGTAACTTTGTCCTTTAGGTGATGAAATATCAATTTTGTGACGTTTCCTCAAGTCTAAGTTGAACGTAAGGTAGAATGTAATCATCTTCCAAACAATTCTCCCCCTACGAGCCACACAAGTCAAATCTGATCGAAATAGACGGGACAGCCCCCGGGTGGAATGATATAATCACCAATGATGTAGGAGGCATGTGATAGATGTTTGCTTGCAGCCATGCAATTTCCTTTCAAAGGATATGTGAAACGGTGACTTATATTACTTTCCTTCTTGTTCCGCAAGTACGCAGATTTGTAATATCTTTTGTGTGAAGGGATTACACTACAAGCAGCTGGTCTCGTGAAATATGGGGGTATCGCGAGCCTGTGCACACTACGGCAGTGTTTCCCAACCTTTGTATCGCTGTGGACCGGTCGGCGTTTGATAATTGTACCCCAGCCCGCTGAGGGGGGTTGTTGAACGTTTACATTTTAGATTGTTTTACTTGAATAATTTTAATGTAATTGTGATTGAACATGCCTTGAAAATAAAATCCAGTTACACCAAAAATAGATATAAAGTGATATAATACATTAACTCACTAGAATACTAAATTACGGACAACCATGAGCGTCTTCCTCTGCAACGAGACTGCTCCATCGGGGGAAATAGGAGACCATGACGCTTGATGTGTACTGCCTAGGTCCAGTTAATTTGGTTGCTTTGTTTCCGCTGCTGACACTGCAGAAAACCCCGCTTCACACAGTTAGGTTGTCAGAAATGGTAATCTGCGCGTAATTCATTATGAATTTAATTGCAGAACACCGGGGAAGTTGTTTATCACGAAAGTAATATCAGGGTCGCCGTCATTGGCAATCTCAGTAGTGGTGCATAATGTGGGATAGATGAGTAATAATAATGTGATAATCTCACAGATTGTGAGTCAACAGTTTAGAAACTGACCTGCAAATCGTCGAAATCCACAAACTTTACAAATCATGCACACATTTCTATTGTCATAATCATTACCCACCAGATGAGAAAATATCAAATATAGTATTCCGTTGCTTTGCGATTGTTATGAAAGAAATTTAGCTTTCCCTCACGTCCAGAAGAATTGCAAGCAAGCTAGTGTGTCCGCTATGTATTGCGTAGGAGCGCGAAATATCAACTTCACCCTGTGCGTCTGTGAATGTATCTGTTTTCAGAACGTTTGTAGAATCCAGTTCCTACTGATAGTCTTATTCATTATTCACATCCTCAGTTGCTAAAATTGATGTGATTGGCAGGTCCCAGTTTATTTCTGTTGTGTGACATGTTTGGAAATAAGAATCAACCAGATGGTTGTCAGTCAGTTTGCATCCAAACAATTCCTCTGAGAGAGTATGCATAGCAATTGCGTTTGAAGGAGGCACACTTTGCTCATATGTCTAAGGCCAAGTTTGCATTGTTCTCTCAGAATCCATTTCTCAGTACAAGGAAACCCCGCTTTAAAAAACAGAGATGCTTGAGTTATGCACCTACTTCTAGGTAGAAGTTATGTAGAACATGACGTCTAATAAATATGCTCGTTTCATGAAATCCGTTCCGGACATATCTTTGTGGGATTCCATAATGGTTATAAGATGGAGAAGCTGTTTTTTCGTAAACTTCGATTTAAGTGCCTGATTGACATCCTGGTCGTAGGGTTGACGTAACACAGTGGTGTTGGGTGACAGGAACTGCAATTTGATATTAAGTAGGTGGAATTAGGGAGGGCAACGGCTTTGTCGAGAAGAGGTATGATGTTGCGTTTTTCTGTATTTTGCTGTTAAATCTTCGGAAATAGTTGCACTCATCCATGTCTTTTCAGTATCTATGTAAACTGCCGGCAGATTTTCATGTTGATATTTCCAAAATTCGAGTGTTGGCTGATTTCCAAATCACTGCAGGCGGTTCTCGCTCCCCCATGTGGTAGTGCACAGCATAACTGTGATATGCGCCTTGATGCTTTTCCAACCTGCGCATTTCTATCCTTTTACACACAGCCTTTATGGGACGTCGTTTTGAATAGAAAAGCAGTTTCATGTGAATTAAAAATGTCTTGAGTCGTATAGCCGGAACATATTTCTGACAATTTTTTTGCCTAGTCGGATGCTGCACACATATCTGAGTCACCGCTTTCGTCCGATTGTTTACGAACACACAAGATCCACCACAGATGAAAGATTGCAGCCAACTGTTTGACGAGGTGAGATCTGTGTTTACAATTATTTGCGAAATATAATGCTCGTTGGAAATGGGGTGTTGCCTGCCCGAAAACTGCACAGCCAAGACGCGTTTCGATGTAATTTCATCTCATCAGGTGGAGACAGCAGGCCTCGATCCCGCGACCATTGGAATAGTATCCGAAACCTCTACCCCTTTGGCTATCGGGTCACAATGGGCAACGCTTGACACAACGGTAATGACTAGTTGGAGGATCAAGATTGTAATACACGTTGTTCAGAGTACTGTTGTTTGAGTACGGTCCCAGTGATCAGAGTGACTAAGATTCATTTCAATGTGAATTACGGTCCATTATATTGAGATTGCGAGTCGCAATCCAGCCACACGAAGTGTAATCCAATCTTGGCCCTCCAACATAATGCTCGTTCTTGAATCACGTGTGCAGATAAGGGGATTTTCCTCTCAATGCTGACTGGCACTATTTCCATCAAGATGGGTTTATGTCTTCGTTACCCATTTTTCTATCATTCTTTCTTTTCAGTCTTGGTGTGCAGTTCACAAAGTCATTCAAAAACGACTTTCCTCTTTTATGTTACATGGATTTGTGTCTTTCCTACTCTAAAAATTTTGCGCCACTGTTAGCGAACTGTTCCTTCTTAACATCATCGAATCACTGATACCATTTCTTTAAGTGCGAATGCCTTTGGCTTTGCTGGAATGGAACTAGCCATTTTGTTCTTTGTAAGAAAGCGCAAAAAGAACTATAAAAACGAACATGAATATTCAGTAAGGACATACGTCAGCAGTACCCGCTCAGTTCTGACAATCGACTGGTTACACAGTAAACAAATACACACAGAAACTGATAGTCACAGTACTTGCGACTGTATAACAGTATCACAAATCGCAGAGTGCGCGAGGGGAGTACCACTGCTCTTTTATTGTGTAACATGGCTCTATCAGATTTGTTCATTGCACAGCCCATAGCAGCATACATGCATTAGTTACATTGGGTGAAAACCCGGGGAGGAGTGATGCGTCACTCGACAATTCTGGTGTGGCTTCTCCATGTCGTAGGTTGTCCACCGCGCCTGTCCAGCAACCGCGAAGAACGCGCGACACGGAAGACCATGACCGGGCATACGCAGTACGTGTCCAAGACACCGCAGCTGACGCAGCGGGACGAGCTCCTCCAGCGAATGGCTACCTCCACCCAAGCCACGCTGTCTAACTTCCACATTGGTTACGTGGTGCAGCGGCCACACACGGGCAATCGACCGCAAGCAACGGTGCTCAAAGCAGAGAGATGTTGCAGGTCAGCGATACGAACAGGCCAAGTCTCGCAACCGTAAAACAGTACAGCGCGGACAGTCGCACAATAAACCCGTCCTTTGATGGATATACCGATGTCATGGCGGCGCCACAAGTGCTTCAGCTTAGAGAAAGCGAGGCGAGCTCTTGAGATACGCAACGAAATTTGGTCTCCAATAGCTCCATTGGCTGTGATGCAACTACCCAGGTAGGCAAAACACTCCGTAACCTCCAGTGTCTCACCACCAAGAGTGAGTGCAGGTACAGGCATCTGAAAGTCTTGGAAAAGAGGTTTGCACTTGGATGGGAAAAGTCATCCCATATTTTGTCGCTTCAATCGCCAAGTGGTTGAGTGCAAGTTGGACGGCCTGTGGACCGTCACCCAGCAAGACGATATCATCAGCGTAGTCCAAGTCAACAGCTCGGCTACCTGGGAGGAGCTCAACGTCAGCGCGTTTAACGAATTATGTAGAGCATTCTTTAGGACTTCCTCAATGGCAAGGTTATTAAGATATTTGCACCTACATTGTCCCGGAATATCCCGGATGAAAGCTTCAGCCAGAAGTTACGTATATTGGGCTTCATCTAAGTATAACGCTATCCATAATTTGTCGCCACATGTAGCAAATGTGCTTCAGTAGCGAAACTTCCAAGCAAACTCATCCAACCCTGGATGCCAGCCTCTAAGCCATGGGAGAGAATTCACCTTGATTTCCCTGGTCCCGTTCAAGGCCAGTTATTTTTTATTGTGATTGATGCGTATACCAAGTGGCCGGACGTATACCTGATGAACAAAACTACGACAGCCGTCGCGGTACGAAAATTACAACAGTTATTTGCACAGTTCGGTTCACCAAACACCTTGGTTTCCGATAACTGTTCGCAATTTATCTCCGACGACGTTGGTGTTTTTTGTCAGTGTAATTGTATCAAGCACTGCCGGTCGCCTCCGGGGCATCCCCAGTCCAACAGGTAAGCAGAAAGATTCGTGGATACCATCAAACGTTTACTTCTAAAGCTGCGGGGGGAAGGACCCACAGAGGAGATCATACAGCTGTTCCTGTTAAGTAATCTGGGCTACGCAAAACCCCGATCTACCAGGCGGCAGATCCCCAGCGGAAGCCATGTTCGGGCGTGAGACACGTCCTCCAATTGATGCAGTACTCCCTAAGGTTACGCAACGGCTACTGGCGTCAGGCGTGAACAGATGTTTTCTACTAGGGGAGCCGGTGTACGCGTTGGATGCATGGCCGAACCACCAAACCTGGCAACCTGCAGTGGCACGATAAAGAAAATTCTCTGTGCTGTACGTGGTGTCTGTCGGAATGTTTTCTGTCATACGGCACGTTTCTCAGCGACGCAAACGACGGATCGAACAAACAATCACTTCTACTTTCGAGTTGCCGTTTGATATATTGCTGGACACATTTGAACTACTAAAAATTGTGGGGCGTATTGAACCGACAGAGACGTGCGCAGAGCCATGCGACGGAGTCACTGGGAGAACTATGCGGCCTACTAAACCTATGCAACGTTTACAGGTGAACCCAGCGCTTCATTCGTATGAGTCTGGAGAACGTGTTTTCAAAGAGGGAGATGTTACAATAGGCAATTTGGTGCCTTAAATGTACAATGTCGTTCCACACACCTGACCGTGAACTTCACTCTTACCCAATGGTCCACTGTGGTTCATATCCATCAGGCCGCCTCCAGTCCGAAACACTCACACCGTAACCTTTGTAGTCGGCTGTCTTGTCTGTTCCATGTGACTTGAGATCTGGTCCATACACTGTCCGGTGCGGTGAAGGTCTTTGTTCTGACGGCCCTAAGCCCCATTAACCGCAATTATAACACTTAGGTGAGCGACTATGCAGGATCGAGTTTGCGTGCCGTTCCTGGCCGTATGTCCGGTTTAATGACGGTGCATTAGAAATCCGTGGACTATGGGAAGATTGCGTCGCTCCGAAACAATGCATTTGCATCTGATGGACTGATGGCGTTCAACAGCAATGGACAAGTATACTCCCTAGACGTCCTGTGAAGTCCTCTCAAAGTTCAGTTAACCTGTGTTATTGTTCAAGCCTTTGGTAGGTGCCCTACACAGGGTTTAAGGTGTATCTATCTGGGAGCTTACAGACAGTCGGCTTGTTGCGAGCTGATTAGCTGCAGGTACATCTTGCGTGGTTATTCTAATGTGTTACTCGCATGCTATGATGTTGTTGTATCCGTACGCGATTGCTGCGTACCGATTCGCGTGTAGATCGAATTTGACAACGGCTGAATCTGTCTGCATTTTGATAGCAGCCGGTGAAGCATTTAACGCCCCCTGCAATTGCGTTAGGACCATTGTATGCGAACTTTCACCAGTCCCTCAACCGTTTCTTACTTCGTGTCTAGCCCGCCCACATGTATACCTGCGGACATCTCGCGGCTCTGTGAATACCCTCTGGGTGTAACGTCCCAGCGGTGTAATCACAATCACAGCGGTGACCAAAAGTGCCGTCGGTATACCACTTTGACTCCCTCTAATCCCTCACAGCTTGCCCGTTATGAGTGGTTGTACCGATACTTCTGCCTCACTTGTTTGAGTAGGCACATAAATCACGCGCCACCCTAATGTACCATGCCATAACGGTGACCGGATGACGGCATATGGGCTATGCGGACATAAGTGCGACCGGAATGTAGGTCATGTTTACGAGCCCGACAACGCTAAGGTGTGACAGGTAACGCTCAGGCTGATGTACACACATCTTAATTACAGAATGAACAGATGGACTGAATGTACTCACTCCGGGATTCCAGTTGCACTATTCGCGGTCATTTGTCGTCAGTCTATCTATGTAGCCACCGCACTGACTTTCTACACAACCTAAATATGTGACCTCAACTGCTGATTCCACTGGATCACAACCTGTTACTAACGCAGCAGGAAACAACTGTCATCGTAACTTACTCGAAGTACCTCCATGTCCGAGGGAACCACGCAGGACTGGAAGCAATAGCAACTGAGTGCCACTGTGCACCCCACTTAGGTTGGGCCAACAAATATTTGAAAAATAAAACCAACAGTGACAGTTACCGTGCAATTTATCAGTGATGTTGAAGTATTTACAAATCAAGTAGGCGTAAAACAGCAGCATACTTTTGCCTTACATGATGCACCATTTGTTGACAGTGGCTCAGTGTCACGCAAGCGCGTGCTTCCGCAACAACCTGCTCCAAAAACTTCTTTCTCCACTCCGTCTTGCTCAGAACACCAGCTGGACGTCGTTAAGGTCATAGTGTTCATTTTACAGTTGTGTTTATAGACTGTCCTCGCTGACATGCCAACGTGCCAGCTTGGACGTAGGGCAGATTACAGGAAGGTGTGATTGAGGCCAGTGGAGCGTGCCGCGGGAATTTGCCGTGAGACCTGTAATTGCTGAAACCAATATTGGATTTTAACGAGTGAGAGGTTCGAAAGCGGTTGAAATGGTCAATCGAGTGAAAGCAAACAATGTCTACGATGATTGGTTTTGCAACTTTTGGCGTTTGGATATCGGCGAAACACTGCCGGAATTTAGAATTCAGGGTAAATGTAGGATACACTAGAATGTGCTCGGGAAAATGGTATCACAAGGTGGAGCATTAAAAGGCACGACGAAAATGCATAGATCCAAAGGTGTGCGACAAAGTCGCTGAGCAACAGTGAAAAAATCACGAGTGCACAAGTGAGCAATTAGCACGCAAGTTGGAAACTGACTACCATTCCCAGACGTCGCTATCCGGAACTCTAACGGATAAACCAGCAGAAAAGCGCATGCATGCGCAGAAAGCATGCATGGACTAGACAATACACGAACTCCTACGGCGCAGTACCCTTACGGTACCAAAGAAGTTTGGTCCAATCTCTCGCATTCAGGGCGCGCAGTATTTGCACGCAGGATACCGTCAACGAAGAATTGCGGCGACGCCCTGAGATAAAAGGGCTATCCAGACAAGATTATCACAAAGCATCGGAAAGAACACAAACCCAAACCACCCACGAGTATTGCTCCCAAAAATGAGCTGTTCATGCACCTGCCATTCAAGGGCGATTCCGTCGCTCATACCCTATCTTGACGTTTGAAAGATGCTGTTGTGAAGACTTATTTCGCGGCCCGATTGAGGATTGTTTACTACAACAAGCCATTGCTTCCAAAACCTTTAAAGGATAGACTGCCCCCCTTGACCCGTTCAATGCTCGTTTATCATTACTCGTGCTCCTGTGGTGTACGATACCTGGGTCGCACAACGGGGCGCCTATCTCAGAGGATTCGCGAGCACATCCCGGCCTGGTTCAACCAAAAGCGAGATGAGATCTTAAAACAAATCTACTATCTCACATCCTTGCTTTTGGCCACACAACCCCTGTGAATGACTTCAAACTTACATACTCAGTACCTGAACGCTTCACGCAAGGTTTATGCAAGCAGATAATCTCCGTTGCCGAGGCAAAATACATTTGTCATTTGAGGCCCGAAATGTGTGTGCAAAAGCGGTACGTCCGTCCGTTACTACTACGTTGGTCGACGGACAATGGTACCTGAAGCGATCACATGAGAGTGTCGATCATTTATGCTATATTTTACTCTCTCACTTGGACTACCACCTTCAGCTTGGCCTATAGTTATCGATTTGACTATTCAAGCAACCCATTAATCAATATACCAGCCCAATTTCGACGCTAATAGTATATAATCTCTGCTTTGTAAAAGTTTATGTCCGATGAGATATTACTCGAAAAGGATTCCTAACCAACAATCTATTTGGACCTGATTTTCTTACTGGAATGGGAATATTTGCTTTGCTGATGAGCAGCACTGCCCGTGATGCTTTGAAGTTACATTTACAATGGGGCGGGGCCTTTAAATCGGCCGTTGCCTTTTTCGCTGAACATCATTTTTACAATATCTACTGTATATACCTCAGTTTTGCAACAGTACACCGAGAGACATTTTGTTAAATCAACTTCCAAAGTCACTGCGACCATTTACTCTATCCAACATTGAATATGCACACAATATATTGCGCACGATCCCCGATATATTGTCGCTGGACACAAAATTCTACGTCAGTTGAAACGAATTGTGAAGAAGTACTTTTTACGAAACCTTTTCCGTTTTTAATAAAGGCAAATCCCGAAGAGTTAGTCCAACATTTTGGGGTCGTCGCTTGATTGGTCTATGACAGTGCATCCGCATTTTTATATCCATTTGTAAACATCGCATTTTACCGGTAACGCTCTTGTAAATTTACCTTTGATAATGTAACATGCTGAAAATGCACCCTTTTGGGTACATAAAGCTTATATTGACTTGGCTTGACCCCGCTGGTTATCACCACCTTCACTCAGAGTCCCACATAGTAAGACATATCGGCTTGGAGACGGTCAGTGAACATTTGTGTCCGCCCGGTGACCAGAAAAACTGCGGTTTTATGTTTCTTCCCACTTGGAGCTAAGGTAGCCCGATTAATGACGACTGTCAGTCTTCCTTCCGATGCACCCGAGAATGATGCATCTGGGTAAGTTTTCCTTTTGTATCATCTAGCGCTCAGCAAAACGCAGGTTCGATACATGCGTGTGGGGACCGAGCCCATTACGTCACCAGCCCACGCATCTGCAGCACTCAGCTCGAGCGCAACATTGCAGTTCTGCAAAGCTGTCCCGGCATCACTTCACATTTGACTGGTCCTGGTGAATACGCTACGAATATTCACAAAGGTCCCCCATCCGGAAGATTTCTTCCAAATTCCCAACAACATCACAGCTTACTGCTCGTTGGCATGACAACCGTGTTCACCAGGTTGGCGAAACGATTCCGGTCCGAGCAGCAGTTGTCTGAGCCTTGAAAACTGTGTGGCCACTTGAGCAGAGAATCCCTTGTCGATAAATGATTTCGAGACAATAATCGTACAATCCAGCCTTTCGCTCTCTGTGCGTCCCCGTACAGGAGATAACGTATATTTGGGACATTCCGGGTCAATCTTCTATGCCTATACTGAGTGTTGCCGATTCCTCTCTCATTTCTGTCTGTACGGTAGTCATGTATATTAACCGTTCACATAGATTTCGCTGTGCCGTTGAACATACAACCACGTGGACTGCTCACAGATGAGACAGATACCCTAAAAAGCACGGAGGATGTAATGTCTCTGCCCGCGACATGCTGCGTCTCCATCCAATCAGTTACGCCAGGAAGGTGGTTGCTCTGATTCTGCACAATCGTGCTTGAACCTAACGTGTCTGATGAGCAGTATGAATTCTGTTCCGGCAGCAGCACTATCGATATGGTGATCGGAACTCGTCAATTGCACTTGTACTCAATAGTCGATATCATCAAGACATTTGACGAGGTAAAGTGCAATATACTCCGGCTAGTTTAGGGTGAGTTTAGTTGCCCAGGTAAGTAGGTTGTGGGTGCATCTGTATGGAGAAAACGTCGAATGACTTTGATGTTGTCACTGGTGTGAAGCAAAGATATCTTAAACGCTGCAATCTTTAATCATCTGACCGGTAAAAACTGCCATGAATTGTCGAGAGGATGCAAGAAACTTAAACTAGCACAAATTCGGATGCGACGGCGGAAGCATAAATTGTTGCTACTTTACATGGTACACAAAAGGCCTATTCCGATCTGCCAACACTAGCTTGAACAAAACTTAATTCGAAAGCATCGCAACAGAGATAATACGTTGATTCTGCAAAAGCGTAGAACAAGCATGCGCTCGAATTTCCTTTGTGTATATTGATCTGTGCCGCTAAAAGCGCAGTTTCTCGGATCATGAGATATATATGTAATATTATCACCAATAATAATATTATTATTATCTGGGTTCCATGATGTGCTTTCAACGAATGTGTTTACAGCGTCCGCCTATAGCACCGTATTGATGGCGAGTTGCCGAACATACGTCGTTTCGAGGCGAAAACTAGAGTGTATGAGACAACCATCTGACAGTTGCTAAATGCTGTCGTACATCCCTACCGTCAGAGGACGTCGTGTCTTTCGGAACCAACTCTGTCCCCTGAAACGTTCGTAACTTGCATGGCAGTGTAGGATAAGACACGCTATATCGCAGTTAGCATGCAAAACATAACGGTCCGAAGCTGTCCCCTGTGGCTCAGTGGCATAAGCTGCTGACTGGCGGTGCAAGTTGCTGGTGGTCATGGGTTCGAATCCTGATGGATCCGATGGATGCACACTATTGATGATGTTCAATAGGCTGAAATTGCAGTCTAGTGCTTTTCCGGGCATGTGGACGACTATCTGATTTGGAACTGGCTGCGACGAAAGCACAATTATATCAAAATACCCTACTCATGAGTACATCTGATTGTTGTTTGCCGACGACCGCGCGATGTTTGTATACAGCGACGATGATTTACAAGGAATGACGACAGCTCTCGCTTCGACGGCCGCCAAGTTCGGACTCGCCATCAACAGAGATAGGGCTGTCTTTTCAACTATCACCATTAATGGAATCCGTGAAATGAGAGTAAATCAAAATTGCTGAGAAAGTTTTGGATGTACCATCGAAATGTTGCAACCATGGGAGTACGCTTTCAACGGATCTGGAGATGACCAGCGAGCTGCACACCTGTTCTGCAAAAGCACGATCATTCATTCGGAGTAGAACCCGAAAACACATGACCGTAAGAGACGCTGCGTGGCATGTTTATAGAGCGAACCTAAGCCCTGACAGCTGGAATAACTATGTTGTGCATCGTAAGCATTGTACCACACTTGTGCGGGAGGACAAATTAGTACACCAGCAGAGACTAGCGGGAAATTTTTGTGTTAACATATAGCTTCTGTACAGACAGGTGAACAGCCTCCGGAATGTGTAACTTAGTGTTCCTCCACTAATATCAGCCGATGGATGTACTCAAACGACCGTGGATGCAGCTAACTTTTTGCGACTCCAATAAGCTCCAATTTGCCGACGGGCTACCAGCATGTGTAACATACCTGTCCCATTCTCCCAGATGCCAGTATTCACACACGTCATGATTAGTTCAGCGACCATTTTGAGGAAGCTGCTATCGTTGCGCACCCATAGTTCCCGTGGAGTTGACAACATGCCCCCGAAAGCACTGCAGGTGACAGCTACGAGATTAGCTGAAACACTGATGAGATTTTTCCAAAGATGTCTGGACGAACAGCAGGTCCCTAACATGTGGAAGCAAGGCATCAGTACACCGATTTTCAAAAATGGTAGCAGTTCAGAGCCAGCCAACTATCGCCCAGTGACTCTCCTCCCTGTGCTCTCTAAGGTGATGGAATCGATCATCGCTGAGGCTGTAATGGGCTACTTTGAAAGGTCTAACATGATAGCACCGGAGTAACACGGAGTCCGTTAGCATCGGTCATGTACTACCAACCTACTGTTTGTCCGTGGCAGTTGGATCGAGATAGCCGACAGTAGGACCGGCACTGATGTCATCTACCTAGACTTTTCCAAAGCATTCGACTACATAGATCACCGCATCCTTCTCTAAAAGCTGCAAGCATACGGAGTTGGAAACCTTGTCCTTGGATAGATCGGAAACTTCCTCTTTCAGCAGCGCCTTCAGGTTCGAGTTCGAAGTTATTTTCTGATCCAATTGGTGTGGACTGCAGTGTTCCACAAGGGTCGGTGTTGGGGCCGGAGTTATTCTCGTTCTTTATTAACGACCTTGTGAGTGTCATCAAGTCGCATTCTGGGGTTTTTGCCGATGACATCAAGATATGGAGGGCAATCGACTGTCACAAAAATCACGATATGTTGCAACCAGATTTAAACTGCGCTTTTGAATGGCCAAAGCTCAATCTACTTCCATGTAACACGGACAAGTGCAAAACCGTGCATGTCCGCCACAAGCCCACCTACGCACATAAGCTTGGAGACGACATGCTGAACACCGCCTTACAAGAGCGAGACCTTGGGGTGGTAATCCAAGACGACCTTGACTGTTCGGTGCAGTCCTTGAAGGCGTCCAAAACTGCGAACCAACATGTTTATCTGTTACGGAGGGCGTTCGGGAGGTTCGATCCCTCCATCTTCCCCCAAATGCTTAATGCGTATGTGAGACCCCATGTAGAGTATGTGACCCAGGCTTGGCAACCCTAGTTAAAACGCGACCTGGTTGCACTGGAGACCGCACAGCGACAGGCAACGAAAAATGTGAAGGGTTTGTCTCATCTGCAATATCATAGGCGACTGAAAGCCCTGGGAGTGTACAGCGGAAGATATCGCCGTCTACGAGGTGACTTCATGCTGGCGTTCCAGATTTTGAAAAACCCCGGTCACGCTTGCCGCCACCTATTGTAGCTTAGCTAAACCTAGAAGTGAGGGGTCATAAAGTGAAACTTGCCACCAAATACAGTCGTCTGGAGTGCCGCCGGAATTACTTTTCCCTTAGAGTTTGTCAACCGTGGAACGCTCCTTCGACTTTCGTCATTTCAGCGCCCCGACTATCTATTTTTTTAAAACGACTCGAGGGCGCTTTATATCATTTACATTACTTGATCTAATTTCTATTCATTGAGTGACGACAAGACGCAGACAAATATTGTGCTCACCTACTCCACGAAATCGGGTTATACGGATATACCTATGTGTTAACGTGGATAATATGGCGAGTCCACAGATGTGTTTTTCACTTCCGTGTAACTTAATTGAACTAAGGTTATTCCCATAAACCATCCTACATGACTTGTCAAGCGGTCTTTTTTATTCGTATTATACCATTGTTCCACTGTATCGCAGGCGAGTGCTGCATTTGGCAAGTTGGAAAACCGAGTCTGAAAGAGCCGCGCGTGCATCTTGCCAAAAACTGAAGCATGAAGGCATGATCCTACTGAGTCGCGCAGGCGACAATAAGAAGGTATCGATGTTACATACTGCGCTGACGCTAGGTGAATACAATTTGTACGATAGTTCGGCCGGTGGCCGAGTGGTCTGCGCGCCTGGTTTGCAACCATAAGGTAAACGGTTCGAATCTGCGTAGGGGTGGGCGTCCTCGCGGTATACTCGGCCCACGCGGGACTGATGATGGTCGCATGGTAGAGAAGAGCCGTTACAGCGTATAGGTGACGATTAATTTGTATGTGTGTTATTGACAGAATCTAGTAGTAATTCAGATTGAACAATGTACCCTTAGGCCTCCAATACCAATAACTCGTAGCCATGCTATCAACTTTGATCCGATATCTTTTCCTTCGGTTAAAGCCAGGTGATGAAAGGAGAATAGCTCTTGTCAGCAAATCAGCTCCGATGATGATTGCGGTCGGCACGCTGAACAATTAACAGCCACTATAGGTATGGGAAGTTTTTAATCCGAAACAACTGACAGCAATTTCAAAGTTGCTCGCATCTAACAACAACCGAATTTTCAGTTCGGAAGAGCCTAGTTATCGGAATAACAAAGGCATGATCCCAAGCAAGTTGCGAAGCGCGTTGTGATTATGCGGCACAATCTCATCATACACTGTGATGTAGTTCGAGATCCAACTATGACCATAATAAAAAGCTTGCTGAGGTCGTTTGGATACCCACACATCGTCCTCAACACCTTGTTTCTGGTACCGCAGATGAGGTACAAAAATGCATCATACCAATTAGCTTTAGTAACCGAATTGTGGTCAGTGAGAGGCACCACATCATGATCGGGACTCAGCGTGATGTTTGTGTGCCTCAAAGGCCCATACAAGTTAACTGGATGGATTTCGCTCGGTGTCTTTAAGGACCTATGTCTGGTAGGCCATTGATTCGGTGTAAGACAGCTCGATCTCAGCTTCATCGAAGGATGCTACGAAGTCGATGGCAATCCTTTGAAATTCAGCTAATTGGAACAATTTAACGTGTGATATGTTTGTTCACTTGGCACAGACCGACAAGAAATCAAAAACGAAGGGAGCACACTGCTGTTCCACCATAGCTTGTTACTGTCAGCACAATGACGATCAATAGGACACAAACCTGCAAGTACACGGCAACATCTGAAAGTGCCACATAAGATAGGACGCAGAACAGATACAAACGCTCCCAAATACTTCAAGTCTGCATGTGTCCGACCTCACGTAAACCACCTTTGCACTTCGCACTCACACCCACGAGTAGCACCTACTATGAAACATACTGCGGGTCAGGATATTCACAGGCACAGAATAATACGGAATAAACAGCCACAGGTCATCACCCATTTACATAAATAACATCTGAGATGTTCTCAATTGGATTTCCTCATCTCCCTTTTCACCGGTAGAAAGTCGTTCACTTGGCTAGATGTCATTGGACAACCGCAACTGTGTGACCAATGTGAACACGGATATTGCAAGCGTAGCTGGGAGTCTGAATGTTCGGGTGAGTTGTATCGGAGTCTGAACAACGTCTTGCAGGCCATTCGTACTTCAGTGCCCACTGGATTGATCACCATGGTCGATATCTCCAAATCTGTACCCGCCACAGGTTTTAAACCGCCAGTAAAATTTCTGATCACAAGCGGCCGCAATACAGCACGTGGCGCACCCAGATAGAAATTAAGTCTCAAATCCATTCGTCGCTATCGCTAACGACCGCCGATGGTGCAATTGCGTGCAACTACCTAGACTCCGATCAGGCCTCAGATGTATGCCCGCATAATATATTTAACCCAGTGTAGTCCCCAAATCATAGGTTACTTACCAGTGAGCTGTGATCAATATCCGCGAAGTGGTATCATTAGTCTGAATTGAGTGTTTACAAGCTCCGCTGCAAAATCTGCGACAAATGCTATGTTGGCGAGAAGGGAAGAATGCTTACAACCGGAGTACCCGAACATAACTAGGCGATCCGCCTAAATGAGCAAAAGTTATTTGGCAGTGTGTGGGGACGCTGAGGATCACCAATTTGACCTGACGAACTTCAGGACAATATGGAGAGTAAGAGGAAATTGCGTGGGTTCACTGAGGACTGAAACAAGACGGAATTCGATCGGTACTCACTTGTGACAGGAAGCGGCATATAAAGCGTAGAAAACTGCGCATTGGGTAGACAGCAATTGCCTTAGCCGTCGAGGCAGATTATTGTGCAGTTTAATCGTGGCTTCTACTTTCTATAAAAATTACACTACTCACAAAAACCACCAATAAAATGGGAAGTGTTCCGTCACCCTTTGAGCCGCCCTGCGACCAGTCTTGCCTATTTAAGTGCCACCGCAACTGCAAGTGAACTGGTAGATGATGTTAGACGCTGAACTGATTGGCGAGCTACTCGGACGGCTGTGGAGAGGTATGCTTCGTGTAGTGTGGATGTCGTAGTTGGGCGGTAGAGCGGACCTGAGCTTGTGAGTAACTTCGTCACGTGATCCCCTTTGAACGGTGAACACATAAACATGCTTCTTCTCCGCTGTTTGTACTGTCAGCTTCTCCTTGGGGGGTCTGCTATGGGTCTGAATGAATTTCTCCGGATACCCATTGGCTAGCAAAGTCCGGTATAAAAACTCTTCTTCAGCCTTGAACAATTCTGGACTGCAAATCCGCCTGGTCCTGTAGTAGAGTTTTTACGAGGCTGCGCTTGTATGCAACTGGGGCGAAGCTCACTTGCAGTTGCTGTGACACTTACATAGGCAACACTGGTCGCCGGCTGGCTCAAAGGGTGACGGAACACTTCCCATTATGGCTAAGGCAGTTGCTGTCTAACCAAGGCGCAGCGGACCAAAGAATGAACCGGAACTCTGCCTCGTCTATCACCAAACACCACAAGACGACTCGTCACCAGGTGGAGCCAATTGATTCATTCAAGGTGCTATTGCGCAACAAGAACCCGACGGTGTTGGCAATTGGCGAGGCGCTACTGATAAGGTCGAATTGTCCCGTGCTCTGGGCCGAGAAACAATTGAGGAAATCAATCATATTGCCTTGGACTTGATTACGTCATTCCCATCAATTGTATCTGCTTATCTATGTTACTAAGTGGACCCTATTTATTGCGTGTTTTGTCCTACCTGTATTGCGTAGCGACTGATGAGAGCAATCGAAATGTTAACATATCGCAACCTATGTCTTCTTATTGCGTTAATGAAATAAAAGAAAGGTCATAGTCCTATCGTGGACTCGGTATCATGCGACGCTTCATTACAGTGACAAGTACTATTTGCATTCCTATGGGACATTGTGAAGGCTGGCTGTTTCGGAACTGTTCGGGTATCTTCGAGGCATGTACCTATTGTATTTTAATTACTATTTGAAAAGTACCGTAGTTAACGTCTTGGCTTCCTTTCTAGGCTGGACCCGGGAGGTTTTACGCGTCATTCCAGCTCCCAAGCGAATTTGTCGCTTACAATAGCATCAGGCCCAAGGAGAGCAATGTCATCCGCGTACTCCAGATTTGTCAGTCGGTCGCTGGCAAAACTTCCACCACAGAATAGTCTGAAAGAACCGAGCCATTCATGATAAGTTGGATCACAAAGTTGAAGAGGGAGATATAGGACAACCTCGGCGAACCCCACTTACCGAAAGGAATTCAGGAGACAGTTTCCAGTAGACCCTTACCCGACCTCGGGGGTCAAGCTAGAGGGAGTTCAGCATGAGAAGGAGTTTAGCTGGGACGCCCTCAGTGGATAGGCAGTGCCACAAGTTGGCGTGGTCAACAGAGTCGAAGGCGTCTTTCAAATCAAAGAAAACCACCATAGTAGGTCGTCTGTATGTGTGCCTCTGCTGTCAAACTTGGCAAGAGTTATATATGTGGTCGATACAAAAACGGCCAGGGTGGAAGCCAGCTTGGTTTTCATTAATTCGACCCTCATGAGGACCAGTAAGTCGTCGAAGAATGAATGTTACCCTGAGAGGTTTGGAGGGAATGGAAATAAGGCTAATGCCTCGATGGTTTTCGTATAAAGTACACTGACTCTTATTGAAGATGGGCACAACAGTTGATGGTCACCAGTCTCGAGGTACTTCAGTATTTCAAATCGTATTAAAAAGAGAAGCAAGTCTAGTTAGGAAGGATTCACCGTCATCGCTCAGCAAAGATGGAGCGAAGGTAGTTGGCTCCAGGAGCCGTGTTTCGTTTCAACACCGCGTGCCCATGTCAACATTCTTACAAAGTGGGAGGTCTGACATCTACTTCCCACGTCGCCTCAGCTGCTTCGGTAAACGGCAAGGTCACAGCATGCCTGTTGAACTGGTCCTCAAATGTTATGCTCAACGGGCTGTTCGACGACGCTGGCAATGGTTCAACAGCCCACCTGCCTCAGCTATTGTCTCACTAACTGATGGCTTTTCAGACCCATGTTCCAGATGAGCTGGAATAACACTCGGCTGTGCCCAACAACATTGCCCACTCATTTCCATCCTCGGGACTCGAGGAACGTGACTCGGAGACGCTATGTCCAGTAGAACAAAGTTGGAGATTTTCCAATCTTAGGATACACTGCACCATAATCTGATCACGCAACAGTGCGGTATAATGATATGATGTGCACAGAGCTTCAAATTTATTCGCCTGATAAATAAGTAATCACCCTGTTCCGTGGGACCCGAGTTAGGCAGTGAGAACAAAACAACGAAATGGACTTCCATTCTACCTTTAACCGACATAACATCAAACATGAAGACGGGGACGATGGACAATAAGAAATATGGTTCCTCAGATCAAGCAACAATCACAAGACCCCAAGGTGTTACGATTGCGCAAAGTGACGGCGCATGCGAAAATGCAGGACTCTGTACATAGGCCTTGGTTATATGGGGATCGCCTCAGTTGGGCGCTCAAAGTCCCAGGAACAGTCGCGTCTAGAGGTGACGTCTTCAATGCGGACATT
Source organism: Dicrocoelium dendriticum (assembly GCA_944474145.2). Lineage (NCBI taxonomy): Eukaryota > Metazoa > Platyhelminthes > Trematoda > Plagiorchiida > Dicrocoeliidae > Dicrocoelium > Dicrocoelium dendriticum. The sequence continues at coordinate 100,698,090 of OX104066.1, forward strand.
TTCTCCAATTCAATATAGACTAACTGAAACTGACACCTCCCTCAGAAGTATGTTGTTCATGACCCGGTTCTCACCAAGTGTTATCATCATTCCGATTTGGAGCGTAAGCTCTGATTCACATACGAGGTTATTGCACCCTATGCCGATTATAGTCGACCCTGCTAGAACATGAATTAGAGACCTGAAACCGCTTACGCCTTAGATTTGTTCATGCGGAAAGTATTTGAATGCCTGAGCGTTCCAGTTTTCTGCTTGCAGCGAGAAAATTTCTCCTAATAGATGGGCAGATTCAGAGCGACCGCCACACCTTGCAACTATGAGTGATTAAGAGTCTGAAGATGGCTCAAGAAACATTAGAAAATAGCAAGAGCCAGTGTGCTCAATAATGACCCTGCAAATGGAGAAAACCAATCACTACTCCAACTCATATGAAACACTTGTCCACGATAGGCACCAAGAGACAAAACAATATAAGAGGAATGTGTGTAGTCAAGGTAGTCGAGAGCATGCATAATTGAAGGTCGGGTTGAGCAAACCGATGAGAAAGTTAATCAGGCCACCACCATCAACAAATCAGCTTATCTATCTTGGGACGTCCTCGTCACGGCTCAGAGAATCGGAAAATGTCAATGTCAACCCGCGTTTAAGAAGCCGAGTGAGATGCGTAAACTCGATGATACCATTTCATCGTTAAGTGGAGAATTTCCTTTAAAATGTGCCTTTGGACTGTTGACTGTTAACGGTCATCTACGACTTCAGAGAGCCACAGCATATCTCATGGAAATCACCGAGTTAACTGCCTAGTTGTCCTTACTAACGAATGGACCACAAACCCTGCATCAAACCCGCTTACTGGCGTTAATGAGAGTCTAGTCGGTGAATTCCGGTAGGGGTAGCCTTGACCACATTTTAAATTTAGTCCTGTGAAAGAATTAGTTCATACAAACTGTTAACCTACGATACTCATATTCCTCTAAATTGTGCTGTAAACTCATTGTGCACACTTTGAGAAGCGCGTCGGATAGATACTTTTACTAAAACAATATTACGTGAGCCCCGGAACTTGAGGAAAATCAGCGTCTTAGTCCATTAACATAACCAAGGCTAAACTAGTAAAAATAACCCAGATGCTGGCGAACTAGTGTAGTCTTTTAACAGCAATGGTCTGATTATATCGCCTCCACAATTCTAGCCGGTACTCTAACTCGGCGACGGCGTGAGCCTTGACATTACTCGGGTGGGTGTAAGTGACGCAACAAAAAAGTCGTGACATGGGAGACTGGCCGAACTTCTCTCCAAAACATTTGGTCTGGTCCTTGGGGTCAAAAACAAACCAACTATCCATCTCTTCTGACTATCTCGGTACTGAATGACGTCACGCTTGGGTTCAGTAATGGAGAGAAATGAATAGATGTCAAAGGTCTACAAATTTTGTTCGACCCACTGAGTACATAAGCTCTGTCCACAAGTAGACTCTAACAAGAGGCAGATAGTCTAGCAGACTAGCCGATCGGAGCATATTAACCGGTCTGATCGAAGTATCAGAAACCACTTTACTATACGTGTGCCAGATATTCGGTGGACAGGCAGTTCCAAAGGAACTCCCAAAGGTGTACTTGAGGTAATTCTATTTGGTAATCGGCACACTCATTTAAAGTGACGAGCTCGGACGACAGCACAGCCAGGAAGATGGCAGCTGACGTCATGTTCATCTACCTGTGATTCATCGAATACACGGTAACAAAATGATGTCAGCTGTTGATTGAGACGATATTGAAAGCCAATTGTCCTTTCGATTGCTGGCAAAACTTGGCTATACGATTAAAGGAAAAGTGAAAAGCTTGGAGCAGCAGTAAGCGCTATAAGACAATCGTTACACAGAAAAGAAGTGAGCTGCAGTGGAAGATGAGTAGCACCAATTCGGATCATGATGTGGCACAGTGATTTCCAATGGTGTCTTTCGAACGTGGGAGCGTGAGACTGATTACCAACGGTGCAGATAATTTTGTCAAACGAGTTCCGACGTTTAGAAACGTCACCCAGTAATATAGAAAGTGATAAATAGGCAAGTGTTGCTAGGTCAGGTTGTGCACTTAGTGGGCTGAGTGTTCAATGAGCTCGGCAGTTTGGCTACAAACATTTCGTTACCAGTCGAGGTGACATCGTCAGTGTGCCTTTAGGTAGTGAAGCGGTACGGCACGAAGCGTCAGTGAGTATTTGCTGTTGGCCTGACTGAATCAAAGTGTGACGGATTACGTGTAAAAGCAAATCGGGCGTAAGTCAATCAGCCATGGAAAAAGTACTTGCGATATACTGATGATGGGTCGTCGTTCATCCCAAAGAACGTCGAAACAAAAATCAATAATGTATCCAAAAAGTTCACTAACGGAGCTCGGTCAAGGCTTTTCGGAAAACTCTAACTCGAACGACGTCTGAATGGAAACTGCGCAGGCGTAAATCACAAACCATTATGGTCTCCAATTGAAAAGTATAGGATCAACAAAATAGCAAACCCAATACATATCGCACAACTGTTTCAGATATTTAGCAGAATTTTACAGGGAGTACTTAAAAAACAAGTGTTTTTCAGTGGTCGGGAAATTTACAGATCAGCTTCCAGCCTTTGTTTCTTATTCTCCATGGCTCCATTCGCAAACGTTTCTTCCGCAACATTTCGTGTTGCTGCAAGCCAGAGCTGAAATTCAGCACAATACATGTCCTTGAATGGAGCGACGTTTCGGACCAGCCTCAGTGTCCAAGAGCGCAGTCTCGTAGTCGGTCGTAAACCGCAGTCCTCGTTATCAGCTGTCCTTGAAGGTTCCAATGCTTTGGTGATGCGCTCTTTGACCGTATTCTCGTCCTCCACATTCCTGCGCACGAAGCAGTAGCAGTAAAAGTCTACAGGGACTGTCAATAAAGCATAGTCGCTTTCAACGAGTGATTCATCTACGAAAGCGTCCATAAATTCCGGAGCAGCGGCTGGCAAATTCATGACTACCACAAAGCGATGTGGCTTTTCCTCTTTTGTCAGAGCTTCTCGGTAGTGTGGAAGCAAAACCTATTAAAAGGGAGAAAAAGCCGAATTTATAACACTTAGATAGATCCTATACTCCGTTTTCAGCGGTACATTAAGTGGTTCCCTGCAGTAACAAAGTTTAAATGAAATCACAATCCGCTGGGGAGACGATCGGAAGTTAATGCTCATCCGATCAGATAAAACCATCATTTCAGCAACAGTATCGTAAAAAGGGAAAGCAAAGTAACGCAGTCATTCTATGGAATGTACTGCTAAAATAATGACAAGATAACCGATGAAGGACAATGAAATATTATGACTGGGAGCGAAAAGTAATGCCTCGCGTGCATAATTAACCTGATGATGAAAATGACCACACATTGCGGCTTGGCACGCTTGACTAAAGCGTGACCTCACATGCATCGAGAATCCACAATGTCGCGCACCGTACCAGGAACGGCTCGAGAAACTCGGAGTGTTTACTGGACGTCACCGGTGGCTACGCCATCTCATAGTGGTATACCAGATAAGTAGCGATCCGAATGATATGTGCCGCCACCCTCTAAATCTCAGTCCAAACATGAACCCAAGAGAAACGCTCGTAGAATCAAGTCAACTGTGCAGCTGTGCAGATTTTTGACGAAATTTCTTGTCCCTTCGGATCTACCAACCGTGAAAATGTCCTTTTGAAGCAGGTTTTGTGCCTCCACTTTAGCCATCTGAAAAGTGTCCGGACATTGCACTTAACTCCACACACACGTTGCTACATAAACACAACACTCTGGAGCGCGCTCGCATGATTTGGCTTATTTGGAATTATAATCCGCATTGATGCACAGAAATCGGTGCAGGGGAGTGAACTATCCGCTTGTTCATCACAAGAAGCGTTAGCCTAAATAAGTTGTTACGATGTTTTGACAACCCTGATTCTAGTAAGCCAATATCCTGTAGGCCCCCTGATTCGCGCTTCATTTTGCTCGTATGTATACTCATTGAACTTGCAATACTTGCTACGACCAAGCACATGCCTGTACCAAACTTGGACCTCTAAGTCGTTTACGAAGCACTGCGAACCAGGACCCTGAAACCGCACTGATGAGGTTACCTAGTAAAGGCAACGAAACGTCCGTAGAATAACCACTCGGCTCGGAGAACAACTCAAAATTCACATCCACACCCCGAGCTACGGATAGTTACAAGTACTGTTTCATTACCAGATCAACAATGATTCCTTTGAAATTTCCCCCTTTTAACAATCTAGACATTTCGTAGAGATTTGCACAACTAGCGAGCCAAACCTCAAGCTGAAGGCACAGAAAACTTTGGTATCCCAACCTGCTGGTCAACCGGTAATGGGTGGCCTCTAAGGTGCATAAAAGAGCCACCCATCAGACCGGAAATAAACAAATCGTCCCAGTAGCTCAGATTCCAGTCTCGCAGCAATAGAACCTAAAGAAAGCCTCCGAGTTTGCAGAAAGCAAATGCTGAAGGTCCCTGTTAGGTTTTGGAGTACTGCTGCGTGACTGGATTACGCGCGAACAGTGAGAAGTTATTCGTTGGGAATGATATTCCTAGTATCGTTAAGGAGAGTTGATAAGTCCAACATGCTCAGGGACCTCACACAGATCAGTGAAAGATGCGGGATGGTTCCGAGCGAAATTGGTTGACGTATCGAACCAGTTCCTCAATACTCCGTTAAGTCAGCGGAGTTGACTGAAAGCCCAGCACTACACCGATAGCAAAGAGTTGAGAGATGGAACATGTGATGTTCTTGCAGCCGAAGAAAGGATCTGTACTGTAGTCATGGAGGAAGTAAATGACAGCGAAAATGGGTACCATTCTTGGAGACGGACAAAAGTTCCGGTCAGTCAAAATGCCGGATAACAATATCCTGATGGAACAAATCACTGAAAGTTCAAGCCCTTTTGCTACATTGATATATCGCCGAGTCATAGTATCGGAAACTGAAACCGATGGGGACCAAAACATTAAAAATGAGAGGGGTGCAGAAGCTAGGATTCCATTGCACTTGATTATGTGTATGCATAATTCTCCTCGCTACAAGATCACCTGGTGGTTAGCAGAACTGTTGGAACCCGTTTGTAGCCTACTGGCAATCTATTGATAAAAAGAATTTTTCGAGCTATTTGAGTTGCTTGGGTGATTGACGCTGGATGCCGAGCTGATGTATACACTAGACGTCGACTCATTATTCACCAACGTGCCACTATGTGAGGCAGTTGGCAATTTATGCCGATTCATGAGGAGGCAAATTCTGTCTACTCTCCTTTTGGATTACCTAAGTGGTCTACTCATGTTATGTACGCAGAAAATACGGTTTGAATTTGAAGGGACTGCGTACAAACAAATTGATGGTGTCGCAAGGGGAAGCCCGCTGGAACAAGTTTTGACAGATATTTTTCTGGATCTGAGTGAAAGAAAAATTGCTACCGGCCTCAGCGAAGCGAAGATGCACAAACGCTACGTGGATGATATCTTAGTTTTTACTAGTGGCGGGCAGTTTGTTGCTCTGTTAAATTCCGCACAGCCCAAGCTCTGTGACACACGAGATTGGACAGCAGGGCAGTCTAATGCTTTTAGATGTATTCATTTGGCGGGCGGATGGTACACTTCAGCGCACCGTTTTCTGAAAAGCGACTTGGAGTGAGCAATACATGCATTTCTCTTGCTTAGCTCCAGTTGCGTACAAACGCGGTCTAGTCGAAACCCTCTTTCACTCACATTCGATTAAATGAACACCCGAAAGGCAGCGGGTCTAGCATATGGTCAGTCCACAAACTCATATATATATATATATATATATATATATATATATATATATATATATATATATATATATATATATATATATATATATATGTATATGAGTCTGTGGACTAACCATGTGCTAGACCTGCTGCCTTTCGGGTGTTCATTTAATCGAGTGTGAGTGAAAGAGGGTTTCGACTAGACCGCATTTGTACGCAACTGGAGCTAAGCAAGCGAAATGCATGTATTGCTCACTCCAAGTCGCTTTTCAGAAAACGGTACGCTCAAGTGTGCCACCCGCTCGCCAAATGAATACATCTAGCAACAGTAGACTGCCCTGGTGTTCAATCTCATGTGACAAAGAGCTTGGGCTGTGAGGAATTTAACAGAGCAACAAACTGCCCGCCACTAGTAAAGACTAAGATATCATCCATGTAACGTTTATGCATCTTCGCTGAGGCCGGTAGCAATTTTTCTTTCACTGAGATCCAGAAAAATATCTGTCAAAACTTGTTCCAGCGGGTTTCCCTTTGCGACACCATCAATCTGTTTGTACGCAGTCCCTTCAAATTCAAACCGTATTTTCCGCGTACATAACATGAGCAGACCACTCAGGTAATCCAAAAGGAGATTAGACAGGATTTGGCTCCTCATGAATCGGCATAAATTGCCAACTGCCTCACATAGTGGCACGTTGGTGAATAACGAGTCGACATCTAGTGTATACATCAGGTCGGCATCCAGCGTCAATCACCCAAGCAACTCAAATAGCTCGAAAAATTCTTTTTATCAATAGATTGCCAGTAGGCTACAAACGGGTTCCAACAGTTCTGCTAACCACCAGGTGATCTTGTAGCGAGGAGAATTATGCATACACATAATCAAGTGCAATGGAATCCTAACTTCTGCACCCCTCTCATTTTTAATATTTTGGTCCCCATCGGTTTCAGTTGCCGATACTATGACTCGGCTGTATATCAGTGTAGCAAAAGGGCTTGAACTTTCAGTTATTTGTTCCATCAGGATATTGTTATCCGGCATTTTGACTGACCGGAACTTTTGTCCGTCTCCAAGAATGGTACCCATTTTCGCTGTCATTTACTTCCTCCATGACTACAGTACAGATCCTTTCTTCGGCTGCAAGAACATCACATGTTCCATCTCTCAACTCTTTGCTATCGTTGTAGTGCTGGGCTTTCAGTCAACTCCGCTGACTTAACTGAGTATTGAGGAACTGGTTCGATACGTCAACCAATTTCGCTCGGAATCATCCCGCATCTTTCACTGATCTGTGTGAGGTCACTGAGCATGTTGGACTTATCAACTCTCCTTAACGATACTAGGAATACCATTCCCAACGAATAACTTCTCACTGTTCGCGCGTAATCCAGTCACGCAGCAGTACTCCAAAACCCAACAGGGACCTTTAGCATCTGCTTTCTACAAACTCGGAGGCTTTCTTTAGGTCCTATTACTGCGAGACTGTAATCTAAGCTACTATGACGATTTGTTTATTTCCGGTCTCATGGGTGGCTCTTTTATGCACCTTAGAGGCCACCCATTACCGGTTGACCAGCGGGTTGGGATACCAAAGTTTTCTGTGCCTCCAGCTTGAGGTTTAGCTCGCTAGTTGTGCAAATCTCTACGAAATATCTAGATTGTTAAAAGGCGAAAATTTCAAAGGGGTCATTGTTGATCTGGTAATGAAACAGTACTTGTAACTATCCGTAGCTCGGGGTGTGGATGTGAATTTTGCGTTGTTCTCCGAGCCGAGTGGTTATTTTACTGACGTCTCGTTGCCTTTACTAGGTAACCTCATCAGTGCGGTTTCAGGGTCCTGGTTCGCAGTGCTCCGTAAACAACTTAAAGGTCCAAGTTGATACAGGCATGTGCTTGGTCATAGAAAGTATTGCAAGTTCAATGAGTATACATACGAACAAAATGAAGCGCGAATCAGGAGGCCTACAGGATATTGGCTTACTAGAATCAGGACTGTGAAAACAGCGTAACAACTTATTTAGGCTAACGCTTCTTGTGATGAACAACCGGATAGTTCACTACCCTGCACCGATTTCTGTGCATCAATGCGGATTATAATTCCAAATAAGCCAAATCATGCGAGCGCGCTCCAGAGTGTCGTGTTTATGTAGCAACGTGTGTGGAGTTAAGAGCAGTGTCCGGACACTTTTCAGATGGCAAAAGTGGAGGCACAAAACCTGCGCTTGATTTCCCAAATACAGCGTGCTTGTGTTTGCCTGTGAAAGAGTGTGGGCCGGCTCTGTTAATGAAACGTGGCTTTCATCCACATGCCTCCCGGTCTTATTCTTTCGGGTTTACACTGGATATGGGGTGTGGTTGGAGCTGTGGGTGGTGCAGAGCAAGCCACCCATGGTCCCTCTGTAGGCACAGGCGTCCTGTGCCTGGCCACATTGACAGCCAAATCCGAAACCGGATGCCGATAAATAATATTGCAACTGTCTACGAATAGAGAGCCATCAGAAACCATGGGACTAAAAAGAAGGTACAGAAATCGTAAAAGAAAACACAACACATCGGAGTCCATGATTTCGTCAGAGCGCGAGATACTACCTGGTTGCCCAAGCCGAAGTAGGGTGTTGACTTAGGGGACACCACCCCGAGCCTTTGGCTGAATAGCCTGCCCGCAAGGCAGCAGAGCTAATTCAGGGAATCGCGCCCATTGGGAGCCGCTGACTGATTGCTCAGTTCATACGCCTTTCATTTGTTCGTTTGTCAAACAGGGACCAAATGCTCACCAGAACTATAGCATAAAGTTGCTGGAATACAATGCTTCGCCAGGATGAAGCAAGGGGCAGTGACTTTATTTAGTGGCGAGTCACATCCGCCACATCACAGTGTTGTTAAACGGACATACGTGGCTTTTATAAGGAGAACGCTTGCCAGGCGAAAACCCACCACCACGGCTTCGGATTTGCTGCTTAGCGCTACACCAACACCAGTCGAGTCTGCTCCAGCGGCCTCTGTGTCACCAGTTAGACGTAAGTGAAATATGGTTTCGCTGTCGGTGGGAGATCTCAAGTCAAACACAATACTGGAGTCTTGCAAGCGTGTTTTGGTAAGACAGTAAATATCGATGGCAAGGGGTTCCAAGCTGCGCGCAAGACCAGCCTGCTGCGTGATCTACATGAGCGTACGTACCTTGAAGCATGCTGGGCGGAACGACGACCGAAGAGGAGCCACTGGACGAACACAGTTGGTCAACGAAACCATAGGTAGTGAAATCATAGAAACAAGAATCAGCTGGTAACGGATAACAGTAAGTGGTAAGAAGTGAACGGGTGGCGTGTGAATAAGGTGTGCAGGTAGCAGAAAGTAAGGCAGCTGAGTGCGATAGAGCAGACGAATAATCCATGGTTTTGTCAGTAGGCGTGAGGCAATGCGGCCTCACATGTTATCTACCAGTACGCCTGCAGTTGTGATGACGTTAATATATGCAGTGCTGACCTTAGGCTGGTCCTAAGGATGGCTTAACACCATCTAAATTGGCTACGACAAGCGGTAACGCAATAAAGTGGTGCGGATCAACTGTAGAATCGCAACCCTCGTCAAGAATCGAAAGGCATCGTGTATCGACTCACCGTCACGTGGAGGAATCGACCGTGCTCAAAATACTGTTCGTGAGACTGGAACCCGAAAAGATTCGTTACCCCCGTGGTTTCACTTATGTCGAAGTATACTTCGGTGTTGTGTGCAGAAACAACTGAAGATTGCCTTGGTATCGATTGAGCAAGATCATTTTGCTTGATTTTGGGTTCCACAAGTTCAAGTACATTCAATTCATAAATGTAATGCGTTCGGGAATGATGATACGAATCAACATATTGTGACGTATGACTTATTTCTGCACTCAGTAGGTGAATTCAATTTGTGCCAAAACGTTCTTTCACCAGGGGAAAAAGCCATTGCAGAAATTGTGACCGTCGGAACGGTATGGTTGGTCAATCTTACGTCCACAACCCGGAGTGAGGTGTGTCAGAGATGAGCGATCTTGTTGTAACATTTGTTATCACAGCTTCCTAAAAGCCATCCAGAGGAGCTCGATAGACAAATGATGCAAGTTGCGAGCACTGACTCTATATGTGTCAAATAAAGTGGCCACTGCTGAAGACTTTCGAAACGATGAAATGGCCGTAGAGTACCTCTCCGAACGTGTGGCCGAATCCAGTTGTGATGAATTTCAACTTAGCCCACTCAAACCCCCCAAATACTCATTTGTAGGCACACGACAGTCAGATTTTTGCACATTGAGTAGGAAAATTTAGAAGAAAACGAACGAAAGACGCTTGACAGCTTTAGTCACTGTTAACTACTGCGACAAATGATCACCCTTCTCCCTGGGCTATCCCCCTGGACTCGAATTCACGAGCAGAAGTTGAACGTAAGGTTAGACTAATGAAAGTGAACAAGGTCGCAGGAAAAGATAGAATTTCTCCAGCTGTCTTCAAATTCTGGGGACCGACTCCTGGAGATGATCTGCATTCGAAACTGTGGGAGCAGGAAACTGTTCCAACAGACTGAAGCCATAGCGTTATAGTCCCAGTTTTTAAAACAGGCTCACGTTCGGAAGATGGCAATCATGGAAGGATCAGTCTGATCTCAATTGTCTTTAAAATACTTCCTCCATTGTTCTTCAAAGACATACCAGCGTCCTTAAAAACTAGGTTCGTCAGGAGAAAACCGAGGTTCATCGAGGTCATGGGTGCATCGATCACATATTCATAATATGACAATTGTTGGATCACCGCCATATTTATCAGGGAGCCACCGTAGTAATGTTCGTTGACGTTAAAGCTGCCTTCAATTAGGTGGATTGATGTGCGCTTTGGCACTGTCTAATGAGGAAAGGAGCGCTTGTTAAATATTTAATTATCATAAGCATGCTTCACGCGCATATTTCGGGCAAGCTGCCGCTGCCCTTCAATATTTCCAGTGGTATGGGAGGAAGATGTTCGCTATCACCTATGTTTTTTAACTTTGCCATCGATGAAGTCATGGAGATCGCGCTTATACTAGATACCTTTGGTTTGGAAAACAGAATTGATCCATAAAGCGGAACACAGCCGGTCGCACAGACACTACACGATCTGTCATGCAGGCCAAGTCGACGAAGAACGCAACCGCGATGGCTAAAGGTGGACCCCAGAGTAGATAGCTACGACCAAGTTCAAGTGCGGAAAATACGTAGGAGCAATCAATTCGAAGGGGGAGGTAATAAAGAGGAAAGTGGAACCAATGTCCAGATACGAGGTTGCGTGCGGGCTTACCGCGGAGCACGTGAGCTGGCTGCTGCATGTGAAGGTCATCAGCACGGGCGTGGAACGACCTTCGACTTTTCCGCCGAATATGAGAAGCGGATGCGAATTGATTGGTCGGCAAATCCAAGCCCGTGTCAAAGGAGACGAATCCTTCTGCCAAATATGGTAAACCAGTGGGACGGAATTTACTCATTTTGGTTGAAAACCAGACGCAGAAGAGTGGGTGGTCTGGGCTTCCAAAATCAGTAGATTTCGTTCACCAATAGATAGAGTTGACCTATCCTGTAGAATATACCCTGTCTACCGAGCCTTGGTCTCTTGTAGTCTTACGGTTGGCTGGGCGCGTGGCTGAGCAGACAGTCGGTAGCAGTCTCACAGGTGAAGCAGAGGCAGTACGACAGTGGTGACGGCGAAACCAAAAGAACCCAAATATTTCAATCGGTTTTGAACAATTTCAGGAAGCACATAACAGGCTAATCGAAACGCTGACCAAGAATTTGGCACTACAAGCAGGCTCGGTAACAGTAGCAAGTGAAAGTGGCCCCCCAACAGAAACCTTGACTCAGCAAGTTTGTAAATTCCGTTAGGATGCCGATGCCAGTATTACCTTTGAATCGAAGTACCAGAAATACGAAGACTTTTTCGTGTTGATTTAGCCAGTGTCTCAGAGGACAAGAGAGTTCGTTTCATGCCGCGGAAATTGGCCGCGGCGGAAGAAAGAATAGTTCATGGATTTTATCTTACCGAAAAAGAGCACTGATGTAACATTTGATGAAGCGGTTACTACTTTGTCCCAGATATTCAGAGAGTAGTCTCCAATATTCAATATCTGGTGCAGGTGTCTGACAATGCCCAAAAGAGACGACGAAGACTGGGTTAGTTACTCGAGTCGCGTGGATCGTGAGTATGAACGGTCGCTGTTTCATAAGATGACAGGTGATCAGTACAAGTGCCTTATTTATGTGTGTGGTCTTCAAGCGCCCAAAGATGCTGATGTCCGAACAAGAGTGCAGGGCAGAATTGAACAAAATCCCGAGGTCACACTGCAGGAAGTGACGAACGAAGGCCAAAGGTTGATGAAGTTGAAGCATGATGCCGCTATGGTAAAACAGTCATCCACCCAGAGTGGCCAGGATATAATTTGCAGGGTCAGTCGAAGTCCTCAGAAAGAATCGGTTCATGTGAGTTCAGCGCATTCTAAACTCCCTGCTGCTTGTTGGTTTTGCATGGAATGGCACTATGCTCGAAACGGCCCGTTCCAGAATCACATTTGCAATCCCTGTACTAAGCGAGGACACAAAGAGTCGGGTTGTCTTGCGAAGCAATCAACAGTGAGCGGAAAACGGAGTCGAATCCCGGTGAGTTTTCGATGTCACGACAAGACCAAAACTGTGACGGTGACTTTCAAGGTTGACGGTGTCAGCAGGCGTAAGTTTACAATCAATGATAAAGAAGTGAAGATACAGCTGGATACAGCGTCAGACATCACTTTGATTTGTCGAGACACATGGTGTATGCTGGGACGACCACCGCTTGTCTATACAGACCACACAGCATGAAACGCATCGGGGGGTATCTTGAAATTACTTGGAGGGTTGCATTGTCAGGTTAGTTTCCGCGATCAGCGCATTCGTACAACCTGTTTTGTGACAGATCAGCCAGGATTTAATTTGCTGGGTCTCGATTGGATGGAGGAATTGAACTTACTTGACAAGTCAGTTAACAGTTTATGCCAGAAAGTAAGAGCAGAGAAACCCGCACAGACGCCGAATATGAACCTCGAATTTCACAGTTAAATTGCAGAACTAAAGCGACGCCATGAAAGTTTGTTTCAACTCGGTCTTGGATGCTGCCGGATAGCCAGAGCGGACTTGAACCTCAAACCAGACGCCAGACCAGTTTTTAGACCAAAAGGTCTAGTGCCGTACGCAACCGAACCAATAGTGGAGTCTGTTAAATCGTCTGCAGTCGGAAAGCATAATTGAGAGCGTAAATTATTCAGAATTGGTGGCACCCATCGTTGTGGTGAAGAAAGGAAAAGGTAAGATACGTATTTGCGCCAACTTTCCAACGGGCCTAAATTCCATGTTGGAGAACCACTAGTATCCTTTGCCTATACCTGAAGATTTGTTCACCAAGCTTAACGGTGATAAATGATTTGTGAAGATCGATCTAGATGATGCTTACCTACAAGTTCCAGTAGCCGAGAACTGTAGAACACTACTGACAGTCAACACGCATCTTGGACTGTTCCAGTACAATCGGTTGCTCCCGCCATGATATATAGTCGAACAGTAGAGTAACGTGGACACTGCGACCCAATGGTGTGCTTGTAAATATGCCATCAACTAGAAGTTCTTGGTTGGTCAGTACAAGATCGAGTATCGACGCCCTGTTAGCAGCTCGAAATATGGTGGGAGAGATTACGTGGTTGTAAAGATGATAGCTGGAAATTAGCCCTTACGAAAGGACTTTAAACTATGCACCATCGGTTGCTAGCGTGCCCATTAAAGTCACCAGCGATAAGAATGTGATTGGATGAATTGTTCAAAGCAAACTGCAAAACTTAGCTCAGTTTGGAGTCCCTTTCCGAGGTAGAATTTGGTGGGCGGTAAATTACGGCTAGTAAACATGTATTTGTTCCGCAACCATAACCGGCACCAAAGCGAAGCAGGGGTGCAAATTTCTGAGTTTTCAATAAGTTCATATAGGAGGTTAGCTTCCAGACTTATCGTTCCGGAACAGCAACCTACCGGAGAAATTGATCTCAGAATCAGTTACCTCAAGATTCAATCAGGTCTCCGTAATCATGATGAGGTCCCGCGGTTGTGAGGCGAGGTGCTCTCTAATTTCGACCAACTTACTAAGAAGGCTTTGGGCGTTAGTGTACAAACAGGATAGAGTTTTGGATTTTAGGAGTGCGTTGTTGGATGCCAGATTCGGGTATGGTCTTAAGCCAAGGGTTAGGTAGTCAGTCGCTAATCGTTTTTCAGTAGGTTGTTGGATTTACGAATTGCAGTCAGGCAGCATGGCCTCGTGCTTCGCTTTGTCGTAGGTGATTAGTATCATTCTCTCCGCGAATCCGTAAAGACAAAGGATTTACTTAGGTTGCATGTTCCCTCGAGGTGTTGACCGCTCGTGGCCCTGCGTCTACTACCTTGAGCCGGATCTCGGTTGGCCACCTGGCGCGAAACTTCAGCCAGTTACCAAATAGAATTTCTGTCATTCCCTTGGCGCGTAGCACCACTTTCATCAATCTTAGACCGCAACCCTTGCAGTTAGGTGATGACAACATCGTCCGGAAAGAGTGCTTTGCAGATGTAGCACCAAGGCTCTCTATCACGTGTTTGCGCTTCGTGGTCAAGAGAATTCGACAGTTCAGGAAAACGACGAACAAATATAGCGTTCGTGCTTTCGTTTGTAGAAGAGCCGCAATGGTTGTCTTTTTCATTTGACCGCCCTTTCCAATGAATATCTGGTAGTATGTGTACACCGCCCGATGAGTTGCGAAAAGGAACTGCTGAGAGTAGGACGGTCTCTGTCTCTTCTGTTGAGTTCAAGGTTACTTGAAGAAAACGAAATTCACCGTAGTGCACTGAAGTTAAGTGACTCACTACTCGTCTCATGATAGTGGGCTCAACCCGAATACCAATCGCGTCGCAGATGGAATTCCAGATGGAATTAATGCACACGGGAGTTAACGCACTGTGGTTTTGTCTATCGAATGTCCGTTTGACAGTTTTGTTGTTGATTTCGATTGTTTAAGAGGCGCCAGTGGAGATGACGGTGAAAGCTGCGTCGCAACGCTTGTGGGCGGTACAGACGATGAGCCGACAGGTGTCGCTCCCGGCATTTTTATCGGGGCGACCGAAGCGCAAGTTACCTGTATTTTCACTGCAGAGGATTGTCTCCGGCTCTGAGCTGCCGGTGCCGTAATCGAATCCTTAGATGTAGCTTCGATAAACGGGGTAATATTAGTCACGTCGAATGTGACTTGCTGGCTTAGATGTTTAGGGTGTGTCAGAGTGTGGTGTAGCTACCGCAGGGCGGTTAGCAAGACGACTTTACGCCTTGACTTAGGTAATGAGCTCAGATGAGGTTGATGGGAAACAGGATGGGCTTTTGTCGATTATAATGGCGAAGCACCGAGACTCGCCACTTGTTTAATGGTTTCAGTTAGTCTTCACACTTTCCATGAGCACAACCATACAATCGACAACTGTAATAGCTACACATACCCGGAAAAACTAGAGCGCATCAGTTGCATTATGTCACTTTCACTCTGGTTGACTTAGGTCAGCGCGCTTAGTGTGGAATGCAGTGGCACGGTTACAGCAGGCCAGTCTTATCCTGATCACCCGGCCGCATTTCGATTCGCCACAATTGCCGCTAAGTGGGATCAAGTTCAGTAACGTCTGTTGTCGCAAATGTACACTGCACCTGTGGGGCCAGGTGAGGTAGTGGGTGAGTGATCCTCACGTTAGTTGTGACGGCCACGCACTTGTCCTCGGTTATCTTAAGCAGGTTTGTCACGGGAATGACGCACACGCGTGGAGCTAGGTCTTTTAACGTGCATTGTAGTTGGTGGATAGCAAAGACAGGCGAATGGAATCGAAAACCACAAGCGAAGTTGTAGCTTTCTTAGAAGTGGTCGCGTAGGAGTAATTGTGGGATCATCGGATAAATTAGAGAATCAGTGGTTTGGTGTTCTCCGAGCTGGGAAAGTTGATTGCAAACGGTTCGCCACCACACAAGGGGGCATCTTCAGTGCAGGATTGATAGCAGTCAGGTGTAGGAGCTGGTGAAATAAAACCCAGCTCCTGCTACCTGACTGCTATCAGTCTTGCAATGAAGATGTCACCTCGAACGGTGGAGAAATGTTTGCAATAAAGTTGCCCAGTTCGGAGAACACCACAACAATTGAGCAAACCTCCCGAGCTACCAATATTCCAAATAATTCCGAAATCGGAGAATATTTTATCGAAGTTGATATCGCAGCTGTGAGAGTCGTTAAAAACAACAAAATTGCACTTTTAAAACTTAGCGAAAGCAATGCTCAAACATCTGTGGTTGAAGGAATCAAGATCTGTAGAGAACAGATACCTAAAAAGACGACCACCGAATACGGAAAGTGAATCCGAGTCGAATAAGTGAATGATGGTTGCGCTGGGTGAAGATGAAGCATGGAAACCATTGACAGAGAGGAGTGCAGTAACTGTGCGACGGTTTTTCAAGTAACGATGGGCACGAAAATATCAGGCCTAGGGGTGAACTGTCAGTGAGGCTATGTGGAGTGGCCATTAAAAATCGATTCGTCAATGAGAGCGCACAGATAAAAATAGTGCAAATCCGTCAACTGACTTGTCGTATGAACTCCCTACCGTCCATGTTGAAAATTCGGATATTTTCCAAACGACGTTTCCGTGAACGGTTCACCGAAATATTTTGCTCCAGCCACTTATAGGAATCCGGATTTAAATCATTGGCGAGCACTTGGCAACCGAGTCTCGCTGCAGCAATGGCGAAGGGTCCCACGCCGGCGAAGATGTCGTATACAACAACATGTTCTGGTGCTAACTGCCCAATCTTAGCACCATGGGAACCGCATGTCATTGGTTTCAAAAGCCTATCGATTATTCGCGAGTGTTCGGCCTCTACAAAGTGCAAAAATATCCGGTCAATGTAAAGTGTAACAGAAATAGTTTAAGGATAGCTGAACAAGAGAAAGCAGGCGATAACAGTTCAGATGTCGGGCCGAAAAATAAACATGAGTAAGATGAAATGCTTGCTCTCAGAGTTGCCAAGTGGAATATACTCAACAGATAAAGTACCGAAACTGGTATCTATGAACTATGTGAAAATGATCCGCAGTCGGCGTCAGGGGTCACAATACTAATGACGGAACATCGTGTATGAAATCCAGTGTTCGCTTGGAGCCACCAGCATTTAAATGAGCGCGGAGCGGCGTTAGACGTATCCAAACTGAACAATGATGAGCAGGCATGACGAAAGGTAGTGTATGGGGATGTACATTAATGAGTTATGGCGCCGCATTGGACAAGAAATGCGTGTCTGTTAATCCGAAAATCTGATCTCATTTTCATCTCATCATTGTCAGCACTAGTGCTGTTGTGT
The DNA here is from genome assembly GCA_944474145.2 of Dicrocoelium dendriticum. Taxonomy (NCBI): domain Eukaryota; kingdom Metazoa; phylum Platyhelminthes; class Trematoda; order Plagiorchiida; family Dicrocoeliidae; genus Dicrocoelium; species Dicrocoelium dendriticum. The sequence goes on from OX104066.1 coordinate 100,715,304, forward strand.
CGGAACCACAATAGTGTGGTCGCATGAGCTAGTTCAAGGCTCCCGTCATCCTCTTTATGGTGGAGCTAGATCCCCAGGACAAAAGTTAACTGTACCATTGGGATTCACGTTTCAAACTTCGCCCGAATGAACAAGTCCACAGATTCCAGATGATATAAATTCCTATTCAGAAGCAGTGATCTGAAGGACTTTTGCCTACTCACTGCATCAATCATGTGCACCAGTGGTGGTTGAACAGCGTTTGTTGTGGCGATGTTTGCCTCAAAAAAGAAGGATTATTGGTTCGAACGCTCATCGGAGTACAGATAAGTGGATCGTTGGCTAGTTTTAAAGAGCAGTAGACGCGAACAGTTATGCATTTGTGTTCTGTCGTTAAGCGTTTCGGTCAAAAGACTAAAAGAAAGCATTTTGAAGTGAAACTGATAGGAAGGTTCATTTCCTAGGACGCTGTCAAAAGGCATATGACGCTAGGGTGAGGTCACACGTAGCCGACTGACTAGTGCGTGCTACCCGGGAGTCCGCGTTGGCCCCCGGGGACGCGACTGTGGTGTGGGTTCAAAAAGCGTTGGCGTGTGCACAGAAGTTGAGTGTTTATCGGTAGATACAAGGCGGTCTATGTTAGATGGCTGACTTGAGATTAAGACTTTGCGTGTGACGTTTGCTAGCGTTATTTCTTGGCGATTTGGTCGGGCTTTTCTAGCAGTTAGACCACGACACGAACCCTACCGAATACTAAGAATAAAGAGCAAGAAGAGAAAAATCTGTGTTGCTCCATCGTAGGTGGATCGGGCACATGCGCGGAAGCACGTCGCTGATTCTTGCGCGGTGGCAGCATATTGCAGCTGCACTACAGCTAACCCGGGTGCGCTACGCTCCCTATACCTGTAGTCCGGAAAGTGGGCATCAAGGAATCTCTTGAATTCCGACACCGATTTCGTCTCAACTAGCACCTCCGGCAATTTGTTCCAACATTTCACCACTCGACGCTCGAAGCATAGAGGTTGAACGATGTGCTTTAAATCCGGTACCACTAGTTTGTACCGGTGTCCGCGTGTGCTGCTTGGTGCGCGAATGTGCAGCAGCGACCTCAACATAGTGAAGTGATCCAGGTGCAGTATCCGGTGCGTCATAATAAGATCAACTAGAAGCCGACGATATGACAGGGTATAAAGCCCTAGTCTCCTACATCAGTTCTCGTACTACATACCCCTTAAACTGCGGATGAGCCGGGTAGCTACATGCTGGACCCGTTCCAGCCTCTGTACCTCACCTATTGTGATCGAGCAATAGGCGGGTGAGGCGTTCTCAAGCAGCGGTCTTATTATGGAAGAGAACAGACGGGTGGAAATCTCTTCAGACCAAGTGCAGAAGCTGCGTGCAAGTGCCCAAAGCAAGCGGACTCCGTCTGCGTACAGTCTGTCCGTGTTGCCGACAGACTTCAGGTCACAGCGTGAGAGTAGGTCTAGATCCTTTAGGAACCGGTAGGATGCATCGGGTTGCTGGCCAGAGTGTACACACGCCCAGTACTACCCCTACCCAGACACATAAACGAAGACTTGGCCGTGTTGACCGGTAAGTCAACTTCTGAAGACCACCGGGATAGGCGGTCAAGGTCCTGTTGAAGGACGTTACAGCCGCCGGGAGAATCAAAAAACATCCAAATCTTCAAGTCACTCGCAAATAATGCGCAGGGCGATCGAAAAAGATGAGGTACTTCGTTGATGTGGATCAGGAATAAAATGGGCCCCAGTAGTGTGCCTTGTGATACGCCGCTAGTGAACGGATACCAGTCCGTTAGATGGTCATCCACTTAGACCAGCCATCTCCCAATAAGAAAACCACTGATTCACTGGTGCAGTGCACCACCAACCGCACACATCCTCAGCTTGTGGAGTAGGACCTCATGGTTCACTTTATCGAAGGCTTTACTGAAATTAATGTAGATAAGATCCACTGACTTTCCCCGATTCAACGCTTGCAACCATTCCTGCCGCGTCAACAGCAGGTTGGTGATGCAAGAGCGGCCCTTCATGAAGCCGTATTGTGCCGGCGTTAGATCTTTCGACTCTAGCAGCTGGAAAAGACCCTTTTCACGACCTTCTTGAGCAGCTTCGCCAAAACAGAGGTGAGACAAATCGGCCAGTAATTGTCCACATTGCGTGGGTCACCACCTTTTGGAATCGGTTTCACTACCGAGCAATTGCAATCGCTCATGAATGCACCCTCGGACAACGATCTGTTGAACAGATCAGTCACGGCAGGCGAGATGATGGCCGATAAGGACTTCAAAATTAGTGGGTGAATTCCATCGGGTCCGGTAGGTTTTGTGCTATCAAGACTGGCGAGTAGACTGCGGACATCTGCTACATCGCAATCAAGGCCCCTGAGTTCAGTAGGACTGCACACGTCGAGCTCGGCATAGGCGCACGCCCAAATGTATATACGGAAACGAAGTGCTCCACCAATGTGGACGCACGTTCAGTGCTGGAGGTCAGAGGTTGTCCGTCAGTATCCTCTAACACAGCTACGTCACTTGCGGGCCTCACGCACCACTTCACGTAAGCGAAAATCTTCTTGGGGACCGTCTTCTCTGAGGTTGCAAGCTCCTCTTCGAACTGTCGACGTTTTTTGCGCTGTTGCATAGGTTCTGCTGCATTTTGTACGCCTCATAATCGTCGGCAGAGCCAGAGACGAGGAATTTATTCCACAATTCGCGTCGCCCTCGAGCCAATTGACTATACTCTCTATCAAACCAACGTGGCTTCACTGGTCCAGCTTTCCGATAGTTGAGCGGTACAAAACGAGCGCACAACGATTGCACACCCTCTTTTATAACAGACCAACAGGCTTCAACAGATGAATCCTGCGGCAGCGACCAGTCTACTTCACTGGCGGCTCGATTTAGCTCATTGAAGTCGGTCTTCCAATATGTGTAGGACGGCTCCGGCAGACGCGAGTAGGGCAGCGGCAGCTCTAGGCTGGCTAACACCATAGCTGCCAGAAGCTCCAGGACCTGAATATCATGTACACGGTGCTCGCGACTCGTTAGTAGTAGGTCCAGGCACGATGGAGCGGAATGCGGTGTAACGCGCGTCGGTTGGCAGACATGTTGTGCTGCCCCAAACGATCGGGAGTGCGAGATGAGCGGCATTTATCCGCATGACGGATGAAGATATTGCTCTCTGAATTAGAAGTTCGGCGCAGTTGCTTGATCGAAGTAGCCCAACCGATTAGTGAATGTCTCCTCTTTACACGCGAAAAGCAAGATTGGGCAAGCAAGGCCACAACTAGCTTACCCAAACGGGAGTTCCAGTACACCTTTGAAACATCCAAATGGAAGGTCAAGTTGTGCTCCTTCACTGCCGTCACATAATCCGGATCACCTGCCATTAGATCGATTTGGAATGTACGGTAAGTTGAATCGATGCTGGCTGCTTTGTGGATGACTGTGCGAATATTGGCGAGTTTATCCAAGGCGACTTGACCTTCAGTGGAATAAAGGGAAACAAGGCAACATGAACGACAGCGACACACGATGCCAGTTAACACATTCCAGGCAACGGTGATAAAGTTTAGTTCGTAGCAGGATACCAATGACAAGTAACGGATACACATAGGACGGGTCAAGAGGAAAACATTGTCACTGATACAGTCATATGGCAAAAGGTAGGGAAGGTTTCCAACATTGGCTTAAAAATGAGCGACGTGTTCATCCAACTGTGTACATTTAGAAGATGAGTAATTCATAACCTGGTGAAGCAAACGCTTTACGTTGCCGACAGTCGCTCATTGATTGACGTTAGAGTTGAAGCTCTTGTTGTGAGAATTTCGATAAACGAGAATTCCTGTGCTAACTAAGTTACAGGCTTACAATGAGGTTTGGATGGCCCGCTGATTTCATTGCAACTAGACTCAATCGGAGAGCTAGTATAAGTCCGGAATTTCACTGGGCAGTCGTCTCATTCTTTCAGGAATCGTCAACAGTGCACACTCCATCCATTCATTATGGCGCTAGAACCTGCGACATTACTTATATGAGTCAGTGATTAGGACCGCTGATACATGGGGAACAGTATCGACAAGGTTCAGATTAGTCCAGTAAGTCAAAAATAACCCAAGTGTAGTGGATCTAGCCGTTAACACATGCATTACGACAATAATCACAGTGAAATGTGGTGGAGAAAATGGGGAAAGGAAGGGGAGAAACAAAGAAAAAACATAGGCAAGTCAAGAATATGCTTTATGAACTCTTGAAGGGGGAATATTCGGCTCTAACACACACGCCAAGGAATGGGATACATAATGAAAAGGGACGGTAATTGCGAATAACTATTAAACGACGATCGTTAAAAAAGATTTGGCAGAGTAAATATCGCCAGAGAAATTTACTAATCAATTCTTGAATGACAGAATTTTTATTGTTAAAAAAACGTGGCAGAAAAGGAAGTACAAAGGTGCCATAAACTCTTGTGCGGGCGTATATACTTTTGTAAATTTGTCTGGTCGAGGAGGTTGATAGGCATTCGGACAAAGCTCTGTGGAGGGGATGGCTAACATCTGTGAGTATTTTAGATGCAAACTTGTTGCCGGGATAGCAATTAGTTTAAGGTTCTTATTCAGGAGACCAGGAAAGATAACTGGAGAGTAATAGGTCCAGTGGGGCAACACACATGCAGTGATAAAATGCTGGATCAAAAATCTGGGTACGGAAGAAGACCCGAGATTTGTAAGATAGAATGAGAGTTTTCTAATCTTAGCAAATGTTTCGTTTACGTGAAGGGACCATGTAAGCGCAGTGCTCAGCGTCACTCCAAGGTATTTTACTGAAGTGGAAGAGGTCAAACATTCACCGTCAGTGCAAAGTTGTGGACGCTGCATCAGGATTTGCTGATGGCAATTTCCTTTGAACAGTGTAAAAAGGACATCCTTGCATTTTGAGGTATTTACCGGTAGGCAACGGGACTTGTCCAAGAGGGTTTGTAGCTTGGCCGATAACTCATTACTAGGATGATGGACACCAAGGATTACATCGTCTGCGTGCTTCAGCAGGATGGCTTCTTCAGGAACGGGGATGGAGGTAGCGTAAGTAGAAAACAAGAATGGGGACAAAATGGCGTCTTGAGGAACGCCAGAGTTCGTTGTGATTGACGTAGAGATCTTCCCCATTAACCTGGGTAAACTGCGTACACCTGGTAAAATAAACTTTCAACAGAAGCACAACAGTAGTTTGGACTCCGGAACCTAATAGATCGCGTAACAATAGTTCACGAGTCACACAACCGAAAGCGTTGCTAAAATCCAAGAAGCAGATGCGGATAGATTTGTTTTTATTATCCAGTGACGAGAATACAGTATGTACCAGATATGCTACCGTATCTAAGATGCACTCTGAGCTGCGATATGCAAAATCATGAGGGTCATCCAAATAGGTATTTGCTAAGATCCTTTTAAGAAGAATCCTCGCAAATGTCTTAAGAGCAACCGACGTGCAAGCGGTTGGCCGATAGTTGCAGGTTTCTTTCTTTGGCATTGGCGTGATGCGTGCGCTTCGCCAAATGTCAGCTATCTTGCACTGCTTGATGCATAGTGTGTATAAGTCGGCGAGGGGCTCGGCCAGGTAATCTGCACTCTTTGAGAACCACAGGACACGATTTATCCGGACCAGGTGCTTTGTTCACCTGCAGCCCGAATCGGTCTCTGTGTACTTCCAGGCTGTTCACAGAAGGGTTATCTGAGGCTAGCAGTAACAGCAGAGGATACATCAAACAACGAAGTGCCATATTTGTCATGAAAATTGAGGTTTAGTTGTTCTACATCCGGAGTTGAATGTGTGAACTCGCGGGTGACTTTACTTAACGGTTTCAGCATTTTCCGTATTTCACGATAATTATTGTTTGCAAGTATGGCTTGAAAGTAGATATCGTTGAGTCGACGCAATTCCAGTTTTATATCAATACAGAGATACTAAACTGATGTAAGATCTTTGCGTTTGAAGCCTTTTCCACGCAGTCGTTTGCGATTTTGAGAGAAGAATCTGTCGGCACGGATAAAAATTGTTTCAATTGGACAACAGGTGTCGAAACAAAAGTTTGCGAAACTAGTTAACTGGTCACAACACTTCGATACGTCTGCATCGTAAAATAAACTAAAGGCAGTGGAAGCAATTGTTTCACGCAGGCGTTGAATGTTTCGGGTAAGGTATTGTCTCTGCCTGAACTTTCGATCTTTGCAACGGGTGAAATCTTTATGGTTAAAATTATGAGAAATCTTATGCATGCATAGTGCTGCTGCAAAGCTAGGGTAAGAGTAAATATGAGATCAACGCATACCACTGAACGGATAAACCACCGAAAAATCACATTGGGACAGGAACATACGGGACACGCTGCTAGGAACTCGCATGTAATGTAGTGGTGTGGAGTCTTACCAGGCAGTAGTTTCTCTGGTTTTCCTGATGTACGGCTTCGGTATCTACTAAATCAACAAGAGATTTCAACGGCAGTTGAACTGAGTTCAGTTGAACAACTATGATTCGAGCACCGAAATGCGGTGGATCCAGTTGACACGACTCACACCATAAGAATAACAATAAATAACACCGATAGGATAGAGAAGGGAGCAAATAGAATGTAGAGAAAAGGAAAGCAAGGAAATGTGTTAGACTAATCAGAATGGAACGAAAATTACCAACCAGATGAAAAAACCCGAATGCAGGAACGCCAATGACTTCGTGACTGTGCCATTCGGACACGATCACCAAGCACTGGTGTGGACCGTCCAGAGGCCCCTATCTGCGAAGACGGCACGCACCAACTTGACCAAGTCTCTCAGTCAATTTCTTCAAGCTTCTATGCCACAACATGAACTGGATATCTTGCGATTTCGCCCAACTTGGTGCGGCCATGGAATATAATGCACGCTGAGGAAGCGGATCAACGGCAGGACATCTCCTAGCGAACGCAAGCAAGATTTATCAAACACTCGAAAGGTCCCAGAAGGCTTCTCGCAAAAAGCAGCTGGCGGACTTCAGAATTGTTCACCCGGTGTTCCCACCAGAAGTGATCAATACTCCGCAAGCACCGGTGGTCAAACACGGCCAAGCGTTTAATATATACAAAGCAAACTGGCCAGTTTTCCGATTCATACGGTAACAGGTATTATGACAGTGTTATGCACCCTACCTTCTCCATAGATGGCTGAGCTTCTGGAAAGCCACTCAGGACTTGCTGATACCCGAAGTAACTTCCTCAGTGATGTGACAACCAGAAGTGACACAGCTACCAAGATAAGTGAACCGATCCACCACTTCCACTGGCTGTTCGAAAATAGCTAAAACCGGAAATGTGTCGATCCAGTACCGCAACAGCACTTTGCAATCTGAAGGTGCAAAGCACATGTCAAAGCGTGCAGAGCTACACACAAGTCTGTGCATTAATGTTTGCAAAGCCATAGCATCAGACACAAGGAGAACTATGTCGTCCGCATACTCCAGGTTTGTCAGTCGGTCGACCGGCAGAACTTTCACTCCAGAATAGTCTGAAGGAGCCAAGTTATCCATGAGCATTTCGATCACAAAGTAGAGGAGGAAAAGAGATGTAGGACAACCCTGACGAACCCCACTTGTTCAAGGGAACTCAGGAGTTTTCTATAGACCCTTACATGGTCTCGGGAATCAAGGCAGAGGGACTTTAAAATGGAAAGGAATTTAGCTGGTATGCCCTTCATTGATAGACAGTACTACAAGCTGGCGCGATCAACAGAGTCGAAGGCGGCATTCAAGTCAAGAAAAACCACCAGAGTCGGTCGTCTGTATGCGCACGTATGCTCTAAAACTTGGCGAAGAATAAATAGGTGGTCGATGCAATTACGATCAGGGCGGAAGCTAGCCTGGCGTTCAGTGATTCGGTTCTAACGCGGACCAGTAATACGTCGAAGAAAGATACCCGTGGGAAGTTTTGAAACACGGAAAATAAGGCTAGTGCCTCGGTGATTTGCGCATACAGTACGCTGACCTTTCTTGAAGATGGGCAAAACTGTTGACAGTCGCCAGTCTAGAGACACTTCTTCAGTGTCCCAAAGCGTGTTAAAAAGAGAAGCAAATCTAGTCGACAAAGAGTCACCGCCATCTTTCAGTAAAGATAGGGGAAGGTCGTCGGGACCCGGAGTCTCGTTTCCTTTCAACACGGCGAGCTCATGTCGAATCTCATCCAACAAGAGTGGTCTGACATCTACTTCCCACGTCCGCTCAGGTGATTCGGCAAGCGGCAGTGTCGCAGCACGTCTGCTGAACTTCTCCGCAAAATGGGTTAGTCGAAAACGTTGAGAAAGAATCAACTGTCTACCTTTCTCACCTATTGTTTCAGTAACCGATGGCTTTCTCGGACACGTGTTCCGGATAAACCGGAATCGTACTCGGCTTTCTCCAATAGTGCTGGCTTTCTCCATCTTAAGGACTTTTTCAATCCACCAATATACCCGGTCAACTCAAAGATTCCTAGTCAGACGTCGTTTCAGGGAGTTACGGATACACAGAAGCTCAGTGACCGTCGGAACCCATTAAAGGTTTCGATGAAACTGGTCGATGCCGCAGAGATCTGTACACAGTTATGACGTCTTAAGTCGGGTGCACAGAAAGTGTCAAACGAATTCTTCACGACACACTTAATACGATGGCAGTCAGCGTTCGGCCCACCAACCTCATGCATCACTGACAATTGTTAGTTCCTTATGATGTTGTTGAACCACAGACTGCGAGTTCAAGCTACAGGCAAGAAGATTAGAAGATAAGCGCTTCTTTGAAGTGGGAAGGAGCCTCAGGCGTGCGCACACTATAGCATGGTTGGAATTCATGCACGAGCTCCAAATCGACCAACAGTCTTGGACTGATGTGTGTCATCTGTAGCTGATGGCAATATGGTCAATTTGGGTCCAGGTCATTAAGGAATTCAGTGGAAGCCAGGTGACTCAGTGTGAGCGCTTGTGTTGGAAAGCAGTGCTGTTAATATATCGTTGTCAGCGCACAGTTGTAAAAACTCGATTACCATTGTCTGTTCAGCGTGCATCGACACCAAAGTGGCCGCCCAGGTGCTATTCAGCGTCTGGAAAACGACCCACTTGGGTATTCAAGTCAACAGCTACCATCACGATGTCGGTGTACATCGCCATGCGTAGAGGAGATGTGAGATGATAGTAGAAATCATCTTTGGTACGCTCTGAACTGCATTCAATAGGGGCATAAATGGAGGCGATGAAAAGGCACCTTGTCTTCATATGATGCTTAGTAACTCCAATAAAGGTTTGAAGTCGAACTGCACACATACAGTTGTTCACCGATAACCAGTCGAGCAGATTGCCTTCAGCATGTTTGATGTCATACAATGATGAATCGAGCCGGAGTAAGGCTAGAAATTCCAAACAGCCCTCTCAACAACACTAATGTCTGATGTCCACAACAGCAGCATTTAGGATGATGCAGTTAAACATATGTTTGCAGAAGTTGAATGACATCGCATTGAATAAACGACTTGAGATTAATTTGAGATGTTTTAGATATTTCATGTGCAAATTTAGAGCGGCATGAATAGGGTAGCTTCTTGGCGGTCTCCATTATCCCATGTTATGATCGAAATCCATAAACGTTAAAAATACAGCTCGGTTGGGAGGCAACAGTAGACAACCGGCTACAAACTGTTCTGTAGTGTCTCGGGCCAAGCACCCTGCTTTTAATGTGAACGGTGTCAGCACTAGAAGTCGAACCGCGTGGCTCAAACTACTATACTACCTTCGCGATTGAGCCCCTAACCCCATCCCTACAACTTCTGTCCCCATGAAAACTCAGTTGCGTGGAGATCGTGTGACAGCTTCAGATCACTTGTGCAGTAGAAAATGAACAAGATCGTCGAAAAACAAAAAAGAGATAAAGTAGGTGTGTGAAATTATTGCGTCTGTGTGTGAGCATTGTCTTAAATCCCGAATGAAATCGGCCACACTGTCGTACAGAGCTAACGATGAGAATGAGCGCGGGAGACAACCGTGATGGGAAAACGTTTGTGGTGACGAGGAAGTGCATGAAAACTGATCGTTTTCAGAGAAAACAGTGTATTCATATGAATGTAGAAGAGAAACGGAAGAAGGCCTAAAAACCACACCACACCGCAGGCATGAACAAACGGAAATTCATTCGAAACTAGATATACGCATCCATGAAACGGTGCGATTACTACAATTACTTTGGGTCTGACAGCGTCCTGTACTTTAGTGCGATGGATAGTCTTTTGTTGGCCATTAACCAAGAGTGACCTTAGAAAAAAGTCAGACGCTCTTCACTCAATACCTTTTCCGACCATTGTTTCCATGACGCTTATAAATTGCTCCTTAAGGAAGTCATGTTTACCCATAGACCTCTCAAAATGGTCCTTAACGCTGCCAAATTGTATCCGACGGGAGCGAACACTCCCAAATTCTATTGTTCACTGAGTGATCAAACCCAAATCAATGAACGGTAGTCCACTCTGCGCAGTCATCTGTTATACGATGGTTTTAGATTGGTCACTCAAAGGATATTTTAGAGGTGTTTGCAACTGTTGGATAAAATTTGATAGTGTTAAGGACCATCTCGAGGGATCTATGGAGGAACATAATTTTCCTAAGGAGGAGAATGAAAGCAATGTGGATGCTATTGACGGAGAAAAGGTGTAGTCATCTTAGGTGCACACGTGCTTGTATGGTCGAACTTTATTCGTCTGTGGTGCCGTGTCTAAGTGGTGACACTGCTCACCGATGGCGAGTGGAGCCGCAAGAAAATAGGAGCTCGATAACGAACAAACGGCGCGTTGGGTCGATGACGAGTCAAATTGCAAGTTTAGTGACAAAAAACACCGGTTCTCATTCGTCCAGTTAGGAAAAACTACGATGGACTATTATGGAATGCACTACATTCACTAACTATAAGCAAAGGCATGGACGAAGAGCAACCGAATATTAGATACAGTGTAAGCGAAACAGTGCTAGCTGGCTCACCAATCAAACGCCTAAATGGTAAAGCGTCTGGTTTCAAATTAAAATGCGCCACATGTCCGATCATGGTGAACCCGGAGATTGGTGACACGTGATTTGGAAGTAGTGCTCTTAATGTCGCTTCGAAGGGATAGTTTTCGTATCCAACTGTCAGACACACGCGCCCAGGGCCTTTTATAGCATCTACCATATCAGGAACAAGAGTGGGAACAGAGCTATCCATCGCCCGCGGTGTCCGTGTTGGTTGAAACACATGCGTCGCAACGACCGATTCATCCAAAGGACACGGATCAAAAGAAATCTCGATGTTGTGGGACCTCAGTAGTGCGAATGATGGACTTCCGTCATCGAAAGACGACAGGTTTAGCAGCATCAGTTTGCGCAACAAACCCAAGGAATCCCGGCTATAGTTCGTGAAGAAGTAAAGAAATAAAAATTACGAGATGTATATAACGTCAATAGCGGTGAGAGACAAAAACTTTATGCACAAAAGTTAACTGATTTCGTGGCTAAAAGATATGCATGGTCCAGAGAAATGGTGCAATGTTGGAACCACACAAAAATGCAACTTTCAAACCGAGAATCGCAACGTAAAAAGGCAACACATGACACAGGTACTGGAACTGACAGTAAAAAACGCTGAAATCGAACCCTGTATGAATATGGCACCGAGTCAGTCGCTCGAAATTGTTAGTATCCATGATCTAGTTCCTTGAACCTGGAGAGGGCGTAGCATATCTAAAAAGGTATTCCTAATTGGACGGCGTGGCTAGGCGCGTGACCTGTACTACGTGTACGTGAACCTGTACTACCGACGCACGCGTTCACGGTGTTGATCGACGCAAAGCAGAACCGTAAACGCACCGATTAGATCAATGCAACAAAAACGATTATCAGAATGAAACGAGGAAAGCTGATGAGGGAGTACGGACCCCTGGTACTTACTGGTGATGGAATAACAATTCAGCTACTGTGGTGCTACAAAGTGAATCAAGATTCACGATGGTACACATCCTGGCGAGTAGCCTTTCGAACAGAGGCGAAAAAAGTGGAATAATTCCAATGCATGCTAGAGATGGAACAACAGCACGCTCCGAATATGAATGCAGTACAAACCAACTAGAAAGTACAAACAAAACCAAGCGAAATGTTTTGAAACATAAGACCGCAGACATCGTCATTACTCCGGCTAGCAAGACTACGTTGTGTGTGAAGATCGTTTCGTGATGAAAAATGAACCTTCGAGACCGTCTAGGTCGCGGAATACCCATAGTTAGATTGGATGCCACGCACTGGGCTTGATTATGGGGTAGTATCGCGAGTACCGGCATAGTCGTGTCAAACGGGTGTCTTGGATCTTGGCATCCAAGATACAGAAAAGCGAAATAAGAGTGAAATCATTAAAAAAGATAGTGCTGAAAGAAAAAATACTGGCACGTAACGCTTACTTAATGAGAATTACACTACAATGGGGACAACACACCAATAAACGTTACTGATGTTCCTTTGTCATGTAATCGTAGGTGATTGCAGTAGAGGTGGGACACCATAGGAATTGAATCAGGGGCGTGAACACAGAAAGCCAAACGCTTGAGCCACCACACAGTGGATCTATTGATAGGCTGCGGAGGCGCTCCACGAAGCATCTAGCAGGGTACTCCACTACCATAACTTACCATGAGCGATCTCAAGAACTTGATTTTGACCATTTATGGTTGCGGAGACTAATAAGCAAGCTCTATTATCATCACCAACTATTCTGCCCATGTTGACGTCGATACCGTGCACAGAGATATCAGTGAACGTTGCCAATGCAGAAACAACGGAATGAAGCTTCTTGTGCCGAGATGCCGCACCAGGACAAGGGAGAAATGCTTCCGGATAGTGTATTCAAAGATATGGAACCAACCACCAAAAAACGTTCAGCAAACCAGACCTCTGAAGATGTTTAAGAGAGAAATATAAGAGTATTTTACATTGAATACAGTAGCAAATATCCCGAGTGCAACGGGAAGAATAAATGAAGTATTTGAAAACGGTGTAGGTAACATATAACAAAGGTGTAGAATCCAGACATCACTTTCAGCCTAATTTTCGTCCTTTATTCAGTCGTGCCTTCTTTGCTGCATCCGTACCCACATGAGAACTGAATAGGAGAAACAAAACGAGCTCTTATTTATACGCTTTGGGCTTTTTTCTCTATGCTCACTTGGTCATGCCCACCTCGCGGTGCCCGCGTCCCCATAGAAGCTGAAATGGGAAACAAACGGAGCTGTTTTCTTTGCTTCTTAGATCATCCTCTCTCCATCTCTTATTCGGCTATGCCCACAAACCGAGTTGCTATCTCCAAAGTTCCTACTTCTGTTATGTCCAAATTTCACTCGGCGTCGATATATAGAATGCTGGTAAAGAGAGAACTTTTTCAACTGTAGCTGCTTCCTAATGCTTAATGATCACAGAATATAAGTATCAGAGTATAGGTAGATTCCCGTTAACAAGTTCATCTCTTGCACTTGCCATCTTCACTACCACTCGCTTGTCTAATTTTATTCTTTTCGTCATGTTAAGTATCGATGCAAGATGATCATGTGGCCAAACCGCATCTTGTTACTGCGCGATGGACACCAAGCAATGTCAATGTTGGTCAGCGAAATCCTAATAGAGTTAACCAAAATTGCCACAGATTTTTACAAACCTTTCACTGTTTCGATGCTGACCTATCGATATACCGAGCAGATATAACTTTCTACTTTTTCGGTTAACTTCGATCATTTCTTCTTTAATATTTGCCATGGATGCCTTTTCCAAACGTAACGAACGGAACATGAGCATTCGAAAACTTCCAACATCGGTAGTGCTCAAGAAAGAAAACTAGTTACAATCTCATGAAGAAACCCAAGAACACACCCGTACTTTTATTATTTTTGTACTCCTGCTCCATACCACTAAACATCTGCCCTTGGACATATTTATTCAACATAATGTGAGAGCATAAAATATGTGTAATACACTGGGTCTGACCCTGCCTGGGATCTGTCTCTCGCGAAGTCGAGAAACATACCGGTTTTTATGTAGCTGTGCTAGTTTTAAAACAGAATGTAGGACGGAGGCTGTAGTGCACAGGTTAGTGCGAAGTTAGTTTCTGCTTCGATAAAAGAAGCCAAAAGCATCAATACTGAGCCACACTACGCTTTACAAATCGCACGTGACGGTGCATACGTATAACAGAATAGTCTCGAATCCTAGAATAAAGACAGAAACCGAGATGGGTCAAGCGCGAAGTCAACCAGATGAGATGCCGGTGTCCTCCGTAGACCGGCAAATTCTGTAGAGCCGCTAGCGTGCGTGTACTGCTCCGAAGTTTCGAAGCTTGTCGTATCAATTTGATGCACACCTGCGACAGTCCGTGGTCACACAGTAAAGAGACGGAGTAGGTCCCATTACCTTCAGTCCTCACCCGTCGTGGTTTTAACGTCATCCCCATACGTGCACTGTCAGGCTGCTGCTGGTGAAACAACACGAAGGGCATGCATGTGAGATCGTTCGTATTCTCACTGCACTTTCGTAAGTACAGCTTTATACGAAGTATGGAATTTTGTTTTTAACAGTATCAGTTTGATTTTCTAGGTATCAAATAATGGAGATGCTGAAAACTCACTATGTTCGTGTCAATCTTGGAATCCGAATAAATGTATGGAAGCAACTCTTGATATCCTGACAAACGCGAGAAAATTTAGAATCGCAAACCAGGCCCACAACCAGCATCGGTACCACATCGTCAAAACGACTTTTGTCTAAGAGTACGTCGTTGCGAACTGCAGGCAAGCAATTCCCATCACACACTTCGTCCACACATTTGTTACCCATAGAAGTAGCTGAGACAGTTCGCAGCCGACCGTGTAGGAATTGAGTGCCAAGAACTCTGGTCCATAAAAGTGACTTAGCGACGTTTAGCTAAAGAAGCAAAAAGAATTTAATCATAGTACTGTTCAAACTTCCAAGATATATTAGTGGATCGTCATAAGTATAAAAAGCCGGGTCTTGGTCATCGGTATGCTCTGAGTAAAACCCCTATCCCGACATGGTGCATTGAAAGTCCAGCAAAAGAAACCGCTACAGTTCAAGTGTCCCAAAAAGAACGAGTTAAACGGAATCACAAAACTTATCATGATGTGCAGGCCCAAGACCTAACACATGTACGTGATGGGATGGATGGAGGAAGATTGGCCTAGGTTTTAACCATGCAATGCAATAAATCACATCATAATGGCAGCAATGAGGAAGTGTAATCAAACTTGCGTTTTAACAGGACATTTTCGTGCCTATTAACTGGTGGGAGTATGTGAAAAAACAGAAGCTATTACCGGAATACTGGAGACCCACGCGCAAGCAGTTATCTGTTGATATAATATCAAATATTTCAAATCCGGTGTGCCAGATACGTGCTGAGAAACCGCACTTCCGTGTGGCTAAAAGGCATTTGCGGTCGTGTATCAGGTAACTATGGGTAAACAAACCAAGAGTAATATATGTGGTGTTGACTGCTTGCTGAAACAGGAAGAAAACATGTGATACGGATCAATAACGATAGAATTTTCGAGTATAAACCCAAAAAGTAAGGAGGCAACAACCGAGTGCATCAGTGGACTAGGAAATATGCAGTATGACTTGAGTCACGAGCGGGTGATACAGTCAAACCGGAAGTCCCCACTAACGATGTCAGCAAGCAGCACCCTGGTACAGACGCCCACTTTATTGACCCACGTTTACCAACTGATTCCACCTATTACGAAAGCGAGAACACGATACTGGCAGGATAAGGGTTCATTAGAAAGGAAACAGCACTTATTCTATGAGCTGAAGACCAACTGAGGCGTAGCTTTAGAAATCAACCAGGGCATTGACAAGCGTGACTAAGCAAAACCAATAAGAATAGATAAAGTTAAGGACCAATAGTATGCAGCGAACAATTGGAAAGCGATGGTGAAACTAGGATACACCACTGGAAACGACTTGGCAGCGAATTCGGCCAGGGAAATGGCACGTTAAAACAAATGTTGATGAATAGACACAACGAAACAAAAATTTTCGGTTGTGAATGTTTATGTAAGCGCACCTGTATTTTTGTCGCTCCTCAAGCAAAGGGCAAAGGTAATGAGAACTTTCCGGGGCAGGTGCAACGACGGTAAATAGCAAACGCTGATGAAGGCCGTTGGAAGGCATGAAAGAGCACTTGGTCACGTTATCTAATTCAAGTTAAAAGGACCGTTCGATGCGATGTCAGTTTTACTAGAAAACATGAAGATTCAAACTACCAACTCGCTGGTACAAGTATACATGAATGATGGTCCGAAGATGGAGCCGGTCAACGATGGAGCGTGACCCTGGGGACTCTATCAGGCTTGGCTCAATCGCCAAGTCAGTAGTGTTTTGTAACTATCCCCATAAATTTCAACGCTCCGGATTTATACCTGACAACTGCACTGTGACCCCATTCGTTGTGAGTGCTTGGTTGGTGATTTCACCCGCCTGTATTTCCCAACTTTATCTGGTTCATTTCACTACGTCTGATGTGCAAATAAATGCGAATGGGTTCACCGCGACCGACATGAACCCATCAAATCGGGTATAAGATGCTCGTTTTATTGGCCATTGGTAAAACGCACGTCTTGGTGTCAATATGGGCCCAAATGCCAGACAGTGTGAAGACACTGCTTCATCCGTGAGGCCTTAGTCCGTAGACGGCTCAATATCATGCATACCTTAAAAAAGTAGTCTTGTTAGAAGACGATTGCAGTAAGCCATCGCTTCTGGTTATCAAGCCCACTCACAAGACCATGAAGCAAGAACAGGGTTGGCCATGTGGAATCCAGTTTCCGCTGAACGGTCAGCGACTGAGCCTTAAAGCCTTACAGCATCTGCATCCTCCGTAACAAGAACAGGACGCAAGTAGGAAGCTGGTGGTCTCGTAACAAGACGCACCTTGAAAGTGCAGAGAACATGCCAGAGAATAAGGTCACTGCAGAGTCGGCCAATGCTTGAGTGGCATGCCCCGTGCTCGCCGAGCTTCATAAGCATACAATCCGCATAGTTCAGATCAACCACGGTCTCGACACCTGGGAAATGAAAAAGCACTAAACACCAACCGTAGTCAAATAGGCATGCGCCAAATCGCGAAGACATTGGTGCGACTTAAGGCGATCAGACATAGAGAAAACAAAAGGATCACACACTTGATGGGTAAAATATCGGACAGTGTAGGACATCCGATTGACAGAAACGCCCTCCTCTCATGGAGGAATAAATGCCTAGCCTAGCTGCTGTATGTATAGATCTCCTGCAAAACTTTCCATCAGGTGTGATAAGGTGATATGTACAGCTCCGGAACTGCCCTAACACAGGAAGGGGGGGGGCGGGAGCATCAATGAACAACATTGTCAAGCCGCTATTCTTGTGGTTGGCGCATGCGATGCAGCTGCTCTTTGTAACTATTGCCGCCATAAACGATCAGTTGTAGTTGGCTAGGAGGGTCACTCAAAAACATGGAACGGTTGTTGATACAAGACCCCACCTCCGTCAAATATAGCGTGGGTAAGAGCAAATCTGAAACGGTAGAAAGAGGGTTTGATGAATAGTGCTGCGTTTGCAACATAGGGTTTATATGGAGTTTATATGGAGTTGACTATTGTGCTGAACGCGACAACCGCGCGGGAAACGGATCGGAATCAAGAGCCCAATTGAACAGTTCCAGCATTTTCTCTGACCAACGATACGTTGGTGATTGTTATTGCGAATGTGGGTGTCTATGCTATGGAAAACAGCCGATTCCTGAAGTCGCATACACCAGTCATGAGTTAGGTCCATCGTACACTGAAGTGGTTCGTCTGGTAAATCCCAACAACCCTGACAGCTGGGCGAGAAAGCTGAGTGCCAACGCTCGCGCGTTTGTCACCTATCGTGTGTGGGAAAGTCCCTGCGAGCGAGTTAGCAGGACCCATCAGAAAGCTGATGAATTCGCGCGTCAGACATCACGCGCGTTGCATAGGCGGACAAAGACTGGAGTGCCCGAGCAACACGGTGAACTGGACAGATGGGGCGGACAAGCATGTGCGGAGCGTGGGCGTACAGTCAAATCCGCATTGTGCTACCGACATATAAATATGAGCTTTCTTTGCCCTAATAGAACTCTGGTCTGCTGAGTACTCTTCTGTCTTCCTTCCGGTCGGGTTTGCCAAGGCGTTAAACAGAGTACGCGTATGGGCGCAGATTAAACAGCAGGCGTGAATCAACCAGGCCAGTCAATCGCAGGGCACAGCGTTATAACAGTGGCGACGAAGGTTCAATCGAACCCAAAATGGCAGTCAGCTTTGAGCAATTGCAGGTACTTTTGCAGGAGCAGCAGACGCAGTTCGAAAAGTCACAGAGGCAGTTGATGGCAGTGCTATCACAAAAATTAAACATTCATGTAGAATGGGAACTGGAAGTGAAGCTGACATCGCAAAAAATTCTTTCAGAATGTCAGAAGTTGCTCAAATTGACTCCTGCTGCAAATGTGGTCGCAAATTCAGAAGCTATGGAGGAGCAAAACTTCTGCCACACTGCCACTTCAGAAACAAATGTGCCCATCAGACTTAAAGATGCGACGATAGAAAGCAATGACAGTCAGATTACACAGATGAACAGACGCCACGAAGCAATGCTCCAACCTAGTCCAGAATGCTGCAGGATCACCAGTGCTGCCCCGAACTTCAAGCCAGTCACTAAACCAGTATCCAGAGCAAAACGACTTGTGCCAATCAGGAAAGAAAAGCATTGCAGTTGTCAAGCGGGGAAACGTCGGACAGACAGGGTGTCATTGCAGAATTCGTGACAGGGGTTACGCGCTAGAGTTCCGGGGACGGAAGTGGTGGTCAACAGGAAGGGTGATCCGAACAAATGGTGGAGTCAATTATCAGCTAACGGTGGGAAACAAGAAATGCATCAAGTACGCAGACCAGCGGAGGCCGAACCACGGAGAAATACAAGGGCAGACAGACAACATATCTCGAAGAAGAAAAAAATCACCAAGGCAACTGGTTGACGTCAAAACAAAGAAAGCTGCTTTGAAGCTAGTATGCATGGTGGGGAAGCTGCTTCAATTCGGAGGAGGAAGTGTCACAGAGAAAAAACGGCTGCAAATCGATCCCCGGGCGAAAAGCTACGAACTCAATCAGGTTCGAAGGGTGTGCAAGCTGACTCAATTCGGAAGAGGAGGTGACAGCTGGGCGAGAAAGCTGAGTGCCAACGCTCGCGCGTTTGTCACCTATCGTGTGTGGGAAAGTCCCTGCGAGCGTGTTAGCAGGACCCAGCCGAGAGCTGATGAATTCGCGCGTCAGACAGCAGGCTTGTCGCCAAGGCCTGATCGGAAGCTGATGAAATCGCGCGTCAGACATCACGCGCGTTGCCGTGCGTTGCGTAGGCGGACAAAGACTGGAGTGCCCGAGCAACACGGTGAACTGGACAGATGGGGCGGACAAGCATGTGCGGAGCGTGGGCGTACAGTCAAATCCGCATTGTGCTACCGACATATAAATATGAGCTTTCTTTGCCCTAATAGAACTCTGGTCTGCTGAGTACTCTTCTGTCTTCATTCCGGTCGGGTTTGCCAAGGCGTTAAACAGAGTACGCGTATGGGCGCAGATTTAGCAGCAGGCGTGAATCAGCCAGCCGAGAGCGAGCGGGCACAGCGTTATAACAAACCCCTAGGTCAAAAAATGACAGGATGCCTCGACGTAAAAGATATCGTTTACAAGATGAAGCAGATGAGATTGGGCATCGTTGGCTGCTCTGAGAAACTTGTATAAAATCAGAATTTATCAACACATCTCAAAAAACATCATCCGCTATGAGGTAGAGAGGCACACTAACAACCACCTGTGCTAACGCATGAGCTCCAAATAAATTTAAGTGTAGCATACCGCAGTTGCGTTTTGAGCAGTAGGCACCACATGTTTTGATTTCGGCAGTAGATGAGAAAGAAAAGTCTGTGGGGCGTAAGCATGAAGAAGTGCACACAGCAGGCGCAACCATGTGACCCTGACATGTTAAAGTGTTTTTCTAGACTGAAAACCACGTAGATGCTACTCCAGGTCTAATGACCTAGAAATCCAGTGCCTATGTCTGAAATGGAGTCAGCACCGCTTAAATTGGAGTATTATACATCCATCCCTTCGGACAGATACAAAAGGGGAATGGTGTCGAGGTGAACGCAGCAAACCAAAGCAGTAAAATGACTCTTATAGTGGCGATCGCAAGAAGACAGAACAAGAGAAGTTTAAAACGTGAGGCGACGATGAGTCAGTCATTCAAAGGCAACAAATGCTGCAGACGAAAATTCAACACACATCTGAATCTGCAATGATCCTAGTGTCAGCCAATGTCATCCCTTTGGTCCATTAAAAGAACATAAAAAGTAAGGATTGGAAGTGACTGCTCGGAATGCCCATAAGCATTTGAACCGACTACATCGCTTGATTGATGTTACCGAGTTGTCTAGAGACAAGAAATAATATGTCGATGGTACTGGACAATACCAGTCTGAAAGCACCGCACTCAACGACCGGTTCCGCTTGTTTGCTATTAGCAGGTCGTTTATAATACTAGCGAAAGCGAAAATTGCACTTGATAGTTGACATTAGGAAGGATGTTCGATGAGGAAAATTGGTCGGAGATAATGATTAGTGGGAAACTTTTAACTAGAGCGAATAATGCAGTTACGTCGCTTAGTTTGGCGTTGAAAGCCTCAGAAATGCGGGAATCGTAGCTGTGCTATAAGCAAGGCAGCAATAGTACGATGGCACTCAGTATCAACGCCTCGCTGCTGCAAGACCACAACCAGTTCATGCAGACAAGAAATATCGCGACGATGTTGGCATTTGCGACGCCTGAGCCAATCGGTTACCAGCCGGCACTGCTACCTATAACCATGACAACGAACGTTGGAGAAGGAAATCGGAGCCTACGAATGGAACGAAAATGGTTATGGAATGAGCACATTTTGTTGTATATCGTCATGGACAAAGGAACTAATGGCATGATTTGCCGGGAGACTGACTTAGAGGGTTGCCGGTTTGTGACACTTCGTGAAGTGAATTTCTGTGGTTCAGTGAAATGATCGGTTAAAACAGTAATGGTAACTCATCGAAGTCTCCCATCGCACCTTAGCTACCCAATTCATGCATCGAAGTAAACGTTGCGCGTTTATCTTCTTCAGATGCGGTCCTAGTGGTCGAATCGACTAAAAATTCACGTCAACGTGAATTATGGTCCTGTTTAAGATTGCATATCGCAATCTATCCCCAGGAGTGCTTCAAAATGATCCATCTAATCAGTAATTGATGCACCGTTTATCGGAACCACAAGGATTCGCCAGGTCTTGGTATCGATCTAGCAAAAGTATGGAGAAATTACTTTTCGGCGTTTTCGTCAGGCAAGTACAATTATGAGTTACAGTATCGTTGGAATAAGAAGTGACTAATAATGCTTCCGAACACACAACTAGAGGTCTTTCGAGGCGGATAGCGGAACACTGTCCGGTCTTACTGCAGTACGACAGAGTCAACAAATAATAATAATAATAATAATTAATAATAATAATAATAATGTGTCAACTGTATGCCGTAACGTCGCTTCGCTGCCGCGCGACCACCACCAGTCGCGAGCGAAAAGAGTACACCGCGAGGAAGCCCACCCCTACACGGATTCGAACCGGTGACCTTATGGTTGCAAACCAAGCGCGCAGACCACTCGGCCACCGGCCGGTCAACAGCTCAATTTTTGGGCATCTGAGAAATAGTGGACATCATACCCAGACTAAGGAATGCTTCAAAGCACTCTACATTCCATCGAAACGATCACCGAAAGTACTCAGAAAGCGTATGATGGCCATTGTGGAGGTCATCGCGATTGACACACTACAGCTCAAATTGTGCAAACATAAAGCGCTTGTGTAAAGTATTATTCTCACATGGCCATAGACCGGGCAGCTGCCTTATGTCTCATCGAGCTATGGTTGTGTTCAAAATTGTGTAATGACCGCGGCATATCGCAAACTCGACACGGCATCACAAGGTTAGACTAGCAATAGCTTCTTATCTAAAGAAAAATGCAAATAATAAGCGCATTTTCTTGACGAAAATTGTTGAAAATAAGTTTATTCGCAACTATGTTCTGATTAAGTATTGAATTGGCATAATGTATGAATCGATCTATCAGTCTTGCGAGTCGGCAGGTGGTCGAAAGGATAACATCCAAACCTTGTAACCCAAAGGTCACCGGCCCGATTCTGCTTAGTTGCGTGCGACTCCGTAGTATGCGCAGACCACGCGCGACTGGTGGTAGTCGTGTGGCAGCGAAACGTCGATACCGTGGGCCGACGTACCGCTGATACCTTTCTGGGTCATCCAACGGTCACATCGTAGTCGTTAAGTTGTCGCAGGATTGGTGAATGTGGAGTGGATTCCGTAGGTGCCCAATAACAGCTACTACACGTTAGGTACCTCCGACACCGGGATGGAAAACATTGTCAGCAGCGAGAGAGCACCTTTGTCGTGGATATCAGTTCAAGCAACCAAACAGAATACTAGATGAACAAAGAGCTCCAGTGCAACCTGCGCAAATATCCTTGAATATTGCTCATGAGTAAGGGAGTTGATATAGTTGTACTGAGGGTTCAACGCAGTAGTTTCCCAGTTAGACTACCACCAGACGGCCGTTTCGTCCTTGTGGGCCTATCGAATATGCCGAAGTCCGTCACTAAAGAAGACGGGACTAAGAACATCATCGGACTAGCACCGCGATTAGGTGTCGAAGGTCTAGCAAGTGGTGCACAACCTACAACAAAAGTTTAAATGTGTAGACTACCAAGAAGTGTGTGGCTAAATCACTACTAGAAAACAAAGAGACAAATGAAAGGAAACCATTAGAGCATACAAGCCATCGATGCAACCGCATTCTGGAGAGAGTAAAGGGGGGACAATCAGGCGCTATCAATTCCATCATCATTTAATCCCCGTGAAACGCCAGAATCTTAGATGTTAAAGGAAAATAGTATATTTGGAGGTGAATTATCTAAGAAAACAGATGATGGAATCCAGAAGAGTTCAAACGTTATTTACAGAAAAAGCCCACATCGGGACTCTTGCAGGCACCTCTGAAGGAAAACAACCGGAGCAAGACCACAAGCACCCGTTGGTAGGCCGTGCAAAGAATTTAATGAAGAGGGCGCGGTGGGGACAGAGTTTCGCTCGGATTCAACTGGTTCAACTTTGAGCTGTGCTTCATCGACTTCCATAGACTCCATCTTCAAACGGCTCTTGTGTCTAAATGAGCGTAATGGTTTGCAGTCAGATAAGTCGCGCTCATCAGTCTTTTTAACATCTAGCCTTGGGGGCGATTCAGCTGTTTTCTTCACGGTAGATTGTGAGAGACAAAGCGGACGAACGATGGCATCGTTATAAACCTGTACAATTTCCGGCCATCGCACATGATCTGTGGACGGGAAAGGGGGTCCAGAGAGATCGAACTGGTACGGTTTGTGGACGAAGGCACCTTGTTCATTGTCAACGCGATTAGATGAAGAACTCTGATAAAAGGGACAGACAGTGGTCCATGTAAGCGAACAAATGGAACACACAGCAGAGCGTAAACCCGCAGTGAACTCGCATACCAATTACAGAAAAAAGGTCTACACTTGCTAGCTAGAAAGAATATGGGATCCCATCCCTCAATGATGTTTCCAGATACGCACTGGAAGTTTCAGTGGCCACGAGCACCCAGTACGAACATTCAATGGAGGTTGCATCATTGAGTAGCGTATGACCTAAAAACAAACAGAAGTGGCTGCAGAGCAATGGTCAGCATTACCAGACAGTGCCGGAAGCCACTTCCGATTTAGGCGTGCCAGCTTTTAGGCTATGCGTTGCGTCAAAGATAGAATAGCAGTCATTGGATGACGCACTTGTGCCCTCATTATTAGTAAGCGACAATTCTCTCGATGATTACCGGCAGGAATGTCATCTGCGAACATTACGGGAGGCACCATCAGGCCAAACAGGGGCACGCCATCATAAACACAGGAGCGCCATCAAAGTGGCACATGAACGTGTGAGATAACCCAGACACAACCACCTCACTGATATTCTGCAGTCCCTGCGTTGGGGTCAGCAGCTAAGGTGCTGCCGATGTTCCACTGCCTACATCCGCGTCCCTACAGTGCCAAATAGCGTCCAGTTGCCAAAAACCACCTACCCTACCACGCTGGCAGATCACCCTGACCGCATCCAAGGAATGTAATTTGAACAACCAGGACAGAAAATTTGACACGTACGAACGATGAGTAAACTAGATGTTGTTGTGCGTCGTACCTGCGAGATTCACACGGTTACGGAACTAGCCGCGCTTACCTTACCATGACGTTACGTGATATAAACGTAAGGGATAAATGTGCAACAGTCAGAGGTCAACTCGAGGTGGGTGAATTCGCGGGCTCCAAGACTGATCCTCAGAAGTGCGAAGATCCATGTAAACAGTGGATAGGGTGGACCGTTTGACAAAGCCGACCAGGTCAAGCACACGGGTAGCGTCAGGTGCCACATGTTTCTGCGAGCAACTCACGACGCAAGCGACTGTTGTCTTGATGCTGCAATAGCATCTCAAATCACTAACTTAGCACACTATAATGTAGTGCCACGACATCAAACATACTCACAACTGCTAGGGTATCCACGCACAGTTATCCTGTCTAAACTTTTCAGATAGTAAGGAGGAACGCTATAACAGAATTACCAATGCGCGAGCAGTGGCGAGTTTTTTCATTTGTACTCCGATCATTGGCTGTTTCTTAGCAGCAATGTTTCCAAGCGCAATGGGCTCCGAGTGTCACTTGGCATATCAAGTCAGCTAGCCAACCGTGAACCCAGATAGGCCCTGTGATCTGTGCTAAGCTGTTGCGGTCCAAGTTAAGGTAAGATTGTCAGATGCCCTACTCGCTGGACCTTCGCATCCTCGGCATGGATATGGTGAACCACAATGGAATATGATTTATGCAACACTGCATGGCGCAGGTGCGCTTGCTTGCAGCCTCATCAGTCTACACTGCACGAAAACTATATAGGTTGGACGGCGACGGAACTGCATGAATCTAGAGGAAATATCCTCGCCGGCACCAAGAAGGATGATTGGACGAAAAAGTGGGATTACGCGATGTAGTTAACTGCGGACCTATCTAGCACATTTTAGATCAACCTGCCTAAGAAAGACATACCTCTCATAGGAATGATGGAGCGAAATTTGATAAGTCCAAATTCCAACTATTGCGCTGGATGGAAAGTACTTCAAATGAATTAATGACGTAAATACGATTATCATAGATCCCTTCCCTAGCATCAAAAACAAAAATCGAGACTCAGTCACGTTTTCTGATATCCTTCAAAATTATCGGTACGTCGAGGAAGTATTCTTGCGAATGTAGTAATGATCAGCTCCTAGCTCGCATCATTTTAACCACTACGAGGAACAAACATATGTTCCATTGGAGCCAAATGTGGATACATCCCGCAACGAGGAAAATATATAAACAAAGAGAAACATACGCAATGCTCGTATGCAAACCACCATGGTCCAAGGAGGCGAGAATGCGCCTGAATATAAAATCGTGCATATATCTTTCTACAAGAAGAGAACCGGATCATGTAATGAATGCCCTAATTAGCCAGCATTCTGCCTAGATCACATGTAACTAAGCCACGGTAGGTAGTATGGCCAGTTTGGTTCAGTCTTCGCTTTCGGGAAGATATAAAAGGCAGTTTAAATTAGTTTGCGATGATCGGAGATCCTATGAATGTAACAAAACCAGACAAGTAGCAAGAAGTCGCGGGTGGCACATGGGCACTAATTCAAAGAGATATTGAGCAAGGATGAAATACGGCGATAATGACCGTAGAGCTCCTCAGCCGGACAAGCACAGAGAAAACAAGAATTGCCGCGATGAAAATAGGAGAGAAGAAACGCATAGCACATGGCAAAAATCATTGTAGTCGCTCACCGCTTTGGTGTGTGTGGGGATAAGAACCGTATCAGGTTGCCTCGGTTGTTGTGGAATTCTCAATGGCATACTAACTTGGTGATGAGAATGTATTCCCCAATTCACACCAACCGAGGATGTAGGGGCCGGCAACAATGAGGGAGGAGCAAGAGAGCCACCGCGAACGGCGCTGGGAGGAGGAGGGATGTAAACGTAATCGGGTCTCATTCGAGTAGGCAAAGAGCTGGCTGGAGAAAAGAACTGGGGAGTTGAAGGAGGAACCGGCTTTATGGTTGAGGGTGGCGGTTTCGTGACTGAACGAACAGTATTGATGTCATCGATATAGCCCGAGGATGGAGGCGGAGTTCTGAGTAAATCCCTATGACCTCGAGAATCAGGTGGAGTACTGTTCACGCCTGAGCCTAAGGATGATGCTTTAAACAATTGGTTTCGCAACTCCTCATCTTCTTTTTCGAGTTGCTCGCGCAACATTTTCTCCCGCTCAAGTTCAGCTTCGTAAAACGCAATCGAGGAGGACTATAAAAGGTACGCACAAAACGAGAGACAATGCCGAGTAACTCGATCAAAAATGGGCACAAGTAAGGATGGGCATGACGGCACAACTGTAAACGCAGTGCTACACGAAAGCCTTCAAAGTGATCCGCAACCGCTCAAACACAACTGTCTGTTAAGACAATACGGACAGCGTTGAGCAGTATGAAATGCAGCAGAAATTCGATGTAACAGAAATATAGTTTAAAGAAAGAGGGTAAAAACGTGTTACCTGGTACGAATGAAACGGTGGATGCTAGGAGGATAGCCCCAAAAAAGCTACAATTGATAGCTAGCACAAGTCCCTCGCACCTACGACAACGTCAAATGCAAATAACAGCGCTACGATCAACCGCGATTAGTCAAGAATAAAATAAAATTTGCATAAGCCTGGTCTAATCCTTGTTAGCCTCAATCCGAGAGTAGATCAAAATTGATAGCAAAATGGGGGACTGAAAGGAAAATCATTAAACGAATAAAGAATGTCTTTTAGAGTAAGCAGCCGGTCCTGGTAATCTAACCACTCACATCGTGTGTCAACATCAGGCACAAGCTGCCGCAAGTCAACTAACATTGACTGGCGCTGACGGCATAGCGTAAATGTTCGAGCCATTTCGAGAAAACCACGGTGAAGGAGAGCTGTGTTGACGAGCAGACCATGTGCAATGAGCCTGCTGATTGTCCGTGAACCACTTGGAAGAAAACGCGATTGAGAACAAAAGTGTCCGTTAGATAAAGTAGACCTACAGCTTATGGAATAAACTTGGAATGAAAGAACGAGAAGGCAATTGTTTATGAGTGTTGTCTGATTACACTGACCGACAGGGAAGCCGTCAGTTCTCCAAATCTATGCGAATGGAGGGATAACAACTACCATAAACCACTTTGTTTACAAAAACGTTGACGGATCCTCGGGTTGTACACATGCTTTTTCGCACAATGTTAAGCAAATCCGAAATAACGTACAGAGCAGGGAACACTACAAACAGCGTGCCTCGACCTGTTAACGCTTAGGGCTGTAGTAGAGCAGTTTGATGTGCGGAAAGCGTGATACCACTATCTGCATGATATCAATAAAGGAGTAGGAAGAAACCAGGTGAGTGTGCATGTTGTGTGAAGCGAGGCGTCGTCACCAACGCAAGCTCAAACTCAGATAAACAAACAGTTCGTCTACACGGTTCTGAATAATTCGGCGAAGTGCCAGCCCGTTATTTCACGAGTCAGTTGATTGGTATGTGGCAAACTTAACAGCTCAAACAAATCATCATCATTTAAGTTAGTGAGAGGTGGAAAACACCTCAGCTATCGAGCCGAAATACAATTACTGACCTCCAAAACGAAAGAGTAGATATAGATACAAGAAAAACACACTACACCCAGAGGCAAGCCGAGCGTAAAGTAACTCATCGTGGATAAACGTATCACAACCCTTCATGTAACAGATGCGAATGTGTGGAGAACCTAGTAGTGCTTCGCAGTTGTTTCGACGGGAAACACTGAACGAAATGCCGATCACTCAGTAAATTCATCCACCAGCAGATGTTGCCAGGAAATAGGGTTAATCCAAAAGGTTGTGCACTGGATAGTAAACTTTGCGTCTAAAATTCGGCTTTAAGGAAACAGAGGTTACTTGCGTTTTCAAAGTGCTACAAAGAGAGGAATAATGAAGCAGCAAGACACAGCGTGTCTCCAAGAGTGGTATCCTATTAAAACGGTGTCTAGGATCTTTGTGGGGGCAAAACACTTATATACAAGGTGAGAAATCCATTTACGGACCAAAGAAGGACAGCATCAAGTAGTAGTGGCAGATAGGTTGTGAAAAGGGACAAGAAACGCAAGATATAACTATCCATTGCAAAATTTACCGGAACCACCTCAAAAGTAGCAGATAGGCAAGTATATGATAAACACCGTAATATTTTTTTATGTAACAGCTAGCAGGCGATCGCAGAGAAAGAGAATATACCGGAGGCAAACGGACATGTCGTGTAGTGGCATTGCTTTTGCGCTCTTGTTTCTCTTCACTTTCTGAAAACACATTCAGCCTACACTCATTCGGATGTTAGTAATTCGCTTTATCATCTGAACGATATTGCACAAAATTATTCTCAAAAGATCACGATTCCAGCAACAATAGCCGCTCTACACCAATGAGTACAGCCTTATAACTTTTGGGCTAGTTAACCAACTGTGTTACTGTGTTCGGTAGAGCGGTCTTGGAACCCTTCAATAAACCCGGACGCGATCACATACGGTATTTTCCAAGACAGCTAAGGAAAGATCTATGATAAATTATTTGCCCACCGTTCGAACAGTACACGGACTGGGTTACAACGTGCTCATCAGACACTGTTTTTGCTAGTCGCTTTCACGCGACTTCAATACACGCCAATTGTTTTTTGCTAACAACCCCAACTTTCCGTTACCCGATTCATCTGTTCAACAATCTGGCTGAGATTCCGGTTGCACCGCAGACCAAGGAGTTCAACCTATGGCTCTCCTTCGACCCCGATCCTCGTTCCGTCTGGCGTGCTCCAACGTTCGGACACTCATGCAGAATGGACAGCAATCCGGTCTAACACGCACTCCAGATTCCCTAGACATTGATGTCTGCTGCCTTTCAGAAACCCGATTGCAAGATCCCAGCTCTGTGCTTACATTGACATCCTTCACTGACCACGAAGTCAGAAATCACATGCGTCTTTCTGGAGATCCAGAAGCAGCCTCACCGGCTTTGGCTGGTGTAGATATAGCACTAAGTGGCAAGGCCGAGGCGGCACTACTGGACTGGTTCCCGATTAACAGCCGACTATGTGCAGTTCGGCTTCGGGGTTCATACAGAATCAACAGACACCATGAAGAGAGACACAACTTGTTTGGGATCTCCGTGTACGCTCCAACTGACCGCAATGGTGACTCGGGTAAGGACGAATTCTACCGGGATCTACATCAGCTCTTGACTAATGCTAAAAGTCCGATGTCCTTATCCTTGCTGGGAATTTTAATGCACGGGTTAGTCGCCTGGTACCATACGAACGCCACCTCGGTGGTCATCACAAACTTGATGAGAACCGCTTTGATAACGAGAGAGTGACTTCTCACATTGTGCGAAGACAACCGTCTGTTTCTTTCAAGCCCTAACTTCAGGCGTCCGAAGAAGCGTTCCGCAACGTGGCATCCCCCTTCGCCAACACAACTGTGGCCGCACATTGATCACATTGCAATTAGCTTCATATGGTGCGGCAGCGTACTGGACTGCAGGTCCTTTTTGTCCACCTTCGTTGACTCAGATAATGCTCTGGTCTGCGCGAAAATCTGTATATGTTTTGGAAGATCCCGAAACACGAAGCACCGCAAGATTGATGTAAACAGATTAACTGATTCCTCTGTCCAGGCGAGCTATCAGTCTTCACTGGCATATGCACTCAGTTGCAATCCACCGCAAGAAGTGGAACAACACTGGACTTGTATACGGAAAGCGAGGACCATTTCCGGACAGTCTTGCTGCGGCCTAACTCGACGCCTCTTGATGGCTTGGATCTCTGCTCCTTCTCTGGAGCTGTTCGAACACCCCAAAGATATCCCAGCGGAATCAGATTGCAACGAGCGGCGCCGTTCTGCCAACCGGCTGCTCAAGCAAAGCCTACGCAAGGATCGCGAGACATGGTGGTCTGAGCGTGCTTTAGAGATGGAGACCGCTGCCCTCTCTGGCAACACTTGCAGGCTTTTCCAACTCATTCGGTCCACTAGCCTCAGGAAGCCTGGAGTCAGTGAGGTCATTTGTGAGGTGGATGAGTCTCCGACCACCAACCAACAGAGGCGTATGGACCGCTGGGCCGAGCACTTTCACTCGCAGTTCAACTAGCCTCCACCATCTATCAGTACATGCAATACACCTTGTTGTCCACCCTGGCTCGTCCCCCTGAATCCACCCAGCGTAGCGAAAGTCTGCCTCGAGATTCGATGCTTGAAGCGCTTTAAGGCTGCCGGCTTAGACGGACTTCCTATGGAGCTATTCAAGTACAGCGGTGTGGCGATCCTTAACCACCTGACCGCGCTGCTCACAAAAATTTGGCATGAAGAGAAAGTGCCTTCCTCTTGGGGCGAATCAGTTATTGTCCCAATTTTCAAAAAAGGCACTCGCACTTCATGTGTAAATAATCGCGAGATTAGTCTTATTTCGGTTGCCTCTAAGCTATTGGCATCCATTCTGCTTCGCAGACTATCCCCAGTACGTGAATCATACTACCGTGAATAACAAGCTAGTTTCCGTCCTGGCCGCGGATGCATGGATCAAATCTTCACTCTCTGCCAACTCCTCGAACATCGCCACATTTATCACAGGCCCACTATCATTGCATTTCTAGACATACGTGCCACTTTTGACTCCGTTGATCGACCTGCTTTATGGCGTTGGTTGCTAAGGAAGGGGGTGCCGGAGAAATATACTGCCATCTTACAAGCACTTTACCTTCATACATCCGGTAGAGTTAGGGTCTATGGCAAGCTTTCCTCGCAATTCGCTGTTAATAGCGGTGTGCGACAGGGTTGCTCTATGTCCCCATTCCTCTTCAACTTCGCAATCGAAGACGTTCTGTCGAATGCTCTAGAAAGTTTCCAACATTTTGGCTTAGAGCTTCTACCGGATGAGCGCACGATCGACTTACTTGGTGACGATCTTCAGAGTATGCAACTCATTCTGGATCGTTTGGCGGTTGAAGCATCTAACTATGGCATGAGCTTCGCCCCATCGAAATGTAAAGTACTGCTCAAGGATTGGCTTTCACCTGCTCCCGTACTCACTCTCGAAGGTGCACAACTAGAACAGGTAGATAGTTTCGTTTACCTTGGGAGCTGTGCTTCTGCTGACAACACTATCAACAAAGAAGTTTCTCTTCGTATCGCTAAAGCTCGATCAGCATTTGTCAATCTGAGGCACTTGTGGTGTCGTCGCGACGTCTCATTCTCACTAAAGGGTCGCGTTTACAGCGCATCAGTTCGCTCAGTATTGTTGTATAGGTGTGAGTCCTGGCCGATTCGCGTGGAAGACATGCGTCGTCTTTCTGCCTTCGATAACGGTTGCTTAAGGAGGATCGCTCGTGTTTGGTGGCAACATCGAGTTTATAGTAACGACGTTCGATGTCGCATCTTGGGGAATGCGAGTATTCCCTTCAACAAACTGGTTTTGTTGCGTCAGTTAAGATGGCTCGGTCACGTCCTACGCATGGCGTCTAAGCGCCTACCGCGTCGCACTCTATTCGCTCGTCAAGGACCCGGCTGGAGGCGACCGCGTGGTGGTCAGCCTTCCACTGAGTGACAGCACATGAAATCGCTGACGTCGTGTCTAGCCGCTGTTGGATCCTTACGTCTTCCAGGATGTGGACCCAAAGATGAGGAGTGCCAATGGCTTAGCGCTCTTGAAGATATGGCCCGTAACCGGAATCAGTGGAAGAATTGTGTACAGTATTGTACTGATTCACATGTTCAATACTACAAACATTGAAAATGACAACAAAGAGCCAAATCAGCGTGTGAAAAACGAAAGAAAAATTTTTTTTTCTACTTTTTGTCAAAATATTCCATTCTTCCTGTGGCATATCAGCTGAAATGTGTTGCTCACCTTCAACCAGCATGCCACGATGATTATGATGCGATGACTCTTCCTTATCCGCTGATCTACATGGATTTCTGCTGGCTCTTTGTCTAGTTGATAGATTGCTGAGATTACATGGTTGGCGGTATAAGGTCTCGGATCTGCCTATCACTGTGATCAACCACAGGACGCCTGCGCCTACAGAAGGACCATAGGTGGCTTG
Organism: Dicrocoelium dendriticum; assembly: GCA_944474145.2. Taxonomy (NCBI): domain Eukaryota; kingdom Metazoa; phylum Platyhelminthes; class Trematoda; order Plagiorchiida; family Dicrocoeliidae; genus Dicrocoelium; species Dicrocoelium dendriticum. The sequence goes on from OX104066.1 coordinate 100,747,749, forward strand.
CGCTGCACCACCCACAGCTCCAACCACACACCCCATATCCAGTGTAAACCCGAAGGAATAAGACCGGGAGGCATGTGGATGGGAGCCACGTTTCATCAGTGGAGCAGGCCCACACTCCTTCACAGGCAAACACAAACACGCAGTATTTGGGAAATCAAGTACACACAAGGCGGTGGCTGGACCGTAGTCCGCTCCACACTGAGTGCATGGAATCGCTCCGCGAGCCTAACACAGCCACAAGAAATGTGCACCCCGTCCCTTCCAGCAACGACCAACTGTCTCCTGGAGCCAGTATGGACGAGGTAGTGAGTAACAGACAGGTAGGCACCTTGTCAACATGCACATCAAGCGAAGCCACACCGGAGATATCAAGCAACAGCCAATCACTTGAAAGGACAAGATGAAATAAAATAAATCGAATAATGCATACACATACGGTGGCATTACTCTTCGCTAAATTAGCATATGAAATAAGTTCGTCAGCAACGAATCCGTGGTAAGGAAAAAATGTCCACAAGTTACTTAAAAATGCTACAAAGGCAACCAAGTTATCAAAGATAGGCGCAATTAGCGTAAGCAACGTGGCCAGTTAATAGAAGGTTATTCAAATAGGCAGAACAAACTAAAAAAAGTGGAATAAAATTTATCCAGCTTGAAAAGACCTAGTTTAAGTGTAGGTTGGGTTAGCCCAACTACGGTGAAGAAGCGTCAAGAAGGCAACATCAGCCTCAGCATGGGGCACGCTGAGATTATATACACACGTACATACCAGTGTTCAAAAACAGTTTCGCAAACATCCACTTTCATCCCTGAAAATTCACTGGCAAGCCTAACCAATCGGTGGATCAGCCGTCCCACCCGTCTCAGCAGTCGGGCACGCGGGTGGGCCCGACAAATGTGTGAGCGATCATAGGCATCGTCTCACTGCCGACGCCGGATGTTTGGGTGACCAACATAATCGGCACGTGATCAGGAAAGTGCACCCAACATTCCAAACGCAGTGCGTGCTCAGCAGAGAAAGGCGGTAAAGTCACTAAGACAAAGAGGAGATGCTCAAATTGCATTATATTGTTCCATCCGAAATGTGTATGAAAGTCTGTCCAAGAAGTGAGGTAACGCAACAAAACAGCCGAAGGTCTTTAGTTTCGAAAAACACGTCGAGTTATTCCAGTTGACAAATGTTTGTGTGTTCACGAAGAAGTGGTAGGTCGATCGAGGCAACCGAATTTTGTTACAACAAGAGGAGCTCATGTCTAATCTCTTCCAAAAAGGGAGGTGTGACATCAAGTTCCCACGTCGGCACAGGTGAGTCGGCAAGCGGCAGTGTCGCTGCACGTCTGCTGAACTGCTCCTCAAAATGTTCCGTAAAATGGGTTAGTCGATGACGCTGAGAAAGGATCAAGTGTCCATCTTTCTCATCTGTTGTCTCATTAACCGACGGCTTTCGCGGACCCGTGTTTCGGATGGGCTGGAATCGTACTCGACTTTTTCCAATAGCGTTGCCTTTCTCAATCTCAAGGACCTTTACAAGCCACCAACATTCCCGGTCAACTCAGATTCCTAGTCAGACGTCGTTTCAAAGAGTTACGGATACGCAGAAACTTGAGAAGATCCCACGCAGTACTTTCGGCCTACTAACCTCATGCATCACTCACAATTAGTGGGCCAGTTCGTTATGATATTGTTGAACCGCAGACTGCGAGTTCAAGCTACGGGTAAGAAGATTAGCAGATAGGCGCTTCTTTGAAGTGGGAAGAAGGAGCATCAGGCGTGCGCACACTATAGCATGGTCGGAATCCAGGCCGACAGTCGGACTGATGTGCGCCATCTGTAGCTGATGGTCAATTTGGGGCCAGGTCATTAAGGAATTCAGTGGAAGCCAGATGACGCGGTGTCAGCGTTTGTGCTGGAAAGCAGTGCTGTTAATATATCGTGGTCGGCGCACAATTGCAAAATCTCGATTACCATTGTCTGTTTAGCGTGCATCGACACCAAAGCGGCCGCCCAGGTGCGACTCAGCGTCTGAAAAACGACCCGCTTGGGTATTCAAGTTAACAGCCGACATCACGATGTCGGCGTACATCACCATGCGTAGAGGAGATGAAAGATGATAGTAGAAATCAACTATGTTGCCCTCAGAACTGCAGTCAGTAGGAGCATATACGAGGCGAAGAAAAGGCCCCTTGTCTTCATATGTTGCTTATTAACTCCAATAGAGGTTTGAAGTCGAACTGCACACATGCGATTATTCCTCGGTATCCAGTCGAATAGATTACATTGAGCATGTCTGCTGAGGGAGATACCAACACCGTAAATACCTTGAGCCATTGACTCGGTATCATCAGAGACGCGAAGAGTGTAGTCATCGTAGTCAGCTTCGGAATCAGGGAGTCGAAGGTTCGTCACAAGGCTGTTATCTTGTATACGTGCTTCGGAGACAGCACACATCGGTACCAAGAGAATGAGTAGTAAGAGTCAATGACGTCTGTTGACCGATCTGATCCAAAGTGCGGACGTTAAAGGAACCAATGTGAAATTAGACTCGTGGTGGTCGATGAAGTCGAGAGGACAGATGATACTTCTCGGCTGTCCATTACGAGAGAGGGGTTCTGTTCGGTGCACTGCTTCTAGCCTTTGACTCAACAGTCTGAGTCACAAGGCAGTTGGGTACGTGGAGGTTCGCATGGGGACTCTATCCAGGGACTTTGGCACAAAAGTCTGACCTACAAGGCAGTGGAGAGCAAGTACAGCTATGGAGCGTGATTGCAGAGACCGGGTGGGGTCCGCACAAGGCATGCCACACACAGCCTTTGAAGATTTGGAACAATGCACATGTTTTACGACCGTATTACTTTACGTAACTGTGAACACGTCCAGCCAAATGTGGGAGTTGGCGGGTATGCACCAATTTGACCAGGCGCTGACGTGCTTGAAGCCAGAGGTAGCAAACCACTGAGCACCCGAAGGTGCCCTCCCACCGTCAGAGACAATGCGTGGCACGCGTGCTCTACGCCAATCGAGCTGTGAGCTTATAACCTGTAGACCTGTTGTCTTCTATGTCTAGGTTTTAAAGGAAGAACGCCATAGACCTCCCCCTAAACAATGAAGAGGAATGGATTTGATTTGAGACTTAGTTAATCTGACCCTTGACCATTTTTATTTATTTATTTATTGACCTATAAGGTATGAGTGGCTCTGAAGACACTTGGAAAGTGCCACCCAACGTAGCTCAATGGGTCCCTAAGGTAGCCAAACCACCGCACCACGCTAAGGTCTAGTCACGTTGAGGATCGACAGTCAATTCATGTGCTAACGTCAGTTGGAAGGCTGACTACCAAGCGGTCACTTCCAGTCCGGTCGTGAACGAGCAAATAAAGCGCGGCGCGGCAAACGCTCAGGACGTGACCGAGCCATCACCGGTTGCTATCTGTGATGACTATCCTACGGTATGGAATGCTGCTTTGAAAATGCACATGAACCATAGATTTTTCGCTAAACTTAGTGGTGGTGGTGCCTATTTCGCAAAGCTAGATTTATCAGATGTTTATCTTCAAATTGAAGTCGACGAGACTTCAAGGAAGTCGCTTACGATCAATATGCACCGAGGTCATTATCAATCAAACCATCTGCCACTTGGTGTCAAATCAGCTCCCGCGATCTTTCAGCAAATTATGGAAACGATGTTAGTTGGTTTTATCGGAAGTTGTCGCTTATTTGGACGACACTATTATCAAAGGATCAACCCACCGAGAGCTGACGAAAAGGCTGGAAGCAATGCTCCACCGCGCAAGTGATTACGGGTTTTACTTGAAAGCAGAAAAGCACAAGACCGGTATGAAGTATATAAAGTATTTTGGCTTCATCATCGACAACCATGGCCGTTGTCCGGATGCTTCCAACATTAGTGCCATCAGATAGATGCCTCGCCCAGACATGGTCGCGAAGTTCAGGTCATTCTTGAGGTCAGTCAGGCACTGCAACTCACTTGTGCCCGAAATACATCGACTACGAAAGCCGCTAAATGACCTTCTGGTGAAAGATCGCAAATGGATATGGTCACCTGAATGTCAAGTCACGCTTGAAAATGTCAAGTCTATATGGCGTTCTGACCTATTGCTAACGCACACTAATTCGGAGCTCGAGATCATAGTTGCTTCTGACGTGTTAGACTACGGTATCGGAGTGGTCGTATCCTACGCGTTACCCAATGATTTGGGAAAAGCTGTGGCACATGCAGCCATATCACTTACTCCAGTGGAACGCAACTACGGGCAGATCGAGAAAGAAGCTTTGGCTGTAGTGCTTGCAATCAAATGACTTCACAAAATGCTATATAGACGAAAATTCACGCTGTTCACGGATCACAAACCCCTGGTTGCAATCTTTGGATCAAGGAAAGCTATTCCGGTCTGCACGGCTAGTCGTCTCCAACATTAAGGAACGGTTATACTTGATTAGGATTTCATCGTCAAATATCAATCCACACACAACATTGGTCAGGCGGATGCGTTATCACGTTTAATTGGTTCACAGCATCAAGAACCAGAGGATTTGGTATTTGTTCAAATCTCCGTAGAACCCCAAGTAAATCAAGTTGTGTCCGACGTTTTCAGTGTCTTACCAGTAACCTTCGAGATGGTGCAGGAAGGGACTCGTCATGATCTTACTCTACAAAAAGTGATCAATTTCCACCTCAAGGACTGGCCTAAGAGTTGCAACGCCGGAGCTTCAACGATTCCACCAACGGAAGGAAGCACTATCAGTCGTCAACAATTGTCTACTGTTCTCAGTTCGCATCGTCCTTCTTGCCATACCGACAATTCCATACTGGTCACCCAGGAATGAATCGCACGAAATCGTTAGTAAGGATTCCCAGATCGAACAGATAACGAAAAGTTGTCTCTGATGTGCCAGTGCTTCTAAACAGCTCGAGAAGACGGAACTGCAATCCTGGAATATTCCTACGGAACTGTGGTCCAGATTACAAAACGACTGCAGGTCCTATGGTGAAAACTACTGCAAGAGCCATTGTCTGCGCTCATCGACAGATATTTTCTCGTTTCGATGCTCCCCATACATTGGTTTCGGGCAATAGTACTCAGTTTACCACATCTGAATTTGCTGATTTCTATTCCAGAAATGCAATCGTCCAAATAATGTCTCCACCTGTTCACCTCCAATAAAACGGGCAAGCGGAGCGCCTTGTGGATATCTTCACAAGAGTCTTGCAAAAAATGAAGGGAGAAAGCACCTAGGCGGAGATTATTGACACATTTCTTTTGACTCATCGTACAACTCTCAATCCACAGAGACCGAACGCATTGTCCACGGCTGAAACCCTGTTTCAGAGGAAAATACGTGTGTCGCATGATGTCCTCAGACCCCGGAAGGAAGAAGTACTATTCCGCAATCTTCAGAGGAAACGTCAGTTAAACATTCGACACGGTGCTTGCAGGCGAGTCCTTTATGTTGGTCAACAAGTTCTGGCTAGATAGTATCGTAGGCAATATAGAAAATAGGCCATGGGCTGTGTGCGATACGAAAGCGACAATATGATCCCCGGTGGCCAGGTTGGGAGAGCATTTTGGGTAAGAGACGCTAATCAACTGCTAGAAACTGACTGACAGACAACTGCAACAGCAAGTACAAGCAGTGAGGTAACTTGTGGACAAACTGGTCGACGCAGGTGAACCAGAAACTCTACAACACACCCAATACATCAAACTCGTGGTTCGTCCAGAAAGCAGACAGCCCGAAGGTCGAAGCGCAGGCGCAAGTTTGTATCCCCCACGATGATCAAGCTGAAGCTAAAATTTTACGAGCAAACGCAAGGGGAGAGAGTTAGGAAGGAAATTTAGGCGAGCAGCCGAGGCGCCGATAGGGAGCCAAAGCATGGCCGATGGGCCGCTACCCTCGAACAAGGACTGGTCGAATATATAGCCAACTGGGTGCACGGATGGACCGTAGATGCCAGTTGAATTGCGAATGAAAGTGCTCAAAACAACCATCCAAACGCCTCTGTTGGTAGGTGATCTGAGACCCATCCGCCTCGCAAATAACCATACTGAAGTCAGGCCTACTGAGGCCAGTGGACCGAATGGGTTCGAACAGCTTGCGAGTGTTACCAGAGAGGGTGGCGGTTTCCATCTCTATTAGGAAGGAAATCTGAGTTATCAGCCGAGGCACCGATACGCAGCCAAAGCATGTCCGATGAGCCGCCATTCTCCCGCGTGGACTGGACGAATATATAGCCAACTGGGTGAACCGGCCAATTAGCACGAGAGCGATATTGCTTGGTCGGTCATAAGTTGACCCTTTTGGAGGTTTCCACGTAATTTTTATATACTACTCCCGAAGGTTTGACTTGACCTTAATAGTGGACGGTGTGACTAGTTTATAAAACCTCGTTTCCACTCTGTTCGTCCGAAACCAGTCTTTTCTCTTTCCTGTGCGGAGCAGGGATCTCGAGTTTCTAATCGGTAACCAGCCGTCTAGTCAGGCGAAAGATGACTATCCCAGTCTTCAAGGCACGTTCAGACCAAGTCTCGCGATCCTTGTTCAGGCTTTGTCTGAGCTGCCGTTTGGCAGAGCGGCGCCGCTAGTCGCAATCTGATTCTGAAGCGGTCGAACAGCTCCAGAGAGTGAGCAGAGACTCATGGCTTTAAGAGACGTCGTGCTAGACAGCAGTTTGAGTGTCTGGAAGTGATCACTGCCTACTGCATACAAGTCCGGTGTTGGTCGATGCCATGCAGCGAAGAATACCTCGCCTGGACCGAGGAGTCGGTTGATCTATTCACACCAATCTTGCGGAGCTTCGTAGTTGGGGACCCCTCAAAACACATGCAGGTTTCCGCGTAGACCAGTGCATGATATGAGTCAATGAATGTGGACCAAAACGATCTGCAGTCTCCTACGCTGCCCCGCCATCTGTAAGGGGATGCAATATGATCAATTTGAGATCACGCTTGTATCGACGAAGTGAGGCGCCAAGTTGCAGAACGTTTCTTCACATGCCTGAAGTTGGTGCTCAAGAGAAACACTTCGCACAATGTGAGAAGTCTCTCTCCGTTAGCCAAGCGGTCCTCGTCGAGTACGTGGTGACCCCGAAACCGAACTGCATACAGTCGGCTGTTGATCGGGAATCAGTCCAGTATTACGGCCTCGACCATACCCCTTAGTGCTATACCTAAACCGGCCAAACCCGCTGAGGCTGCTTCTGCGTCTCCAGAAAGATGCAAAAATTGCTGGTTGCACGCGGCAACTGGACAGAAGAGGCTTACGAGAGAAGAACTGATATACTTGGACTATTAAAAGTGCTCGATCGCTCGGATCGTCATATCCTGCTTCAAATACTTCAGCACCATGGTAAGGAGATCCAGTATTAGGGGGGTTAGTAGCTTTCTCCGCGAACGGCACTATGAGGTTAGAGTCCGAACATCATTGTCCCACACAGTCCGAGTCGATTTGCACCACAGGGTTCGGTCCTTGGGACTCGCCTGTTATTAGACTAAAGAAAATGAGTACTCCAGAGAGTATATGTTCGAGAAAAATATTGGGATTTGGTAGAAGATTAAGAGATTAGAAGACAACGAGATCCTCCAGCGCGACTTTGATAAGGCCTGGGAATGGTCAGTGAAGAATGCGCTGATATTCAACGCGAACAGACACCAAGTTGTTCCCATTCGCCACGTCTACAGGCTCGGGACACACGATATGCAGATCACTACTCAGGAACGCGACCTTTGTGTGCTCGTACAGGACGACGATGGATGTTTCGAACAATCTGGATCCCCTACAAAAAGAGGTAATGAACATGTTAGTCACTTGCGGAGGGCACTGAAATGAAATGAAATGAAATGTGTCAGCTTATACGCCGTAACGACGCTTCGCTGCCGCGCGACCACCACTAGTCGCGCGCGGGCTGAGTATACCGCGAGGACGCCCACCCCTACGCGGATTCGAACCGGTGACCTTACGGTTGGAAAGCAAACGTGCCGACCACTCGGCCACCGGCCGATTGGCAAGCTTGGCTAAAGCGTGATCTCGCGGCGCTCGAGACACCGAAACGTTAAGTAATGAAAAAAGTCACGGGTTCGCGCCATCTTCTGGAACAGGAACGACTGAAGAAACGCGAACTGCTCGATGAACACTACCGGTGGCTACGTGAAGACCACATAAAAGTAGACCAAATACTGAGACCCCAGTAACATGCTTCAGCCTTCAGAAACTCAGGCCGAACACTAATCTGAGAGACAATAGCTTGGAACTGAATCAACAATACAGTCGTTTAGGTTGTTGATGAATTTCTTTCTCCCTCCGGGTATGCCAATACTGAAAGACTCTTCCAAACTAAGTTATTTGTGTCCCTAGTTTGGCCATTTTCGAAAAACCTCTAGATATCGCATTCAGCTCACTACATTTTGTTGTTATGAAATGTGCTCTGGCTGACTAGCTTTTTGGAATTACAATCCACACAGACGCAATTATTTTGGTGAAGGCATGTGAGCAATCCGCTTGTTCTTTACATAAGTATTAACTCCGTTTTGCATCGCGCTCATTCTCACAACACTGTTTCTAATATGATGTTGTTCTGTCGCTTCACCGATGCGTATTTTATTTGATCACATGTGTAGCTTTCGAATTTGCGATTCCTTTTCTTATCAACCTGCGGAGCCTGTTAAGGCTATGCTTTCTACCCAACAGAAACCATTGATCCATCATAATGCATATGAGATTCGAACCGAAGACCCTACAGTATTTGATGTCAGCTTTGCCATCCATTCATCATAAAGACTACAAGTGCTACTGACACTAACCATCCTCTAAGATGCCGTACTTGTGGCGGAGTTGTTCTGGTGTTTGACTTACAACCAAAACGGTACCAGTTCAAGCTTGTGTTGGTGCAGACGCGCGCGCGTACCCGTGGGTGGCTGACAGAGGATAGTCAGGACGAGGCTCCGACGCATCGAGCATGCTTTTGCCGTGCTCTACGAAACTCTGAAAACAGGTCGTCACTATTCAAAAGTTTAAGCGTAGTGATCATTTTACTGAATGCAGCCGCAACTCAAATGCATGCAACTTACAAATCCCTACTGATATGGACACGGACGTCCACCGAGCCAATTTTGAATGGGGAGCGGAGCTTTGAAGAAAAATAGGGAACCGATCACACTCCTAAGCGGTGATGCAGGATTCAACGGGAGTAGGGAAATGAAAGTGTGGAAGTAAAGTGCTGCGACCCACTAAAATAAGTCAGATTCCTATTCAATACATGAACTACTAAAACCCGGACCTCCTATCTCCACCTGAAAGCAAACAAGGTCAAAACGAATCGTGGAGTGGGGTGTTTTTGGGCGGGCAATGCCCAATTTCTGTATTAAAACATCAAGTGGCGCTGATTCATTAGTGCGGCTGGGGCCCTGAGATAGCGCAGAACAAGTGCATCAAACGTACTTGTTTTAGGCGGTTCTTCTTTATGATATCTTTATTCTCCCTCTTATAGGCCTCGATATATCGTTTCGTTTCTTCCACGTCAATATCGTTCACGAGATTATAAACTAAGGGATGCATGCAAAACTGGAACCGTACTTATTTCCTCGATTTTCTCTAGGTACAAATCATAATCTTCCATTGACTTGAAGTCATCCTCGCGCTTGTTAAAACTAAATGGTAACATGAAGATAAATAGCTCACTTACTCACTGAGAATTTTCTTCCTTATCTCCACCTCCTTCTGAACCAAAGGGTCTTCAAACAATTGGCAACGAAAATTCGCCTTTCTGAGAGGGATCTTACACTGCAGACATAAACCGGAACCACGGACGAAGAGAACCTCAACACAGTTCTCACACCTTTCGAAACAAAATACAATAGCATATATGGAATTTACAGAGGATGTCCGCAAGTATTGACCATCAGTTTCAGCTGGGGGTTGCTGTACTTGCTCGACCGGCAGCTTGGACAAGTTTGTGATTGATCAAACATCATCGTCTAAAACACCGGAACAATTATGGGACGAGGAAAACACGACGTTTGTGAACTAGTGGAATCAGCAGATGTGTTAAACAATTCATGGGCATTGGTGGTAAAAGAGAACGGTGTTTTAATATCACTAATGCAGTAGGGAAGCCCCCAATTTGCATGAACGCCACGCTCGGGTACCTTACTGGATCCACCAAAGGGGAAACAAGTGAAATACAGGTTAGCTTACACCATAATATTTGTTACATCGACAAGGGTGTTATGCCTTAACAGGCGAAATAATAGCGTAATACACATCTAAAACAGACTACAGCAGCCCTTCTCAAACTCAAACCCGACAAAGATGCGATTAACTGCGCTCGATTATGCTGCTGTTTACTTCGAACAGTGTGCCGGAGGTACAATTAGCAGGCCTAGAAGCAATTTACTGTGGCAGTCAGGAGGGCGCACTACTCGCTCTGGAATTCTACTAGATGACGAGCTGAGAAACAAATTACGCGAGATATGGCTTAATTGTTATCAAAACATGACGCAACTGAGGTAATGATAAGCACGGGTAGAGCTTCGGTAGGCGCACTGTATTTTTGAAGCACAAAGTACTGCATCGTAGTCGGGTCGACATCCTCGACTCTCATAATCAACTGGTGGTCAAGACCGTTGAAGAAGCTGCTTTGTTTATCGACAAGTTATGCGTAGCCACTGTGTATTGAAGATGAAAGAAAATTGGTCACCTCCGAACTCCATTGATTTTGTAGAAGTGAGCACCAGTTGACGCTTGCTGAAGCCAAGAAGCCCATCGCAATGAGGCTGGACCTGACCGTGGTGCGATGGTTTGTGTGCCTCAGTGATCCATTGAGATATGCTGGATGGAGTTTTTTGCACCTTCAGAGTCACTCTACCAGATTGGTCAATGGTTAGAGACCAGACAAACCCAGCCTCCTGGTACTCCAGGTTGGGGGTTGGAATGAGGTGGCTCCTTACTCCTTAAAACAGACTCCTTGTAGCCCAACGCCAAACCTGCCGCCTTGCGGTCAGGTTTTTGAACCATAGGTTCTGGTTGAGAACCCTAATCGTTCTCCTGTCTAGGCCTAGGCAACCTGACAATATCCTGCCCACGCAATACAATTTCTCTTCAAACAGTTTCTTGATGCTCTGGCCACCACAGAGGATAATCAACGATGCCCTATCTGCTGCACCGAGCAGGGGGGATAGGGGTTTGGATGCTACTGCTCAAGCCTTCCCATCTTCTTATTCCCCCACTTACGCTTTTTGGTTCTTACCGTCCCGTTCCAGCTTCACAGTTATACCTCCTGTTTTCAACCCCCAAATTCTTGGCCATGCCTTACCTTGCTTTGCAAGGCTTTTACCATCCAGTTTCCACGCATATGTGAACGCGGAGCGTCATTCCTGTCCTGTCGACAAGCCCATGTCCAACCAAGCCCAGTTCACCGGCTTCCATTTGGAACCCTCGATCCTCCTTCAGACTGGCATGCCTCAATGTACGCACATTGCTGCAAGTCGGTCAACAGACAGCACGTGCCCAAACATTAGAGACCCTCTCGAACGATATCTACTGCTTATCGGAGACCCGCCTGCATGACTCGAGCTCTGGGCTCACTTTGCGATCCCCTTCAGGTGACACCAGCAGCACTTTCTCATCGCGCCTATCCGGTGACGATGCAGCTTCGAGCACCGGCCAAGCTGGTGTTGGAATCGTCCTGAGTCCCCGGGCTGAAGCTGCTCTGGTTGACTGGATTCCAATCAGTAGCCGGATGTGTGCGGTCCGATTGGCTGGCCCGTTCAAAGCTTCGTAGTCGAGCGGGACTAACAGGTGTCTATTCGTCATCGATGCCTATGCACCCACAAACCCTATGGATGACTCTGTAAAAGACGAATTCTATCGCCAATTGAACGAGCTCCTTCGCCACAGAAGAAGCTCGGACACTGTAGGGCTGGCTGAGGATCTGAACGCTCAAGTTGGAAAATTATCCACTGATGAACTGCATCTGGGCGGCCAACACGGTGTAGGCCCCCGTAATGATAACGGTGACCGGTTACTTCATTTGTGTGAAGATGCTGGCTTATTTCTTGCGAGCACTAATTTTCGACACAGCACGCGCCGGAGGGTGGCTTGGCGTCCACCAGCCTCGAACTAGCTATGAAAGTAAATCGGTCACGTTGCGATAAGTTACCGATGGAGAGGCTGCGTCCAGAACTGTCGCTTGATTTGGAGCACAGATGTGGACACCGACCACGCACTTGTACGTACTGACCTGCGGATGCGTTTTGGCGGACGCCCGAGACGACGTTGTGAGCGCTTTGACATCAGCCAACTGGCAAAACCAGCAGTTCTGAATGCATATCAAAGTACTCTGACATGCCAGTTGAGTAAGCGCTCACTGGATGCAGTTGAAGCTCACTGGTCTCATATTCACCAGTCCTTAATAGCAGCAGGAAAATTCTGTGGTAAGTCTAATCACCAACACACACATTGGGTCTCTTCGCAGTCTCTGGAACTTATCCATGCTCGCCGGCATAATCCGGCTGGAAGCGAACAATGAAACTCGCAAAGAGCTCCAGGCAAAGCTCCGTGCTAGCCTGAAGAGGGACCGCGAATCCTGGTGGTCTCATCGTGCATAAGAGATGGAAATGGCTGCTGCCCATGGTAACCATCGTAAGTTATTCCGGCTGATACTGGAAACGTGCAGCAGATCTGGTGTTAGTGAACCTATACGTGATGAGAGTAGATAGCCTACCCACAAATTGTCAAAACGCTTGGAATGTTGGGCTGTGCATTTTGAAAGAAAATGTAATCGGTCGAGATGGTTGGATTTCTCGTCGGCCATTGATTGCCCCGCACCCTGGGCTGTCCCTTTGGATCCACCCTCCCGCTCAGAAATCGAACGTGAGATCCACTGTTGAAGTCAAATAAAGCCGCGGGACCAGATGATCTACCTCCAGCCCTCTTCAAATTCGGGGGACCTGCACTTGTGGATGATTTGCACGAGCTACTAATGAAACTGTGTGAGCAAGAAACGGTCCCAACCGACTGGAGCCGCTCCGTCATAGTCCCAATTTTCAAGGGAGGCTCACGATCGGAATGCGGCAACCATAGAGGAATCAGCCTGATCTCCATCGCCTCCGAATTGCTTGCCTCTGTCGTCCTTCAGACCAGCTGCCACTTGTAAAAGCCATATTCGTGAAGAGAAAGCCGGGTTTCGACGAGGTCGTGGCTGCACTGACCACATATACACTTTGCGTCAGCTGTTGGAGCACCGCCACATATATTGGTGACCCACCTTTGTCGTGTTCCTCGATATCAAAGGTGCGTCCAATTCGGTGGATAGACGTGCACTTTGAAACTGTTTACTCGGGAAAGGTGTACCTGAGAACTGTGTAAATATTATCCGAGCATTATACGCGCGTAGCTCAGGCAGAGTGAGGGCTTACGCCAAGCTGTCGTCGCCCTTTAATATCTCCAGCGGTGTGAGACAAGGATGCCCGCTGTCACCTTTCCTCTTCAACTTCGTTATTGACGAAGTCATGGAAATCGCGTTCACAGGACACGACTTTGAAGGTGTGGATCTGCTCCCAGGAGAACGACTCCTTGACTAGGAGTAGGCTGACGATATTGCCCTAATCGGTGACAGCTTCCAGACGTGCCAAGCGGCACTGGACAGATTAAAACTGACTGTCAGCCGCTTCGGGCTTTGTTTTGCACCATCAAAATGCAAAGCGTTCCTCCAAGATTGGATTGGATCGACTCCTACCCTGACCCTTGGTAGGGATCAGCTTGAAGTCGTTTAAAAATTGAACTACCTGAGAAGTTGCATCAGCGCCCGTGGGGATGAAAATGAGATTATGAACCGTATAGCAAAAACCTCGAGGCGCTTTTGCTAACCTTCGCCACTTATGGCGCCGTCGCGACATCACTCTCGCCCTGAAGGGTAGAGTGTACAATGCAGTGGTAGGTTCGACTCTACTGTACGGTTGTGAAACCTGGCCCCTTAGATCAAGAGACATAAAGAGGCTAGTTACCTTCGACCACGGGTGCCTTCGCAATTTAGCTCACATCTGATGGGAATAACGCGTGAGCAATGAGCGTGTTCGACGCCTTGTTTGCGGCACAGGAAAAGAAAATGAACCGTTCAGCACCGTTATTTCACGCACCAGGCTCCGATGGCCAAGCCACGTGTTACGCATATCAGCCAACGGACTCCAGCGACGTGCGTTTTTGCACGCCGGGCGTGATTGGAAGAAGAGAGGTGGCCAAGCGATGACTTGGTCAAAAGGAGTGAAGGCCCTCACTTCGAAGCTGGCCTCAGTTGGAGCGTCATGGCTCCCTGGTACGTGTCCGAAAGACGATGAACACGTTTGGCTGGATACACTTGTTATGGCTAGAAGCCGACCTCAGTGGCGTTCGTTCTGTGAGTTTCTTTGTCCCACCCCATCCCTCTTAGCTTCTCCTTCCAACCACGACCTCATCAGTTAGCATCTTATAATTTCGTATAGTAAATTATTATTTTTCCGCTGCATAGTAGTATCTGGCAGATAGCTTACCGGAACGATGCCCATGCGTTACCGGTAGCTCAGCTGGCTTGCACCTGTTGCATTTTATTCCCGTTTTTCTTTTAGGTATTGCAGCACAGTAGCTGAGGTGTTTCCCACCTCTAGCTAACGTGTATAGTGTGTGCACTTGAACTAACAAGTCGGGCACTATAGCTGGCTGGGTAAAGCCACGGGATAGCCAATAAACCACGTAGGAAAACAATATAAGGAGGCTGATAGGAGGAATGGGTGAAACTGGTTCGTGCCGTCTTCTTGAATGGGAGCCTTAGGGTGGTCAAATCGGTAGCTAGATGTCTCAACTGATTTGGTGGGGATGCATGGTTTATGGTGCCCCTGCACCTCGCTATGTATGCTCTTATCTAGCCACCATAGATGTCCTTTCCTGGCGTATTTTCCGCAGTTGTTACTTTGTGTGTAGAGTCCCTCACGATCCTCGCGTAAGTATTCAATCAGTTACCTTTTAAATCATGGTGGTACGAGCTAAACACAACTGCATTTATGCAAAAAGATACAAGGATCATGGCTGAAAAACATAACAGTAATGAAAGAAACATCTGGAGCATCACAGTAGGCTGTCTGGAGCAAGTGCCTCGCATTCAGCACCGGTACGTGCTGTATCTGACGTTGAAGGCAGTTTATCCAAGGTCCCGGATGAGGCAGAAGAGAGAAAGGCATCAGCGGTACGCCGGTACTTAGTGTTGAGGTTCCAATGGCACACGGCCACCACCACTCGCGTGTGGGCTATGGATAATGCAAGGTCTCCTGTACCTACGCACGCTTGAAGCGCTGAATAATAGGTTACAATCCAGACACTTAAAGCAGTCGGCTACTGGTGGTATAAAGTCTCAAATAGGCTCAGGTGATTTAACAATTCTGGAACAGGGAATTTGTAGGAGTGCTTGTCTATACCGTGGCAAATTAAACTTTATCAAGGGCATCATCATGATTATACACGTTAGCCAGAGGTAAGAAACACCTCAGCTACCGTACCGCAATACATAAAAAACAAAAAGGAAAAAAATGCAACAGATGCATACCAGCTAAGCTTTAGTAACCGATGGACAGCGTTCCGGAAAGCTACCAGCCGGCTACTATACAGCGAAAAAATTTATTAGGCAAAATAACATTAGAATAGGAAATGAGATAGTGGATGGAGTGGGACAAAGAAAGTCAGCATGAACGTCACTGAGGTCGGTTCCAAGCCATGTCAGTGTTCCCAGCTAAACGCGTTCATCGTCTTTCGGACCCCAAGCAGGGAGTCGAGACGCTCCAGTCGAGCTCAGTTTCGAAGTGAGGGCCTTCGTTTCTCTCGACCAAGTCGTCGCTCAGCCACTTCTTCCATGCGCATCCTCGGCGAGCAAATAACGCACGACGCGATAGCCGGTGGACTGGCGACAAGCGAGTTTCCGTCCTTACGCGGTCAGAACGCAGTTTGTGCAACTTCAACGGGTGATCTCGGAGACTATGCAGCTGGGCGGGACTAAATAGCGAGGACAATTTGGGCCGATCTTAGCCGTTAGGTTACGGTAAGTGAGGATCAAGTCTCTAGTTCTCCGGTAGTACACTGAGTAGATACCCAAGCTACGCAAACGTTTAGGATAGGTTTGTCACCGTAAATTCTGCACTAACCTTGTACCCACTCGCAAAACCCTCTGCAGTTCCATCTTCTGCCTTAGAAGACATGCAGGATAAGCGTGGATACAGTATTCTAAGTAGGATCCGCGTAGGGGTGGGCGTCCTCGCGGTATACTCAGCCCGAGCGCGACTGGTGGTGGTTGCGCGGCAGCGAAGTGCCGTTACGGCGTACAGCTGACACATTATTATTATTATTATTCTAAGTAGGATAGCATAAAAGCTGAGAACAGCTTCACAAAACATCGGCTGTTAGGACACAAAAGGAGCGGCGAATAAACCACATTATGCGAAACCCTCTACAATCAGTATTTCTCCAAATGTCACCCATAGTGAAGCACTGAGGTGTGGACGATGCTCATATCAACCTACTGCGTGGCAAAAGAGATTTCACTTCCACCAACTACATAGAGCGTGGGGGAAGAGCACCTCCAATACGGAGAGTAGAACATTTCGCCTGATTTATAGGCATCAACCATAAGATTGCCCAGTCCCAAAGCCTGTCCAAGACACTCTGAATCGCCTCAGAGCCACCAGGGATGTCCAATAATATTCCAGCTTGCGGTTATCGGCAAACAATAGTGACGGTACTTAAAGCTCTTGGGGTAGGTCATTGACATAAATTGTGAAAAGAAACCGTCCTAAAACCGAGCGCTGCGGAAGGTCACTAAGAAAAGTTTGTTTAAACGAAAAGCTACGCTCCCGTGTACACAGTGTTCTCCTCTTTCTAGAAAAGCAAAGACCCATTCAAGGGCGCTTCCAGATATCCCATATGATCTCAATTTTAGTGAGAGCCGTTGATGTGGAACAGTAGCAAAGCCTTTCCAAAACTCAGTGAAAAGGTCAAGAGTGTGACCACTGTCTATTGCCACAGCCCAGCTTTCACGAGTTACAAGTAAATATGTCAGGCAGGAAAATCCCTTAAGAAAACAGTGCTGTGCAGCACCGAGAAGGTTAAACTTATTCAGGTGATTCTCCACCGAAGCCTTGACCAGTTTTAAACAACGTAACTACTACGCTTGTCAAGCTGATAGGCCGGTAGTTCTCAGGCAGAGCGCTGTTATCGCCCTTAAAAGTCGGACAGATGATTGCCTCCTTCCATTACGAAGGTAAGGCACAACTGTCGAGCGATATTGCAAGCACGCATGTGAGAGGGCCACTTAGCTCAGCGGCCAATTCATGCATCAGCTTTGGGGGGACTGAGTCAAGTCCAGAAGCTTTGGAAGGATTTAGCCCTTGCAATAGCCCGAAGACTTGTGTCTCCGTTATGCTTCTCCGTCATGATTTCAGTTACGTAAGAATACTCCTTGATTCTTGTGACCAGCTCAAGTTGGGGTAGAGAAGTCTTATGAGAAAAGACATCAGTATACCATTCGCTAAGTTTAAAAGCCTTATCATAAGTCGGTATGCAAACGGGTGCCGTCCGCTCGTAGTAACGCTAGTAGAGACGAATTTATACCGCTACGTCTCTTTACGTAAGCAAAGAACTTTGGATTTGTTGCGGCTGTCAGCCAAATCCTTCTCGTACTGAAGACGGGCAGCCTGAAGATGTTGCTTACATTTATTTCCAATCGCTCGATAGCCTTTTTAGGTGCTGGTTGATGAAGCCGCTTGGTAAGTTCGTCAGCACTTAGAGCGTTTCCTGAGCAGGTATTTACCTGTATAGTCTATCCAAGGAGGCTGCGCCGATGCCTCACTTTCCTTAATGGGTGGGGTGTGGGGAGAAGAGATTTCGGTGAGGTATGCCTTAATGTTCTCCCAGGCTGACTCAACGGTGTCAGCTACAGAGATCATGCAACGGAGAACTGAAGCTTTGGCTCGCATTGCGTTAAAGTCTGCCCGCCAAATATTTGGACATGCCTCATCAGTGGTCTGATGACACTTAGTGAGAGCATATGTAAAGGATACGCAGACAAGATCACCGGCATTAGATGAGAGGTAAAAGAGTGCGCTCCCTTAATCCATTTCGTCAAAGTAGTGAGAAGACATAAGTTGCGATGTGTCAACATTTCGATTGTTCTCATCAGTCGCAAACACAATACAAGCGGAATATGGTTGGAAGTATCCGGTTACGCGTTTGCCTGTCGTCGCGGCCAGCCATAGGACGTCTGCGCCTACAGAGGGACCATGGATGCTTGCGCAGCACCACTCACACCATCATCATCATCAACAGCAGTACATCAGCCATTTGAACTGATGCTTCGCTGCCATACAACAATGAGGACCTATGCAATAAGGAATAAAAAGAGGGAGAGAAGGGGGACTTACCTGAAAACCTTAATGCCCTGGGTCAAGGCGCCTACACCTTGTGTAGACAACATACCGTCACAAACAGCTGGCTATCGTGCAAAAATAAGGCGGCATCGGCGAGACAGCTTCCTTGCGGCTTTCACTGCCACGCGTCATAATCAGCCATTACCCTGCAGATAACTCAGCACCAAACACACTTTAAACAGGCAATCCAATTAGGAGACGGCAGCAGACGCGCCACTGGTGTCGGTTGCGAGCCATGTCCTGCAAAGTCTCGAGCCAAGCAAAAGGTGAGTCATGTAGACCCCAGCCCGGAAGGCGAGACGAGCCAACGGCACCCAGTTTGGTCGTCAGTGACTTCATTTCCCGCTGCCAAGTCAACTTCTGACCACCTCGAGCCTTGCGCCACCCTACACCTGGCAGACTGAATAAGGCCCTCCTAGGTAAGCGGTGACCAAGCATGCGTAGCACGTGCCCGAGCCAACGCAACTTATTCAGTGCTATCTGTTGTTCTAGGGAGCTAGCATGATTATCACCACCTACTACTCGCCTACGCACATCATCGTTGCGGACACGCTGGTGCCATCCGACAACAGCAATGCTTCGCAGCCAACGATGACGAAGGCGCCTCAGATCTTCAGACCGAAGGGGCCAAGTTTCACTACCATAGAGCAGAACGGCCCTCACTGTGGCCTTGTATACACAGCCATTCAGACGGAGGGAAACTCCCTTCTGTCGCCAAAGATGCCACAGGCTCAACAAGGTAGCTCTGGCTTTTGCAATGCTTGAGCTGACGTTAGTTTCTATGCGCCCGTTATTGCTGATGCAGCTGCCAAGATAAGTGAAATGATCAACCACTTCGAGTTTCTCATCAGCAAGCGTCAGTGGGTCATCAAGTGGCTGGTGGTCCTGCAGCAACACCTTGCACTTTGAAGGTGCGAAGTGCATCCCAAATAATGAGACCACCCTAGACAGGCTATTCAGGGTTGATTGTGTCGCCCCAACATTGTCGAAAAGCAAGACGATATCGTCCGCATAATCTAAGTCAACTAACCTTTCACCAGGCCGCACTTCAACTTCTGCATCGTGAGATTCCGCAAGCGAACACTCCATGATAGAATCCACGACGAAATTGAACAAAAACGGGGAAATCGGACAACCCTTGACGAACGCCACTTGTAGTCGCAAGGCTATCCGATAGGCCACCGTAGACCCCGAGGCGCACTGTAGTGTTCGAGTATAGAGCACGAAGGATGTTCACATATTTCGTGGGAACACCTTTCCGCGCAAGTATTTCGAACAGAATCGATCGATCGACTGAATCGAACGCACTCTTGAAATCGAGGAACACAGCTAGTGTCAATCTGCGATATGCGTGGCGCTGCTCTAGCACCTGCTGCAAAGTGAATATATGGTCTATACAGCTACGTCCTGAGCGGAAACCGGCCTGCTCTTCCCTAATCCGAGATTCCCGTTCCGCAGTGAGGCGACGAACGACAATCGACGCTAGTACTTTTGTCACAACTGGCGTTAGGCTAATACCCCTGTGGTTAGAACAGGCTGTGTGACTGCTCTTTTTGTATATTGACACAAATCGATTCGCTCCAATCAGCCGGGACACTTCCTTCCAGATACGTTCAAATATGGAGGTCAATGCATTGCAGAGGGCCTCACCGCCAGCCTTAAATAGTGCAGGTGGGAGGGAATCCGGGCCAGCAGCACGAAAACCTTTGAGGGCTGTGATCGCTTTTCGGACCTCGGCCCCCGATGGAGCCACTAAACTAACCGTCCATGGCTCGTCCCGCATCACCTGAATAGGAAGAGGTCCGGGAGCAGGAGGCCCGTCGCAACGAGACTGGACCTTAACGTGGTGCGACGGTTTGCGCACCTCATTTACCCATTGAGCTATACTGGATGATGCCTCCGAGCATCTTGAGAGCTACTCCTACCAGGTTGGTCAATGGTGAGAGGTCAGACAAACTCAGTCTCCTGGTCCTCCAGGTTGGGGATTTGAAGTGGGATGGCGTCCATTTCTGTAAAACTAAATCACTGCCACCCAGCTGCCTTGCGGACAGGCTTTTGAGCCAAAAGCTTTCGATGAGGACCCTAATCGTCCTCCTGTCTAGGATTGGGCGCCCTGGCAGTATCTCAGCTCACATATAACCATGACATTTTCTTCAAACATAAACTTCATCCTGCATCGGCCGTCGCGCGCAGATTATCAAGGGTCGCCTTATCTGCTGCATACAGCAGGGCGGATAAACGAAAACATGCTACTGCTGGCGCCTCGCTTATTTCTTTTCCACCTTTTTCTCTTACTCACATCCCGACCCCCATTACTAACCTTCCCACTATAATCCCCAGCTTCATTGACAGCAACCGAAGTGTAACCGGAGTAGAACTATCTGCAGCCACCATCCCACACCACCTATCGGCAAAAGTCCCATATAAGGCCACGCGGTCCCGTTTCCATGGCGACATTCAACGTCCGCACTCTAAGACAAACAAGTCAGCAGGCTGCACTCGCACGCACCTTTGACACACTGGGTGTTGATGTGTGTTGTGTGTCCGAAACTAGGATCAATGACCCTAACGGGGCTACTGAATTGACTGCACCCGGCCTACCCTCTCGTTATTGGTTGCACACATCCGGAGACGCCGATGCGGCACTCACGGGTCAAGCTGGTGTGGGTATCATTCTAAGCTCCAAGGCTGAGCCATCGTTGGTTGATTGGATTCCGGTGAACAGCCGTTTATGTGCAGCCCGTTTGACGACATCAGCTAAGGTTGATTCACAAAGTAGTAAAAAACGCTGTTTGTTTGGGATTTCCGTTTATGCTCCCACCGACTGCAATTCTACTCCTGTCTAGAACACATTTTGTGACGAACGGAACGCGCTACTACGCAGTGCTACTACTTCAGATAGTATAGTACTTGCAGGGGATATGAACTCACAAATAGGGCGTCTGAACTCTTCAGAAGCTCAGCTGGATGGTAATTGTGGGCTTAACTCCGAGCGGGCTGACAACAGTGAGCGTCTGCTGCAACTGTGTGCGGAGCATCAGTTGTTTCTTACTAGCACTGCTTTTAGACACAGTGGGCGCCGAAGTGCCACTTGGCGTACTCCTGTAGCTGGCCAGCGATGGACCCAAATTAACCACATAGCCATAAGTTACAGATGGCGCGGTTCCATTCTGGATTGCCGCTCGTACTGGAGTACCTGTGTCGACTCTGATCATGCCTTGGTACGCTGTCGTTTCTCCATGAACTTTACCGGGAGGTGCACAAAGCGTCTCCTCCGATTGGCAACAGAGAAATTGTCTCAGTCCTCGATCAGGCAAGCCCATCAAGAAGCACTGCATACCGAACTTCCGCTGTCTTGTCCTAATAACACTGAGCTTCAGTGGAATAGGATCTCGGCCGCCATGCACGACGCAGGAGCATATGCTTGTGGCACTATCCATCGTCACCGCACCAGTCATTGGATATCCGAAAGGTCGGTGAACCTTTTGGAATCTAGAAGACACCTCCCGGCTGGTTCTGAACATAATGTGACCAGACGGGCTATTAGGCGTGAACTAAAGCAGAGCTTACGTGCTGACAAAGAGGTCTGGTGCACCAGTAGCGCTCAAGAAATGGAGGAGGCAAGAGCAGTAAGCAATTACGATAAGCTCTTCCTGTTGATCCGCACCACTGGTACCAGGAAACCGGGCGTCAGTGAGACAACCAGAGACCGCGCGAGTGCACTGATGCATAACAAGGAGCGCCGTATGGCTGGTTGGGCGGAATACTTTGAAGATCAGTTTAGCTGGCCTCCTGCTCCCATCATCATCATCAACAGCAGTACATCAGCCATTTGAACTGATGCTTCGCTGCCACACAACAATGAGGACCTATGCAATAAGGAATAAAAAGAGGGAGAGAAGGGGGACTTACCTGAAAACCTTAATGCCCTGGGTCAAGGCGCCTACACCTTGTGTAGACAACATACCGTCACAAACAGCTGGCTATCGTGCAAAAATAAGGCGGCATCGGCGAGACAGCTTCCTTGCGGCTTTCACTGCCACGCGTCATAATCAGCCATTACCCTGCAGATAACTCAGCACCAAACACACTTTAAACAGGCAATCCAATTAGGAGACGGCAGCAGACGCGCCACTGGTGTCGGTTGCGAGCCATGTCCTGCAAAGTCTCGAGCCAAGCAAAAGGTGAGTCATGTAGACCCCAGCCCGGAAGGCGAGACGAGCCAACGGCACCCAGTTTGGTCGTCAGTGACTTCATTTCCCGCTGCCAAGTCAACTTCTGACCACCTCGAGCCTTGCGCCACCCTACACCTGGCAGACTGAATAAGGCCCTCCTAGGTAAGCGGTGACCAAGCATGCGTAGCACGTGCCCGAGCCAACGCAACTTATTCAGTGCTATCTGTTGTTCTAGGGAGCTAGCATGATTATCACCACCTACTACTCGCCTACGCACATCATCGTTGCGGACACGCTGGTGCCATCCGACAACAGCAATGCTTCGCAGCCAACGATGACGAAGGCGCCTCAGATCTTCAGACCGAAGGGGCCAAGTTTCACTACCATAGAGCAGAACGGCCCTCATTGTGGCCTTGTATACACAGCCATTCAGACGGAGGGAAACTCCCTTCTGTCGCCAAAGATGCCACAGGCTCAACAAGGTAGCTCTGGCTTTTGCAATGCTTGAGCTGACGTTAGTTTCTATGCGCCCGTTATTGCTGATGCAGCTGCCAAGATAAGTGAAATGATCAACCACTTCGAGTTTCTCATCAGCAAGCGTCAGTGGGTCATCAAGTGGCTGGTGGTCCTGCAGCAACACCTTGCACTTTGAAGGTGCGAAGTGCATCCCAAATAATGAGACCACCCTAGACAGGCTATTCAGGGTTGATTGTGTCGCCCCAACATTGTCGAAAAGCAAGACGATATCGTCCGCATAATCTAAGTCAACTAACCTTTCACCAGGCCGCACTTCAACTTCTGCATCGTGAGATTCCGCAAGCGAACACTCCATGATAGAATCCACGACGAAATTGAACAAAAACGGGGAAATCGGACAACCCTGACGAACGCCACTTGTAGTCGCAAGGCTATCCGATAGGCCACCGTAGACCCCGAGGCGCACTGTAGTGTTCGAGTATAGAGCACGAAGGATGTTCACATATTTCGTGGGAACACCTTTCCGCGCAAGTATTTCGAACAGAATCGATCGATCGACTGAATCGAACGAACTCTTGAAATCGAGGAACACAGCTAGTGTCAATCTGCGATATGCGTGGCGCTGCTCTAGCACCTGCTGCAAAGTGAATATATGGTCTATACAGCTACGTCCTGAGCGGAAACCGGCCTGCTCTTCCCTAATCCGAGATTCCCGTTCCGCAGTGAGGCGACGAACGACAATCGACGCTAGTACTTTTGTCACAACTGGCGTTAGGCTAATACCCCTGTGGTTCGCACAGTCTGTGCGACTGCACGTTTTGTATATTGCCACTATAATCGATTAGCTCCAATTAGCCGAGACACTCTTCGTTCCAGATACGTTCGAATAGGGAGGTCAGTGCCCTGCAGAGGGCCTCACCGCCATCCTTAAATAGTGCGGATGGGAGGGAATCCGGGCCAGCAGCACGAAAACCTTTGAGGGCTGTGATCGCGTTTCGGACCTCGGCCTCCGACGGAGGTTCTAGTTCCTTAACAAATATCCACGGCGTAGCAGCGCTTGATTTAAATATTGACCAGGTGCCTATATCTCGGACACCCTCCAAGTTGATCATTTGCTCTAAGAGAATTGGAATCGTTGCGTGGGAAGAAAAGCGCCGTCATAATTACTGTACTAGGCACAACAAGTCCTCCTAACCATTGAAAAGTGGATTATCGCTCAGCCCCAGAATTGTGTAAGACTCCGACGCAACTTCCTCAAGCAGATGGACCGGAATGCAATTGATATGAATGTTGGAATGTAAGAAAATTCCGTTGGAGACAAGCACGAGCAAAGTAACAACGCCAAAGAATAGCCAGGTTACGCTACTAAATATGGCCAGAACGATCATGATCCAAGTCCACAACTGGTCAACTAGATCAACGCAGCACTGAAGCAACCACAAACAAAGAACGAGCTCAGCGCCACGGAGAGATGGAGAATGAATGCCGATGATACAAACATTGCACTGCTCTGTGGACTACCAAAAGTACAAAAAGTTGGAGTCCCACTACGACCAATCGTATCACTCCTCTGAACCCAATCATATAAACTAGCGAAGGATTTGTAGAGAAGGCTGAAAACTTTGGTTGCTGTATCCGAAAATAGCATCCACAATGTTGAACAATTGCACAACAAATTGCGGAGTACTTGTGGATGTATTTTTTGCGGAATGCCAGAATAGAAGACGATGAAATAATGCTTTCATTCGATGTCAGCACACTCTTCACTTTCATCTGTCACAAACTGGCCAAAGAAACCTTGAGAATCATTGAGAATCGAATAAGCCCAACGACAACCATGCAACCTGAAAGCTTGTGGAAAATCCTAACAGACTGCATGACCACTTATTTCCGCTTTGATGGACAAGTGTGCCAGCAACTGAGAGGGACGTCCATGGGATCCCCAATTTCGAGACTCATTGCAGAAGACGTGCTACAGAGATTGGGGCGCAATGCACTGCCATCTATCAGCTCGAAACTCTGGATACGATACGTGGACGACACATTTGTCATCGTACAACGAAACAGAGTACAGTCCACACACAAGTTGATCAACAGCACATTCGAGGATATCAAATTAAAGAGTGAATTAGGGGAGGATAAGAAGTTCCAATTTTTGGATGTTCTGGTCACTAGGAATACCGACGGATCTCTGCGACCGTGGGTATATCGGAAGAAAACGCTTACGGACTAGATATTAAACTGCCAAAGCCACCACCCGATAAATCACAAGAAGAGCTGCATCCAAACCCTGTTCAAAAGAGCGAAAACGCACTGCAGCACAGCGGAATCTTGGAAAGAGGAAGAAAGTCACCTATATTAAGTGTTTAGAAACAACCGTTATCCAAGCATTTTTAGCAAAATAAGCTTAACGAAGCGAATGGCTCAGCAACAGCAGCAGCATTCACCTGAGCAAGCAAACAAACGGGTAGTGCTTCCCTACATCAAGAACGTCTCCGAACTATCAGGAAGATTGCTGCAGGCACATGGAATCTCTGGGACTCACAAACCAAGTGTCACCCTAAGGAAATTGATCTCAAGTCACAAATAAAAAGCTAATCAAGCTGACCAATGCAATGTTCTCTACCAGATGAAATGCAGTGACTGCGATAAAACTACGTCGGACAAATTGTAAGAAAGCTTTGTACACGAATCACGGAACAGAAGGCGGGCGTCAGAAGGCATGGTCCACACTCATTTCTTTCTGCGCATGAAGGTCAAGAAGGCCGCTAATTCGATCTGGAGAATGTAAAGATCCTAGCGCATGGAAGTACAAAATACAAGAGGGTTTTCGGAAGCCTGATACTCTACATCGAATTTAATCAATCGACACATTGAACTGCGTGCTGTATACGAAACACTACTGACGAACGATCACCAACTCGATCGATTGAATCCGGCGGAACGTGTCACGATAGGTTCGCTCACAAGCGCAAACAGCCAACGTCCACGAGGCGCAAGGGGTCAAGGTCAAAGGTCATCTGCCCAACGACCCAGCTGTACTCGGAGAGAAGACCCAAGCAATAGGATTGCTCGTCTCCACGGGCAAGCTAGGTGGTATAAACTAACGCACGCACACCACGCCCAAGGCACTCACCGTGGCTGCTCAACACTACTCTACGCCACTAGTATATATATATATATATATATATATATATATATATATATATATATATATATATATATATATATATATATACATATATATATATATATATTCCTGTCCAGACAACAAGCTGCCATTTGCTACGTTCAGTTCTGGTCATTTGTTTGCATGCTACAGCCACTGACGGGAGCACTTCCTCAAGCTGCTAGTCGGATTAGTTTCAAAAGGACACTTAAGGGGCTTGAACCAGTTGTTTGCATGTGTGTGCAATTGTGCTATAAACCTGGCAAAACTCTTACGGAGGCATTGCAGCTGCGTAGCCGAGCATACAGCAAGAGATGTATGAGTCGCACGTAGTGCTTTAAGTGGTTCATGTGTTTTGAACCAGCCAGAATGTCGGTCGTTGACGATCCCATCTGGACGAATTTCTAAGTCAACGGGCCACGACCAAGCCTGGAGAATTTACACTAGGAGTTTTAGAACTCCTCGTTTAACTGTTTGAGAAGTCACTGATGACGTGACATCAGCTAAGGATCCTGTTATCAACGTTTTGTCGAAGAGCCTGGGATGAGTCGTGTAAGCGCAAACTTCTTATCGCCATTTGTAACTGACGCGCAGCAACTGGACCTCGTTGAAATGCGTCAGGACATGCTTGCTAATGAAAATGGAAACCTTTTAAAGTAAATAACAGACGATGTTACGTGATTATGTGGTTATGGTGTGGAAACGAATGTGCAGTCGTCGCAATGGATGGAGAAAGGGTCTCCGCGTCAAACATGACAAACATTAGTTGGCCAAAGATCACAGCAAGGCCGGTTGTATGGTTTGTCTGTGAAGGCGACAGATGTTTGTACCTTGTGCTCAGATAATTAACAAGGAATACTGCTAGCATATCCTAGCGCTTTTGAGGGATGCCGTGCGAAGGAAAAAACCCTAAATATGAGAATACTAGAATTGTATGTTGTATACTGGCAATGTGCCGTCTGACACATCGCTTCTTGTTAGCAGCCATCTAGTGAAATATCAAACTCCCATTGTGCGCCATCCACCGTGTTCTCCGGACCTAACCCACTACATGTTCTCCTGTTTCTAAAGCTTAAACCACGTTAAAAGGAAGCAGTTTCTAAGCCATAGAGGACATTTAGGACAATACGGCAGGAGACTTGCGCGCCATCTCAGAAGGTGCGTTCTAGGAGGATATCCAAGAATGAAAGCACTGATGGGAACGTTGTGTTGCTACTACAGGTGATTACACTGAGAAGATAGTGCGCAAAATTTACAATGTACAAAATAAGTGTTGCGTTTATCTTTGCTGATGACATTAAAGTTGTCTACTCACAACCACGTGCCAATAATCGGGAAGCCGTACGTCTCGTTCAGGATGACCTATCTGCCCTTGACTTCTAGTGCCAACTGTGGCAGATGTCATTTGCCGTGGACAAGTGTAATATTTTGTCGCACAAACGCCAAGGACCGCCAGACAGTTTCTTACTACAAGGCGCATATATATCGCAATGCAGGGCAGTTCGCTACTTGGGCGTGCAATATTCAGACACCTTTAACTTTTCTGAACACTGTGACTTTCAAGTTTCGAAAGTCATGAAGACCATCGGTTACACCTGCAATCATTTTGGTACGGAAAACGGGCAGCAAGAGACCTGGCGTTAGTGAAATAATTTGTGATGAGAGTGGACAGCCTATTCACAATTTGTCAAAACGTTTGGAGCGTTAGGCTGAGCATTTTGAAAAGCGATTTAAACGGCTAGAATTGTTTGTTTCTTCGCCGGCCAGTGATCGCCCTGCTCCTTGGGCTGTCCATTTGGATCCACCCACTCGCTCAGAAGTCGAACGTGAGATCGAACTGTTGAAGTTGAACAAAGCCGCGGGACCAGATGATCTTCCTCCAGCCCTCTTCAAATTCGGGGGCTCTGCTCTTGTTGATACTTTACATGAATTACTAGTGAAACTGTGGGAGCAGGAGACGGTCCCAACCGACTGGAGCCGCTCCCTTATTGTTCCCATCTTCAAAAGCGGCTCGCGCTCGGAATGCGGCAACCATAGAGGGATCAGTCTGATCTCCATCGCCTCCAAATTACTCGCCTCCATAATTCTTCACGGACTGACTGGAGCTCGTGAAAGCCAGATTCGTGAGTAGCAGGCCGGGTTTCGTCGTGGTCGTGGCTGCATCGACCACATCTTCACCTTGCGTCAGTTGTTGGAGCACCGTCACACATATTGGCGACCCACCGTAGTCGTGTTCCTCGACATCAAAGGTGCCTTCGACTCGGTTGATCGATGTGCCCTTTGGAATTGTCTACAATGGAATGGTGTGCTCGAGAAATATGTGAATATTATCCGAGCATTATATGCTCGTAGCACGGGCAGAGTGAGGGCTTACGGCAAGCTGTCGCCACCCTTCAATATCTCCAGCAATGTGAGACAAGGATGCTCTCTGTCACCTTTCCTCTTCAACTTCGCTATTGACGAAGTCATGGTGATTGCATTTACAGGATATGACTTGGAAGGTGTGGAGCTACTCCCAGGAGAACGACTTCTTGACTTAGAATATGCAGACGACATTGCCCTCATCTGTGACAGCTCCCAGACGTGCCAAGCCGAGCTGGACAGATTAGCACTGGCTGTCAGCTGTTTCGGGCTTTGCTTTGCACCATCGAAGTGCGAAGCGTTCCTCCAAGATTGGCAGGGATCGCCTCCTGCGCTGACCCTTGGTGGGGACCAGTTAGAAGTCGTTCAGAAATTCAATTACCTGGGAAGTTGTATCAGCGCCCTTGGGATCGAAGACGAGATCACGAACCGTATAGCGAAAGCTCGGGGCGCTTTTGCTAACCTTCGCCACCTATGGCGGCGACGCGACATTACACTCGCCCTGAAGGGTAGAGTGTACAATGCAGCGGTACGTTCGACCCTACTGTACGGTTGCGAAATCTGGCCCCGAAGATCGGCGGACATGAAGAGGCTAGTTACGTTCGACCATCGGTGCATTCGCAGTTTGGCCCACATCTGGTGGGAACACCGCGTGAGTAACGGGCGTATTCGACGCCTTGTTTACGGCCCAGGAAAAGGAACTGAACCGCTCAGCACCGTTATTTCTCACACCAGGCTCCGAGTGCTGGGCCATGTGTTGCGCATGCCAGCCCACCGACTCCCTCGACGTGCGTTGTTTGCTCACCGGGGATGTGGGTGGAAGAAGAGGAGGTGTGGCCCAGCGATGACTTGGTCGAGAGGAATGAAGTCCCTCACTTCGGAGCTAGCCTCTGTTGGAGCTTCACGGCTCCGTGGTTGGGGTCCAAAAGACGGTGAACACGTTTGGCTGGATACACTTGCTGACATGGCAAGGAGCCGACCTCAGTGGCGTTCGTGCTGTGAGTTTCTTTGTCCCTCCCCATCCCTGGTAGCTCAGCTAGCATGTAACTGTCGTATTTATTTTTCCTTTATGTATTGTATTTATGTATATATTTCCTTTATGTATTGCGGTACAATAGCGGAGGTGTTTCCCCACCTCTAGCTGACATGTTTAATGATGATGATGATTTTCACATCACGGAATTTCGCATATCGCTTTACAAAACATATGTATTGCCGTCTATGGAATACTTTTCAGTGGTTCAGTCTAATCTGCGAAAATCTGACCAGCCTGCTCTTGAGAGGGTCCAGAGACGCTTCAGGAAAAAAGTTATGTGGATATTCCTCAAAGTTGACATACAGAGAGCGATGTACTGAACTTGGATTTGACCCTTTTGGATTCGGATAATGAATCTGGACCTATCTTTCCTTTACAGAATCATAAAGTCTCAAATGCACAGTCTTAAAAACTGCGTCCTTAAACAGCATATATCCAATACCTAACGAAGAGATAAAAGTCAAGATTCTAAAATGTACTACGAGAATCACAGAACGTTTCTTTCTAATCCAATAATCAAAGACCTGGGACCAACTTCCATGTGATATCAGAACATGCTATATACTTTGCAATTTTAAGCTTGCGATTAGTAAGCATTTAACCGTCCGAAAGGTGATTAATATTTTTGGGGCATCACAGTCCATAGATAACGCATTCCAAAGCGGTATCTATGGTGCCTGAATAAATTTTCGAAACACATACACTTAACATTTTTGACAATAGCCCCTTCATTTCATTTTTGCTGGGTCCTAACAACTGTCATGTGGTTGTGAAGCATCCTGATTCATTGGCAGGAAGGAAATAGCAGATAGCGGTTCTGATTACTCTATGTTACTTATATTGCAATTGCGCCCATGTTTATTTCTGAAAGCGTATTATTGCAATGTCATGGAAAGGTTGTTACCGTTATTTGATCTCTTCCTTTTAGGGAACAGCTTCTCACATCGTCGAGGAATATAAAATTTAATTATTTATTTATTTTTAGTCCATCCGTACCAGCATGAATGTCAGCCAAGCTTATTTTTCATCAAGTATCTAGTCCGACCTCACAATGGATGAACTTTACGGAGTGCTTTTGGAAATTGAGGGCCTAGTGACGCCGAGTTAGTTTTGGGTGATGGGCTCCTTGAGGTGAAGTATGTTGATGAGATGGCCGTTACCGAAGACTCAATGCGGGCTACCTAAGACATTCTGCGCATGTCGGAGATATCTGCGTCACATTTCGGGATGACGTTGGTTTCTTCAAAGTGCATTGTTTTCATGTACGACTAGCTCGAAGGTGCCTATACACTCGTCTACGCTAAGAGCTGCAGGTACGTGTAATGTATGTATGTAATCTCAACAGTCTAGCAACTAGACATATAGACAACAAAGTCATTTAGATCAGTGGATAATAGACAGTCATTGCGTCATAAGCATCGTGGCATGGTAGTTGTAGGTGGGCAACACACTTCAGCTAATATGCCGCAAGAAGAATGGAACATTTTGACATAAAATAGAAAATACCTTTTTAGTTTGTTTGTCACACGCCGATTTTGCTCTTTTTTATCAATTTAGTGTTTGTAGTATTAATCATGTGAATCAGTACAATACTGTACACAATTCTTCCACTGATTCCGGTTGCGGGCCATGTCTTCAAGAGTGCTAAGCCATTGGCACTTCTCATCTTTGGGTCCCGATCCTGGAAGACGTACGGATCCAACAGCGGCTAGACAAGACGTCAGCGATTACATGTGCTGCCGCCAAGTGGAAGGCTGACCACCACGCGGTCGCTTCCAGCCGAATCCTTGACGAGCAACTAGAGCGCGACGCAGTAGACGCTCAGGTGCCATGCGTAGGACGTGACCGAGCCATCTTAACTGGCGCAACAAAACCAGCTTTTTGAAGGAAACACTCACATTCCCCAAGATGCGACGTCGAACGTCATCACTATTAACTCGAGGTTGCCAACAAACACGGGCGATCCTCCTTAAGCAACCGTTATCCAAGGCAGAGAAACGACGCATGTCTTCCACGCGAATCAGCAAAGACTCGCACACATACAACAATACTGAACGAACTGATGCGCTGTAAACGCAGCCCTTTAGTGAAAATGAGACATCACGACTACGCCACAAGTGCCTCAGATTGACAAATTCTGATCGAGCTTTAGCGATACGAAAAGAAACTTCTTTGTTGATAGTGCCGTCAACAGCAACGCAGCTCCCAAGGTAGACGAAACTATCTACCTGTTCAAGTTGTGCACCTTCGAGAGTGAGCACGGGAGCAGGTGAAAGCCAATCCTTGAGCAGTACTTTACACTTCGATGGGGCGAAGCTCATTCCATACTTAGATGCATCAACCGTCAAACGATCCAGAATGAGTTGCATACTCTGAGGATCTTCACCAAGTAAGGCGATATCAGCAGCGTAATCTAAGTCGATCGCGCGCTCACCCGGTAGAAGCTCTAAGCCAAAATGTTGCAAACCTTCTAGAGCATTCGACAGAACGTCTTCGATTGCGAAGTTGAAGAGGAATGGGGACATAGAGTAGCCCTGTCGCACACCACTATTAACAGCGAATTGCGAGGAAAGCTTGCCATAGACCCTCACTCTGCCGAAAGTATGAAGGTAAAGTGCTCGTAAGATAGCATTATATTTCTCCGGCACCCAGTTCTTTAGCAACCAACACCATGAAGCAGGTCGATCAACGGAGTTAAATGCAGCATGTATGTCTAGGAATGCAACGATAGTGGGCTTGTGGTAAATGTGGTGATATTCGAAGAGCTGGCGGAGCGTGAAAATTTGATCCACGTATTCGCGGCCAGGACGGAAACCAGCTTGTTCTTCACAGCAGTATGATTCACGTACTGGGGACAGACTGCGAAGCAGAATGGATGCCAATAGCTTAGAGGCAATCGAAATAAGACTAATCCCGCGATGATTTCCACATGAAGTACGAGCGCCTTTCTTGAAAATCGGGACAATAACTGATTCGCCCCAAGAGGGAGGCACTTTCTCTTCATGCCAAATTTTTGCAAACAGCGCGGATCGCCACACCGCTGCACTTGAATCACTCCGGAGGAAGTCCGTCTAAGCCGGCAGCCTTGAAGCGCTTCAAGCGTCGAATCTCGACGCAGACTTTCCCTTCGCTGGGTGGATTCAGTGGGACGAGCCAGGGTGGACAGCAAGGTGCACTGCATGTACTGATGGATGGTGTAGGCCAGTTGAACTGCGAGTGAAAGTGTTCGGCCCAGCGGTCCATACGCCTCTGTTGGTTGGTGATCGGAGACTCATCCACCTCACAAATGACCTCACTGACGCCAGGCTTCCTGAGGCCAGCGGACCGAATGAGTTGGAAAAGCCTGCGAGTGTTGCCAGAGAAGGCAGCAGTCTCCATCTCTGAAGCACGCTCAAACCACTATGTCTCGCGATGCTTGCGTGGGCTTTGCTTGAGCAGCCGGTGGGCAGAACGGCGCCGCTCGTTGCAATCTGATTTCGCGGGGATATCTTTGCGGCGTTCGAACAGTTCCAAAAATGAGCAGAGGTCTAAGCCTTCAAATGGCATCGAGTTAGACCGCAGCATGACTCTCCGGAAGTGGTCATCGCTTTCGGTACACAAGTCCAGTGTTGTTCCACTTCTTGCGGTGGATTGTAATTGAGTGCATATGCCAGTGAAGGTTGATAGCTCTCCTGGACAGAGGAATCAGTTAATCTGTTTACATCAATCTTGCGGTGTTTCGTGTTTTGGGATCCTCCTAAACATATACAGATTTTCGCGCAGACCAGAGCATGATCTGAATCAATGAATGTGGACCAAAAGTACCTGCAGTCCAGTACGCTGCCGCGACATCTGAAGCTAATTGCAATGTGATCAATTTGAGACCACGGTTGTGTTGAAGAAGAGGGACGTCACGTTGCGGAATGCTTCTTCGTACGCCTGAAGTTAGTGCTCGAAAGATACAGACGGTTGTCTTCGCAGAATGTGAGAAGTCTCTCTCCGTTATCAGAACGGTTCTCAGGTACGTGGGGGATTAATAGACGCGATCTTTTTGTGCATTTCCAAAACCAGCTTAGATTTTACTGACCTCAGGTATTTCTGGCACCATCGCGCTTCCAGCCTTTCACTAAAATATCCACCTTACATTGCAACGGTAAAAATAGTGATACTCTAAGTGTGTGAAAAAGCCAGTTTGCGCAAGCTGTGTTCAGAGATTGTTTTTGCTCCCCGCGGCCTCCGGAGCTTCGCT
Source organism: Dicrocoelium dendriticum (assembly GCA_944474145.2). NCBI lineage: Eukaryota > Metazoa > Platyhelminthes > Trematoda > Plagiorchiida > Dicrocoeliidae > Dicrocoelium > Dicrocoelium dendriticum. The sequence continues at coordinate 100,781,650 of OX104066.1, forward strand.
AGTGTACCTTGGCATCGTCACACTAGTAATGACGTGGTTCAACACCGGATGTTCAAGTCAGTCAGACCTAGCCGACGATTAGGCTACATAATTACCTTATGTGCGCTTCGGTGGCTCGGACACCGCCACATGCTTGCTCATCGGTTGCCAAATCGCGCATCGTTTTCATGCAGAGGCGTTGATTGGGAGAATTAAAAAGATGGAGAGCACACTGTCTGGGGGCCGGGTATAAAAGCACAAGCATTGTGTCCAGCAAAATGGAGCACGCAACGTGCTGGGTAAAGGGTTCGAGGACAGTGCACAAAAACGGATGGTGACGCTACCGGCTGCAACCTGAAATAGGGCACAATGGCGAACGCCTCAAATAAACATTAACACCTGTTTCTGCGTGTATTCAAGTGTTGGAGACTCCATCAATTTTTTCGTATCATGATATATATATATATATATATATATACTAGTGGCGTATAGTAGTGTTGAGCAGCCACGGTGAGTGCTTTGGGCGTGGTGTGCGTGCGTTAGTTTATACCACCTAGCTTGCCCGTGGAGACGAGCAATCCTATTGCTTGGGTCTTCTCTCCGAGTACAGCTGGGTCGTTGGGCAGATGACCTTTGACCTTGACCCCTTGCGCCTCGTGGACGTTGGCTGTTTGCGCTTGTGAGCGAATCTATCGTCAGTCCTGGTTATCTAGTCACACGTTCCGCCGGATTCAATCGATCGAGTTGGTGATCGTTCGTCAGTAGTGTTTCGTATACAGCACGCAGTTCAATGTGTCGATTGATTAAATTCGATGTAGAGTATCAGGCTTCCGAAAACCCTCTTGTGTTTTGTACTTCCATGCGCTAGGATCTTTACATTCTCCAGATCGAATTAGCGGCCTTCTTGACCTTCATGCGCAGAAAGAAATGAGTGTGGATCATGCCTTCTGACGCCCGCCTTCTGTTCCGTGATTCGTGTACAAAGCTTTCTTACAATTTGTCCGACGTAGTTTTATCGCAGTCACTGCATTTCATCTGGTAGAGAACATTGCATTGGTCAGCTTGATTAGCTTTTTCTTTGTGACTTGAGATCAATTTCCTTAGGGTGACACTTGGTTTGTGAGCCCCAGAGATTCCATGTGCCTGCAGCAATCTTCCTGTTAGTTCGGAGACGTTCTTGATGTAGGGAAGCACTATCCGTTTGTTTGCTTGCTCAGGTGAATGCTGCTGCTGTTGCTGAGCCATTCGCTTCGTTAAGCTTATTTTGCTAAAAATGCTTGGATAACGGTTGTTTCTAAACACTTGATATAGGTGACTTTCTTCCTCTTTCCAAGATTCCGCTGTGCTGCAGTGCGTTTTCGCTCTTTTGAACAGGGTTTGGATGCAGCTCTTCTTGTGATTTATCGGGTGGTGGCTTTGGCAGTTTAATATCTAGTCCGTAAGCGTTTTCTTCCGATATACCCACGGTCGCAGAGATCCGTCGGTATTCCTAGTGACCAGCACATCCAAAAATGGTAACTTCTTATCCTCCCCTAATTCACTCGTTAATTTGATATCCTCGAATGTGCTGTTGATCAACTTGTGTGTGGCCTGTACTCTGTTTCGTTGTACGATGACAAATGTGTCGTCCACGTATCGTATCCAGAGTTTCGAGCTGATAGATGGCAGTGCATTGCGCTCCAATCTCTGTAGCACGTCTTCTGCAATGAGTCTCGAAATTGGGGATCCCATGGACGTCCCTCTCAGTTGCTGGCACACTTGTCCATCAAAGCGGAAATAAGTGGTCATGCAGTGGGTTAGGATTTTCCACAAGCTTTCAGGTTGCATGGTTGTCGTTGGGCTTATTCGATTCTCAATGATTCTCAAGGTTTCTTTGGCCAGTTTGTGACAGATGAAAGTGAAGAGTGTGTTGACATCGAATGAAAGCATTATTTCATCGTCTTCTATTCTGGCATTCCGCAAAAAATACATCCACAAGTACTCCGCAATTTGTTGTGCAATTGTTCAACATTGTGGATGCTATTTTCGGATACAGCAACCAAAGTTTTCAGCCTTCTCTACAAATCCTTCGCTAGTTTATATGATTGGGTTCAGAGGAGTGATACGATTGGTCGTAGTGGGACTCCAACTTTTTGTACTTTTGGTAGTCCACAGAGCAGTGCAATGTTTGTATCATCGGCATTCATTCTCCATCTCTCCGTGGCGCTGAGCTCGTTCTTTGTTTGTGGTTGCTTCAGTGCTGCGTTGATCTAGTTGACCAGTTGTGGACTTGGATCATGATCGTTCTGGCCATATTTATTTGCGTAGGCTAGCATTTCTTTTTAGTTTTTATTTACTACGGTTTGTGATATATTGTGGTCATACTCCCTCTTTCCGGATTTAGGTTATCTTTCTGTGGACGTCTGAATGCACTTTGTTCCTCTTTTAATGGCGTCTGGGTGACTTTATTTTACTGGTTAGCAAGGGGACAACTGTTTTCCGTACCTGCTGCTGGGTCTCCTCCGACATTTCATTTGATTTTAATACGTGTTCTAAGCTCGCCAAGAATCTTTGAGTCAAGCGTCTGTGACCTTAACTTTGCTTCACTTAATCAAGACATCCTCTTCAGTTGCAGTGAGGTGGCGGCGTGAAAGATTTTTCATCCATCCTTCACTGCTGTCGCAGCCATTTCTCTTAATCAGGTTGTCTAACTTTGTGTTCAATGCAGCCTTGCCCCAGTTCTTCGTGCTTTTGACTCGACGTTCAATTTCGGATTCCAGCGCTGTTCGTAGCTGTGAGTTAATAGTACTGAGACAATTATTTCTATTGTCGATTATGACGTTCTCATATTTGCGTACGCGGTTGTGGGTATCCGTTATCTTCAGTCTGATCATGCGTCTCCCGTATTGTCTCGCTAATTTCCAGGCTGCGGAATGGTTTTGCGCCGGTCTGTGGTTTGTACTCCCTGGCAGCAAGTTACTTCTCGGGCATTCATGAACAAATTAGAGCTGTTCGCCTGTGAACGCTTGTCAGCAAGCTAAGGTTTCCCCAAGACGAGCTTGTTGTAGCGTTGTACGCCCGAATTGGTTGGTTATACAATTGAAGACTGGTAGCTCAGGATGTGCCGATGGCGGTTGAAGTGTTCGTTGAGTTTGGCGATTTTGTTTCAAACGCTTCTTCACGAATCCAGGTAACATCATAAGTGCGCAGCTGAGTAGCGCGGCATATATATATATATATATATATTTATTTATATTTATATTTATATACATATATATATATACAAACGAACAGTCTGTGCAGTAGGCATCAAGCCATCGAGAAACCATGGAGCGAATGTGTATACGAAGTGCAAAGATCACAAAACGTAAAGTATGGAACGAGCTTTTATGTGTTATTCACACGCCGTTTTGTCTCTTTTGTCAGTTTGGTGAGTACGGTGTTAATCAATAGGTGCTATGAAGACTCATGCCAACCTTCCTTAGTTCGTGGTTATGCGCCATGTTCTCAAGCGTCTCCAACCAGCATATATGTGTGCTTATTAGCAGCAGAGCGCTACCAATGCCGGTAGACGGGCTACTTCAAAAATTCCGTTTCTTTTGTAACGCAGTAGTATGTCCAGAAAACAAATAGTGGTGGACCGAGAAATCACAATAGTTGATCAAGTTGACAACATCTTGGATGCAATCCAGCCTACACTTCGCCTATACGCTGTCCGCCCACTCGACACACTGGGGAGCGAGTTATTTGGCTGTTGCATCGCAGTTAACGCAGTTTCTTAGAACGTCTTGTTAAGAAGATGCACAATGCACACTAAGCTCAACTGGTTGAATTAGTTCTGTGTTTAGAATGCTGAAAGTGGGGAGGGGCCTCCGACTTTGGAAACAGCCGGACTTAATTCGCGTAACCAAGGGATTTGTGACGCTTCAGAGGACGAGATCTTTTAGGAAACCACAATTTCGAATCGCAGAGACATTTACACACCAAGGAACACCGTGAATACAATGCCGGCAACTGGATGGCAATAGAGTCCAAATTAACTTCGCTTAAAATGCTCTGTCCAACCTAGAGCCCTACGTTGGTCAATATAAACTGGTTCACCATTTGGTACACAATTGGTTGTTTGCTACCCGAATTGCCATGAGAAAGCTGCTTGTTCCATTCCGATGATACGCCGCATCTACCAAGCTTTACTTTTGTTCCTAAAGAGCTGTTTGAGCTCGGTGTTAGTTCAGCGCAATGTGTTATACTCAACAGGAACAAGCATTTTCTGCGGGTCTTCCACAACGTCCGGGAAAAAGTAAATATTGCCTAGAAAATCCACTATTTCAGCGATTAATCGATTATTAACGATTATCGCATCGAATTCAAACGTTCTGAAATGTTCTTAGTTCTGTACATAAATACCAATCACTTGACATCTCGGTCAAAGCTCTGGGGAGCCACTAACCTTATATATTTTGCAATAGTCTATGAATAGACATTAATCCATCGGAAACCATGGAACTCAAAACAAGGTACAGAAATAGTAAAAGAAAATATAACACATCAAAATCCATGGTTTCGTCAGAGGGCGAAATACTACCCGGTTGCCCAAGCCGAAGTAGGGTGTTGACTTAGGGAACACCACCCCGAGCCTTTGGCTGAATAGCCTGCCCGCAATGCAACGGAGCGAATTCAGGGAATCGCGCCCATTGGGTGCCGGTGACTGATTGCTCAGTTCATACGCCTTTCATATGTTCCTTTGTCAAACAGGGGCCCAACGCCCCACTAAGCTTGGTCGTTTACCTTTTAATTCCAGAAGTCGAAGCTCAGTAGGAGAGCTATAAATACAGCACAGGTCCGCGGCAGTTGTACAGTGTTTTGTTGACAGTGGTTAACCCGTTATTTGGTCAAGGCAATTGGTGTTCTGTTTTTTTCCTGCATTTGGGCTAGAAGGTTTGTGGAGCATTAAAGTGCCAATTTCAGAATCCCGTCTAGTGAGATTATAACAAATGGCGACGGAGAAAATTAGAGAGGTGATAAAGTATTCTGCTGTACAATTTCAAAAGCTGTTTTTCCAACAGCAATCACAAATGCTGACACAAGTGAAATTGATCGAAAAGCTGGCAGAATGCTTGAGTTTGCAGACACCAGGAGCAGCGACACACAGCAAGCAGGCGAGTTCTGTTGATCTTCTCATGAATGCAATCACTGAATTCAATTATGACGCGGATTCTGGATGTACATTCGAAACCTGGTTCAAGCGCTAGGAAGACATGTCTTGGACGGATTACATTCGTCAGGACGACTCCTGGAAGACGAGATTTCTACTACGAAAGCTCGGAACAAGTGAACATTTTAATGTTCATAAACCATATTATGCCCAAGCAACCGAAGGAGCAGACGTTTGACGAAGTAGTGTCGCAGCTGAATAAAATTTTTGGTGAGTTGGTATCCTTGTTTAGTATTCGATATCGAGGCTTGAAAGTTGTCAAACAGAAATCGGACGACTTTGGGGCCCTAACAGACATGTTTAACCGTGAGTGTGAGAGTTTTAAACCACGCACTTTAACTGACGATCAGTTTGGGTGTCGCATTTTCGTCAGCGCTCTAGAATCCCACAGTGATGCTGAGATCCAGACGCGGCTTTTAGCCAAGCTGGATCAGGATCTTGATCTGACACTGAAGACCCACGTAGGCGAACGCAAACGGCTGCTCACTCTAAAATACGACACTGCCCTGGTCGAAGAGAATGTTTTCGCACCAACTGATACCGTGCACTTCGTGAAAAAGGCCAGGACTGTCAACTCAAGCAGACTCTCCAAGAGGTCTACGAACAGACCGCCAACGGCATGCTGGTCATGCGGCGAATGGCATTTCGTGTGCTTTTATCCGATCAAACGTCAAATTTGTCAAGCGTGTCATAGGCTTGGATTATTCCCCTCTACCCTCTCTCCATCTTCTCGCAGCGTTGTCACAGTACCCCCCCCCCCCCCCCTCCCCCCCCCCCCCCCCCCCCCCCCCCCCCCCCCCCCCCCCCCCCCCCCCCCCCCCCTCCCCCCCCCCCTCCCCCCCCCCCCCCCCTCCCCCCCCCCCCCCCCCCCCCCCCCCTCCCCTCCCCCCCCTCCCCCCCTCCCCCTCCCCCCCCCTCCCCCCCCCCCCCCTCCCCCCCCCCCCCCCCCTCCCCCCCCCCCCCCTCCCCCCCCCCCCCCCCTCCCCCCCTCCCCCCCCCTCCCCCCCCCCCCCTCCCCCCCCCCCTCCCCCCCCCCCCTCCCCCCCCCCCTCCCCCCCCTCCCCCCCCCCTCCCCCCCCTCCCCCCCCCCCCCCCCCCCCCCCCCCCCCCCCCTCCCCCCCCCCCCCCCCCCCCCCCTCCCCCCCCCCCTCCCCCCCCCCCCCCCCCCCCTCCCCCCCCCCCCCCCCCCGCTCATTCGAACCGATTTATCGGCCCTACACAGTGATCCATCATACGTGGAAATATCTTCTACGATTAGAGGCTGTGCCATCACTAACCGTTTTCACTGGCATCTGTGATTAAGCGCAAACGCTTAACTCAATCATATTGAGCCGATTACCTTTCTGTGTGACACCATTCGATACAGAATTCTTGAGGCAGGCCGAAAAGCCTAAGCTTATTCCGATCCAGTGTTTCTCAACACAGCTGTGAAAGAATCTGTGATCTGTCAATCTGTATTCAGCGCTCTGTTCAGGTTCCAGTCACTCGCGATTCCTTGTGACCTTGTCAGCCAGTGCGGCTGCATAACCCATCACACGGACCGCGCGACCACGCCGACCGCTCATTTGACCTTGCAACCACCACGCTCGCCTGACCGATGTGCGCCGCTCTCAAAGCTGTAAAAGTACAGAACGCTAACCAACCCACTGGGTCAGGTAACGACACCAAATGGAATGGCAGAAAGGCGAAACCGAAGAGACTCCAAGCAAAAGGCATTTGCGGGTTAGGGGAACGTCACCGAGTAGTAAACATCGGACTGGCTTGTTCGCACTGTTTGGAATAGTATCATATGAAATGTGCAAATGTGTCCCAACAACAGTTACGGGAGCGAAATAGCTCCCAAGATGCATTTTGGTTCTGTACTGCGTGTTCCACCATCCCCCTCGTTAAGTGCTTGCTTATCCTAGCTGAGAAATGCGACCGGTTAACCGCAGAAGCAGAGCAGAGGATAAACAATAAGATTACTTCAATGAAAGCGAGTAAGCAGCACAGAAGCGTAGCGGCTTCTAAGCAAAGGAATGCTGAACAATCCACTTCCCCTGAACGGCACTCAGCCACCTCTCCATCTCCGTTGTCTTCTCCAACTTTGGTAGAACGCTGGGCAAAAACAGACTGTATCTACGGGAATCAAATAGTACTCACGGCAACGAAAATCAGACACCATTCAAAACGTCTGGTTAAGCGAATTCCTCTAGACCTGACATCTAGCATTAACAAGGAAGAAGTAGTCAAACACCAACCCTTGGTAACTGTAGCTCAAATATCTATTGTCGAGACTAAGCCTGCCAGAACATCGGTTACATATGCAGAGATTGCTGCAAGGGTCCACCGAGAGGCCGCCGTTGCGTCCTCCTCCATTGTAAACACCGTTAGCGCGAATAGAGAGAAAAACAGCAAACAATCACTTGTCAGCAAGTCAGGATAAATGAGTACCATAACTTGTAGATCGATTAAAAAGGGATCCAACAACAGTGCCCGGACTGTTGTGTGCTCAAATGTCCCTGAATCTACCGCCATCACATTGTGGAAGAAGTTATTAGATGACCAAGACCAATAAAAATCATTGTGTATGCAGATGAGTATCAAAGCCAAGCCCATAAACTTGTTACGAATTACTCGTCATCCGAACTCGCCACACTATGGCGAACCCAGACTTATTCGAGTAACTCTAGAATCCTCCACCGACGTAGAAAACGTTTTGCTCTCCGCAAGCGCGCTAAAACGCGGAACCTGGGGGATACGTATCTAACCTGATGTCCCTTGGAGCGCGCGACAACCAAAACAAAACACCGAAGAGGGGTACAGCATGCAAGACCGCCTAAACACAATCTTCATACATGGCGTGCCAGAACATCCTTCTAACGATGTTCAAGAGACCGGAAAGCACGATTTAGAACAGTGGCGGTTCATTCGTAAAACACTTTCTTTGGATAATGTTGTGGCACTATCGCTCATCAGGATATCTCTCTCACCAAATTATACAGGATGCGGCCCTAGAATCCTAAAAATTGTGGTTCAGTCAGAGCAAAAAGCAAAGGATGTTTTGGATCGATCGCGGAGAAATCGGAAACATATTCCTTCTGAAATTCGGTTGAACGTCGCAAACACTCTGCACAGCTCAAATATTAAAGCAACTGAAGCAGCAATCATACCGACGAATGTACAAAAGCGTAACTTGACTGCTGCTTTAATTGACTCTGACGTACGTCTAAACGAAGGTTGGGACGCACCTTGGCCGAATCAAGTTGCAAACGAGGTATCATTGACGCATCAAAAGAAACGAGTAACTGCCGACCTCCCATCGGTTGGCATTCTCCCACACGTGACCGCTTCACCCCACTGTGGGCACCTAGAGACCGAGAAACTGGCCTGCTTGTATACGAATGCTCAGGGTCTTTCTAACAAACTGGCTGAACTGAAAGATGGCCAAGCTTCCGGGTCGTTTGATGTCATTGGTATCACCGAGACATGGTTGCACACGGGAATGACGGACGCTGAAGTTTTGCTACCGGGCATGTCGCTGATCCGGAACGACAGACGCACAAAAGGTGGAGGGGTAATCCTGTATTACCGAAACGACTTACAGTGCGAAGCCGTGGAGGATTCAGACTCGCAGTTCCCTGACTCTATTTGGTGCCGCTTGCAGTTAAAAAGCAGGGACGCTTGTCTTATTGTCTTGGTGTAGCGCGCCCCTAACTCAACACCCGAAACCGACTACCACCTAATGGCTGCTTTAAGATGCAGTTTACAACAAAAGTACACTCACATTCTTATCATGGGTGATTTCAACGTACATTGTTTAGAAGCCCCTGCCACAATCGGAGAACAATTCAAAACCGATCTACGAGATCTGGTAACTACTGTTCCTCTTTACAATCACATCACTTTGCCCACTCGGTTCAGAACAGGTAACGGGCCATCTGTGCTGGATCTTGTGCTTACCAACGAGGAGCATATGATTGATGCGTTAGTTTTAGACTGCCCGCTGAGTCGCAGTGATCACGCAGCCATCAGTTTCAACTTCGTCTGCTATGCAGATTATCTGAATGAGAACGATGACACTGTGCGAACCATCACAAGATACGACCGATTGGCCCAGCTCGTCAGCGCCACAACTGGGCTTTCCTCGAAGAAGAACCCCCGGAAGTCGCTTGGCTCGAGCTCGTCAAACTTTTAGTCAGCTGATTACAGAGGTTTCAGAGATGAAAGCTTGCAATAAGTACAAATCAGCTTCTTTCTTTAGAAGCAGAACTCGAAAACGGATGACAGTAAGCAACGCAGCATGGCGAGTGTACAAAGAAGCTACAGCACCAGAAACTTGGGACAACTACGTAGCCCAACGTAACCACTGCACTCAAGTGTTAAGAGAAGACAAAGCCGCTTATCAGCAGAACATCGCAAAAACCTTCAGTGCTAACCAAAAACTGCTGTACAAGCACGTTAATAATCTACGAAAGGTGAGGCAAGGATTTCCTCCACTCAAAATGGCTGATGGCCCAACAAGAACGGCTATGGAAGCTGCAAACGCGCTGCAGATGCAATAAGCCCCACGTTTCAAGGAGTCTTGCCACCAAGCGATCTACCAAGCTTTGTCTTCTGCTCACCAGGACTAACCCACATCAATTTTACCGTAGAGGCCGTATTGCAAAAGCTGACTTCTCTACGCAAACACAGCTCGCCAGGTGTCGACACCATTCGTCCAGAGGCATTGGGAGCAGCAGCAAACCAACTGGCAGGACATTTAGCTCAGTTTTTCCAGCACTGCTTAGACAAGAACCAAGTTCCCGCCATGTGGAAGCTTGGAATAATAAGCCCGATTCACAAAGGTGGAAGCAGAACTGATCCCTCCAACTACCGCCCAGTAACCCTTCTTCCTATACTCTCCAAGGTCATGGAATCCATAGTTGCCGATGCACTGATGTGTTATCTGGAAAACTGCAAACTCATCACTCCTGAACAGCACGGTTTCCGTCGACAGCGGTCATGTACGACTAATTTACTAATTGCACGCAGTAGTTGGACCGAGGCAGCTGACGCTGGAGAAGGTGTTGATGCGATCTACCTGGATTTTTCCAAGGCTTTCGATCGTCTAGACCATCGGATACTACTCTCCAAGCTCCAGCATTACGGGATCGGAGACCCTCATTTAAGCTGGATCGCCAACTTTCTACTTCAACGGCAATTAGTGGTCAGAGTTCGGAGCTCTTTATTGGACCCAATACAAGTCGAGTGTGGTGTGCCGCAAGGCTTAGTTCTAGGTCCACGTTTGTTTTTGGTGTTTATCAAGGACCTTGCACAGGGAATCGCTTCAAACTTGCTAGTGTTTGCTGACGACATCAAGATCTGGCGCAGGATCCAGGCGAACGCCGACCAACATGTGCTTCAGAGTGATTTAGATATGGTGTATCAATGGCCGACCCAGAACTTATTGCATTTCAACGTCAATAAATGCAAGGTGCTTTCCATCCGACATCAGAGCAGCTACTCATACCGACTCGGAACGAATATACTACGACATTCAACTCTCGAACGTGACTTGGGTGTCCTGGTTCAAGGTGACTTGGGTCGCTCCAGCCAATCCGAAAAAGCCTCAAAGACCGAGAACCAACACGTCGGGCTGTTGAGGCGGGCTTCTGGACAGATAAACAGCTCCATATTTCGACAAATGCTCAGTGCGAATGTTCGCCCCCATGTCGAATACGCAATTCAAACCTGGCATCCATGGCTGAAACATGACCTTAATGCACTGGAGCAGCCACAACGCCGGGCATCTAAGAACGTAATTGGAATGCGCAATCGGTCCTACCAGGAGAGGCTGCGACGACTGGGATTGTTCAGTGGAAGCTATCGCAGACTACGTGGCGACCTGATTATGACATACTTGATTCTGCGAGACCCACATCATGTGTGCCGCCATGTACTGCAACTCAGCAGCAATACAAACCTGAGGGGCCACTCATTAAAACTCGCAGAACAATACAGTCGTCTGGAGTGCCGCAGAAATTTCTTTTCCATTCGTGTCTGTCACCCGTGGAATGCTCTCCCAGAATCGGTCGTCTCTGCAACGACACTAACAATATTTAAAAGACGGTTGGACGAAGCACTCATCCAAGTACACTTTGTCACTTAGCACTACGTCTCCATCCTACACCTGGAGCTTACCATGGAATTATTTGTTGTTAACTGTGGGTGCTGTGAATCTAAGTGGATCGCAGGACTGCGGCGAAGCAAAAGATAAGTCCTTATTTTCATATTTAAAGTATTAACTATTTTATTATCCTTATCATCATTATTGTTGTCGATATCCCCACCAACTATCCAACGGGACTTGTAGAGCAACGCTTCTTAACCCGTATAAATTCATTGTTCATTGTTCATTATAAGGAGGAATACTACAGTCACGTCCGGCCGAAGAACATGAAGATGTCTTATTGAAAGAGAGATTCTAGGAAGGATGGTGGAGCGTGGCTGTCCATAGTTGCCGCATTCCAAAGTGAGTGTAAACCGGGACGACGATTTATTAGCTTGTTGATCAATGGGGTCCCAACTAAAAGGCAATTCGACACGGGCTCGGACATTGCGATTATTTCTAGGAACACATGGAATCACATCAATTGGCCAAAGATGGCGGAGTCTCAGAAAAGTACACCTAATTCATCCGGCGGTGTGTCAAACTTAGTGGGCGAAATTAACTGCAACATTGCTTTCAAAGCTGTTGAAGATTCGGGCACGTACTACGTTTCAGACCGGCCGAATTTGAATCGTCTTGGCCTTGACCGGACTGAAAATTTGCAACTCCTCGATGTTCACTTGATTCAGCTCTGCAACCGAGCTCGAGCAAGTCCAGGCTCATTATCAAAGTCCGCCGAAAATGACATTTTCGCCAAAACGAAAATTTGCCTGTCTTTCAGGATGGCTTGGGCCATTGTACGAGTATCAAGGCAATGCTGAGCGTGCGACCAGGTGCTAAACCAGTGTTCAAGCCTACAAGACCGGTACCACATGCATCCAGGCCAACGGTTGATTAAGAACTCGATCGACTGGAACGAGCCGGAGTCATCACAGCCGTCAACTATTCATCATGGGCCGCACCTGTTGTCGCAGTGAAGAAGGCAAGTGGCAAGGTACTCGTCTGTGTTGGACGACCACCAGTACCTATTACCCGTACCGGACGACATCATTACAAAACTGCATGGTGGTAAGTGCTTTGCTAAGCTTGATCCGTCCAACGCTTAGCTTCAACTGGAGTTTGACGAAGTCTCGAGGGAGTTGTTGACGATAACCTCATCTTGGACTATTCCATTACAACCGCTTGCCCTTTGGTGCAAGAACGACGCTAGCCAATTTCCAACAGTTGATGGATACCATGCTAGCGACCGTTTCTGGAGCCGCTGCATATCTGGATGATATCATAATGATGGGTCGAACAGCGGAAGCGAAATTTAAGCGCCTGGATGAAGGGCTTGGTTGTATACGGTCGTGCCCTTTTTGGATGCGTGAGCATAAATGCACGTTTTTACCCCCATCGTCAAATACCAGATTTATCCTTGAAACGGACGGACGTCGACCAGATCCGGAAAACCAAAATGACATTAGAAATATCTCTACCAACAGATCTACGGTCCTTGCGTTTCTTTTGTGGGCTCATTAGCTATTTTAGCGCATTCTTGCCTGAGATGCACCTTCTGCGTGCCCCGATAAACAAGCTTCTAGCCAAAGGCAAAACTTAGAATGACATCAGAATATAAGAATGACTTCGAACGGGTAAAGACATTTCTGTCTTAAATTTTCTTTTAACTTACTTTGATCTCTTTAAGGAGATTGTCCTACCCATAGATGCATCAAGTTATGGGATTGCCAGTATAGTTTCATACCCGTACTCCATATATTTATTTATTTGCAATAGTCTATGAATAGACATTGAGCCATCGGAAACCATGGAACTCAAAACAAGGTACAGAAATAGTAAAAGAAAACACAACACATCAAAGTCCATGGTTTCGTCAGAGGGCGAAATACTACCCGGTTGCCCAAGCCGAAGTAGGGTGTTGACTTAGGGACACCACCCCGAGCCTTTGGCTGAATAGCCTGCCCGCAATGCAACGGAGCGAATTCAGGGAATCGTGCCCATTGGGAGCCGGTGACTGATTGCTCAGTTCATACGCCTTTCGTTTGTTCCTTTGTTAAACAGGGGCACAATGCTCCCCAAAATTACTGCATAAGCTTGCTGGAATACAATGCTTCGCCAGGATGAAGCAAGGGGCAGTGACTTTATTTAGTGGCGAGTCACGTCCATCTGGTCACAGTGTTGTTAAACGGACATATGTGGCTTTTTATAGGGAGAACGCTTGCCAAGCGAAAACCCACCACGTCCTGGAACACTGCCGCCGAACCATTTGCTGGAACGGGAAAATCCCGAACCAGCCAGCTGGCACCACGAGGAGGTTGTTCGGCAAGCCAGCTATACCATACTCTGATGTAAATCAGAAAGCAATCGCCCAAGCCATCAGAGTGTTTACGAGAGCTGAGAGAAATTACAGTCAGAACGTGAAAGAAGCACTGGCTATAGTGTACGCGGTTCAGAAATGCCACAAAATGCTGTACGGCTGCCGCTTCAAGTTTCTGACAGTTCACAACCCCTTGCTGGCTATCTTTGTTTCGATAAAGGGCATCTCGGTATACATAGCCAACCAGCTACAACGTTGGGCTCTTAATTTAATGGGGTACGATTTCGAGATCCATTCCCAGTCGACAATTTCCGTTGACCAAGCGGGTGCACGGTCAAGCCTAATTGATGCCCACCAACAAGCACATGAGGACACAATCATTGCTTCTGTCGAGATCGAACCTGATGTCAACTACCTGGTGACTAATGCATTGTACGGTCTACCATTTACCGCAAAAGCTGTACGAAGCGAAACGCTTGGGTACTCAGTACTCAAGAAAGTTATACAGTTTCATAAAACAAGTTTGCAACATTCATGTTCATTCCGTCGAGTTACAACAGTACTTCCAGTGGAGATAATCGCTCTCTATTGTGAACGACTGCATGCTATTTTCGGAAACAGTGATCATCTCCAAGCACTTCAGGAGCGCCTTATTCGGCAGTTCCACACCGGGCATCTTGGGATCAACCGGATGAAGGCGCTTGCCCGCAGTTATGTATACTGGCCCTTCATGGACAAACAGCTAGAAGAAATAGCTAAACGCTGCCAAAAGAGCGCTAATGTCTTGAAAGCGCCACAAAATGCAGAGCTCTATTCATGTCCAAAAGCTACTAAACCATGGTGACGCATCCATGTCGACTTCGCATGACTGATCAACGGCCGAACTTTCCACATTATGGTCGACTCATACAGCAAGTGGCCCGAAGTATTTCTAATGGATAACACAACCACCAATGTCATTGTATCAAGGCTGCGCCAAACCTACATCAGATTCGGCTGTCCAGTGACAATTATATCTGATAATATCACACAATTCACTTCATCAATTTTTATGGAGTTTTGTGGTGGTGGCTGTAACCGGGAGCGAGGGCATTCATTTGCCCCAGTGCGGTCGTTCACGCGATCGATCGAGTGGATGAGTGAGTTTTTAAACACCCAGCTAATTGTACAGAACTTCAGAATTGTGAATAACACGCTAGTGTGCTGAACTGGTGTGTCTCGTTTCTCTTGACGCGGCTGGGAGACCCAGGCACGCAACAACTCCCTTTGAGAATACGACGCTAGGACAAACAAACGACGGTTGTTAGCCACACGAATGGACAACCGTACGGAGATTTCCAGCCGTGCTGGTCAGCTTCAGCTACGAACTGAGATCCAGTAAAGTTACACTGCCTCCGCATTCACATTTAGCGCAAAGTCTCCACCGGTCTGGCTCGCAGCTTCAGCAGTTGTCTTTCCAGATAGGCGTAGCTTAAATGTACCATGAGAAGTTGCGGAACGCGCTGTCAGCCGTAGGATTGTGTTTGAATCCTGTACTCGCTTCTCAATGAGGTTGTAGAGGGTCATCATAACTGTCCGCGACCATATCTGCATGATTCCGCAAATTAAACACGGCCAAACTGGATTACATGCGCGCGGCCAGAATTCTTCAACTTCCCCGATTGGGGTGCACGCGGATGGTCTGGGATTGTTCACTGGCGCTGTTAGAACCACTAACGTACGCGGCATATTACTGGAGGCCCACTATCATATGGGATTACGAAGAATGGAGTGTTCAACAAACGGGGAACAACATATGTAACAATTAGTGCAGTGCAGCATTGTTTGGCGGGGCCGGAAACCATCAAGTCGGCCAAGTACATCGCAGACAGAGAGAAAAGACAGCGAATAGGCTTGCGTTACTTCATACCATGTTGTGTGGGAAAACACCTTTCAGATGGCAAACGCCAAGGAACAGGGTTGGCCTGGGAATCCCACCTGACCATTAGGGTCTAAAGATCTGACGCACTAGGCAGCATAGCACTTAACAAATAACGCGAACCTTCGGGATCCAGTAACACGAGTTTTGAGTGGCAACAAACTCTTCAGCGTAATTGACTACAGCAGCATAGAGGTCACAACTATTATCCAGGAAATTCCAACCGGCCGCTGAATAAGAAGAACGCTGAGCCAAGTGACGCAAGCGCCTTCTTAGTGTTCAATAGAAATTCATAGCGAACCAGGGGGTCAACAATTTCTATGGACGTGTCTGACGACGTAGTTTGCCTTACTACAATCCAAATGTGGTCATTGCTTTTTCTACACCTAAGGCAGAGTTCCTTAGAAGCGTGTGGAGAAGCACAACTTACTCTATCTCTTTTGTGCACTACTGGTCACGCCTTATCCCTCAGAAGCAGCTCGAGGCCACCTGGGAAGCCGTTTTCAGGATCGCGTTAAGGAGCATCTCGTGTATGGAGTTAGACTGAGAACTATGGGAATGGGAAACGCCTCATTGCAGCACTGCTGGTGTTAAACTGGGTTGGCTGATGACTAAACACAGATTGGGTACTGCAATCAGAACAAATGGCTTGCAGTATATCAAAGTGAATCACTGGTATACGCTCTCACAATACTCAGTTCAAAGCAGCGTTTATATAATGGAACAATGGAACAATGGTTTATTACGGGTAAAAAAGCATCGCTTAACAAGTCCCGTGGGATGGAAATTATTGCGAAAATCAATTGCATAATAAAGTGCAAAGCGTTGTGGTGGACTCACCATAGACTTAAGTGGAATAGCGGAGATGTTCGCGTATTAAGCGTATAAATCCATCAATCCATTGGTTAGGCGTTTGGCAAGACACCGTTTGATTGCGTTTCGTAGCCCCTGGCTAACATGTCATAACATGAAATGTAAGTGAGACAATGCATCTTCAACAGGTTTTTTAAATATTGCCAGATTAGGAGCAGAGACGAGATAATTAGGGAAGGCGTTCCAAGGCTCACACACGGAGAGAAAAGAAATTTCTACGGCATTCAAGCCGGCTATGCTGAATTGTCAGTTTCAGACGGTGACCTCTTAGTTTAGTGTCGTGGTTCAATTCCAGCAGCGGACGGCAAATGTGGTTTGGGTTCTTCAGAACCTGGTAAACCATTACGAGATCATCCGCAAAAGCCGATATCAACTGCTGTAGATTCTTAGAGATTTCAGTCTAAGCTGATAGGGCAGATGAAAGAGGCCCCTGACGTTCTTGGTTGCCCTTCTTTGAGGAGTCTCGAGAGTAACGAGATCCTGTTTCTGTCACGGCTGCCACGCCTGAATAGCATATTCCACATGAGGTCGCACGTAGGCGTTAAGCATTTGGGGAAAGATTGAGGGTTCAAACCGACCGAAGGCCCTGCGAGGAAAGCCGAAGTGTTGATTTCCGGTTCTCGTCGCCTTCTCTGCTTGTTTTGAACACCCAAGATCTTCCTGTACCAATACACCCAGGTCACGCTTCTGAGAGACCTTCGCCAAGGTGTGGTCTCCAATCTTGTAAGCGCTCACCGGCTGGTGACGCAGATGTATCACCTTGCACTTAGCTATGTTCAATTGAAGCTTGTTCCTCTTTGACCATTCGTTAATGCAATCTGGGTCATGTTGGAGCAGATCGTGATCTGGCTTGTTACTAATCGCCCACCATATCTTGACGTCATCGGCGAAAAGTAGACCGAGTCAGACACAGCTCCTGTGTCTAAACAGACGACAATGGAAGCTTATCTGAACAATTGACGGTACCGCAGTGTCTGACAAGTCACAGTGGTCTGGTCAACACAATAGGGAACCGGAAGAAACAAACGTTGCTATTCACATTTGTGATGCTCATGTACCTGTATATGCCTACTGTCGAGGAAAGCGGCAAGCACCGTAGACAAAACACGTGATTAGAACATGGCGTTCGACTACACTTCTTGTACACTGGAACTGTAAACGCTGAGCCTCATTCGAGTGCGGTATTGTCATTGGCCACGGCATTTTGGAGATCAGTTAATTCACAGAAAACCAACAACCATCAACAACCAATTGAAACAAGTTCGATCTGTTGAAGAGCTTTTAGCAATTCAGTAATATAGGCTTTACTAATAATTCAGCTCAGGATCTCGACAAAATGTTTACACACCAAGAAACGCTCTATACACATGGAGAGGAGTTCAGGGCTTTTGCTAATTTATCAAAATGTTCGGAACGCTACACCTAATATGCAGATCAAGGCTGACGGCTATGAAGCGAGGAACTGTTTGTGTTAGCTTATCCTTCTCTTATGGTAAAATTTTCTTAATTTACGGCTCAGGTTATATAAACAAAACCGAAAACTCGTCCAGATGACTTCCTAATCAGGCTTCGAAATGCTTCAGCAGATGTAGGATGCGTTCACCTCCCATAATCCTTCGCACTCATTAGTGAACAGTACTGGTGAGAATAACAGCTGAGTTTAAAAGTTTGGAGAATTAATGTAGACCACTACCTTTAGCCGCATTCTTGTGAAACAACAGACGATTCTAACTGAATCTTTCTGGACGACCTAGAGCGTCTCAAAAATACAGAGAAAGGGACTCATCAGAGTTAAGACTAAGCTTTGCTAAAAGGCGCTGGTAAGTTTAAAGTAAAAGTAAAATAGGCATCGACAGTACTCCGTTATGCAGTACCGACGCTTCGCTGCCGCGCAACATTCATCAATAGCAGATGGGCTAAGGGTACTGCGAGGGTCGTGCGGTTCCCAGACAGCCTTGAACCCGGGACGTCTGTTTACAATTCAGGCTCGTGATTTTTAAGAATATGTTTGAGTTGCAAGTTGCTCAATGCCACATCGTTAACAGTGACATCTTTACTCCAATAGGCTTTTCAAATTTGTCACATAGCACCAAAACATGTGGTCCGAAATGTGGCGGATTATCCAGCTCTATCTCCAGTCATCCACGCATACCTACCAGTAGAAACTGATAGTGTACTAGTCATTCTGGGCCCCCAACTGGTCTGGTGATAACAGTGGCTCTACGGCGCTAGTGCCAGAGCTGCCATAAGTTACTAACGCGTGTGATGGACATTGAGTTAGCATACGTGATGATCGTAATTGGTCCTCCAGGTATCCTGATTTTGTTGACCATCGGATTCAGGTTTGTTGACACCCTGTATTTTACCCATACGGTCAAGTTTCTTACCTGCATGGTAAACTCCGCACGACGCTTCTGTGAAGAATCTAGGTGAACTGACAGAAGAGCTCATTTGTTTGCATTCAAGAGGTAATTATTGCGATCGCACCGGTTGTTATGATTAACTCACATTGATGCTGCATCCATACACGTGCTGGAAGTAGCTCACAAAGCTGTATTGTTAGCTTCTTCAGAAGATACGCTCCGACATACAAGTAGCTTGATTAAGCGAAGAGTGAAGGGATGTCCGACCAATCTATAAGTTCGGTGATGTTGACTTTACTACTATAATAAAAATCAGTAGCCCAACCAGACGGGAATACGAGCCTCAGAACACACGACAAGTGATGAGTTTGGGCTACCCTTCATATTTTTACAAAGTGAAATGAGGGACTATAAATAAGGTAAGCATTTTTGTGTTACCTTAGTTCTAGCGTCCTGCCTATGGCCGAAAAGATCGCATGCCTACCTTTTAGTCCGGAGGTCTCAGGTTCGAGCCTGCGTATGGGGCCGGGCGATCCTGGCAGTATCCTTAGCCAACACGACTGGTGGTAGTTGTGTGGCAACGAAGCGTGGGCAATTCGTACCACTTGTAACCGTTTTGCCAAACCTATTCTATCGGCTTACAATGGATAACGAAATAGCAGCAGGTTCCGACTGATCATGAGGGAAAGCCATGACGAATGAACAAACACTAGTACCTAACACAGATGGTTATTCGGCTCAAGAAGACCCGGACTGTATACGGTCGGTCCCTTATTGAACTTAAACGGGTTTCATGTCCCAGGATAGATGCAACACGGTATCACACGTGAAATTATAAGCTAGAGGCATTCATATTTTACTAGTCGTAAAAACAAGTCCCCATTACAGCGCGCATATTTATTTGTATTTATGCAATAGACAAAGTTATGGAGTCATAAAGCATTTATCTACGACTTTAAAACTTTAACACTTTTCGTACTGTGTGGCTAAGCATTTCCGTCCATTGCAAGAAATATATCCTCTTGGCTTGTCGTAGCCTAAGCTGTGTAACGATGATCCAACAATGGCCTGAGTAAAGGTAGTTCGCTGATCCTTTATAATTGGAAAGCATGATCCGTTGTTTTACTAAACAATCTGAAATATCATGCCAAATATCATTAGTGCAGTTATAAGTTCTTTATTAGCAATACTTTTGGATGGCGCTTGTGGGCGAAAATTCTGAGTTACAGCCGGTTTAAAGTTATCAGGAATCATTCGTGAATCCGTCTTCGGCCGGTGCCCGAGTGGCCTGCGCACCTGGTTTGCAACCATATGATCGCCGGTACGAATCCGCGTATTGGTGGACGTCATCACGATATACTCAGCCCGCGCGCGACTGGTGGTAGTCGCACGGCAGCGAAGTGCTGTTACGGCATAGAGTTGGCACATTATGTTTTTCGTGAAACTGTCCACCAGCTAGCTTTCTGCACGTTGTATCGCATGAAACAGAAGCTTTTTCCTACAGTCTCTTTTGCTATTGCCCAGTTTATGGCAGCTAGATAAACAATATCTCCTTCCCCCCCAATTCAGTGTTGTGCAAGTCACAGAACACTAGCGACCAAACCGCACAGAATATTCTTGCCCTTCTGGTTAGAGGTGCTTGTAGAAAATCTGCGCTTGCATGTGCGGTGCACCTAGGTTAACGTCTTCCTTCTGTAAACTCGGAAATACCGGTCAAACAGTGGTATATGTATGTACATAATAACACGCCAGTGCTGTCATAGATAGAATAATGAGTGAGTAATGACGAACCGTGCTGACAGACAAGCCCTTTTGAATGTCAAACCAATCAGCCGTTGATACCTGCCAGTTACGCACTCATGTCAGAATAAGAAAGATACGTACACCAATGTGGTGGTTAAGCTGGATCTCGAAGCAATGTGGAACAATGCGTTAACCCGGGTGCTGTCATGCAAACTTCACACCCCGACACGTCCAGTAATGCACAGCTGTTGCAAACAGCTCGCATTCGATGTAGCAACATCTGGTACGGGAGGTGTTTGTCAGCTTCCAAATCGGGTGGAGCTGAAACTGACATTTCCTCAGCAGACGAACTTAGAACACAAATGAACCAAAGATGATAACTAATGCATTCTATCAAGTATTCCTATGCAATGCCAAGTGCGCCTCAATATTCACCGAAGCACCAGACGCCGATAGCGTTCTGCTATCTTATTACTGAGGATAGGTGCCTGTTAGCCAACCTGTCTACCGTCTTTGCGTATATTTCGATCACTGAAGCGTGGATTTATACTTACTAATGGGCTAGATACGTTAACCAAAATATTCTTTAGAGTATTTCAATGCTTTCACCAATAACATAGGTCGTAATCTCGCACCAGTGAATATGAGCATCGGATTGGGTCATTTTCTCTTAATCATTCTGCCGTTTTTTGCTTACTGTCTCAAGGCAGTGAGTAAACGTGTTAGGTGTGAGTATGTATATACGTACCGAAACTATAAGCAGTTATGATCTACTCCACATGAGTAGGGATTCTCCCGAACCAATGCTCTGGATATTCCTGTTTCTGTAATTAGGTTCGCATGCACAAACTCTTTTCGAACAATCTACATTTGGCTCAACAATACTGGATCTCAGTGTAATGCATTTTTTCCGTATTTTTCTGATCCCTATTATCTAGGGGGTCTCATCTTAGGCTTCCTTAAAATTAACTCGTATCAAACCGGCAGGTTTAGGAAATCAGACAGATGCAGTCCCCTGATCATCCAGAATATTAGATGGTGTAACATTATCACCCACTTTCATCGGCCATCCCGATGACACATTGTGACTGAATTGACGACACATTGTTGCAGAAAGCTTCTACTGAGGATTCTAGTCACTCGTTGCACGACTGGACACCGGACAATGTCCCAGTCAAATCCCGATTGTAACGTTCGCAATGAACAACCAACACATTCCACGTTGGCGCTCACATTGTTTTGAGCAGCTCAACTTATTCAATGTGCGCAGTGAGGTGAATGAGCATAATTGAGGGCTGTTGGGTTGTACTACCTTGGTACATCTTATTTCATCTCTTGCGCCGTTCAGTAAGCTCCAGCGATTGTATCTATGATACATAGTCCTAATTAATTGGAAACGTTGCGTGGCAAACCGCTCAACAAAATTCATTTGCACACAGACTGGATCCGATGGAGTCCACTATGTTCCGCGAATTCAGATATAGTCTTCACGGCTCTTAAGTGGCACACAAACTGGTTGAGCCCAATGTATTTTATCCTTGTTTTCAGGCGTTCAGAGATACTGACGCATTGCTCGCAGCTCAAGCTGTGCTGGGCAGTATTCTCAGCTGTCGTGCTGATTCTTGCTGGAAACCTGAAATCACCAGGACAAACGTCTGTGTGTCACTTAAATGTTAGCGTTTAGTAAGTTCAGCTCACGGAACACCACTACTTTCCACTTGGTCGTGCTTACCGAGTGTGATTCAGCTGTTTGTCTCCCGGTACCGTTTTGGTGATTGACTCTTGATCTACCCGTAATTAAAATCAGTGAAGTTATAGTACACATGTTGGTTTCCTCAAAATCCTTTAGCTGGTGTTTTCCAAGACGTTTGGACGATAACTTGTGGTTAACGTAACTGCACTCATCTTTGGTTACTTATAAACAGTATTAGCTTTTGGTTTCCTTGGCGTCGTCGTGTCGCTTTGTTTCTTGAAGCGGTTAGCCAGCAAGGAACGCTAGCAAATCACCTGGTGATCAGAATCACTTGGTGTAAACACGCTGTACGGTAGCAATTTTACTCGGCTCTCGCTTTGCCCTCTGTGGTCACTCTAATTCTTCCCACACAATATTGTGCGTGCGCTCGTTCGAACCAGTTCGACGAGCCCTGTTCAGTGCTCCTCACCTGTGTGGATTATACTCTTGCTCCAGTTTTCAGTTTTGGGCATATTCTTTGCCGAGTGCTACTTGTGTCACTATATCAGACCGGAATTTTTCGGACTCACTCGGAAGAAGAAGCTGACGACTCCCAAACTAAACGGGAACCATCCTTGCAATTTGCAGCATAACAAGGTTGCAGATATCTTGCTTCGCTCATCAACTGAACAGCTCTAGGGAAGTTTATCAGCGCTCCACTTGCATCGTCGCTTAAGGCAGACCGACCAACACACGCTGCCGCTTTGTGTGGGTGTGCGTGCTAAACTGCGAGTCGTTCGATCGCTGAACCGACAGTCTGCGTTGCGACCTCCATCTTTCTCGACCGACTGACTATGGTGCGGCTGAACAACTCTCAATTCCTGTGCATGTTCTGACCTATTCGTGCGTCACCCCTAGCGCAAAGTACACTCATCAAGGTGAGCGCCTAGATAAGCCTTGTTGTAAACAATAAGAGGACTACTAGCATACTAATGGTTCAACGTCGTCTATGTTGCGCAGACAACTGCAGTAAAGTGCTTAAGATCATTATTACCTGTTCTAGCTGCATTAGATCGTACTGTCCGCAATGTGGGGGGAAAATCCGTCAAAGAAGTGAAACAACAAACAAATTTGCTGACACTATATGGTGTTCTTAAGGTTTTCATCCCAGTAGTTCACAACCTACATAGAACTGACTAGTCCGGAAAAGCACCAGACGAGTTTCGCCCTACTGGGACTCGTCAGTGGTGCGCATTCCCTCGGTCCTGTAAGGAGGATCGAACCCAGGACCGCTAGAGGCAGATGCCAACTAGCCAGCAGCTTAAACCGCTGAGCCATGGGAGCCATTGCCTGGGCTACATATTTTGCAAACTGACTGGTTTGGTTTTGGTTATGTTCAACATGTCAAGTCATTCCAGTCAACTGCTTCGTTTTGCTCATGAAAAAGTACGATATGATGACTGAGATAATCGCGCATTTTGTAAATACTAAGATCGCTTCCTCAGAGGTAAATATGGTTACGCTAATACCTCAACCAGCCAAAGTAAGCTCTGTCTCTAAGCCGAAGAAGAGAGCTAGACTCTCCAACCGCACTAAAGCGTCTGTCTCTACATCCACTGAGTCACCTCTGTCCCACAAGCGGACAAGCGTCAAACATGCCTGCTTCACCTGGAGACTCAGCCATGACACACACACAGCTCAGAGCCGGAGGCAATCCGGTGCAGGTAACAGGCAGCTGACATGCGCATTGATTGACTTGACAAACGCACCGGGAGCGACACAGATAGATCCATTTTCTGTACCGAGCACACGTGGAGCAACGCAGCTGTCACCCCCAAGTCCAGTGGTGCCTTCTAAACAGCCCACATTGCCCGCAAAAATTAGAAAGCTGACACTCGCTAGACAAAGCCACGCTTCATTAACTCTCGTGTGCACCAATGTTCCCGGGTCCAAATCTGGGACAATAAAAGACATGTTGCAAGACGATCGCAACCAGTGGATTTCCCTCTGTGATGCCATTGGTATTCCGGTTGAGCCTGCAATGCTGCAACGCCTAGCACTTCACCCGACCTCAGTGCACTGTGGTGAACCACGTATTCTTCGAGTAACACCCGACTCAGCAGATGAGAGAGAGGCTGTCCTGCTCTCAGAAGTTCGTCTTCGCAACTCACCGAGCGAAGTGCGCAAATATTACCCGATCTACCTTGGAAAGTCGCCCAAAAGAAACAGTTGATCAACGCGGCATTTCTAATAGGGATAACGAGAAAACAATATTTGTTTTTGGTGTTCCCGAGATTCCGCATTCTTATGATCACAATGCGCAAACACATGACTGAGAACAGTGGTGCCACATCCGCGAAGCACTCTCTGTTGGCAATGTTATTGCCAAATATATATATATATATATATATATATATATATATATATATATATATATATATATATGGTTGGCGGCATCCGGTTTCGGATTTGCCTGTCACTGTGGCAAGCCACAGGACGCCTGCGCCTACAGAGGGACCATGGATGGCTTGCGCTGCACCACCTACAGCTCCAACCACATACCCCATATCCAGTGTAAACCCGAAGGAATAAGACCGGGAGGCATGCGGATGGGAACCACGTTTCATCAACGGAGCCGGCCCACACTCCTTCACAGGCAAACACAAGCACGCTGTATTTGGGGAATCAACCGCACACAAGGCGGTGGCTGGACCGTAGTCCGCTCCACACTGAGTGCATGGAACCGCTCTTTGAGCCTAGCACGGCCACAAGAACCGTGCACCCCGTCCCCTCCAGCAACGACCAACTGTCTCCTGGAGCCAGTAGGAACGATGTAGTGGGTAATAGACAGGTAGGCACCTTGTCAACATACACATCAAGCGCAACCATACCAGGGATATCAAACAACGGCCATTCAATTTAAACGACAAGCTGAAATAAAATAAATCCAATAATGCATACAGATACGGTGGCATAACTCTTCGCTAAATTACCATATGAAGTAAGTTGGTCAGCAACAAATCCGTGATAAGTAAGAAATGTCCACAAGTTACTTAAAATGCTACAAACGCAACAAAATTACCGAAGATAAGCGCAATTAGTGTAAGCAACGTGGCCAGTTAATAGAACATTATTCAGGGAGGCAGAACAAACCAAATAAAGCGGAATGAAATTTATCCAGCTGAAAAAGACCTAGTTTAAGTGTAAGTTGGTTTAGCCCAACTGCGGTGAAGAAGCATCAAGAATGCAACATCAGCCTCAGCATGGGGCACACATACATACATACATGGTTGGCGGCATCCGGTTTCGGATTTGCCTGTCACTGTGGCAAGCCACAGGACGCCTGCGCCTACAGAGGGACCATGGATGGCTTGCGCTGCACCACCTACAGCTCCAACCACATACCCCATATCCAGTGTAAACCCGAAGGAATAAGACCGGGAGGCATGCGGATGGGAACCACGTTTCATCAACGGAGCCGGCCCACACTCCTTCACAGGCAAACACAAGCACGCTGTATTTGGGGAATCAACCGCACACAAGGCGGTGGCTGGACCGTAGTCCGCTCCACACTGAGTGCATGGAACCGCTCTTTGAGCCTAGCACGGCCACAAGAACCGTGCACCCCGTCCCCTCCAGCAACGACCAACTGTCTCCTGGAGCCAGTAGGAACGATGTAGTGGGTAATAGACAGGTAGGCACCTTGTCAACATACACATCAAGCGCAACCATACCAGGGATATCAAACAACGGCCATTCAATTTAAACGACAAGCTGAAATAAAATAAATCCAATAATGCATACAGATACGGTGGCATAACTCTTCGCTAAATTACCATATGAAGTAAGTTGGTCAGCAACAAATCCGTGATAAGTAAGAAATGTCCACAAGTTACTTAAAATGCTACAAACGCAACAAAATTACCGAAGATAAGCGCAATTAGTGTAAGCAACGTGGCCAGTTAATAGAACATTATTCAGGGAGGCAGAACAAACCAAATAAAGCGGAATGAAATTTATCCAGCTGAAAAAGACCTAGTTTAAGTGTAAGTTGGTTTAGCCCAACTGCGGTGAAGAAGCATCAAGAATGCAACATCAGCCTCAGCATGGGGCACACATACATACATACATGGTTGGCGGCATCCGGTTTCGGATTTGCCTGTCACTGTGGCAAGCCACAGGACGCCTGCGCCTACAGAGGGACCATGGATGGCTTGCGCTGCACCACCTACAGCTCCAACCACATACCCCATATCCAGTGTAAACCCGAAGGAATAAGACCGGGAGGCATGCGGATGGGAACCACGTTTCATCAACGGAGCCGGCCCACACTCCTTCACAGGCAAACACAAGCACGCTGTATTTGGGGAATCAACCGCACACAAGGCGGTGGCTGGACCGTAGTCCGCTCCACACTGAGTGCATGGAACCGCTCTTTGAGCCTAGCACGGCCACAAGAACCGTGCACCCCGTCCCCTCCAGCAACGACCAACTGTCTCCTGGAGCCAGTAGGAACGATGTAGTGGGTAATAGACAGGTAGGCACCTTGTCAACATACACATCAAGCGCAACCATACCAGGGATGGCAAACAACAGCCATTCAATTTAAACGACAAGCTGAAATAAAATAAATCCAATAATGCATACAGATACGGTGGCATAACTCTTCGCTAAATTACCATATGAAGTAAGTTGGTCAGCAACAAATCCGTGATAAGTAAGAAATGTCCACAAGTTACTTAAAATGCTACAAACGCAACAAAATTACCGAAGATAAGCGCAATTAGTGTAAGCAACGTGGCCAGTTAATAGAACATTATTCAGGGAGGCAGAACAAACCAAATAAAGCGGAATGAAATTTATCCAGCTGAAAAAGACCTAGTTTAAGTGTAAGTTGGTTTAGCCCAACTGCGGTGAAGAAGCATCAAGAATGCAACATCAGCCTCAGCATGGGGCAGCGCACACATACATACATACATACATACATAATAGCCATGACATGAATCCAATAAACAACTTATGGGTGATCCTAAGGTCAGAGATGAAGAAAAAACTAATACAAATAAGCAGCAGCTTATTGAGGAAATTATAACGAGCTGGGTACGCAGTGAAAGCATGACCGAAGACTGTAAAGAACCCATTCACTTCATGCCGTTGCCTGCGAACTCTTTAAAAATTGCCAAAGAATCATTTACAATATACAAACCTTGACAAATTTCTAATATATATATATATATGCTTTTCCTGAAAAATACAATCAGTTTACAGTTAAATCATTTAATTCTTAAGAGAAGTGTGAAGAAATATGAAAATAATTTGTTAAATTCTGCAAATTTATAATAATCTGGCCAACACTGTACATACAACAATAGTATGTTACCTCCTCACCGTATTTTCAAGACCGTCGTGTCAACAGATACAGGTGTGTATAATGCTTCGCATCCAACAAGAATCCTTCGCACACCGAAAGAGAAGTATTACTATTCAGTTGTCGACCGTTGCTTACAGATAGGGGAAGTGTCAAATCGACTTCGCTATAAGAGCAATGGCCATCAGGAAGTGTGGAGGATTCAGGTGTGAGGTGCATTTTTACCAACTCGAGAAAAAAGCAAAATGATTGGTGAAGCACGTCAAGTGGCAGGTAATACAATGGAAAAAGGGAGATGCCTGACTGCTCGGACTGGTGTCAATATATCGAACCGAACGCGCAAATAAGCGCCGCTAATCACAACGGTGAGCAGGTGCTTGTGGGTCTCTCAATTCTAACCAGAAGTCTAGCGATGCAATGTTGGTACACCACAAGGCGACCGAGTACATGGGCCCAAACAGTTGGACGAAAGAGAAAAGTAATTTATTAATTGACTGCGAATGCAACTACCCGAAATGGGATAAAAGTACTTTTGTCAGTTGAACAGAAACAGCCTGTAACGTGGTGACAATGTGGGTTCGGAGAAGCGACACTATGCCGTGATGCGCAACTTTGATGGGTGGTATTAGGATGGTTTGTCAGTTGGAGTTCCGACTTTGCAAAGGATAAGCACGAGTCCCGTGTGTTCGAATCGCGTAAACAGATCAAAAAGTTGACAGAATTGATCTGAGGTGTTCGAAACTAGCGCGAATAGTTAGCGCATAGACGAACGACGTGGCTTACATATATATATATATATATATACATACATACATACATACATATTTGCAAAAGTCTGTTAACAGACATAATGCCATCAGAAACCATGGGATTCAAACGAAGGTACAGAAACAGTAAAATAAAACACAACACAACAATGTCCATGGTTCCCTCAGAGGGCGAGATACTACCCGGTTGCCCAAGCCGAAGTAGGGTGTTGACTTAGGGGACACCACCCCGAGCCTTTGGCTGAATAGCCTGCCCGCAAGGCAACGGAGCGAATTCAGGGAATCGCGCCCATTGGGAGCCGGTGACTGATTGCTCAGTTCATACGCCTTTTGTTTGTTCCTTTGTCAAACAGGGGCCCAATGCTCCCCAGAAGTACAGCATAAGCTTGCTGGAATACAATGCTTCGCCAGAATGAAGCAAGGGGCAGTGACTTTATTTAGTGGCGAGTCACATCCGCCACATCACAGTGTTGTTAAACGGACATGTGTGGCTTTTTATAGGGAGAACGCTTGCCAGGCGAAAACCCACCACGTCCTGGAACACTGCCGCCGAACCATTTGCTGGAACGGGAAAATCCCGAACCACCCAGCTGGCACCACGAGGAGGTTGTTCGGCAAGCCAGCCTTATTGCCAAATCCATGACAAGAGTTCCGTCATCACCTAACTACAAGGGCTGCGATCCAAGGCTAATGAAAATAATACTACACTCCGAGGGAATGACGCAAGTTCTGTTGGACAGCTGGTTAAAATTTTGAGCCAAGTTGCCATTAGAGGTCCGGCTAAAGGCAGAAGGACAACGGCCAAGAGTCGTAAGCAATTCCATGGAACTTGTGAAGGCTGCAAATTCTTTATCTGCACAGCCTTGCGGAGAGACCGACACAACGGCACCCACGGCACGCAACAGGACAGAGCACAGTACGAGTGAAACGTCTGTTCAGGAAACGTCAATAATGCCATGTAACGACTGAAATTCATAGACCAAAAAACCATTAATGTTCGGCGACCTAACAGCCGGCTTAAAAACTAACACAAACTTGACATCCATCAATGCAGTGTTAACAACAAAAGCCGTACCTTGTATGTACACAAATGCCCAAGGCCTTCTAAGTAAGTTGGCGGAACTTAGAGAACTCCGTGCCTCACAACCGCGAGACCTCATCATGAATACAGAGACCTGGTTAAAACTTGAGATAACGCAGTCTGAGATCAATTTATCTGGTATATCGCTGCTTCGGACCAATACAACCGGAAGGGGTGGCGGTGTGAGTTTTATTATAATACAAAGCTTTGATATGAAGTTATCGATCACTTGGAAATCCGACCTCCTGATTCGCTTTGGTGCCGCCTATGGTTGCGTAACGAGGACACATGTCTACTAGTCGTGATTTACCGCCCACCAAACTCTACGTCGGAAATGGGCTCCAAACTGAACCGCGTCATTAATTTTGCTTTGAATAAGTCCTACACCCACATTCTTATCGCTGAAGACATTAACGTGCACGACATAAAAATGCCAGCAACCGATGGCACGCAGTTTGAAGTCTGTTGCAAGGGTTAATTGCTAGCCACCCTCGGTAAAACCACTTAACCTTTCCCACCAGATTTCCAACTGCTTACAAGTTTTTAGTACTAGATATTGTGCTCACTAACGAAGAACTCATGGTTGACGGGATAGTTACAAGCACACCACTGGGTCGTATTGATCATGTTACTCTACTCTTTGACTATATCCGCTATGCGGAACATCCTGAAATGGCGGATGATAAAGTGCATAATGTCACGCACTCTAATATGTTATCTGCGCTTGTTAAGGATACATCTTGGCCTTTCTTAACGGAATGCCCCCAAGAGGTCACCTGGGAAACCTTTACATGGACGTTTAGCAAGCTGGTGGCGCACGCATCTGAGTTGAAGTCCTTCCAACCTAAACATTAAAATTCATCATTTTTGAGGAGCAGAAGACGTAAATATATGTCCCTAAGGAAGTTGGCGTGGTTAGCTCACAAGGAATGCCCGAATGCCAAAACCTGGACTGCATACGTGATACATCGTGAATTCTGTGTGAAACTGATCCTCGAGGACAAGGTCAAGCATCAGCAGGGGTTAATGAATCGATTCTGCAGGAACCGCAAATTTCTGTGCAGCCGTCGAAAGGTGAAGCACGGTATTCTAACACTAGAAACGGCTGATGGATGTCCGTGGTCAGCTGTGGATGCAGCCGATCTCCTAGGGCTTTATTACTCCCAATCTTTCAGGCAGATTACGAGCCCAAATATTCTCCACATTTCCATTATGCCACCATCGGGTTTAGACAACATTATCTTCACTGCGGAAGCTATGTTGAAGAAGTTGTTATCCTTGCGTATACATAGTTCTCCTGGAGTCGACAACACCCGACCAAAGGCTCTGCAGGCGGTAGCTAGTGATCTAGCAAAAGCACTGACTCTTTTCTATCAGCAATGGAAACGAGGGCTCATCACTCCTGCAAATAAAGTCGGTAGCTGCACTAGCCCTATCGACTGCCGTCAAATCACATTGCCTCATATACTATCCAAAGTTATGGAATCAATCGTCGCAAATGCGCTGATGCAGTATCTGGAAAGCGACAACTTAACAGCCGCGGAGCAACATGGCTTTCGTCAAAAGCTTTCATGTACTACTACTAACCTATTAATTACACTTAATAGTTGGACTGCTGCTGTTGATGATGCAGCAGGAGTCCGTGTCATTTAACTGGACTTCCCA
The DNA here is from genome assembly GCA_944474145.2 of Dicrocoelium dendriticum. Classification (NCBI taxonomy): domain Eukaryota; kingdom Metazoa; phylum Platyhelminthes; class Trematoda; order Plagiorchiida; family Dicrocoeliidae; genus Dicrocoelium; species Dicrocoelium dendriticum. The sequence continues at coordinate 100,812,720 of OX104066.1, forward strand.
AAAGCGTTTGGTCGCTTAGTCCATCTAATTCTTCTTCAGAAGCTTCGGAACTACGGCATGGGCAAGCCAATCCTGAGTTGGATTAGCAACATTTTACACGACCTATGGCTAGAGGCAAGAGTCCGAGAATCATTGTCCGATGCAATTGTTGTGGAGTGTGGTGTACCACAAGGCTCGGTTCTTGGACCATGTCCATTCTTCGTGTTTATTGCCGATTTAGCGAGGTCAATTGCTTCCGATTTCTTGTTTCCCTGATGATATCAAGATTTGGTGCAGGATCAAAGGATCGGACGAGTACGAAAGGTTCAATGCGATCTAAACACACACACACACACACACACATATTGACTTGGGACACCCGGATTGCAGACCAGCTCCAATAACGTGACCTCGGTGCGCTCGTACAGAGCGACCTCAACTGTTCAGAACAAGCTGAGGTGGCTGAGAAGAGGTAACCAGCTCATCGGCATGCTGCGATGGCCATTCGGGAGATTTGGCCCATCGATCTTCTCAATGATGCAAAATTCGTACGTGCACCCGCATGTTGAATACGCCGTCCAAGCTTAGCAACCTTGGTTGAAGCGCGACCCAGAGGCGTTAGAGACACCACAACGAAGAGCAACAAAAAATGTAAAGGGCCTGCGCTATCACTCTTACCACCGAAGGCTGAGAATTTTCAGCGGACGTTACCAAAGCCTGCGCGGTGATCTCAACTTAGCGTTCCAAATATTGAGTGACCCAAACCATATATGCCGCCACCTGCTGAAACGTAGTCACAGCACTTAGGGATAACTGCTTGAAATTGAAAGGAACAATATAGCCATCTAGAGTGTTGACGTAATTACTTTTCCATTCGGGTTTACCAACCCTGGAACACACTCCCAGACTCAGTTGTATCCTCCTCTACCTTGGGCGTTTGCAAAAATCGATTAGATGTTGCTCTTAGCACCCAGTACTTTGTTACATAAACTCTATTGTGGATTATGCCAATCATGCTTTTCTACAAGAATTATGTATCAAATGGACACAAGTAGGCGACCATAGTTTACATTTCTCACGCCTTATATGAATGATCGCAGTGTATTTCTAAACGCGGGCTTGCCGTACAACCTCGTGGTGCCAGCTGGGTGATTCGGGATTTTCCCGTGCCAGCAAATGGTTCGGCGGCAGTGTTCCAGGACGTGGTGGGTTTTCGCCTGGCAAGCGTTCTCCCTATAAAAAGCCACATATGTCCGTTTAACAACACTGTGGCTTGGCGGACGTGATTCGCCACTAAATAAAGTCACTACCCATTGCTTCATCCTGGCGAAGCATTGTATTCCAGCAAGTTTATGCTGTAATTTTGGGGAGCATTGGGCCCCTGTTTAACAAAGGAACAAACGAAAGGCGTATGAACTGAGCAATTAGTCACCGGCTCCCAATGGGCGCAATTTCCTGAATTCGCTCCGTTGCCTTGCGGGCAGGCTATTCAGCCAAAGGCTCGGGGTGGTGTCCCCTAAGTCAACACCCTACTTCGGCTTGGGCAACCGGGTAGTATTTCGCCCTCTGACGAAACCATGGACTTTGATGTGTTATGTTTTCTTTTACTATTTCTGTACCTTGTTTTGTGTTCCATAGTTTCCGATGGCCCAATGTCTATTCATAGACTGTTGCAATATATATATTTTTTTCTGAACGCTTACCCTGGATTTTTCTGTTATTTTCCTCTGTTATTAGTTAGCAAAGTATTCTTCTCGGCAGATGACCCACGTAAATTTGATTTCATCGTTTTCACCCCAAACATCCTACGGGACGTGTCAAGCACTTAATTCTATCCCCTGAAGTACAATTGTTCACTGTTCACTAACTTCATCTCTGGCTGCCGCTCATTGTGGAAGTCCCGCAGCGACGCTTATCATGCCGTTGCATACTATCGGCTTCTACTAAACCTTTTCCGCGAGCTCAGCTAAATGGACAGATAAATTGCATATTTCCCTTGGTACCGATCAACCCTATTCACGAATGGCACAATCAATAGTTACATCAACGGCATACTCATATGTATGATAATGTCTAGAGTCGTGGCAAGTAAGTGGATACAGATAAAGCGAATTTTACCCAAATATTTAATCAAGCCCTTCATTTCCAATACCCGTCAGATCACCAGGTACACTCACCAGGGGCATTCCAATGCATGACAGGGACCATACTAAATGTAAGATCATGAAATGGAAATAAAATGGAAGCGACAAGCAAATAGAACGGATAATACGGCGCGGATTCAAACTTTTGGCCTAGAAGTACCAATGAAGTTTTTAGATAAATTTTAAGTGTGCAACATAAATTTAATAAGAGGATGAACGGGGCTATGATGAGAGATAAAACAGAGAAGAATCGTACTGACCTCCTCCAACAGTTCTCTAAGGATTAAAATGTTTGGCTAAGATGGCATACTGAGAAACTGATCCTTCCCATATCTCATCTAATAGTGGAAAGAGTAAGGATTACGTTGTCAATAACTCAGAGGAGTAGTATTGGTCTGAGGAGTGTTAGGCCGAATTCTGGGATCCTGTCATTTGACGTCTATTCTTCGGATTGTAACAAATCTTGCTTCGGTCCATCTTGAATGTAAAGGTTACGCGAGGTTAGTAGGAGTTTGCTTTTAGAGAAATGTATCTGAATTGTGGTTTGAGATGTGTCTTAACCCACTTTAGAAACGCCAAGCAGAATATACTGTGCAGCAGCTTTCAACTAACTACTCCGGGGACATGTCATTATGCCTGGTTTTGGATATCCGTAAAGTCCGTGACTTGCTCAGTTACGGAAGAAATCCTGCGGACACTGAGGGCACTGCAGTCAGGCAGTTTCTGAAGTGTTGCTTCAGATCATATAATGAACCGCATGAAATCCAGAGCTCAGGAAATTAGTCTCTAGACTTGTCCGTTCAACCGGTTTCAATACCTGGACCGTCAGTAAGATTACAAGGAGACCGTCCGCAAACAACAATTGCTTGCTGTTAGAATTTCGAAGGATTTCGCGGCAAACCACGAAAAAGTTGTTTGAACTTGCAAAATCCTGTGACAGTCGCCTAGTAATGCCCGTTTCCAATGTGTCTTTCAGGATCACCTACAACTAGATGACCTTTAACTCCTGATGATAGGCAACTGGAGATAATTTATCACTTCGATGGTCTCAGTATATATAGCAGGGAGGTGGTGTACGCAATTTCTCGGATCATCTGCCATAGCGTAACGGCTGCGTCTGCCTGTATAAAATCGCAAGACGTGTAGTGCAAAACGGTGTTCCTCCGTCTTTAATCTAACGCGTAAATAACTATTGTCCTTACCGCCATATTACAAAAAGAGTGCATGCTTACTTTAATCCGCGGATCTGAGGTGCATTCCTTCCTCCACTCAATGTAACCTACTATGAATGACCTGTGTGTGTTGGCACCAGGGTGTCGTAACTCTGAGTAGCGAGAGAAGTACTAGGTTGTAGTGGTCAAGTCAGTTTGCTCTCTAAATAAAGAAAGTTGTATAAATTATTCAGAACAAGTGTGTGGTATACACACCAACGGTTATCGTGGAGGACCTCGTCCAGTTAGTCGAATATATGAAAACTTAAGGTTCCAGAAAATATCATAAAATTGGTAACGAAAAGAAACCGTATTTCAATAAGTTAAGCGCCACTGACACATCTAATATTCTAGTCTTGTGTCCTCACGATCTACCAACGAGCCTAACCCGACAGTCCTCAGGACTTCGCGACAACACGCTCCGGTGTTTCACCTAATGGCGTCTTCAAAGCAGTTTTAAGTGTAAGTGGCACAAAAGTACTTGTAGGATACTTTTGGTTATGAAGACGTAAATGCTGTAAGAAAGCCATCTTATTTTCATGAGACATCCGTCTGTTTGCGCCAGCGCGTTGCTGGCACACTTTGAAGGTCTTGATTCAGACCGTTTATTAAAGGTATTCACATTTTGCCCCTGTTCACACAGTCTTCCTTATATTCTTTCCTCAATAGTACGGCAACAACTGTTGAATGTGACGAAAAACTTGCTTTGCTGCTGTAGGAGCTGCTGCTATTGCTGATGCCAAAAAGCGATCACCCAATAGAATTTGTATTCCTGTAGTTTTAGATAATAAATAGGTGGATAGAATAGTATAAATTGAGTAAACCGTGATAGGTAACTTGCGTATTGGATGCCTCCACTAACCGACCATGTACTTTTTGGTTTTAACTAAACCAATGCTGGTTACTTCGGCGTAGCTGTACGCCAGTGTGCGTTTTCCCTGGTTACGGATCGGGGAACGCCTACCTTGTGAAGGCACCTGTGAATAAGTCTCGGCTGTTCGCAGATGAGATGAATACGCAGTCGCGGACAATCAGCTGCAACGTGTAGGGTTCTGGGTTGGTCCCCTGTATGTAATCTCAACAGTCTATCAACTAAACAGAGAGCCAACATAAAACCATAATGATCAGCAGATACGCAAGATTCATCGGGTTTAAAATCATCTTGGCAAGCTAGATGAAGGTGAGCAATACACTTCAAATAATATGTCGCAAGAAGAATGGAGCACTTTGACAAAAAGTAGAACAAAACATTTTTAGTTTGTATTTCACACGTCGATTTGGCTCTTTTTTGTCATTTTCAATGCTTGTAGTATTGAACATGTGAATCAGTACAATACTGTACACAATCCTTCCACTGATTCCGGTTGCGGGCCATGTCTTCAAGAGTGCTAAGCCATTGGCACTTCTCATCTTTGGGTCCCGATCCTGGAAGACGTACGGATCCAACAGCGGCTAGACAAGACGTCAGCGATTACATGTGCTGCCGCCAAGTGGAAGGCTGACCACCACGCGGTCGCTTCCAGCCGAATCCTTGACGAGCAACTAGAGCGCGACGCAGTAGACGCTCAGGTGCCATGCGTAGGACGTGACCGAGCCATCTAAACTGGCGCAACAAAACCAGTTTTTTGAAGGAAATACTCACATTCCCCAAGATGCGACATCGAACGTCATCACTATTAACTCGATGTTGCCAACAAACACGGGCGATCCTCCTTAAGCAACCGTTATCGAAGGCAGAAAGACGACGCATGTCTTCCACGCGAATCAGCAAAGACTCGCAAACATACAACAATACTGAACGAACTGATGCGCTGTAAACGCGGCACTTTAGTGAGAATGAGACGTCGCCACGACGCCACAAGTGCCTCAGATTGACAAATTCTGATCGAGCTTTAGCGATACGAAAAGAAACTGCTTTGTTGATAGTGCCGTCAACAGAAACACAGCTCCCAAGGTAGACGAAACTATCGACCTGTTCAAGTTGTGCACCTTCGAGAGTGAGCACGGGAGCAGGTGAAAGCCAATCCTTGAGCAGTACTTTACACTTCGATGGGGCGAAGCTCATTCCATACTTAGATGCTTCAACCGTCAAACGATCCAGAATGCGTTGCATACTCCGAGGATCGTCACCAAGTAAGGCGATATCATCAGCATAATCTAAGTCGGTCGCGCGCTCACCCGGTAAAACCTCTAAGCCAAAATGTTAGAAATCTTCCAGAGCATTGGACAGAACGTCTTCGATTGCGAAGTTGAAGAGGAATGGGGACATAGAGCAACCCTGTCGCACACCGCTATTAACAGCGAATTGCGAGGAAAACTTGCCATAGACCCCAACTCTACCGGATGTATGAAGGTAAAGTGCTTGTAAGATGGCAGTATATTTCTCCGGCACCCCCTTCTTTAGCAACCAACGCCATGAAGCAGGTCGATCAACGGAGTCAAAAGCGGCACGTATGTCTAGGAATGCAATGATAGTGGGCCTGTGATAAATGTGGCGATGTTCGAGGAGTTGGCGGAGAGTGAAGATTTGATCCATGCATCCGCGGCCAGGACGGAAACTAGCTTGTTCTTCACGGCAGTATGATTCACGTACTGGGGATAGTCTGCGAGGCAGAATGGATGCCAATAGCTTAGAGGCAACCGAAATAAGACTAATCCCGCGATGATTTCCACATGAAGTGCGAGCGCTTTTCTTTAAAAATCGGGACAATAACTGAATCGCCCTAAGAGGAAGGCACTTTCTCTTCATGTCAAATTTTTGCGAACAGCGCGGTCAGCGGGTTAAGGATCGCCACACTGCCGTACTTGAACATCTCCATAGGAAGTCCGTCTAAGCCGGCAGCCTTGAAGCGCTTCAAGCGTCGAATCTCGACGCAGACTTTCCCTTCGCTGGGTGGATTCATAGGGACCAGCCACGGTGGACAACAACGTGTACTGCATGTACTGATGGATGGTGGAGGCCGGTTGAACTGAGAGTGAAAGTGCTCGGCCCAGCGGTCCATAGGCCTCTGTTGGTTGGTGATCGGAGACTCATCCACCTCACAAATGACCTCAATGACACCATGCTTCCTGAGGCCAGTGAACCGAATGAGTTGGAAAAGCCTGCGGGTGTTGCCAGTGAGTGCAGCGGTCTCCATCACTAAAGCACGATCAGACCACCATGTCTCGCCACCCTTGCGTAGGCTTTGC
>OX104066.1:100819740-100958208 GCA_944474145.2 Dicrocoelium dendriticum
ATATATATATATATATATATATATATATATCCTAGTGGCGTAGAGTAGTGTTGAGCAGCCACGGTGAGTGCCTTGGGCGTGGTGTGCGTGCGTTAGTTTATACCACCTAGCTTGCCCGTGGAGAGAGCAATCCTATGGATTGGGTCTTCTCTCCGAGTACAGCTGAGTCGTAGGGCAGATGACCTTTGACCTTGACCCCTTGCGCCTCGTGGACGTTGGCTGCTCGCGCTTGTGAGCGAACCAATCGTCACACGTTCCGCCAGATTCAATCGATCGAGTTGGTGATCGTTCGTCAGTAGTGTTTCGTATACAGCACGCAGTTCAATGTGTCGATTGATTAAATTCGATGTAGAGTATCAGGCTTCCGAAAACCCTCTTGTGTTTTGTACTTCCATGCGCTAGGATCTTTACATTCTCCAGATCGAATTAGCGGCCTTCTTGACCTTCATGCGCAGAAAGAAATGAGTGTGGATCATGCCTTCTGACGCCCGCCTTCTGTTCCGTGATTCGTGTACAAAGCTTTCTTACAATTTGTCCGACGTAGTTTTATCGCAGTCACTGCATTTCATCTGGTAGAGAACATTGCATTGGTCAGCTTGATTAGCTTTTTCTTTGTGACTTGAGATCAATTTCCTTAGGGTGACACTTGGTTTGTGAGTCCCAGAGATTCCATGTGCCTGCAGCAATCTTCCTGTTAGTTCGGAGACGTTCTTGATGTAGGGAAGCACTATCCGTTTGTTTGCTTGCTCAGGTGAATGCTGCTGCTGTTGCTGAGCCATTCGCTTCGTTAAGCTTATTTTGCTAAAAATGCTTGGATAACGGTTGTTTCTAAACACTTGATATAGGTGACTTTCTTCCTCTTTCCAAGATTCCGCTGTGCTGCAGTGCGTTTTCGCTCTTTTGAACAGGGTTTGGATGCAGCTCTTCTTGTGATTTATCGGGTGGTGGCTTTGGCAGTTTAATATCTAGTCCGTAAGCGTTTTCTTCCGATATACCCACGGTCGCAGAGATCCGTCGGTATTCCTAGTGACCAGCACATCCAAAAATTGGAACTTCTTATCCTCCCCTAATTCACTCTTTAATTTGATATCCTCGAATGTGCTGTTGATCAACTTGTGTGTGGACTGTACTCTGTTTCGTTGTACGATGACAAATGTGTCGTCCACGTATCGTATCCAGAGTTTCGAGCTGATAGATGGCAGTGCATTGCGCCCCAATCTCTGTAGCACGTCTTCTGCAATGAGTCTCGAAATTGGGATCCCATGGACGTCCCTCTCAGTTGCTGGCACACTTGTCCATCAAAGCGGAAATAAGTGGTCATGCAGTCTGTTAGGATTTTCCACAAGCTTTCAGGTTGCATGGTTGTCGTTGGGCTTATTCGATTCTCAATGATTCTCAAGGTTTCTTTGGCCAGTTTGTGACAGATGAAAGTGAAGAGTGTGTTGACATCGAATGAAAGCATTATTTCATCGTCTTCTATTCTGGCATTCCGCAAAAAATACATCCACAAGTACTCCGCAATTTGTTGTGCAATTGTTCAACATTGTGGATGCTATTTTCGGATACAGCAACCAAAGTTTTCAGCCTTCTCTACAAATCCTTCGCTAGTTTATATGATTGGGTTCAGAGGAGTGATACGATTGGTCGTAGTGGGACTCCAACTTTTTGTACTTTTGGTAGTCCACAGAGCAGTGCAATGTTTGTATCATCGGCATTCATTCTCCATCTCTCCGTGGCGCTGAGCTCGTTCTTTGTTTGTGGTTGCTTCAGTGCTGCGTTGATCTAGTTGACCAGTTGTGAACTTGGATCATGATCGTTCTGGCCATATTTAGTAGCGTAACCTGGCTATTCTTTGGCGTTGTTACTTTGCTCGTGCTTGTCTCCAACGGAATTTTCTTACATTCCAACATTCATATCAATTGCATTCCGGTCCATCTGCTTGAGGAAGTTGCGTAGGAGTCTTACACAATTCTGGGGCTGAGCGATAATCCACTTTTCAATGGTTAGGAGGACTTGTTGTGCCTAGTACAGTAATTATGACGGCGCTTTTCTTCCCACGCAACGATTCCAATTCTCTTAGAGCAAATGATCAACTTGGAGGGTGTCCGAGATATAGGCACCTGGTCAATATTTAAATCAAGCGCTGCTACGCCGTGGATATTTGTTAAGGAACAACAACTGATATGCTTGGGTCTCAACGTGCGGGCACACGTACGGGCCAACTGCAGCGATGATGTTGAACTTCTACTACATCAGTCCCATTATTTGTCTTGCTCACTTGCTACGTCAATGACGATCACGTATTCGGTTCACTTCTCTCTTCTTGGATCGTGGCCCCGCGTGGCGACGCTGGTGCATTCTTAGCTAACTTGGCCCAAGCGCTCGCGACCGCAGGTGCTACAGCACAGTCTATAAGTTAGACTTCATTTGCTTCTGTCCCTTTCGCAACCGACGTTTCTATTCGGCATGCAGTTGTGATTTATCATGTATCTGGGCAACCTTCCTCTTGGTTGTCGCAATCGGTGCAGATCGACTGCCGTCGCTTCTCAACATCTCAAATAACATTACTTCTTGATAAACTCACCTTGACCATGTCCTCTTGACCTGCCTTCGGTCTTCCCAAAAGGGACGGTTCCCCGCACTGAGTTGTCCATATAGCAGCTCTTTCGGCATCCGGGTCGAACCCATGTGGTGAACTTGCCAGATACACCACAGCTGCGTTAGCAGATGTATGCAGTCTACTGCATACACACAATACTCGGTCACCCCAGCTGATACTCAGGACACGACGCAGACACTGTTGCTGAAAGTATTTCAGATAACCGCCGTCCTTTCGGTACATCGTCCAGATTTAGCTTCCCTAATGGGGAACGGACAGCAACATAGACTTAGCTACCATCAGCTACCTTCCAGCATCGATCTTCTGGTTGTTCTACACACGTTTTTCCAGCTTGTTAAACGCGACCGCCACCTTCAATACGCGCATGTACGGCTCGCTTGTTATCCTTTAGTCGGTAGATATTACGCTACCTAGACGGCAATATCTCGAATTGGAGTCCGAAACGTCGTTGCTAATGTATATTTGCGGCAGTGCAATGGATTTCATTTTTGTAGAAGACTGCATTTAGCAGACAGTTTTGCATTTTTGTATGGTGAGCCAGAATTTAGCTGCAGTCAAAGCGAGAGCCAAAGTCACGCGCTGCAACTCATTAGCCCTGTGTACAAACTGCGTACAATCGTCCGCAAACAGAAACGTACAGATGGTTGTCTCATACACTGAGGTTCTCGCCCCGAAACAATGGATGTTCAGCAACCCACCATCAATACAGTACTCAACACGTACGTCGTAATCACAGGCCGAAAACAATACAGCATTACATGAAAGTAAATAATATACAGGGCATGGGCTAAAGCACAGCTTTGCTTCACACCAAAGACAAAATCAAAGTTATCAAAGTTATATGTCGATCCCGTAGTCAGCGAGCTTCATCGCGAACAGTGCAGTGCGTAGCTCGGATCATTCCATCGAGTGTCGGTGGAGTAGAGTGCGCACCTTCCTACACGCGATGTTGAGCGCTTTGCGCGAAAGCATACGATTGCGGTGGCGAATGGTGGCACCTGTACTTCCCTGGATTGAAGGAAGTAGTGGGTCAGGTGAAATGCGGACGGGCTGACTATGGATAGGGAAGGAAGAAGAAAGAAGGGGGCCGCAGCGGTAGCATTTTTTGCTTATCCTCCCGTTGCGTGCAGCTGATAAGCCGCCCCTTTTTCTAGTACCTCTGCGCAACTGCCGATGCAGCATGAGGTCATCTGTGTTGTCGTAGTCTATAGGTTTTTGACTAGGGCGTCCATATCTGACAGGAGAACTACTCGGGTCCTGAGCCAAAGTCTTCGATAAAATGTATACCGGAATGGCAGCGGGTCATGTGCTATGAGTTAGTGAACCGACTCACGCGGAATTGTGTGTCCTAGCTCTTAGATAGCAGAAGGTTGTAATTGGCCTCCAAATCAACGGTAACCACTAGGAGGAGTTCAGGATATGACCCCACGGCAAAAAATTGGCAGCAGCGGGTGGACAGTCTCTCCGGACCTCGTCGCCGGATGGCTCAGGGTACCATGGATTCTATCGCTGCATATAAATGGTTGGAGGCATGCGGTTCCGAATTTATATGTCACTGTAGCCTTCACAGGAGAGTCACAGGACGTCTGCGCTTACAGAGGGAACATGGTGGCTTGAGCAGCACCACCCACACTATCCACACATGCCACACCCAGTGTAAACCCAAATAAAAAGACCGGGAGGCACGTGCATGAGAACCACATTTCTTCACGTGAGTCCGCCCACACTTCCTCAACTGGTACAGCGGCAGAATTCTTGTCTATGTATCCAGTTACTTATGCCAACCGAACGTACAAAACTTGGTGGCTGGGCCGTAGTCCGCTCCAAACGAGTGCAAGCAACCACACTTTGAGCCTGGCACGGCCACGATAAACGTGCACCGCTCCATCCCATTAACGATTCTTAGTCTCCTGGGGCTAGTAATCGGGGTAGATGGTGTTATACGTTTAGACACCTTGTCAATATTCGCATTAAGATCTGCCGCTTCAGGGATTTCAAAAAACCAGCATAGAATTTAAAGGAAAGCAAACACACTAAATTGGCAGTGGATATGCAGCTAAATTACAGACTTGAACAAACCCAATAGAGTGTAATGGCTTTTATTCACATTCAAAGGACCTTGCCTAAGTGTATGTTGGTTTAGCCAAACTTTTGTGAATACGCATCATAGATGCAATATATATATATATATATATATATATATATATAAGGCTATACGGTTCGGCAGCCAGATCGTTATACTCTAGCTTGATCCTACAATAGTCGAATGTGGATCCTCTATTTGGTATATAGTTAATCACACTTAATTTATTGCTTCGATTTCCCCTGCATTTTGTTCAATTTTTCGAGCAGTTTGTCTAGGTTAATTGTGGGCGTTTTTGCTTAGTATACTGAAACTGTGTCCGGGAAATCAACTCTACTGCCGATGATTAATCAGAACATATTTGGTTTGCTGGACAACCGATTCAGACGTCGTGGTACCAAACCCAGCTGTTTTGATATCATTCAAGGGAATCGGTTACGTGAAGTTTTGCACAATATGAACATTATGAAATCGACTGACGAGAGTTGTGTCCTACATATCGAGTCTGTTATTATTCGCCTATTGAGTCATCGTACTCAGCGCTGTGTTGAGTTAGATCTAGGCGCACTTTTACTGAAGAAGTAGGGAGAAATCAGCAGCGCGATATGTGGAGGTTCGGCAATTTTTCCGCAATATACCATTGATCATGGTAAACAAATTCAGCAAATAGACGTTGGATCAAAATGACTCAACCAACAGGGAAAATATAATGTGAACACGCAGGTTCAAAGCACGTGAATCTCAGCAGAACGACAAAGGAATAGGGATGGGATGAGGTTCAATCCACTTGCCAAACAAAGAGTGGCGAAACATCGATTGAAGCTTGGAGTTAGACCGGAAGCATGTGGAAAACAGCAAGTAAGCGGGCTTGGGTTGGCATTGCCTCATTGACGTATTTCGTCTTGAACGAAAGCCACCTAGATCATTTCTACTCGTTTTAATTTGTCAATGAGCTGCTCAAACGATGTGAACAAACTATGGGCACCTTGTATTCTTCTGTTGTTGCTATTTCCGATACAGGCGGGATCCTGCGCATGTAACAATTAATACAGATATCGGTTATTGTGAGGGGAATAAGTACTTCTGTAGAGCTTTCGGTCTTTGAGTAGTTACGACAGCGAAACATATACTAGTGCTATTTTCCCATTTCCTGCTACTCTTACAGTTGCTCCTAACTTAATATGAATCAATATCAGAAGGCGCTTCACGGTGTAGATTTATTTTCGGTAAACTCTCGTTTGACGCAAACGGTTACATAAAACTGATTTTGGGGAAAGCGTCAACTCGAGCTGGGATTGACTCTGGACGGTTTGAAAGATCAAAAGCGATACCTTCAGAGAGGGATACAGATGGTAAGCCAAGTGATCTAAATAAATTAAAAAAACAGTAGTCCGAAGTAATTAGGTAGGTAACGTAACAACCAACTAACTAACAGTGTCCGTTGATCAAAGTAGTAGTATCGGGCTTATGAATCGTTTTTATACACATAATTCCGGCTTCCGATGGTGAACGTGGACAGCCCGAGTCGACGCTTTCCCCAAAATCAGTGTTATGTAAACGTTTGGGTCCGATGAGAGTTTACCGAAAAGAATTCTTCACCCTGAACTGATTGCTGATATTGATTCATATTAATGACATGGGAATATTTGCTTTCTGGAAGGCCAGCATTGCCCGTGATTCATTGAAACTATTGAATGAGTATTTGAAGTTCAATGCTCCTAATTTCCAAAAGGATCATTCAAACGAGCAGTCGGGCGATTTAATACTTTGCATCATTTCTTATCCAAGGAAGCAGCTTTTGGAACACATGTTGAATACATGCATCCGCACTACGCCGATGCATTGCGCTGACGGTTCGCTGCCATGGGGCTACCACCGGTAGCGCGCTGGCTAATTCTTCTTCGAGGTCGCTCGCGTCTACGCAGATCCGAACTCGTGACCCATGTACTTCATGAAAGAAGCGCGATGTCTTGGGCCATCAGCCATTGTTTCATCCCGCTGTACTTTTGCTGCGTATAGACGGAATTGCTGTTGGCGAATCACATACACGTAGACCTGTGCGACACACGTCGTGTGCCCATGGACGATGATCGATGTTTGCTCGGTGGCTAAAGACGCGCTTCTGTCAATTTCAGGTCTGAGGTTTGATGACTTGACTGGCCCTATGGTATCTTCAGCTGATTACCGTTTATCTTTGCATAACGAATAAGCATTATTACTACTCCAAAAGCGGGTATGCGACAGCATCTATATAGACACTAACAATCCCTCTGAGTATAAAGCGCAAAATTCTATCTAACTACCAAACATACTGCACGATGTGCATCACCAGAAAGGATTATGACAGTACTTGCTCTGAACATTTATAAATTATTCGTAATAAAACTTACGCCAACACCTGGGAGGGAGTTCGTCTGCATTTATGGATTCAGAAGAATCCAGTTTGTCCGATTGTAGATTAATTCCAGCCCCAAAAGCAGTCGATCGCTTCCAGCTTTGCAATAACCCTTTGTGATGAGCGAAATTCTGCGGTTTTCGCATTTCCATAGCAAGTAGACCAGACACTTGGTAGCGAGAGTCGAGGTTACAATGCAAAGTTGAAATATACCGATCGACGGAATTTGCCTCTACGGACCGACAGCGTCCATCGGTGTCAAGTTTAGTATCCGAATCAGATTCTTCCTTCATGGTGCAACTAATCTAGAGGATAGTAAATATTAAGCCAACGAAAGTGGCTAGGATGGTGTCATTAGCGGTAGTCCATCACAATTTTCCGATCACGGGTGTAGTACGAACGTAAACCTGCACCATTGTAAGCCATGAAACAACCTCTGCGGCATGCTTTCGCTTACGAAGCTTGCGATAGGCCGCAGATCGATATATCAGTTTGAAAGAACACAGCTATGATCACATGTCCCGTTGACTAAACGGTGCATGACTTGCGTTCCAGTTGAGTGCCTTTTGCGCTTTGCTATTAACGGATCCAGTTGCGCTCAGATGTATTAGGACTCAAAATAATCGGCACGACATTTCGGATTCTAGCTACTTTAATTAGGGTTTTAAATCTGACTTGTCTGACGTGAATACCCATCCATAAACAGTCCTGTTTGACTATTAAGAGCTTGCCGAACAACCTCCTCGTGGTGCCAGCTGGGTGGTTCGGGATTTTCCCGTTCCAGCGAATGGTTCGGCGGCAGTGTTCCAGGACGTGGTGGGTTTTCGCCTGGCAAGCGTTCTCCCTATAAAAAGCCACACATGTCCGTTTAACAACACTGCGACGTGGCGGATGTGACTCGCCACTAAATAAAGTCACTGCACCTTGCCCCTCCCTGAGAGGCATTGTACTTTAAGGGTGAGTTGGGCCCCTGGTCCTTCACGGACCGAAAGGCGTATGAACCATCTACTTGGTCACCGGCTCCCAACGGGTTGCGACGCCTTCACATCGCCCTGCTGCCTTGTAGGTTAGATCTTTGATCAAAGGCTCGGGGTAAGGCCCCCTAAGACAACCCTCTACTTCGGCCTGGGCAACCGGGTAGTATCACGCCCGCTGACGAATCATGGACGACACCGCTCACTACTACTACTGCTATGCCGCTCTTCTGTCTTAACTCAACCGCTCAACGTCCACTCACAGACCACCCCACCCCCCGTCCTTCACCTACATGTACTCTTGTGTCTTCTACGGTCACCGTCACAAACGACCCACGTCTCGCAGCTGATGGAAGTAACAGCCAAACTCCCGGTTTTCAATGTCCTGCGATCGCAACCACCTCTCACTTCACCGAAGCTCCAGCTCTTCTTCGACCTGGTTCTCCATTCATCCTCGCAGCGTTTAATGTTCGAACTTTGATGCAGATCGGACGACAAGCATGTCTGGCCCGTACTCTTGAAACGCTATCGGTAGACATCTGTTGTCTTTCAGAGACCAGATTACAGGACTCTAGCGCCGTCATCAGAATGACCTCTCCGGTAAACTCTGACGCCAAATACTACT
Source organism: Dicrocoelium dendriticum (assembly GCA_944474145.2). Lineage (NCBI taxonomy): Eukaryota > Metazoa > Platyhelminthes > Trematoda > Plagiorchiida > Dicrocoeliidae > Dicrocoelium > Dicrocoelium dendriticum. The sequence goes on from OX104066.1 coordinate 100,828,438, forward strand.
TGCGGCTTTCCGGAGACCCAGAAGCTGCCGCCACTGGTCAAGCTGGTGTTGGGGTTGTATTAAGTGCCAGGGCTGAATCAGCTCTGCTTGACTGGATCCCAGTCAACAACCGACTATGTGCAGTCAGACTAAGAGGTTCATGTAACGTAAACAGGCGTCGAGATGTTAAGCGTGCCTTGTTTGTCGTCTCCGCATACGCCCCTACAGACTGCAGCCCGGATGCAGTTAAAGATAGCTTTTACCAACAACTACATGAACTTCTGCGTTCCTCCAAACGGACGGATATAGTCATTCTTGCCGGGGACTTTAACGCATTGGTTGACCGCATTTCACCTAGCGAGCACCACCTTTGGGGTAGTTTTGGTCTCGGTGGCAGTCGATCAGAAAATGGAGACAGACTGCTTGCTCTTTGCTCTGATCATCGCTTGTTTCTCTCGAGCACTAGTTTTCGGCAGTCGAGGAGACACACTGCTACCTGGCGCCCGACCTCACAAACGCAAGAGTGCTCCCAGCTTGACCACATAGCAATCAGCTACAGATGGCGCGGAAGCGTAACGGACTGCCGATCGTACTGGTCAACTTTTCTAGACTCTGATCACGCATTGGTTCGTGCTAAGATTTGCATGCGTTTCGGAGGATCACCTAAGCGCGCCCCCTACCGACCGGACGTCGCGAATCTACAAAACGCTGCGGTTTTAACCAGGTACCAAGCCTCACTGTCAACTTTGCTTGGCTCAACTATTGACGGTGATCTCGATTCGCAGTGGGCGCATATCAAAGATGCGTTAGTTTCCGCCAGTATCGACACTTGTGGGGTTACCCGTCACCCACCGAAACATTGGATTTCCGCTGACTCCTTGTCGCTGATGGACAGACTCCGCTTGATCCCATCGGATTCCAGACACGTTGAAGAACGCCAATACCTTGGTCGAGAGTTGCGCAGGAGTCTGCAAATGGACCGCGAAGCTTGGTGGTGTGAACTTGCTAGGGAGATGGAGCTTTCTAGTCTCTGTGGTAATACCAGGAAACTCTTCCATCTCATTCGAGTCACCGAAGGTGTTCGATCTGGTATATGTGAAACAATATGCGAAGAGGATGGCACCTTAATCACCAATCTTCAACGACGGTTGGAGCGATGGGCCGAACATTTTGGCTCGCAGTTTTCTTGGCCCCCAGCTCCACCTGCTACCTCTGGCGCTCGCTCTGGGGCCGAGTGGTCTACCCCAACAGACCCTCCCTCTTCCCAGGAAATCGAGCAGGAGCTCCGGCACCTGAAGCGTTATAAAGCTCCCGGCCCTGATGGTCTTCACCCAGCTCTATTTAAAGATGGTGGCGCATCGCTGGTCCGAGAACTCACCGCTTTGTTCTCGAAAATTTGGTCGAAAGAGAAAGTTCCATCATCTTGGGGTGAATCGATAGTTGTCCCCATCTTCAAAAAGGGCCGGCCCACAATCTGCTCCAACTACAGAGGAATAAGCTTAGTCCCCGTCGTTTGAAAGCTGCTGGTGTCCATCATACTTCGCAGGCTCTCCCCAACACGCGAATCGTTGCAACGAGAAGAACAAGCTGGGTTTCGCCCTGGTCGCGGCTGCATCGATCAAATCTTCACACTTCGCCAGATCCTCGAGCTCCGCCATGTGTATCAGAGGCCAACGATTACTGTGTTCCTGGATATCCGTGCAGCCTTCGATTCTGTCGATCGTACAGTACTGTGGCATTGCCTTCTGAGGAACGGTGTCCCCGAGAAGTTCGTCTCCATACTGCGCGCTCTCTATAGTCTGACCTCGGGCAGGGTTAGGGCTTATGGCATGCTTTCGCCTACCTTTGTGGTCTCCAGTGGAGTTCGACAAGGATGCCCTATCTCTCCGTTCCTATTCAACTTTGCCATTGAGGATGTCCTGAAGAACGCTCTGAGCGATTCGTTGAACGCTGGCGTTGAGCTCCTCCCAGGTAGTCGAGTTGTTGATTTGGATTATGCTGATGATATCGTCTTGCTGGGTGACGATCCACAGGTCGTCCAACTTGCATTAAACCGCTTGACGATTGAAGCATCAAAGTACGGTATGTACTTTTCGCCATCCAAATGCAAGGCTCTCCTTCAAGACTGGCAGGTGCCTCTGCCAGCACTCACGCTTGCTGGTGAGACACTGGAGGTTGTGGAGAGCTTTGTCTACTTGGGAAGTTGCATCACTGCTGGCGGGGCTGTTGGAGACGAGATTTCGATGCGCATCTCGAGAGCACGCCTCGCTTTTTCTAGGTTGAGGCACTTGTGGCGTCGCCACGACATTCGTCTCTCCATCAAAGGGCGGGTCTATTGTGCAACTGTTCGTGCTGTACTGTTGTACGGATGCGAGACCTGGCCCATTCGTAAAGATGACTTGCGCAGGCTATCCGTCTTCGAGCACCGCTGTCTGCGGTCCATTGCCCGTGTGTGGTGGCAGCACCACGTAAGCAATGTGGAAGTTAGACAGCGTGTCTTGGGACGTGGAAGCCACTCGCTCGAGGAGCTCATCTCACTGCATCAACTGCGGTGGTTGGGACACGTATTGCGAATGCCTGTCCAGCGTTACCCCCGTCGTGCGTTGTTTGCACTTGCTGGACAGGGCTGGAAGAGACGGTCTGGTGGACAGCCTACAACATGGAGAAGCCGCATGAAAAAGTTGACGAAACAATTGGCTTCGGCCGGTTGTTGTCGACTACCTGGTTGGGGTCCGAGAGATGAGGATACTTGCTGGTTGAAGACCTTGGAAGTTATGGCTCAAGATCGATGTCAATGGCGGACGTGCGCATCAGTGTGTTGCGGTATCCCTTCTTCCTCCCCCTAAAAAAGAACAAACTGAAGAAAATTTCAAAAACTGTGAGTGGTAAACTTGACAAAAAAAGCATTTCTTGTTGCTCTTTTTTATTATTCATATTGTTTTCCTATTCAGCCATGATTCCGATGGCACAATATCTGTACCACAGATTGTGTATAATATATATATATATATATATATATATATATATATATATATTAAGAGCTCTCGATGACAATCAGGAGTGTTGAAAGTCATGATTACTACCGATATTACATATGTACACAACGCGTGATTGTTCTAGGATAGGATGTACACACAATTCTGTCTTGCAATCAGAAAGTGGAGTTTACCGTCCCTTGTCGACAACACTGAAGTGGCACACGCTGAAGTTCTGCAAAGGGGAAGGAATAGATTCCAACTTATCTATTAGGGACTTATAACTCAAAAATTGATTGAAAAAGGTTACTTGTTTTTCCACCCCGTTCCTGTTAGCATCCCCGTACAACGATGATCTCAATTAATAGGCATTAAATCACATTACGCGGCACAATAGCCAGAAGTTAGCTCTCCGGAAAGATATCCATCCTTTACTCAGACGGCGTGCTTCCCTCACACCTTTTTTCTTTTCCTTTGTATGGCGGTACCATAACTGAGGGGTTTTCCACCTGCAGCTAGCGTGTATAATGATGATGATGATGACTTATAATTAGAAAGACTTGGTAATATCTCTGAATATATTCACCATTCGCACTCACAGGTACATTTTCTGCTAGCATCATAGACTAAGCAGGGGATCCCAAATCGTGCACTGTGACACGAATCGGTGACGCACTCACCGCGGACTTAGCATAGTGTAAACAACGGGGTGTTTTGACAAGGGGTCCCTGGATATCTCTGATTATATTCGATGGGAACAGCCAATTTCCTTTGATGGCGTTCAGTCGTGGATACTTGACAAGACGAAGTGACAAGTGTTTACATACTTGTTGAAGTCTAATATACGAAGCAGATCAAACTATGCTTTTCAAAAGTTGGTCGACCATCTAATTTTGATGATGTTACTTCCTAACGTAGAGCCAGCTTGGGCAGAACATCAGCTTGAACCGTTTATGCCGTCGCACAGAGGCATTAATGAACTTAACCATTAAACTCATTCGGGATGGTGTATTCTGACTCCACAACTGCACCTACGAAATCATCTAAATTGATTGCTGAGAAATACGATCCCGAGAAAAGATTAGCTGGCGAAAGTAAGGAACAAGTTTGCTTGAACTCGATCATCATCAGGCCGCTGCAACCAAAACTATGTAGATCAAAAATGAACACGTGAGTTAGACGTCAATATATCAAAATTTCTCATCAGTAACGCTAGATGATGAACCCGAACTGTGTGGAGTCCGGGAAATGGCGTGATAGGTCTGATTAATTGTGATAGTCTGTGGCCAATGCAGACAGAGGGTCTGTACAAAAATATTCTGTGCACACAATTCCGGTTGTGGAGCCGAATTGCGAGTACATCTGCTGTCGACAGTAGACGGCATCTGGTAACTCGTATATGGCGTCCTGGTATACAGTGGATCGGTTAGAATACCTCATTTGAGTTTATGTTGTGGTTAGAATCCACTGAATGTGACAATACTGCGCTCGTCACATTCTTCCTCACACCACAGTACAGTCAAACCAAACAATATTCTCAAGCTCATACGGACAGTCGCATGATCGTTTTTCCAAATTTCCTCGCTTGACACGATAAAGAGAAATGGTGATTAATATTAACGGTTTTATTAGACAGATGATGATCCACTGTAAACAAGCTTGTTCGTTAGTTTCTGCAATTAATGTTTCTCTGGGCATTATTTCTCAACTGAAGCAGTCCATCGTCATCATTATAAACGTTAGCTGCAGTGGAAAACGACTCAGCTATTGTGTCGAAATAAAGAGAAAAATATTACACATGAAACTGAGGCACACCGGCTGTCACCAATAACGGATGGACATCACTACAGAGCTAACAGCCGACTATCGTACCGCAAAAAACGAGTTATATTATGCCTAATAAATAAGATCTTGGTTGTAGTGGGAGGATAAGCAGATGGAAGGGACAAAGAAACTCACAACACAATGTCATTGAGGTCGGCGCCTAGCCATGCCAACAAATGTATCCAACCAAACGGGTTCACCATGCTTCGGTCCCCAACCAGGGAGCCAAGAGGCTCCAACCGATGCCAATATGGAAGTAAGAGCCTTCATTCCTCTTGACCAGGTCATCGAATGGTCACCCCTCATCTTCTTCCATCCGCACCCCCGGTTCGCAAACAACGCACGTCGCGGGAGTCGGTGGACTGGCATGCGCGACATATGGCTCAAATATCAGATCCGATTGTGTGAAATAACGGTGCGGAGCGGTTACGTTCTTCCTCCCACACCATAAACAGGGCGCCGAACACGCTCTTTGCCCATACGATGTACCCAACAGATATGAGCCAAACTACGAAAGCAACAGTGGTCCAACGTACCTCGTCTCTATTTGTCGCCTGATCTAATGGGCCAAGTTTCACAACTTTACAGTAGGGTCTAACATATGGCTGAATTCTGCATTTTACCCAGTGGGGTGAGAGTGATATCTTGCCGGCGCCATAAGTGGCCTAGTTTTAAAAAGCGCCTCGTGCTTTTGCTACACATTTTTTGACCTTCTTATATTCCAACAGCGCTGGTACAATTACCTAGATGGTTGAACTTTTGAACGACTTCTAGGTGATCCCCGACAAGGGTCCGCGGAGGTCGGCCTTACCAATCTTGGAGGAAAGCTTTGCACTTTGTGGGTGCAAACCAAAGCCTTAAACGGGTGACGGCCAGTGCTAATCTAGCCAGTGCCGTTTGGCATGTTTGTGAGCTGTCACGGTTGAGGGAAATTTCGTCAGCATACTCCAAGTCAAGAAGTCGTTCGCCTGGGAGCAACTCCACACCTTCTAAGTCAGGTCCAGTGAGCGCTACTTCTATCACCTCGTCAATAGTAAAACTGAAGAGGAAAGGTGACAGCAGTCGTCTCTGTCTTCAACGCTGGAGATTCTGTAGGGCGGCGAATGCTTGCCGTAAGCCCTCACTCTGCCCGAGGTACGGTTTTAAAGCACTAGCAAAATTTATATGTAATTCTCGGCACACTTTACCTTAGCAGACAGTCCCAAAGGGCAAATTGGTACGTCGAATCGAAGGCAATTTTGATGTCGAGGAACATGACAAAGTGGACAGCTAACCTATGTGTCGGTGATCCAACAACTGGCGTAATCTGAACATGTGATCGATGCATCCCCGACCACGAAGAAACCCGGCTTGCTCTTCACGAAACTGGTTTTCACGAGCGCCACTCAGTCTGTGAATTATTACAGAGGCAAGTAAATTGGAGGCGATGGAAATCAGACTGATTTCTCTATGGTTTCCGAATTCCGAACTCGAGCCTCCTTTGAAGCGCTGGACAATAACGTCAGTTGGGACAGTATCCTGGGCCTACAGTTTCACTAGCTAATCGTGTAATTCCTCAATGGGAGCAGGGCCTCGTGTTTGAAGAAGGCTGGATGAAGAGTATCTGCTCCCTCGGCTTTACTCAATTTTATCAGTACGATCTCACCTTCGACTTCTGAACGAGAGGGCGGAGCCAAAGAGGCAGCCCAGAGAGCCGGGCGCTCACCGGCCAGTGAGGAATCTCTCAATTCCTGTCGGTCAAAATGTTTTCAATATGCTCAGCCTAACGCTCCAAATGTTTTGACAAGTTGTGTTTAGGATGTCCACTCTCGTCGCGCATACTTTCACTAACAGCAGGTCTCTTGCTGCCCGTTTCCCGTATCAAACAGAACTACTTTTGATGATTAGCAAGGGCAGCTGCCAATTCCATCTCTGATGCACGATGAGACCACCAGGATACGCGATCTCTATTTAGGCTAACACGGAGTTTTGCTCTGATCTCTTTGCAAGTCGCTTTGTGTTCGCTTCCATCCGGATTGTGTAGGCGAGCATCGATAGGTTTTAGCGACTGCGAAGAGATCCAACATCTATTTTGGCTAATGGATTTACCACATAATGATTTACTTGCTTCTAGTAAGGTCTGTTGAACATGCAACCAGTGGCCTTCAGCAGTATTCAATGAGCACTTGCTCAACCCGAACGTCAGCCTACTTCGATACTCATTCGGATCCTCTGGCTTCTCCAGTAGGATAGTGTCTATGCGCTCACAGGGTCGTCGAGGGCGACCGCCAAAACGCATCCGCAGGTCAGCACATACAAGTGCATGGTCAGTGTCCACACATGTGCTCCAAATCGGGCGACACTTTTGGACTGAGCCTGTTTAGTGCTAACTGATCGTGATGTGATCGATTTGCGTCCATGGCTGGTTCGAGACTGGTGGGCACCATGCCACCTACCGACGGGTGCAGTGTCGGAAGTTAGTGTTCGCAAAAATAAGCGAGCATCTTCACACATATCAGGTAACCGGTTACCGTTATCCTTACGGAAGCCTACACCATGTTGGCCGCCCAGATGAAACTCAGCAATGGGCAATGTCACAAATTGAACTTGCAGATCCAAGCATGCATTAGAGTGTCCGTGCTTCTTCTGTGGCGATGGACTTCGTTCAGTTGACGATAGATGTCGTCTTTAACCGGATCATCATTACAGTTTGCAGTGGCGAAGGCAGCGATGACGAATAGACAACTATAAGCCCCGCGCGACTTCGAAGCTTTGAACGAGCCAGCCAGTCGGACTGCACACATCTGGCTACTGATTGCGATTGCCGCCAAGCAGCAGACATCGATCGCGAGGGTCTACAACGTTCGGTAAGTTCTGCCACTTGACAGATTTGTAACAACGTGCACACGTTAAGGAATGCCAATCTGAGGGAGAATCGGGGGCTCCAAATATAAGCCGATGAACTGGGCTTGTCAGCTCGGTTAGACAGGCTTGTCGATAGGGCAAGCTTGACTCTCCGCGTTTGTATGTGAGTTGAAACTGGAACAAGGTGGGTGGGGATGGGCCAAGAATTGGAGAGATTAAAACTAGGGGAATAAAGGTGAAGTTGGAACGGGACGATGACAGTGAAAAAGCGCAAGGGGGGAATAAGAAGAGAAGACTGGTTTGAGCAGTAGCAACCAAACCCCTATCCACCCTGCTCGATGCAACAGATAGGGTACCGGTGATGTTTCTCTGCGGTGGCCAGAGCATCAGGAAGTTGTTTGAGGTTAGATTTAATAGTATTGCGCGGGCAGATTACTGTCAAGTTACCTAGGCCTAGACAGGAGAACGATTAGGGTTTTCAACCAATGCTTTTGGTTCATAAACCTGAGCGCAAGGTAACGGGTTTGGCAGTGGAATACAAGAAGTCCGTTTCAAGGAATCAGGAGCCAATTTCATTCCAACCCGCAACCTGGAGGGTCAGGAGACTGAGTATGTCTGGCCTATAACTATTGACCAACCTGGTATGAATGGCTCTGAAGGTGCTTAAAGCACCACCCAGCATAGCTTATGGGATAGCTGAGGCACGCAAACCATCGCACGATGGAAACCGTACAAAGATCCCATTTTGTTAAGAGAGATTAACCAGTATGTTCTGCATAGCACAAGGCTTACCATAGCGAGAGATTCCATACTGATTCTGAATGAGGGCATTATAACTTGTGAATATCCTAAACATTTTGGGAAACTACTCAAGCGTAATGGGATTACTCCAACTAATCTTGCGTTGAACTGGCACACACTGGATGAAAGAGACACGACTGTTTCTCGGATTGATGAGCTCCAGCTTGATCGATGCACTTCTTCTGTCGCAGTTGAGAATATGTGTTGAGAAGAAAGATGTATTCGAATCCTACGTTCAGCAAATCGCAGCACGGCAGATGGAACTACAAAAGGCCTCACGAAGGAAGCCAACGCGCGAGGGTCACCGAACTTGCTTCCTTTTGCTCCTGAAAGACATGTACACAATTTTCTTTTATGCAATTACATAAGGTTCTACTCAAGGCTCTTTCGCTTGGGCCGAAATTCTGTTGCCACGGAACCACGTTATACAGTTATGTCTAGAAGTTCAATTTGAGCAACTGTATTTCCAAGTAGCATAGCTTACATCGTCGTCGAGTTGGCAGCTGAAAAGTATAAGTCGACAATTTTCAAGACCTATTACGAATGTTTAAGTTACATAACATGAGCTAAGCATGTTTTGAGGAGGAAACATCTAGACGTCCTCAAAGAACACAGGCGGAACGAGAACATACCCTTTGTCTATAAAGGATAAAGGAGCCGGGATCGTTTTGTTGGGTATGTCGGTATATATCAGAAAGATGTGCGCCACTTTTACTGATGGATCGAAATTTCGAAGGAAGGTTAAAGAGTATAACAAAACGCAGGCAATTGGGAAGTACAAACAAACTTTTGTGCTGCTTGAAACAAAATAAAGTAATTGACTCTGAAGTATTCGAAATCGCCATACCGAGAATAACACTGATACAAGATTTTCTAGTCGGCTCAATGTTCATAAGCTAGGGTTACCACTAAGACAAATACTAGGCATGTGCAACTCAACATACCATTCGACCGCCAAGTGGCTTGTCAAACGGCTGGCACCAGTCCGAAAAGCCATAGCCAGGTACAGTCTCAGGAACACTTTTGATTTGAGGCACCTTGAAGTAACCATGCGGAAATATTTGCTTTGGACGTAGTGTTCTTTTCCATCAATGTTTCATTGAAAGAGCTCGTAGACTATCGATGCCAGTTCATCCAACTACACGACATCAAAATCGGCATTCCACAAGTTCGATTAAGACAACCACTGTTGACATGCACGAGAAACATATAGTTTCAGTCTAATGGATCATTGTACCGATAAATAGACGGGGTGACCATGGGTTTACCGTCAGGCCAGTTGCTCGCGGAAGTGTTCATGAGCTAATTGGAAAGCAATCAGTTAAAGTAGTCCATTAACAACTTAGTTTATTATGGCCCGTATGTAGATGAAATATTTGTGTCGCGGACGATTGGGTGTGTATTGAAGATCTGCTGGCCCAATTCATTTCCGCGCATAAGAACATTACGTTTACTCGGAAAATATAAAGTGACGAATCTTTGGTCTTTTTAGACCTCCAGATCAATAAGTCATCAGACGAGAGAATGCGGAGGAGGGTACACAGAAAGGGAACATGGAATGGACAATACACCCACCTGCGTAGTTTCGATTTAAACAGCCAGAAAATTAAGCTTGTCTGTTGTCTCACTGTGAAGGTTTTCCGATGAGCTAAGTTTTATTCAAAGCCTGTTTAAACCTAACGAATACCCATAACAATTTGTCCATAAACCCATGGGACCGACAGTACCAGAGAGGAAATTTGTTGCTGCAGGAAAGCCCTTAATATACTTGTCGTTAGCGTTTAAGGGTTGCACGATAGCGTAGCAAACTATCCGAAGGCTTACCGTAGCCACTGCGAAAATGTCCTTTGCAGCTGACTTACGGACAAATTCAGCCAAAAACCAATTGTGCGCAAGCAGCACAAAGGCAAAATACGCCGGGCGCAAAATTCCTCTGATGTGTACGATTTTTCTTTATCGTGTCAAGCGAGGAAATTTGGAAAAACGATCATGCGACTGTCCGTATGAGCTTGAGAATATTGTTTGGTTTGACTGTACTGTGGTGTGAGGAAGAATGTGACGAGCGCAGTATTGTCCCACTTAGTGGTATCTAACCACAACATAAACTCAAATGAGGTATTCTAACCGATCCACTGTGTACCAGGACGTCATATCCGAGTTACCAGATGCCGTCTACTGTCGACAGCAGATGTACTCGCAATTCGACTCCACAACCGGAATTGTGTGCACGGAATATTTTTGTACAGACCCTCTGTCTGCATTGGCCACAGGCTATCACAATTAATCAGACCTATCACGCCATTTCCCGGACTCCACACAGTTCGGGTTCATCATCAAGCGTTACTGATGAGCAATTTTGAAATATTGACGTCCAACTCACGTGTTCATTTTTGATCTACATAGTTATGGTTGCAGCGGCTTGATGCTGATCCAATGAAAACAAGCTTTTTCGCTACTTTTTATATCTAAATAGATTATAAAAGACGCTTTCTAGGGTGGTGCACTTGTCTAGAAATTCGTTGTCGTGCATCGATGTTATCATTCGCAGCCGATGAGCGAGTCTTGATTCGTTACATTTATTATCATTCTGATTGTATTTTTCCTTGGCTTTGTTTTGCTACCTTTGCTATACGTGTGCTATACCTGTTCAATGGTTTGCTACTGCCCGCCTCAAGCCAGGCAGCCCCTGGTCAAAATGGTGCAAACCCGCCAAAACCCACCTGCGTCTGGCCGTGGTCGCAGGTGTATCCTATTATGGTTGCGAAACATATACAACCGTTCCATTACCCCCAAGGCTGCGTGTGTCAAGCAGATCCCAATCTGTCTCTGCAATAACATTCCCGAGCTGGATCTGCTCCCCACTGCCTTGTGGGTCAGGCTATTGAGTAAAATGCTCTGGGCGAAGTCCCTCAAGCAAACCTCCAAATCACCCACTGCCTTGTGGTTCAGGCTATTGAGCCAAAGGCTCCGGGTGGAGTCCTTCAAGCAAACCACTGAAGCACAACGACCGTCTCACGTGCGATTGCCCACCAATGCAATCGTATGACTGCGCGCAAAGCACTCAGCATCGGGTGCTGGAACGTGCGCACACTACTGGACGGGAACTCAAGCGAGCGCCCGGAGCGACGCACTGCACTTGTCGCGATGGTGCTGGCGCGCTACAACATCGATATTGCGGCGCTCAGTGATACTCGGCTTGCTGAGCAAGGTAAGTTGCATGAAGCAGGTGCTGGCTACACATTCTACTGAGTGAGCAACGCCGCCTCAGCACCACGTGAACATGGGGTCGGATTTGCAATATCCGATCGCCTCCATGGCCAGCTGGCGCGTAAACCAACGGGCATCAGGGTGCGACTGATGACTTGTCGCCTACGACTCGGAAGAGGTAAGTTTGCCACTTTTATAAGCACGTACGGTCCGACCATGTGTTATCCTGATGACACGCGTGATCAGTTCTACACTGAGCTATCCTCCGTGATACGGTCTGTGCCGAGGAGCGACCGACTATTTCTGCTGGGTGATTTCAACTCGCGTGTTGGGCGTGATACATCGGTGTGCGCAGATGTTATCGGTTCGCATGGCATTGGTTCAGCGAATGCGAACGGTGACAGGCTGCTCTCACTGTGTGCCACTCACGGCCTGACGATCACGAACACTCGGTTTGCACTAAGTGCGAGTGATATAGCAACTTGAACGCACCCACGGAGTGGTCACGCTCACCTGCTCGACTATGTCATCGTACGTCAGCGTGATATGCGTGAAGTGCGCATGACACGTGTACTGCGTGGAGCTGAGTGTGGCACTGATCACAAATTGATGAGGAACAAACTGTACATATGTTTTCGTAAATATTATGTATTGCACTCTCGCCATGAATCGGCGTAAACTTAACATTCTATCCCTCGGTACTGTGGCGAAACCTACTGAGCTAGAGATGGCGATGACTGCACGGCTATGTGATGTAGACTACATAGTCACAGTAGGTGACCTGTGGCACCACATTCGCGTCCAGATGACAGCTGCTGCCGAGGAAACCATCGGACGCTCAAACTGTAAGCGGTCTGCTTGATTTGATGAGAACAATGTAACGATTAGTGCATTGGTGTCTGTAATGAATGTGGCATTTTCTGCACATATTGCAGACCCCACTCACTTGGGGAAGAGTAGTCAGTTTCGCAAACTTCGAAGGCGACTAAATCGAAGGCTCCGTCGCATAAAAAAGGCATGATGGACGGAGAAGGCGAAGCAGTTAGAAAGCTACGCCGAACGCCGCCAACACAAGGAACACAAGGAATTCTTTGACTCTTTGAAGATGGTGTATGGACCGAGATTGGAGCCGCTGAGAACGCTGATCGATGGTAGTTCATGCGTTACCTGCACACAGACTGCAGACATAATGCAGATCTGTCGAAAACACTTTGACTGTCTCTTGAACAACCGTTCAGAGATCGACTGGCCTACACTGAACGTCCTCAAGCAACACGATGTGAAAGCGAGTCTGGCGGACTCGCCGACATTGGATGAGACGCAGAGAGCACTTGCTCAGCTGCGAAACGGCAAATGTGCCGGAGCCGGCAGGATCCCGCCTGAAGTATTGAAACACGGCGGACCCACGTTGTTGACTGCGCTGCACCACTTGGTGCAACGTGTATGGATTGAGGAGGAGGTGCCTCCTAATCGGAAGAATGCCCTTGTGCTACCACTGTACAAGGGCAAAGGTAGCAAGCAATGTTGCACGAATTATCGTGGCATCAACTTGCTGAGTTGTGTGGGCAAGGTGATTGCCCGAATCCTGCTCAACCGCCTCGTGAGTCAGGTTGCGGAACCTAACGTGGCGAAAGAGCAATTCGAATTCCGTTGGGGCCGCAGTACTATAGATATGGTGTTTGCGGCTCGTCAGTTGCAGGAGAAGTGCAGAGAACCACACCAGCCATTGTACTCGCTTTTTGTTGATTTCACCAAGGCATTTGATACGGTGAACCGCGAGGCATTGTGGCTGGTGTTGGGTAAGTTTGGTTGCCCACGTAAGTTTGTAAGTTTAATTGAATGTCTGCATAGCGGTGTGCGAGCGAGGGTGCAGCTGAGTGGAGAGACCTCGGATGACTTTGCAGTTGTCTCTGGTGTGAAGCAAGGCTGTGTCTTAGCTCCTGCCCTGTCTAATATATATCTTCATGCAATGTTGTCTGGTGCTTTTGATGCCGCTTGTGCTTACGGTGTTGGTCTAGAGCATCGTATTGATGGTGGGTTGCTGGACATCCGTCGTTTCGGTGCGAGAATCCTAGTCTGTGAGACGACTATTCGTATGTTGCTGTTTGCTGACGAATGTGTGTTGTTTTCCCACAGCGCGGATGAGTTGCAGCACACGACTAGTGCTCTGGCTTCGACAGCGGCCAAATTCGGGCTCACCATCAACACAAGCAAAACTGTCTGTCTCTTTCAGCCTTCATCGGAGGTGCGATTTTCAATATTGCCACGAAGTAGCATTTTTGCCGAAGTATTGGAAACCACCTCCCACTTCTGCTACCTTGGAAGTGTGATGTCGACTGATCAACAGATACACAGTGAGCTTCGTATCCGCGTGTCGAAGGCAGCGGCGGCATTCGGGAAGCTTGAGTACCGAGTGTGGAACAACCATCACCTTACCATTTGCACTAAGCTGATGGTGTACAAATACATGGTGCTGTCCGTTCTTCTATACGGCAGTGAAACGTGGACGATGTACCGGCGGGATGTGCGATATCTCGAGCTGTTCCATCAGCAGGGCTTGCGACGGATTTTGCGCGTCGGATGGGGCGACAGATTTGCAGACACGGAAGTGTTGCGCCGAAGTGGGATGCATGCAGTGGGCTGCATACTTTTATTGAGACACCTGAGGTCGATCGGTCATGTGAGCCGTATGTATTCAATGCGAATACCGAAGCGACTCTTATACGGTCAGCTGACTATTGGGAAGCGGCATGTGGGGAAACCAAAGTTACGTTACCACGACATGATCAAAGTGAGCCTCACACGTTCTAATCTTGGTTGTAGATCATGGGAATCGAAGGCGGTTGATCGGCGTGCATGGCGAGATCTGATCATGAAGGCAGTTGCCGAGGTGCAGGAGAAAGCCCTCATGCATGCACAGAAGAAGCGGCAAGTGCGGAAGCGGCAAGTGCGGAAGCGGCAAGCGCCGATGGGTTGTACTCCATCGACATCGAGCGCATGGTGCTGTAGCACATGCGGTCGCGAGTGTCTTAGTCAGGCAGGCTTAGTGAGCCATTAGCGAGGCCACTCCGGACCACTACCGAAGCGACGAGGGGTCCTGCAAAGAACATAGGCAGAAGCGGCGCAGCGTTTGTAGATACACTGCATTCGATTTACTAACCGCGTGCTTGCATGCTAAGCGTTTTTATTGCAGATGGTAGGTTTTCAATTTTGTCCTATTGCTTTTCTTTCTCAAATAAATGTCCACCTGTACGCTCCCCTTTAAACATGCACAACTCGCTTAAACCAATTGTAGTTAATTTCGATAACATTTTCGCGTTTGTGTCACTTCCGTAAAATATACTTTCTGACTCCCTGAACTTATCTCTGATCCTTTGTTATCAACTTATTTCATATGCTCACTAATTTAAGAGTGTTATCACGTTTCCTTATGCACTACTCGATTTCTTTTCTTTGTTAGCTTTTTCTCAAGTGATTGGCTGTTGCTTGATGTCCCCGGTGTGGCCGCTCTTGATGTGCATATCGACAGGGTGCCTACCTGTCTGTTACCCACTACCTCATCCATACTGGCTCTAGGTGACAGTTGGTCGTTGCTGGAGGGGACGGGGTGCACGGTTCTTGTGGCCGTGTTAGGATCAAATAGTGGTTCCATGCAGTCAGTGTGGAGCGGACTACGGTCCAGCCACCGTCTTGTGTGCGCTTGGTTCCCAAATACAGAGGGCTTGTGTTTGCCTGTGAAGGAGTGTGGACCGACTCCGCTGATGAAACGTGGCTCCCATCCGCATGCCGCCCGGTCTTATTCCTTCGGGTTTACACTGGATATGAGGTGTGTGGTTGGAGCTGTGGGTGGTGCAGCGCAAGCCACCTATGGTACCTCTGTAGGCGCAGGTGTCCTGTGGCTGGCCACAGTGACAGGCAAATCCGAAACCGAATGCCGCCAACCACCATATATTTATATATCAGTAAACATATAACTTCTGTTGACATGGAATTAAAACCCATGACACCACATTGATTTGCTCTGTGTACTGGCAAGAAAAATGAAAAACATTGCTTTACCCCATTCCATTAGCTGATATATTCTAATGTATCATGTTTTGTGTGTTAATCCTTTGAATCCATTAAATTTAGCTGTTCATTTTTGTAATTACGATATCAGAATTCGGCCGGTAATGGAACCCATCTCACTTCATTGTCCTGACCATATATGAATAATTACAATGAAGGCTTTACTCTGAGGTGCATATTGTCTTTGGCTAAATGAAATCTGAGGAATAGTTGGCTGAGCTCACTTAAATTTATATCTGACGGCCGCAATTGAAAGTCACATTAAGGTGACGCTGACTTAGTCTAACACTTCTGTTCAATAATTACTTGCTTCCCGTCATAGTTATCTGTTGTTAGGTCTTCATTTCGTGCTATACCAAACAGTCAAACGTACTTTTCTTGCTAATGAGGCACTTTGGCTTGGTTAGATCCATGCAGAGGTTTTAAGAATTCCAAATAATTACATGAACTACTCATAGCCTGAGTTTCGATTCTCAGACGGAGGGCTTCCTGAGTTCAGCAATTTGGCTGCAAGTGTGTTGTTATCAACCAAAGTTACAACAGGTAGCGTTTTAGATGCAGCGGTTGATAATAGATACATAATAGTTAATTATTGTCAGCTATTACTCCGGTTTTTCTATGGACTTCCGGTGTTAAAGCGTTAGTTTCACTGTCCAGCGCACAGGCACATGGATGGACATCATTTTGGCTGTCCAGTTCTTACTGTGTTTTGGTGGGCTTGTACAGCTTGATTGGCAAATTGGTGTGAAATCAGCTATCTGGTTTTACTTCGATCATTCTGTACGCAGTCTGGTCACCGGGTTGTTCTGTTCTTTACAACAACTATCAGATTGCTTGAGATCCTTCTTCTTGAGTGGTTTCTACACAGATTCCATCTGAGTACGCACTTTGATTGAATTTGTTAAATGAGAACCAAACTGTTAGGAACTGCACTCCCCTTTTTGTGTGTACTTGAACCAAAGACTATCCTGCTTCAGTCGAAGCCGTGTTCACTTCATCCTCGTGTAATGAGACGAAGGATGTTGCGTACTGCTTTTCGCAATTTTATTTGTGCTCCGATATTCTTGACATTACTCTCCTTTCGCCGGCATCCGCCAGGACGCAATTACTTTGAACAGTGCTGCGGGAAAAGAAATATCAAACACGAATGTGTCCGACGCATGCGGTCTCTGCCAAACCATATGAATTGTCTGTTTGGTGTTGACGGGCATGGCAGAAATGTGTACAAACCAAGCCAAACTAGGGATGTGTCCAGCCTATAAAGAAAAAGTGCAAAATCTGAAACGGTTATATTAAATGCGTGGTACAATATTCGGACTGCATTTTGGGACAGAAACAATAAAGTTCACTACTAATGTGATAGCCGTGAAAACTAGTTTGGCCAACTAAACATGTAAGCCATTTGCTCGAGTATAAAGGGTTGTTAGAATAGACTTGTGATGTGGCCAAGAAGGTAAAAGTATTCCCCATCTAGACACAACCTGGAAGCAAATATATTATTGAAATATTGGGTGGTACACGAAATGGAGTATTTGCTGTTAATATCCTCTACTAAGCCGGACAACCTCATCGTGGTGCCAGCCAGGTGATTCGGTATCATCCTGTTCCAACCAGTGGTTCGGCAGCGATGTTCCAGGACGTAGCATGTTTTCGCCTAGTAAGCGTTCTCCCTATAAAAGCCATATCTATCCGTTTAACAACACTGCGACTTGGTGGAAGTGACACACCTTGCTTCACTGCGGTGGAGCTTTGAATTGTATCACCCACTTGATGAATTTGTTGGGACAATTGGGCTCCTTTTGAGAACCGACCAAAGGTGAGGCGAATGAAATGAGCAATCAGTCACTGGCTCCCAATGGGCGCGATTGCCTGAATTTAGCTCCTGCAGTACGGGTTGGCTATTTAACCAAAGGCTCGGGATTGGTCCCCTTAGTCAACTCCCTACTTTAGCTTCGGCAACAGCGCAGTATCACGCACTCTCAACAAAACCATTAACTGTTTTACGACGTGCTCCACTGCTACTGTTTCTGCATATTAAATTCACGAGACTTCATCACACACCAATTGTTTAGTTGCTAACAATCCTGCGTATCCGTCACCCGATTCATGTGTACGTGAATCTATCTGCGATTCCGGTTGCTCCGCGAACTATGGTGTTCAACCTATGGCTCTCCTTCGACACCGGTCCTCCTTCCGTCCGGCGTGCTTCAGCGTACGGACACTCATGTAGATTGGACAGCAAGCTGGCCTAGCGCATACCCTAGATTCCCTCTGTGTCAAAGTCTGTTGCCATTCAGAAACCCCAGCACTGTGGTTACGCTAACCACGAAGGCAGATCTCACCTTTGTCTTTCTGGAGATTCAGGAGCAGCCTCAACGGGCTTGGTTAGTATAGGTATAGCACTAAGTGGAAAGTCTACTGGACTACTTCTCGATTAACAGCCGACTGAGTGCATTTCGGCTTCGGGGTTCATTAGAATCAACAATGTCGTGAGGAGGGACGCGACGTTTTGTGATCTCCGTGTACGCTCCAAATAATTGCAGTAGTGGCTCAAGAGCTTCATCAGCTCTTGACTAACGGTACAATGTCGTAGGTCGTTGTCCGTGCAGGGGATTTGAATGCACGGATTGGCCGCCTGTTACCCTAGGAAAGCCACTTTGGTGGTCACCACGGCTCGATGTGGACCGCTCAGATAACGGGAAGAAAACCTCACATTGTACGAAGACAAGCATCTGTTTCGGTCGAGAGCCAACCTTAGGCAGGTCCTTTTGGTCCACTTTCATTGTCTCAAATCATGCACTGGTTTGCGGGAAAATTTGCATGCGTCTTGGGGGTCTCCAGAAACGGAGCACTGTAAGATTGATACAATGAGGTTAACTGATTCATCAGTCCAGTCGACCTATCAGTCTTCACAGGCATGCGTACTTGATGGTAATGCGCATGTAGCAACACTGGACTTGTACACAGAAGGTGATGACATTTTCCGGACAGTCAAGCTGCGGCATAACCTGACGCCCCTTATAGACCTGGATTTCTGTTCACTCTCTGGAGCTGTTCAGCAGCCGCAGAGATATCCTGGCAGAAGCAGATTGAAATTAGTGGCGCCGCTCTGTGAACCGGTTGCTAAAGCAAAGCCTACGCAAGGAACGCGAGGCACGGTGGTCTGAGCTTGCTTTAGAGATGGAGACCGTTGTCTTCTCTGGCAATACTCACAAGCTTTTCCAACTCATTTGATCCACTGGTCTCAGGAAAACTGTTCTCAGGGAGGTCATTTGCAAGGCGGATGAGTCTCCGATTACCAACCAACTGAGGTGTTTGGATTGCTGGGTAGACCAATTCTATTCGCAATGTAACCGGCCTACACTGCCCATCAGTGCACGTTGTACACCTTATTATTTTCCCTGGTTCATCCCAATGAATCCACATAGCAAAGCGGAAGTCTGTCTCGAGATCTGACACTAGAAGCGATTCAAGGTTGCATGCTCTGACGGACTTCCTCTGGAGCTCTTCAGGTACGGCGCCGTGGCGATCAGTAACCAGCGGACCTCTTCGTTCGCAAAAGTATGGCGTGAAGAGAAAGTGCATCCCTCTTGGGGCTTATCAGTTATTGTCCTGATTATCAAGAAAGACGCTCGTAATCCATGTATCAATCATCGCGGGATTAGTCGTATTTTGGTTACCTCCAAGATATTGATACCCATTCTGCTTTTTAGACTATCCCCAGTACATGAATCACACTAATGTGAAGAAAAGGCTGATTTTGGTCCCGTCTTGGCTTTTTGGATCAAATATTCCCGTTCCGTCAATTCCTCGAACATTGCAACGATAACCACAGGGTCAATATCGTCATATTCTTAGACATACGGGTTATATCGGACTCCGTGAATTGACCTGCTTTATGGCGTTATTTGCTACAGAACGGGGGCCGGAGGATTACGTTGCTATCTGACGTGCACTCTACTTTCATACCTCCGGCAGAGTAAAGGTCTACGGCAAATTTTCCTCGCTCACTGCTGTCAGTAACCATGTGCGATAGGGCTGCTCTATGTCCCCATTCTTTTTCAACTTTGGAATCGCGGATGTCCTGTCGACAGCTCCATAAGATTTGCAAAATTTTGATCATTATCTTCTACCGGATGAGCCCGCGACTGATTTAGATAATGCCGATGACATCACCTTACTTATTGACTATTCACAGAGTATGTAACTCACTCTGAATGCTTTGGCCGCTGAAGCATCTGAATATAGCATGAGCTTCATCCCCTAAAACTGTTGAATGCTGCTCTCTACACCGACTCCCATGCCCACTTTGATGGCGCACAACGTGAACAGATAGTTTCGTCCTTATTAGGAACTGTGTTTCTACTAGTAGCACTGCCAGATAGGAAGCTGCTTCTCATAGCGCTGAAGATAGATCTGCATTTGTTAAACTGAGTCACTTGTTGCGTCGTCGCAACCGGTCTATCACGATAAAGGGCCTCATTCACAGTGCCGCTGTTCCTTCATTTTTGTATGGGTGCGAGTCTTAGCCAAACCTCCTGGAGGACATACCTAATCTTTCCGACTTCGACAACGGTTATATTACGAGGATCGCTTATGTTCGTTGGCAACCTGGAGTTTGCCGCATCTTGAAGAATGAGAATATTCGCTTTAAAAAGCTGGTTCTTTTGCGCCAGTTGTGATGGCTCAGTCACGTCCTACGCATGACGCCTGAGCGTTTACTTTGCCGAGCTCTTTTACCTGATCAAGCACCGGGCTGGAGGCGACCGCGCGCTGGTCAGCCTTCCACACAGCGACAGCGCATGAAATAGAACAGTGGAAGGATGTCGAATTGTGGGTAAAAAGTAATGCTTACTACGTCTCATGGATACAGTTCATAGAGAAAATAAAAATTCTTGATAAAGGAAGCCTGGCCATTTTAAGTTCAAATTTATGTAGTCGAATTTCACCAAATTATAACAAACGGTTCTCTGACATCACGTTGATCAACTGAACGCTAGTCGTAGATAAAAGGTTAGACCACAGACAACCAAGTTACCCGGGCGTCCCAATATGGTTCAAATTGCAATGCTGATTTCACTGTACCAAACGATAAAGTTGTGAAGGTCTTACATGAAGAAGAGACGGACCGCTTCCACTTTCAAACTTTTGCGACATTTTGCTTGATAGCCAAATTCCCGCATTTTACTCCTGGAACGAATCTTTCGGCTAGGCTGCGCCGCGTCGCTGAGTAGAAAAAGAACCTGTCCGTTTACGCCAACTGCCAAACCATCAAGAGGTTATCTGTAGATACTTTGTAAGCACAGAAATGATCTGTCGATTATGAATTTTTTAAGTTAATTTTTGCACTGTCGCTCCCAGAGAAACTCACAACTATACCATGTGTTATTTCGAGTGACTGCGAAGCGCTGCGCTGTTTTCTTGATCCACGTAATAATACGATGTACTTAAAGTGCAATTTATAAACATGAATACGGTTTTGCTTCCAGCTTAGATACTGCAGAACGAATATCGCTCGATTCCTGCAATTTCGCTGATGTTTAATAGAAATGTAATGTGAAGCGTAAAAGCTTGCACAAAATGTGGCCGCTCATTCAACAGACTTTTACTGATATATAAAAACGATACAGCTAAGGATATAAACCCAGAGGCACTTCAGTTATAGTGCTTCTAAAAGCCTGTACCCAATATCCCAAGGCTGACACCGGGGTATCAAGATCAGTACGACTCTATTAAATGGACCGGTACAACAAAAGGATAATCCATTAATTGAATGCACTTAACAGACACGGATTTAGGCACAGCGTGTTTCCATAATGCTGCCCAGTTAGGTGGAAAATGGATGTATGTTGTTCAGATAGGTGGGCTGGTGCCAGCTGATGTTGACTTAATACAAATCGTAAACAGTTTTCAGATACGTCCCATATATCCGTAAATTGACCTTTCCTTTGCATATGAAGTTTATTCCCCAGCGACTATGTTCACAAAATGAGAATGCACATGCTAGAATTATTTTGCGGTGTAATAACCAAAGATAAATCATAGTAACACAAATTTCAACTTACAAGGCAGTCAAACAAACGAGATGTGTCTCTCCATTTGCTCACTAATCTGCGGCATTCGCTTTTCTTTATGTCATTTACCTAATTTTCCAACTGATATTTTGTTTAAGCTATACTGGATGGGCGCCTCTAGTTGAATCTGATACGTAAGCAGGATGCATGATATTATTTGGAATTTTCGGAATCCTATCAGCAATCCTTGGTAGCATAGGTGTGTTTCTAAATCAGTGGACATCACAGGCCATAGGCAAACGACTGGTATCAGTAACAAAATTTTAATTCTTTGGGTTACTCCAATGAGCTATGGAGGACAGCGTCGGACGGTCATGATTCACAAGCCAAATGCGATACAGCGCCACTTGTCCTTCACTATCATGCAGGTTATCGCGTTGCGGAAGACAACATGGGCTCAGAAAGAGACGTCCACTGATGGCAGCTATGTACGACAGCATTTAATAAATTCAGTATGAATGTTTACACATACTACAGAGTAGGGGATTCTTGATGCTACAGATAAACCACCTCTAACAAGCAACAGCAAATCTTTCCACTTAAAGCTGTAACAAGAGTCCAACTTTCGAAACAAGCTGCAGTTGCTTGATTGTGAAATTTCAACTGCCGCAGACCGACGTACATGGCAGGCCCACTTTATTTTGACAGCGTAAAACGAAGCGATGTGGATCAACCAGAAACGGGGTGAGCATGTCCGGTTTTACGCTCACAGGAATAGTTTTGTGCTACTCCTGTCTTCTTTGGAATTCGAGTTATTTTTCGAATTCACAGACCGGACTTGCATATTTTACTAGACACCGTAATTTTATCTGAGCTTTAGGTAAGTCATTTCAAATTTATCAATGCAAATACGCGGAGATCTTTTTCTTTTTTTCCACAGCACGTGAATCATCTGTAGTATCATGCTGGCACGGAATGGGAATTTTAACACTGGTCGTACGTCACGTCCACAACAACAGCTGTTACAAGTACTGTTGTTCGATAAATGCAACAAACTGCACCTTGATTTATGCGAGCCAATGATCACTCCTTCAGAGCCACGGCTACTAAGAGGAATCCAAGTGCAGCCACCACAGCACAAGCTTATGCAAGGACAGTAATGAGCGTCAGATCATTCAGTTCTAAACTGAGAACCATGTCTCGTTGACAAACAGAAGGACGAACAGTTGACCTTTAGAAGTCAGCAGGATGCTGCATCAATGGAACATTTTTCATCATCATTTCTCGATTTATGCGATCCGTAAATCTTTTTGTGGCGCGTAAACAGCGGCGTTGCTAGAACGGCAGTAATGCTTATCCGATTCCTCATCTCGGTTTATGGGTAGTGCCAACGTCGGAAAGCGCTTAACTAAGCAACAGCTTTTCCGCGCCCATGGTTTGTGAAAAGCAATAGGAGAAGAAAGCATGTACTTCCACAACTGATCAAGATTACTGTGATGTAGCCAGGAGATTCGGACAGCAATTTGACTAATCCTGAAAGGAATAGTGTCATGCAATAGCTTGTTAACTGTGGTCAAAAAGAGAAGAAATAGAAGCCCCAAACTAAAATTCTGCTCTAAGTTATTTGCTGTGGAACCGAGTACTTTATCCTTAAAGTGATTGTCTCAAGACAGTTGGGTCTAAATTGTGATAGAAATGGGATTGGAACTGTATTTACAGCTGTGCACCTTATCGATTTAAAGTAGTAGCCCCATTAGTTGCAGTAAAGACAAGCCTTTGATGTCAGCAATTTTTAAACTGGACAGGCCCTTGACATTTTGCTCCATATATCATTGTACGAAAATACAAAACGTTATTGTGAATTGTCGAGACGGGCGAAAACTGTGGGCGAAAATAACAAGTGTGTTCAGCTACTCACTTTTCTCGCCACTCTTTCAGCTGTATTTAATCAAAATGCCATCAACTGGCGTCCGGGTTTAATTTAAGTTTGGCGATTTTCTTTGTGATGGCATCCAC
The DNA here is from genome assembly GCA_944474145.2 of Dicrocoelium dendriticum. Classification (NCBI taxonomy): domain Eukaryota; kingdom Metazoa; phylum Platyhelminthes; class Trematoda; order Plagiorchiida; family Dicrocoeliidae; genus Dicrocoelium; species Dicrocoelium dendriticum. Next base: position 100,852,166 of record OX104066.1, read on the forward strand.
TGTTAACCCCAAAAGAGGGGGGCCAGTGAACTTTGCATAAATAAATCCAATGAAGACTTGAAATTTGATTCCAACTGAATTTGATCTAAGCTGGAAGTAGCCTTTACTGTAGCAAGTGATAAGGAATAATTGGCAGCTTCGTGATGCCACTATGATGCGACCGTGGTACTGAAGCGACTTTACGGCAATTATTATTTCCCCTGGCCGAATATATTTGACAGTTTCTAAACCTGAAGCCAAATATTTTGTTGCTGATCAGCTACAACTTTGTTCAGTTGGTGCAACGCTTAAACTCCTTTACTCACTTAATTGCCACTGTAGAAAATCCTGAAGCTTTGAAATAGAAGTAAACGATTGCGCGTCATTGCTTTTTGCCCAATCCCTGTCTGTTCGTACAAAAACAATCTGGTCTGCTGCACATGTCACAATGCAACTGCACAACATATGACTCGGACTAGACTTTTTAACTCACTTTGTTCTTGTAAGAGCATTGCGATGGAAGTGGACCATTTTGTCTTTTACGTCTAAGTCCTCCATTGCGTTCAGACAGCTTTAGATTCACCGACGACTAATTATGATAGCCCACGGAAAGTGCGCGTCATAATATTATATATATATATATATATATACCATATAAGATTGCACCCACTGTTTTCCCAGGTCATCCCCATTGGGGATGTAATCACTTGTTATTAATCACGTCTAGACTTGGAATCACGTTGCCATAAAATTTCAAACTACTGGTTACTTAAGTGTGTTATCGCCTGTAGGCCTGCTCACCTAACTTCGTATTTCTTTTGACGTTGCTTAATATTGGGCAAGCTAACATTACCAACATATGGAGTTCCGTTGCCAACCCTAGATTTGCCTAGTTCTAACATGCCGGAAGAAATTTTTGAAGTAACTACACTGCTGATACTGCTTTGAATGGCGACATGCTTGCGATGAATTACTGGATAACTCCGCCTTCACCCTGTTCGCTACTGATGCTGATGATAATCTGTCCGTTTCCATGGACGCATCTGAGCTTGTAAGCCAAATAGCTGTTGGACACCCCGATGGATGGCAACTTCATCTCACGCACACTTAATTGCGTGCGCCTCATCTAACTCTGATTGCTCACGAGTGCGTTCACTCAGTGGAAGCATTCGAGCGCACATAAGCGGCTTAAGACGAATTGCATCGAAGTGGACATGCGTGTTGAGAAGTAAGGAAAGGCGAATTCTCTTATGGTGTGCATGGATTCAGCGAAAAGTTTTCGGATTCTAAATAGCGCGATAATTCCTCCATCTAGATAAGAGCAATGGAAACTCTTCAGTAGAAGAACCGTTGTAAAACAATCGAACCTAGTGAGTAAATGCATTTAAAGGTAAGTCGACGCCACCTGTACATTCTTTTGATGAGGACAGTATAGGCAACAGATGTGGAAACGCGCCATTGATAGTATCATTTACTTTTCGTAAACGGTGGTGTATACTCATTGGCCAAGTCACATCAGTCTTTGGTTTTCGCTGGACTGTCGGTATTCAGGCAAGTATTTGGAATCTAGTTGTTACCTACGGCAATATACCTCGCTCGCATTTCGCTACGAGGTACAGAGGGATAAGTCAATGGAGCAGCAAGTTGTTTGGGGTACATTACCTAGGACTGGGCTTCATCCGGATGCATAGCTTTATGGGGTCCTCCCGTCAGAATAGGATACGAACAAAATTTCAAACTGAGTAACGCTGCTCTCTAATTAATTCAAGACCGGTGGTAGAAATTACAACCACACATAATCACCTGAGCCTCTTGTGATGAAGTGAAGATAATCGCCTTAGTAACTAACTAAACGAATCCCAGAATATAACAAATGAGAAGTGTGGGCTATGCGCGTTCTTTCATCGTATACGGAGTGTTAAGGAGCATACGTGATGTTTATATCAGTTGGTTTATTTTCAGCGCCAAATCTTCTGGACCAACATTTCCTGTGATGCTTTCGACTATTGTCATTTTAGAAGTAAAAGGTAGCGAACTAGCTTGTTTTCAGTAGATCATCATCAGGCTAGTACAACCACAACTACGTGGATAAAAAGAAATGTATAAAGTTTTATTATCGCCTTTGCGAGGCAAGTCCCTAGAGTCGTGATCATGGATGAAGGTCAGCAAAACCAACACTATTGTTGACTATTTTAAAGTAAAAGAAAACATCACTGTGCCCACAGGGTCCCGAGATATTTGGAATTGATTAATTATTAATTCCATTACCAGGAACGTAATCGAACCTTATTCCGGGAAGAAAAAGTTAATGTCTACTTGTCTCAATCTGATCCTTGTTTGTTTGCTGTACTTCAACGGAGCCCGAATAAGAGTTGCACAACATGGTTACATTGATCAGACTGAAGCAGCATGGTGAAGGAGAGTCAGCGTCCATACGCAGAACATGATGGTGCAACGCGAACCATTTCCATCTCCAAACTGGCAAACCAAAAACTTCTAAGCACGCTGCAAGCGTTTGCTTTCCTACGCATCCTAAAAGTGCCGCTGAAATTAAAATACTAATTTTTTTTTAAATGGATCCATCATAAGTTCCTGTCTTATGGAATTTCTTGTAGCGATTGCAGTTCCCATTTTCCGATTCCATTCGTCAAGACTAGATCAGTAATCAGGTGCCATTGACAGAGTAGCACTCTATGGAAGCAGAGAGAGAGGCATTGCATACCTATACAATAAGTATTCTTGTCTGACGGATAGACAAACATATAAAAGTATCGGAAGTGGCACAAAGCATTTATTGTATGAAAGTTGTGCGACAAAGTGTCTTACTGCTGACTGTTCTTCCTCATCGTCATTCTAAACGTTAGGGGTCAGAGAATTGCGGCTCGTGGGCCAGATCCGGCCAGCAACGTTAGTGTTCACCCGGCCCCCGAACGCTACTCGAATTTGAGCAACAAAATGATCCACATATCCTAGCTAACTCTGCGTTTACCGTCCTTCGTACGAATGCACCTCCATCATTCCGCAGCATGACAACACTCTGAACGCGTTCATGCGAAAACACTGCAAAAACCAGCCCTGTCTTACCGCTTCTTGTTACGAAGCGTTTCCGAGCGTTTGAGTGACACCTACTCACAGGGGCCGCTAACATCGTAATGCCCTACTACACATGGTAAATTCAGTAACGCCTGAGATTACCTTATCTTGAAAGTACGCTTGCTCACACCCACTTACTTTTATGTTAGTCTCCATGTGACCCACGCGGTCATCAATATTATTTTACAAGCATGTTAGCGCATTGTCCAAGCGTTCAACATGGAACAATATTGAAATCGCGTGCTGTACAAACTTGACCTTAGTATTTAATGTGACGACTACATCAGCACTACGTAGCTGCACTATTCACATGAGTGTACGGCCAACGGAAACAACACAGCACGGGGACTTTGTAGCTGTAGGGGCTTTAAAATTTATATTTGCGAACAAGTTCCAGCTTTATCCCCTTCAGAAGAAGTACCTTATTGTTTCCAATTACCGCACACTGCCTTAACAATCACATGCATTTCCTAGACGAAATCGCACACGGATCGATTCTCCAGATTGCTCGCAGTGGGACGATTGCACTATGCATACCGTGTCACGTGTGGCCACATAGGCAAGCGAGCAAAGAAGGCAGCCGTACACTCCACCCGTATGCCTTCGACGGTTCTCTTCCAACAGCCTGCAAGCGTTGTAGCCCCAACACAACCAAGCCATCCGCTTCTTATTACTACCCACTCAAATGTCATCTCGCTTGCGTGGAAGTGCAACCTACTCACGCCAGATTGGCTTCATGGCCAATCACGTATTATGTCTCCGGTTGGCTGATCACCCTCGACACCATAGAAGTGTGCTGACCCACCGGTTGCGATCAACGGATAGGCTACGGACCAAGCGCATGCGCTTTGTAATACGAGCTGCCACAACAGCTCAGTACCAGACGATCGTATCCATGGGTTCGCTGTACGATTGGCTCGCTTGCTCGGTAGCCTATCCGTTGATGGCAACCGGTGGGTCAGCACGCTTCTATGGTGTCGAGGGTGATCAGCCAACCGGAGACATAATACGTGATTGGCCATGAAGCCAATCTGGCGTGAGTAGGTTGCACTTCCACGCAAGCGAGATGACATTTGAGTGGGTAGTAATAAGAAGCGGATGGCTTGGTTGTGTTGGGGCTACAACGCTTGCAGGCTGTTGGAAGAGAACCGTCGAAGGCATACGGGTGGAGTGTACGGCTGCCTTCTTTGCTCGCTTGCCTATGTGGCCACACGTGACACGGTATGCATAGTGCAATCGTCCCACTGCGAGCAATCTGGAGAATCGATCCGTGTGCGATTTCGTTTAGGAAATGCATGTGATTATTAAGGCAGTGTGTGGTAATCGGAAACAATAAGGTACTTCTTCTGGAGGAGATAAAGCTGGGACTTGCTCGCAGATATAAATTTTAAAGCCCCTACAGCTACAAAGTCCCCGTGCTGTGTTGTTTCCGTTGGCCGTACACTCATGTGAATAGTGCAGCTACGTAGTGCTGATGTAGTCGTCACATTAAATACTAAGGTCAAGTTTGCTGGGTGGGTAAGAGCATTATTAGATCTGTAGCCATTGTCCTAACTAGGAGGGTTCCTTGTGTGACGGTGACACGATATTAGTGAGTTTTGTTCGTCTCCACACCTGTGACCACTTCAGGAATCAGTTACGGCTTCAGTACCCATGGAGCTGCCATTATTTCAAGGTCGTAAGATGTGTGTCATTCTTTCGTTTCGACATGACATTTACATTTCACTTCCATGTGCTTGATAAGTTTGAAATACCAGGTGACCTAACGACTGTAATATGACCCGCCAACATGCTATGCATACGCAGTGTAAGCATAAGGTTTGGAACAATTTTCCTCCTTCAACAATGCCTCCGGTATTACCTACTTTCCAATGACAAGGTTTCCGAGTAGTTGCCAAGTCGATAACAACGTATGTCACAGCGTACACACATGAGCACTTCTATGACTGGCTGAAACAGTGGTCCACAGCAGGATTAGTGGGCGCGGTTGCCTTTGTAAATTATTGCAAACATGCTGTAGGAACGCCCGTGGGTGAGACACCAGTGTTTGTCTGTTCCAAGTACTCACCTGAAGTGCCAGAGTAAAATGCTTGCGTCGCCACTAATTATCGGCCTTGCGTTTATTCTAGCAGAACGATTTGGCATGTATAAATACGGTAGTTTTCGTATCCCCTTTAGGTGTTTCTTTGTTGATTAATGACTATTTCATGAGGATAAGATTCCAGTCCATAGATGTAATTCGGGGATTTCTTCTGTATTGACTATGTTGTAATATTGCCATTTGGAGAGCCACATGTCAAATCGTCTCAACGCCTATGGGCGACCATATGGAAGTAAAGCCCAATTATCCTATGAATACATAGGTTCCGCATACTTCCTATGACCTTTGTGTAACTCCATTCTAGTTGACACTGGATCGATAAATGTTTAGCCAAGTCGCCCATGGGTGTTGAGACTAAAGAACACTCACTACTATTGTGTCACAGCCACACTTGGAATTCCCTTCTTTTGTGTTTATTCGTGAACTTTGATAGAGCTAAGCACCCATAGAATATTTACTTTATCTTCGTGTTGGTATAACTACATCAATTGGAACTGTCTGCCTGCGTCGTCGCAAAACAATGGCACAAAATTGTCCAACCGCTTAGCAGCTATTGCTGATTTAGCTTAGGGTGTGCAGTATTTTAGACACGGTGCATGCCTGACTAACCGCTATTGCAATTCTACCTGGCTCCCTCAGACCTAAGGAACTGCGGAATACCATTTAGCAGATTGTCTGTCTACCTCACCATCGTAACCATGGTTTGGCCGCTGAAATAAGCCACCACCAGTTAGCGGCTAGCGATCAATAAGTATAGACCGCTTCTTGTGGTGGTTGCTATGCCTGTTCGCACTGGTTATGGCGTATGCTTCGGATAATGTGGCAGCTAGGATCTCCTCCTTAGACAGGCACCACAAGTTGGCTATTGAGCAATTTCAGTGTGGAGAGCAATCATCGGGATTTCCTTCAGACGCGCATCAGTGCAGCACAGAAGATGGTGCTCAACCACTTTCATTGGACTGACTGTCGTTTATGCTCTTCGCCTCCAACCGGTGTCCCATTGGCTGACGTCCCATGATCAATGAGAGTGTTCACGACGTCATAACAGCGTTTTTAGCCTCGCTAAATTGGATGTACAGCACGCGATTTCGAAAATGTGGCCCGCTATCATATCTGTTGAATGGTATATTTCCGTGTTCCCCCAACCCTGGGACGCGGACATTCTGCGGTCCTTGGATCAAGTGGTACCTTTCCGCCCATAAAGACTCAAATATTTCCATTTCATTAACTCTGTTTTATTTCTGCCGGGATTGTCTGACTACATGTGCGAGTGTTTAATCAGCGTCTTGGCAACTGCGAGCATAGTGGCGTTGTAGCTTTGATGAAGAAATGGTGCATATTGTTCTTCTCTTTGTTCACCGTTCTTTCTCATGTTCAACGTTGCTTTGTATAGGTTTATATTGTGTTTTTTTCGTTAGGTTTCATCCACATTTACTATCTGAATTTACCGAGGTTTTATTTTGCAAGTTACTTCTCGATCAATTGAGCGCCCAAATTTAACCCAAAAATTATTAAAAATGAATACGGAACAGACTTTGTTAAATAATTCCCTTTGGAAAATGAGAGACCTCCGTTAAAAGACAGAAGAGCCCTTAATATCAGAAACATAAAAGGTTAACTAGATGATACCATGAATCCTACTTGCGATATGGATTTATCGGGACAGGTGATTATTACACACCAACCCCGTTCCGCATAGTTGGCGGCGACCGGCTCTCCAATGGGACAATGAGACCTTCAAAACTACTTCATCACTTGAACGCCAGGCGCTCGAGTTTAAAAGACACGCCCCCTGGATTAATTTGAAAGCAAAAGGGGGAATAAGATTGACAGAAGAATTTTTTGAGGACCACCACTTTAAGTAAGAAGAATGCACTGATAGCAGCGTATTTGTTATCTAACTTATTGCTAAGGCTACAAGACATTCACAGTCGGTGAATTGTTGACCTTACCCTCCACGAAAGATATTTGCCATGAACGTCTAGGAGAGGCTGCTGTTAAAATGTAGCACATGTGCCGTTTTCGGCTAACACTGTGACTAGGTGAATTGAGGAAATAGTCGAAGAGATTGAGACACAATTGGCACGCACTGCAGGTTTACGAATCTACAGATATCGACAACAAGGCAATGCTAGTTCTTTCTGTGCGAAATCTATCAAGAGGATATGCATGAGGATTTATTACATGCATTATGTTTGCCAGCAACACAACAGGAGCAGAGTTTTTCATGGTATTGGATGGTTATTAATCCAAACAACAAAATGGCTCCTTTTGTGTCGGCATTTGAACAGCTGGAACTGATGCCGTGACCGGATGACTGCCTGGTTTAACTTCTTGGATTTAGCAGGTGGTATCTGTTAGTGAATCTACGCATTGTATCATGCACACGGAAATGCTGGCAAGCTTAAAAATGTCACCGGAATTTAACAGCTTATTGAAAAATGTCGTTGAAGTTATTAATCAAAAGAAAGCACACGCCATTAACTCGCGCATGTTTGAGCAGCTTGGTGAGGTGATGGACGCAGAGCACAGATGCCTTCTATAGTACACGGAACTAACAAGGTTATCCAGAGAAAAATCTCTAACAAGAGTATTTGAATTACGAGAATCCTCACAAAGATTTCGCACAGAAAATAAGTCACCGCTGGCAACGCATTTCAGTGACAATGTATGGGTAGCAAAACTGGCTTACCTGTATGCAAATCCAGCCTGCTCACTGAACTCAATCTATTCCATCAGTGAAAAATAACAACTGTTTTCAAGTTGGCAGACAAATTGGCTACATTTAAAGCCAAACTGGTTTTGTGGGGACGGCGCGTGAACAGCTTCATTTTGGACATGCTTCAAACGTTACCATGCATGTTAGGCGGCACCGACTCTGAGCATATATTCCCCCAGTCAGTGCACGATCATCTGTCTTTACAATTAAAAAAGTTCCAGCGCTACTTACAAACCACAGATGACCAACAAACTGGTAAGGAATGGATCCGCGACCCATTTGTCAACACACCAGGCGAATCTAGCATGTCTATGCAAGAAAAATATCAACTGCTGTAGATTGCAAATGACGGCTGCCTTAAAACTACGTTAGAGACAAAAACTATGCCGGTTTACTGAAATAAAATCATGGCGTATTACACTCAGATGGCCACTACAGCACTTAAATCCCTGTTGTCATTTACGACATTCTATCTGTGTGAAACGGGATTTTCTGCAATGGCAGCAACCAAAACAAAAACAACAGAAGAAACTGAATATAAGCAACACACTTTGGGTGTCATTGCCTCCTAGTACACCCCAGAGGCAACGGTCTCGTTGCAGAGATACAAGTTCAGTATTCTCAATGATTTAGATTTCTGGTGAGTTAACATGTTAAATCATTTTATATTCTTTTTGGTGCAATTGTATTTCATTTTAACGCTTGTTTAAATGCAATTAACGTATTATTTCCTTGATTATACTCAGGTCACCACGTTTGGAGACAGAAGCTCCTCACAGCACACCACAAATTCCGGTGTCCTTCAAGTAACCATTTTGTCACCATTCTTATTCTCTACCTACATTAGCTTTATATCTATCCCCAAAGAATCGATTTCGCCAAAATATACTGAGGACCTAATCATTGGAGTGAATTGGCCAACTTCGTCCTACTCGATCAAGCTGCAAAGTTGTTTGGACGAACCGGTACAATGGTGGAGTGCTTGCTGCATACTGCTGAACGCACCTCATTATAGACATTATGTTTTCACTTCATAGAGTGTTTAACGAACAGTCCACAAGTTCACATCCGTGGTAAGAGCTTGAGCTTCTTCAAGTCAATGGAAAATCGTCGAGCCACACTTAGCTATGATTTATCGCAGTCACTCCATTTGGATGAAATATTCACAAAAGTCAGACGACTGTCGTTTTATATCTACGCAGTGCGATCACCCTCCGTCTCCCACAATTTGATTCTGTCAGAGTGAACGCACCGATTTTATGTGATTTTTCAAGCATCTCAAACTACTTTACAGGTCGCTGAGAGACTTGTCTCAGTGATATTCTAAAACTAACTTTGGCTCAAACGATTTCCTCTGCCCGTGTTTATTCCTTATAAAAATACCTCCAAATTACTCAGATACCAACCACACTCTGCACAGTGCACTGTTTATTCACCTTATCTACTTCACCGAGGAGAGAAAATATCAGGGGCTAACTCAGTCTGAGCAACTGTTCAATGGGAGCGAACATAGAGCAGATAAGTATTGGGTGTTGCATGTCTGCAACACTGTCTATGCCTTTGATGTGCCTTAGAAGGAAGGATTGTCTCATGGAAAACAGTGTTCCGCTATTAGCAGGTTTCAGCTTTTGTGCGCGCTTGTCTATATATATAATATATATATATATATATATATATATATATATATATATATATATATATATAAGCTGTGGCACAGCTACTGCACCATTGGAATTATGGTGGGGTACGAAAAGAGGATTGGAATAACCAAGGAACAGGCAAATTTTTGTCCAGTTTCCCAAGCAAACATTTTGCGTTCTTTAACTTTGCTACATTATGGGAGGGAAGGAATATCACCGCAACCTACATAGGTACACAACCGCCACTGAGGTCGGTTTTAACCTATGACTTCCGGGGTCTGTATCCAGCAACACTCCACGTCACTGAAAGCCCAAACAGGGTGTCGAGAACAACCGACCGAAGTCGACTGTTTGATCAAGTTTTTCATGTCGCTTCTCCAAGTTGTGGGCTCTCCACCACGACTAATCTTCCATCCCTTTCCAACAAACGCAAACAACACACGACGCGGAAGACGCTGAATGGACGGGTGCAGTACGTGCCCAAGCCATCGCAGTTGACGAATAGAGACGAGCTTTTGGAGCGAGTGGTTGCCTACACCTAAGACACGCTGTTTAACTTCCACATAGGTTACATAGAGCAGGCACCACACACGGGCAAAAATCGCAAGCAACTGTGCTCGAAGACAGTCAGACGGACGGTACGAACAGGCCAAGTTTCGTAACTGTACAACAGTACAGCGCGGAGAGTAGCAAAACAAACTTACCCTTTGATGGCAAGATGGATGTCATGGAATAGTCACAAGTGCCTCAACCTGAAGAAAGCGAACCAGCTCTTGAGATACGCATCGAAATCTCGTCTCCAACAGCATCACCGGCAGGGATGCAGCTGTTCAAGTGGACAAAATTCTCCAAGACATGCGCTGTCTCATTGCCAAGAGAGAGTGCAGGTTCAGCTATCTGCCGTTCTTGCTAAACTGGTTTGTATTTGGTGGTGGAAAATGCCTGACGTACTTTGGCACTTCCAACACCCAGCGATTAAGTACAAGTTTGACGGCCTTTGGACTGTAACCCAGCAAGACGATATCATCCACGTAGTCCAAATCAGCAACTGGACCACGTTGAAGGAGTTCAACGCCAGCGTTCAGTGAATATTCCAGAGCATTTGCACATGCTTAGCTGGACTAACATAATTTTGCTGCAAACTTTGCCTATGTGCATTTTATCGGTTCCATTTGCATACTATCAATCCGAAGGCTTTGACCGAGCTGTGCTCTGCGAAAAACCCCAATGCCAGGACGACTACATTTCTGATATCACGTCTAAAACACTCCTGCTTCTAGAATTTCCATGGACTGCCCTCGTTATAAGTTAAATACGAAGGCCAAGATATTCTAATTTTAATGCTCAAATCGACTACACTTCCTCTTAAATTGGATGATTATCTAACGCAATAGAGTACCGCGAAAATCATACCTTGACGCATAAGTGAAGCCTCATAAAATATTAAAAATTACCGCCCCATAAGTCACACTCCTACCGTCACCTGGATAAGAGCGAGGATAGGGAATGATAAGATTACTGTCCAACACTTGCTATAAAGCATAATTGGTAACTCATAGCATGGGTTGATAATTTCACGATTCTGCGTGACTTGTCAAACAGCTCGCAAAAATATAATAGCCTTAGCCATTGGAAAAGCAATCATCCTAGGGCTTCTGGACTTGTATAAACTAATGCCTGGATGTCGCACACAAAATTATCGGTCAACATTTGATCTGTTAACATGGATAACTTCCTGCTTATCTGATCGAACCGTAATGGCAATAGTCTACTTCTCCAGTTTCACGGTAGTCACCGGTTGGTTAAATCAAAATTAGTCTACGAGGATCCAACAATGATATAGCTGGAAAGATCAAGCGGAGCACTTCAATTTTATAATTGGATGGCATAAAAATCTCCTAATGATTCAGCAGGAATGAATCGTTTGAGGAATTTCAACTCACTCAGGATGATCCTTCGTCAGTAAAATTCTGGTGTCATCTGTAGGAATTGACACTCACTTCTTAAGTATGCCACACGCCATCTGAAGAACTCCGATCTTACGATAAATGGCTTCTGTAATGCAATTTTATTAGAGGACAAGATGTAAGGTCTTTGACAAAGTTTGATATTTTTGAACAATGTCATTATCAGTTAAGAATCAAGAATATAAGGCCAGAGGTAAACAATTGTCGTCAGTGATTTCTCTTCAGACGTGTACAGCCACATAAGGAAAATAGTTGTGGGATTAGAATAGATCGGACGAATTTAATCGGAACAACTCAGTTGCCTGCCAGATTAGTGAAAGGACGGGCCATCTAAACTAGGGTGGCTGCGTTTTCCATCCAGCGCAACTGGCTTCAGCATCTTCTACTTTCGTTGACCAAAGCAGCTGCTGAATATTAATCAGCTTTTGGAAAACACAACGGAGGTTGAAGCAACAGAATACCGATTGTTTTGGCTAGTACAACCATACGGAGGTGTGAGCCTCTCATTTGCAACTACAGGAGCGTGTTAATTATCCGGAAAGTACGGTTTAGTTCTATTTGATGCTCAGTGTCGACAAGGTGAGTCACAAAAGAGCTATTAACAGCGCCAGTACCAACTTGACTTAAGCAACGTGAGTGACGCTCATTGAGGCTTTTTGCCAGGTGCTTATTTGGTCAGACAAAATGGTTAGTTTCGAAGTCGATCGTGGATTTGGAGCGCTCTAAATGTTTACTGGTTAACTGCTGTTGCAAGTATAGCCATTAAGAGGTCTGTAACCGTAGCCCTCTGACATAAATGGACTTTGACGCTCTGAAGGAGCTAAGAAGCAAAAATGACATCATCTTGTGCAGACCGGACAAAGGTACCAGAGTAGTCCTTTTAAACAGAAAGGGATACATTGACAAAGTCACTAGATTGCTAAACACTGAGATCACGTTTTCTTTCTCTATAGGGAAAAGGGACCAGACAGAACAAGTTGAGCTGCAGATTACTAAAACCCCTCAAGAGCTTCGGAACAAGGGATACATTTCATCTACCCTTTATGAAAGCCTGAAGCCAGGCAGTACGAACATCCCGAGGCTTTACGGATTGTTGAAGATTCATAAACCCGGCGTTTCCCTTCGCCCCAATTTGCCAATGGTTAATTCGCCCCACCATGCAGTCTCACAGTGGCTTGTTGAAATACTTGAGCCGGTAAGATAACAAATAACACACTACAACTCTCAGGATAGCTTTCAATTCATTAAATGCATCAACAATTGCAACATCAATGAGAAAGTAATGTATTCGCTCGAGGTCATCTCCCTTTTCACCAACGTTCCGCTGCTGGAGATAGTCGATTACATATGTGACCATGTAGAGAATTCACAAAAAACAATGTGTCCCGGTGCGCGCATTGAAGAGCCTTCTTTTTGCGATGTATCTGGAACCTGCAGTTCCCAGTTACTGGTAAGTACTACAAGCAAATGAATGGTGTTGCAATGGGATCTCTACTCGGTCCACTGTTTGCTGACACTTTCATGACGATATTAGAGAACACCAGGCTACAAAAGAAGATAAACACATTTAAATGCTACCAGCGTTACATAGATGATAGCATTGTCATGGCTGATAGGTACATCGAAATAGATAATGTGCTCGAGCACTTTAATCGGACGCACGCAGCGATGCAGTTGACGCGTGAGAAGAAAACAAGTAAACGGTTATCGTTTCTTGACGTGCTGCTAGTCAGAAGAACAGACGGCTCCATCTAACGTCGTGTCTACTGAAAATATAGGTGGAGCGGGCAATATACAAACTTCAACAGCTTTGTTCTTCTGCGATATAATCGAAATTAAATTCACTGTCTAACATCAAGGGCACGAACGATCAGTACAGAAGAAAAGTTGAATGACTAAATAGTATTCATTCAGAATATGTTGCGTGAGAAGGGGTACCCTGAAAATTAAGTTGTAAGAACATTCAGGAGCAACTTAATCCGGTATCGGTTTTATGGTAGAGAAGGAAAAACCATTCATGACTGCCTTTCAAAGCAGATGCCGCCGCAGAACTCTTATCTATGAGCCTGTCATCTGCAGTTAAATCTACTTTCCCAGAGGCGACCCTTAAGTGCACGTTCCCACAGAACCGCTCATCCGTGCACAAAACAAGGACACGCTGCCGACGCTGACCGTTTCAATGGTCATCTATCAATTTGAGTGCGTCTGTGTCGCCACTTATGTCGGTCGAACGGCGCGGCACCTGTCAAAACGCGTCAATGAGCATCACTCACGTTGGTTACGTCAAGGTGGCACTGGCGCTAGTAATTGCTACATTTTGGCTCACCTTGTCGACACTTGGCATCAAATAGAAGTAAGACAATGGCATTCATATAGTCCGTAGTCTAACAATGTAGGAAATAAGGCGTTTGACTTCTACCTTAGAACATATAACATGTCATCCTTCGTAAACTTACTTTGAGTTGCATGACATCCGTGAATGACTACGACGAATTACTGCAGGACGAATACTGTTATGTGTCTAACTCACCAATACTACAGCCATAATTGGCTGTTTTGCAAAAAAACCAGTTTTATTTCCATCCGACTTCCTTTCGCAGTCAGATGGATAAACAGTGCTTGATAACCGTGCCCAGGTGATTTCTTAGTATCCAACTTAGCCGCATGTTTTGCAAGCACTGCGTGGCTTACGTAGCCGCTTGAAAGAGATGAATGTCTTGAAGTTATGCTGAAAATTGGTGCATGGTATATAGGGTTTTGATAGTAGGGCACTCAAGGTAATGGCGAATTTAACGCCAATTCTTTTCTATGCCAATGCGAATGCGATCAGCAGGTTTGGCTTCACCGAAATCCGATAATACTCTTTATTATAATGGTCTGATTTATCCACTTTTTCTTACTATTTCTTCATCATTCGATGCAACATGAACACAAGTGAGGAAGCAATGGTAACCTTACTGTTATTTCTTGCTAGTAAAAGCATGGGGTTTGAAACCGTGCACTACCAAACTTCAGAATAAATTGCAGTACTACGAATGTAGGTGGAGCACCAACCGGAAACGTAATTAATAATTTGAGTCATTCGTACAAAAGAAGCGTGTTAATTTAATCTAGCAATCCTCATTTAATAGCTCTCTAGACGGAAAGATGAAATGAATAGTGCATTTTACCGTGCTTAGAGCGATGAGGAATTTTTCTCTGGTGAAGTGTTCGTGAAACAAAATAGATTCCTTCTGGAATTTTACATAATTTGGCTATTTTACCAAATGACAATAAAACTATGAACTGAGTGCGTGGGTCGTTATTCACTGATCCTAGTATAACTGCGTGCATTTCATTGGTTCATTGGTGTGTAGAGAGCCGGATGTGAAGCTCTTGTCAGCTCCATCGATTCCGATTCAGTGCAGGTTTGCCGGAACTGGCTGTGAAGCGGCATTCCTCTGGGGATCGTCACCGTTGCAGTAGGAGCAGCAGAGCCCTGCCTAGTCGGTAAATTCCTGTTTTTCATTCCCCACCAGAGTACATTTGCGCTGTCGCATCTCACTTGAGTCTGCTCTTGTGGAAGGTTGTACTGAATGTCTTCGGAAGTTTGTCTGTCCGTGACAATTCATAAAGACACTTAGAAACGACAAATAACCTCTGAACTCTCGAAAGTAGCGACGAGTAACTAGATTCGACGTTGATGCTACTAAACGTATTGTTGAGTTAAACGCTAGCGTAAGATGTGTTTGTCAGGTTATGAGTAGTTTAAGTCTTGCGCGCCGTGCAGAGTATTTAAATTTCTTCGTTAATTACTGTTAAAAACAAGATCAACAACCAAACGACAGCTTCGAGTATCCTGTCAGCCGGGGTGTTTCTGCGAACAGATACCGATGGGCGCTGAGGGACAAGTTGACAACTTGTCCACTATCTCAATATGTCGCCCTCAACTTCAAGCTCTCTCACTGGGGCTCAACGCCAAAAATCTTGAGGGTGTGTTGCACCCGTGTTCAGGTCGACGTCTATTTTCAAGCGGATCAACGTTCGATTGCAGTGTGCACGAAATGCTGCTTTGAACTCACTTGAAGATAGATGGCAAGCACAGATACCGTCAGTATAGCAAATGCTCAACAGTAACATTTTAAATAAAGTTGCATCAATGTGATCACCAGCGTGATTCGTGTTTAGCTCATCACTAGCATATTACTAAATGCTAGGTTTCTTGTGGTTGTTTGGCAACCAATGCTATACAAATGTACTCATGAGTAGGAGATTTCGATGTGATTAATCTATCATCTTTCGTATCAACTTACAATTTAGAAACTCAAGGTGCTCGGAAAGCCACTAAACTTTCGTTTCATCCTGCTGAAACACTTCGGTATTGCGCGTTCATCGGATGTACGAAATCCGGATCCGTGACCACTTGTGGCTGGCGCTATTGACCAGTAGCTTCGAGCACTGAGCTATGGGAGACATCCGTGGACCATCATGACTTACAAGCAAACTGCGACATAATGCAACTCGTCCTCCACTGCTGTACAAATACGAACGTTTCAGACCTTGGGGTTGATCGCGAAATTCACTGTTTCCACTTACCGCAGCTATATACGACACAGCAATGTATGCAACTTCGTTTCTTTCTCTTATTTTGTTACCCTCTAGCTGCTGTCGAGTTAGTCAAAAACTGACAACAAGGAAGTCAACGGCATTAAGCCATTTTAGTTATATGGTCTTATTACCCATGCCCATGTATGTCAACGTCGTGACGTTTAACATAAGAAAGTAGAGGCACAGAGGAGGGTATCATCAGCCGGCCATGATATATGCCCCGGATTGATGCTAATGTTATGTGATTCCACGGTTGTACACATCTTTGAAATATATCATTACGGCAGAAACCTATGCATCTCTTGGTTCCTATAGATGGGGAAAAAGACATGGACATTGGCGTGATTAGTTAAAGGTTGGTGGGAACGGACCTCAGGTTTGGGCAAGCCAGATGCGACTCACAAATTTACTGCGCTGACAGCTGTTTCACAGCTGTTGCAGAAGCACTATATCGCCTTGAAAAATGAATTTTTTTTCTGAATTACCGTTCGCACGTCATAGACACGCAAAACAAAATGCAAACTTTCTTACACAGTTGCTTTTTCAATATTACTACATTTAAATTGCGGCATCCAAGCCGTTATTTTTTATATTTTAATACTTAAGCCGTTACTGGACGCTATCAGCTACAAACTGAATGCTAAATGTTTTGCCGCTTAACAAGAGTTAGCGCTAGTAAATTCGTAAACAATACATGTTTACAAGTGATGAAAGCTTTAAAGGACTCAGTAAGTTCGCTCTTGCTCGTTTACTTTTCCTTTGATGTTTAGTAATAATCTGTGTCAAAATGTTCAATCGGATTTAAACTTGGAGACCAAATTGACCGTTCGGGACAATTCCAACGTCTTTATTTAATTTTTATTCTTTGTTGCGACAGTCTTTGCGCGACGGCATGGTGCTTTGTCATTCGAGAAGAAGTACTCTTTCTGAACTAGCTTTTGAACCGATGGTAACCGGCAGTTTTTAAGAATCTCCACAAATTTGCATGCACCAACCTTGGCTTTAACGATATGAAGCACTCCAGCTCCATTGGCCCTCGTGCAACCCAAAATCATAGATTCAGTTGGATGCTTGATAAAGATATTAAGATACTGTAATTCGTACTTTTTCCTTGAAACCGTCTAACAAATAGGTTGCCAGGATTTTCCATCACTAAATATAGCTCTGTCCTAATCATTATTGGTCCAACATGATCAATTTCTGTCACATGTCTGTCATCGCTTCCTTTGTGTATTAGGCATCGTTAGTTTTTTAACATGCAGTTAGTTCCTTACCATGTAGCACCTTAAATTAAAGTACAAGCACACTGTTCTTACTGATGAGGTGCATACATCCACAGATCACTCCTCCTAACTTGTGCTAAGCAGCTGAGAAGATGTAAGTTTTTTGTCACTCAATAGTATCCCCAGTTACATCCGGTTACCACGAGCTTGTTGTTTTTTGGGTTGCCTAGGTCGATATTTGTCGCATGTGCTTCTAGTCTCAGTTTCCTTCTTAATATGTCTGATGACTGTACTTTGATTACAAGCAAATTTTGCAGCAATTTCTCTTGTTCAGTAGTTTTCCCGCGCAGTACCACTACATTAAAGCGCGTATCGTTGTCCAGATAGTTAAATTGATCTTAGGAGAAAACTTTGGCCTGATAAACGAGCATTATGAATATGCAATAATAGACTCTCCAAATTTACGAATAGCTCTGTTGTTATGGTCTTGGTTGTAAATTTCGTCACGATTACAGAGCAGTTACATTGTTTGGAAAGTTGGCTTAGATTCTATTTGACATATTTAAAACACGCTACTCTAGAGGTTGAACTAGTTAGAATTTTGCCACTAACAATTATGGGCATACTAAATACAATAAAAGTGCTAAAAATAATAACTGTTCTCAAAATGATTTTTACTGTTTATACACTCCTTTTTATACCCATACGACAAAGCCATCAAACTAGAATTTGTTTTTTTCAGGTTGATCTATGAACGTTATACGAGTCTTTTATCTATTGGCACAGTGTGCAATATGTAGGTGATCACGACGGATATGTACTCGTGCCTTAACTCCGTCGTCATGATATTTCAGTTAGGGCATTAGCAGCGTTCTTACTTTGATTCACAAAACTGGGATTTATTAAGAAAGAAACGTAGTACATTATATGAATAATCAAAATCGGAAGCAAACGAACTACTGAGGCACCCAGTATGACGTTTGAATAGATCTCATCATCATCATCAACAATAGTACATCAGCCATTTGAACTGATGCTTCGCTGCCATGCAACCATGAGGACCTATGAAGTAAAGAATAAGAAAAGGGGAGAGAAAGAGGGACTTACCTAAAAATCTTAATGCCCTAAGCAAACATTCAGAGTCAAGGCGCCTACACCTTGCGGAGACAACATTCCGTCACAAACAGCTGGCTATCGTGCAAAGATAAGGCGGCATCGGCGAGACAGCTTCCTTGCGGCTTTCACTGCCAGGCGTTATAATCAGCCATTACCCCGCAGATAACTCAGCACCAAACATACTTTAAACAGGCAATCCGATTAGGAGACGGCAGCAGACGCGCCACTGGTGTCGGTTGCGAGCCATGTCCTGTAAAGTCTCGAGCCAAGCACAGGGTGAGTCACATGGACTCCAACCCGGAAGGCGAGACGGACCAACAGCACCCAGTTTGGTCGTCAGTGACTTCATTTCCCGCTGCCAAGTCAACTTCTGTCCACCTCGAGCCTTGCGCCATCCTACACCTGGTAGACTGAACAAGGCCTTCATAGGTAAGCGGTGACCAGGCATGCGTAGCACGTGCCCGAGCCAACGCAACTTATTCAGTGCTATCTGTTGTTCTAGGGTGCTAGCATGATTATCACTACCTATTACTCGCCTACGCACATCATCGTTGGGGATCCGCTAGTGCCATCCGACACCAGCAATGCTTCGCAAACAACGATGATCAAAGACTTGAAGGCGCCTCAGATCTTCAGACCGAAGGGGCCAAGTCTCACTACCATAGAGAACGGCCCTCACCGTGGCCTTGTATACACGGCTTTTCAAACGGAGGGAAACTCCATTCTGTCGCCAAATATGACGCAGGTTCAAGAATGCAACTCTGGCCTTTGCAATGCGTGAGCTCACGTCAGTTTCTATGCGCCCATCATTGCTGATGCAGCTGCCAAGATAAATGAAATGATCAACCCCCTCGAGTTCCTCGTTAGCAAGCGTCAAGGGGTCATCAAGGGGCTGGTGGTCCTGCAGCAACACTTTGCACTTTGAAGGTGCGAAGTGCATACCAAATAATGGGACCACCCTAGACAGGCTATTCAGGGTTGATTGTGCCGCCCCAACATCGTCGAAAGGCAAGACGATATCGTCCGCATAATCTAGGTCAACTAACCTTTCACCAGGCAGCACGTCAACACCTACATTGTGAGATACCGCAAGGGAACACTCCATGATAGAATCCACGACGAAATTGAACAAAAACAGGGAAATCGGACAACCCTGACGAACGCCACTTGTAGTCGAAAAGCTATCCGATAGGACACCATAGACCCTGACGCGGCCTGTAGTGTTCGAGTATAGAGCACGAAGGATGTTCACATATTTCGTGGGAACACATTTTCTCGCAAGTATGTCGAACAGAATCGATCGATCGACCGAATCGAACGCACTCTTGAAATCGAGGAACACAGCTATTGTTGATCTGCGGTATGCGTGGCGCTGCTCTAGCACCTGCCGCAAAGTGAATATATGGTCTATACAGCCACGTCCTGGGCGGAAACCTGCCTGCTCTTCCCTACTCCGAGCTTCCCGTTCCACACTGAGGCGACGAACCATAATCGAGGCCAGTAATTTTGTCACGTTTGAATAGATCTACATCATAGTGAATCACTTGGGCAAGCCTAGTTCAGGATGTTGTATCCAATACTCCTGCATCGTGAACAGCACTGGGCAGGAGTGCTAATGGCAGAAAACTTGACAATGGTTATAATCAGTCTCATAGTATGAAGGTGAGTGGGACCAAAACATGCGTAACAGCATTTTTGGTGCGCAGCGTCAAAGCGTCAGTGATAAACGTCATGGGCATTTTACCGTGTAATATTTAACACAATACCGTAGTAGACGCATAGATAGGGACAATAGTGTTGTTCAAGCCGTCTTCCATGTCTCACATGTGTGTTTCTCGTGTGATGGTAGAAAGTCTCAAAATGGGACGCAATTATTGCAAGGTTACCCATGCACCAGCAAGTTCACTTATCCCTAGGTAGACGTATGCGCACGTATACAAGTACTCACAAATGAAACTAAGAAATGCTCAAATCACCTTAGTTAATTTAAGCTGAAAAATGCGTTTCGAAACCCACCGGAGTTTCACTGCATTTACTGTACCCTACTTTTGCAACTGCCCTGATAAGTTAGGTGAAGTTTTCTATTTCCTTACTATGGATACACTGGTTTCGATTTAAAAATTGCCCTGCGCATTAGGCCATTTGAATATGTCTCAGATAAAGAGTTAAGCGAAACTTTCCAATCATGCCAGCTTATCTGCAGCGTCTTCGAAAAATTCGCCAACGGAGCTATGTTGATGTGCCACGATTGATCGCTGGCCTCGTGACCGATTCACCCGACAACAACTTGTACAAGTGTCACGGTGATTTTATGATTGTATGCGCTTGTACTTCTGTCAATCAGTCTAAACCACAGTCTGTGTCCACTAAAACGCACTGATGCACGTATGATGGATAGTCTTGTGCAAGCAGCTGTCATGAAACGAAGCCAGAACGGAAACTGAAAGGTCGATGCAGAATAGTGGTAAGCTGACGTACTACGCTGTGCGGACAATGGTGCTGTGCATGTATAGCAGGGGCATAGCAGGGGTGAATATTATTCAATTTCAACTGTACACAAATGGTCTCCGATAGAACTCATTTGTGCATACACTTTGGCAGTTGAATTATCCAGACACGTACGAATGTGAAATCTGAGGTGTATTCAAACAGATTGAACAGGAAAAAATGCGAATGGATTTGTCAACATGGCTGAAAACTAAATAGGGGACCGACCTGGCTGAAATTAATAAAGATAATGGGCTATGAATATCTTATGTTAGACCCAAATATAATTTGCTTGGCTACATTTTACAAGAAACGAGGTGATTAGAACTGATTTCCTATTAATAGAAGCATAATTATAATAACGGAGAAGGTGAACAGTTTAAGATGTTCATTCGTTTTGCGTCTTCATACGCATTCAGCTTTGCACTTATGTCGAAATTCTCCTGTATCGGAACAACGTTTTTCGTGCCATCAGTACGAGAAATCTCCTTGCTTTACTTCTGTTTGTCGCCTTCTTTGGAAGGATCCATTAATTTCGAATTTAATGTCCCATGTTTATACTCAGCTTGGCAGCGAAATTGATATTCCTGACTTTTGAGTTGAGAATGGAGTTACCGCAAGAACACAGTTTAAAGTGATGTTTAACCACGACTTTGGTGTTTGATGTATTTTTGAATGTTCTATGGTGATAGTATTTTCTTAAGGTTATTTAAGGAAACATTCAAATAACAGCTCGTGTTCTCAACAATGATGTTGTAGAATACTGACGGATACATACTCGAGTCAGTTGAAGGGTGTACTTTATGCTCCCATCTAAGGTGATTGTTTAGTTGTAACGTACACACCACGGACAGGGATGAATGCTGGAACAGTGTAGTACATGAGGTTGGATATGAAAACATAGTCACTGAAAAATTAGTTGACAGTGCTTATATCACTGATCTGATTCACTAACCAGTTCTTGAATGACTAAAATTTGTCACCCAAAAATTACCAAACAAGGAACTAAAAGATATCATAGGCATTTGTATGGAAACATAGTTTTGCAGCTGTCTGATTGAGCAGGACAAGCATAAAATGACTCGGAAATAGCAAGGTTTTTATTCAAGGTGTCATTCGTGGTTATTACAATTTATCTACATACACTAATAAATTTATTATTTATGATAGCAGATACGCTTGCATTGACATAAACGGGTAAGTGTTTACTTGTGTAGAGCGTGTATCATAGGTGGGTTGGGAAAATGCAATATCAAGACGGAGATTGACTTTGGAAGGACAGCAATAGCACGTCAAATGTTTGAAATGATATTGCGTCACCTGAGCTTCAACCATTCTCTAAAATAGGTTATTATAAATCAACTAATTCTTAAATGACGGTAAACCAAACACTCGATGAAATGAAACCCTGACTCGTACTCTGCTCGTACTCATGTCTTGATGTTATCGAACAACTTATCAGCTTGTCCATACTTGGTACCTTAAACAACTTGTTGACGATTTTTGACAAATCGTGCTCAATAGTGCATGGATTAATCCGGCTGGTAGCTTGTTCCAAATGCTTGTGTGCCTGACAAGGATAAAGTTCCAGGATCTGCTGGTCCTGGACCTGCATACTGTCACCGACATCTGTTTATTTTGTGTGCTGTAAACGGCTGATTATTTTATTGTTATGCCGAGGTTAAAAACATGTGCATGTAGTGAAAGATTTTGAAAAATATGACTAGGTTTTGCTTCATGTGCGGTATCCATAGGGGATTAAGTTTGAGGATATCACGTCGTTCAGTATGTTCCAGCTTTAAAGTATCACCTAGAAGTATTTTACTGAATGCTCTATTCGCCTGTTGCAACGCGATACGATTGTGCTTTGCTGATTCACTGTACACCCATTGACACTATTTCAACATGTTTTGAACAAGTGAGGTTTAAGAATGGAGCAAACACTTTGTGTTGAATAGTCCCAAAAGTTAATATAATGCTCTTCCTCACCCGTACAGTAGCATAAGCCCAGTTGCAGAGACCTCTAAATCCACTTCCACGACGCACAACGGTGGATATTGGGACGGTGGGAATCAATTATGAAAGCGAACCTTATAAGCAATAAGGCGAGTACTAAACAGAGAGCAAATAAAAGTAATTTCAAAAGGGTCCAACTCTGCCTTCAGTACTGGTGCGTTTTAACGATACACTTCCAAGAGATAGGACGACAGATTGCGTTTATAGAAACAGAACAAGAGTCAGCGAACATGCTCGTTTTCGATGGTTCTCTTCAGGCTGGTAGGTCACAACTGACACGGAGAAAATGAGTTACAATATCCGACGAGAGTAATGTTAAAAGGGTAGATTTAAAAGATCAAGATCATCTAAAAAGGTTAAGTGCTTGTTTCAAAAACGGTCAACGACATGTCAGTTGCATGTTTCTGAGTGGGGATTACTGTAATAAGGGGGCCACGGAAGAGAGAGAATCTGAACGGATTGCTTTTGTGCACATAGGTCTGGGTTCTGAAGGTGGATGGTGATCGATTCTGTTGATGCTGATAATCGACATCTTACCGCTCGTGTGTAGCATCCAGATATGCGCTAAATTGGCTGAAAAGATTGGTACCTATCGATCTGGTAGTTAAAATTAACTAGATGTGCTAACACGGCGCTTGTCACTGTTTTAGTTTCACCTGCACACAGCCAAGTCTTGCAATGCTCACGGATTCTCTCAGACAGTCTCCTGGTTTTCCTTCCGATATTCCTTGCTCGACATTAACAAAGGAAGGAGTATACACAGAAAGAAGTACTTGATCGAGGAAGTCTGTCCTTGAGCTGAAGCCTTACTATTGATGTTGAAGTAAATTAAAGTTCTTTACACTTTGAACTTTACTCCTGTCTGTTGTTTTAACTCATTTGATTCGCGTCATTTGTGGTGTACCAGGCTGACGACATCCACCGAAAACGAGCTTCTTCACGTACTCTTGTTCTGATGTCTACACCTGGGATATTTGCTCACTTGAAACAGTCCAAGGATCACGTTGTGCTCAAAGGACTTAACCAGTATGTTAAGTTTTGCACAAAGTTTGCGGTAGCGCGAGAATCGATGCGGTTCTTCGCAGATTGCATTTTACAAAATCAGTTGCAAAGACTGTGGACACGTGTTTACAGGTCAAACAGCTAGACAGCTACGCATCAGGATGACCGAACACGGGCGGCACGATTCGCTTCCACCGAGAAATGAGCTTGAAAACAGGGCCCTATTAAGAGATACATTGATGGCAGTACACTCGCTAGACGCAAAGCACGAGATTGACTGGGCCAACCTAAAGATAATTAAGAGAGCATTACCGGCAACAAACGAAAGTTTGATGGTTGAGACGATTGCGATTACTGACAGAACGGACGAGGTGGATTTTTCAAACGCTTGCCCGGCTGTCATAACCCTGCCATTTGGAAAACCTGTCGGCGGGCGAACTCACCTCGGAGCGTCATTTAGCAGCAGCGTAAACAAAAATGCCTCAGTTGTGAAACACCGGTGGTGCGACTCAATGAGGAACGCTAGATGCTTCTGGTTACACTAGAAAGGCCACGTGACCTATTGATCTGTAACACTAGTAGCCAATACTTCATGTTACTTCTTGCAATCACCCCACTTTTCCATAAAAAGTTAAGTCTATTGTGTACCGATTCACCTGGCCTGAAGAAGCTCTTGCGGGAAGAGCGAAACTGACAGAATAAAGACCTACAAAACCGATTTTATTCAAACCCTTCTGAAATCAAGGGATCCCAGTCGGTTCCAATCATTTTCCGATATATTGAATTATGTGAGCCTGAATATCGCCATCCCAAGTCCCGTCTTGCATCATCAAGTCAGACTAAAAGTAGCATTTTTAAGACATTGCACAGCATAATTCTATAGAGTAACATGTTATACATTAAATGTTGGGTTTAAAGCACATAAAGGTCGAGCTGGATCAGGTTAGCAATATTGTTGAAGGCATGCAGACAGAAGGTGTAAACGAATTTTATGTCTTCGACAGAGAAGCATGGTGTGTGAACTTCTGTCACGTCTGGGATATAATTAACACATGTAGACTAGTAGCGGCCGAAGAATTTTCCTTTGCATTGCACCGCTGGTGACTAGTGTAGGTTCAACTTCGTGTACTTGAGACTGTACCAGCTACTTGTAAGTTATAACCTGAACCAGGAAAGCAGGGGTTCTCCCATCCCGAAGGACATCATTTTGGTAACTAACTTTTCATGTGACACTCGATCAAAGGCCTTGTGTATTTAGAGGTAAATTAGACTTGCTGCCGTAATAAGTTATTCTTAGGCACTTAAATGACTTAAAAAGCAAAATGTATTATGGGAGGTGAATGGTGTAGGTATAACGCCAGCATATCCAGGCTCGACCAGACAGCTATAGCAAGTCCGGAAAAGCAATGTGCGGCCGTTTTACCCTTTAGGAAATTCTCAACTGAGTGCTTTCCGTGTGATTCCTGTACAGCAGGCAACTGCAACTCGAATGTTGCCAGTCTTTGGTTAAGGTCACGGACTTACGGGTAAGGCAGCGACCGTCGCAACTAATTTACTGGATGCGATGAAACACCCCGTCCACTATCCGCTGACTTGCACATTACTGCGCGCGCGGTTTTGATCTGTACAGGGGTCAGCTGAAATGGGCGCTGCTGAAACGACCGTAATGCGCTTTGCTAGGTAGCACGCTATACAGAACCAAGTATTCAAGAGGCTGTGGTGAGAATTGTTTATTAGCCTTCTTGACAATAATAACTCCACCGTTCCAGCTTCGACATATCGTTCTATAATTTTTGTTAGAATAAATGCATGGCTTATTGGGCGACATGGCTTGATGACGTTAATGGAGATTGATTTATTTCACGGCCCAACTATGGCTTCTTACCAATGAGCATGTACGCGGCCAGGGTCCATGGATAGGTTGAATATACTCAGCGATAGCAAAAGGAGATCGTCCCCGCATAACTTCACAACTGTGGATGATATTGTCTGGACCGCCGAAATCACATATTTTATTGCACTTAAAGGACTTCGCATATGGTGGAGCTCAATTTCGACACAGTTGACACAATTGAACGGATCGACTTTTTGCAGCAAGAACAAGTCTTGGGGTTCCGCATCCACAATGTAGAAGGCGCAGAGATATTAATGCAGTATTTCACTGGTTTTGACAGGGTCTGTTATGTTGTAGACAACGAATCACACAGGTAAGATTGTGCCTTAATTATGTATGATAATACTGCGCTTTAAAAGGCTGATCAGTCCTTAGATAAACCGCATACGGATGACCAATATTTCATCAGTGATTTGTTTGTGCAATATACCAACTTTAACGATGCGATCAACTTATGGTATTTCATGAAGGATGAGAAATAATTCGCAGTGCGGTGGGCTGTAAGTAACTTTTGTTTCTAGCAAGTTCTTTTGTGAAACAGGCTTTTTGCGTCGGTGGAAGCATCTATGTTTAAAATTAGCCAGTGTTTAGTTAAAGAGACTAACTTCGCCAATGGGTAATTAGTCCTGCTGAGCTGGTCTCATGACATTAGCACATGAGTCCCAATCAACTGGTTGACCGCACCTTGAGACCATTCGTAACTTGGACGCAGTACTTATTGGGAGTTGGGTGTGATTGCTGAACAAAAGGGAGACCGCCTGTGGTGACTAAGAGGAAAGTGTTCCAGAACATCAGCAGAAGCCGATATTAGACCGATGACAAATATGAGATCCAACATGTTGCTGCTTGGAGTTGTAACATGTTTCAGTCCACAAGCAAGCAAACGAGAGAACAACTTTACATACCTGGTGGGAAGATGACTTGAGGTCCATAAAATGTCAAGCGTATTGAAATCATAATCTATCATTTTGCACTCTGCTTGTTCATCTGCTAGGTAACAGCTGAATTCTTCCAATGGATTGGTTTTTGCCAAAATGGAGGTTGGCTGTAAGTATGTGCAAACACTGAGTAGGAAGATGTTACGCTGTTGGACGTATATAACAACGGACTCCATAATATAATTCTGTCAGGGAACATTTGCCGCCGGGATACAGTGCATTGTATACATAGATCGCTTAACCAGTACCTAGTCCAGAGTTACGATAATCGGTGAGCACACTTCATTTCGATACCTGGTAGTTGAACTTAGTGATTACTTCCATTAACCACTCCTTGGTCACAAGTTTTATTTGTGCATCAAAGAGGGAGGTACGTGAGAGTAGAAAACGAATTTTGTTTTAGGCAGAGCGTATGTTGAGCGCCAAAACGCGTCTGAATTGATGGTGATGGAGTAGGTTCATTATTTGTGTTGAAACAGTGAGGGGTTAGCTTCTGGTGGAAGTGCTTTGAATGCTTCAGAGAACAGAAGCTTTAAAATGTTTGAACCAGGTTTATCCGAATCACTGAAGTAGAGGTTTGTAAGGAGTGACGTCGAGTGAAGACATGTTGCAGTCGGCTGTGCCACTGGTAAGTTAGGGAATATGGACAATTTATCCGTTTGGAACCCTAGTTGACCTGGAGACAAGTACGTAGTGGCGACATTGATTGCAAAATGATTCCGACATGGTCTCGTCTGCACATGTTTTAAGAAGTGTGATACCATATCGTTAGCGTCTGTCGGGGCTTCCTTGTAGGGAATTGCTGCGAAAACGTCCCCGCCTCCCCTAAAATAGGTTTGGATGCAATGTTGGTTAAGAGTTGCATCATTGCCAGTTGATTTCTGTTATTAAATTGCTTAGCATATTTTAGTTATAAAGTGGTAGACAATAAGTATCGTTATCCAGAAGATAACTTCTCATAGGTTCTATCGACTTGGGAGACTGAATGGTGTCACGGTGAAGAGTTTTCTTATACGACACATTGAATGCTCACGGAAATGTTAGGGATTCTTGATGGACACCGGCCATTCCAGTGAGCGAGTTGCCGCCCGGTGACATAATCGTGTCTTCAACACAAATTACTCACCCGTGCACATTCCTTGCTTGTTACTTCCGATAAACGATCTGGTAGCCGGTCCACTGCCAGCTAATCATTCCTCATGTCGAGTGCTGGTTACGTGTACCACACGCGAAACGCTAGGTCTAAAGAAATCCATGATTCAGACATTCTTGCTGATTCTTCTATTCAATGGCAGTGATTACTGCATTTTGTAGTGTTGTCATTATGGATACTCGTTGTCATCATTCAGAGGTTCGAACAGTATAGAATCACACCAACACATCCGCCTGCTACCTGTGTCGCCAGTTGAGGTTTCGAACAGAATACTAGATTTTGTACCGCATTTGTCGTGCAGTTTCAAGAAACAATCGAAGCATATTTGTCCTATCAGGTTTAATCCGTGCATCACTAAACTGATTGCACTGGGATATGGCTATCCAGCAACACATGAAGCTCTCGGCCGATTATTCTTTTGAAAATTTAAAATTAATCGCACACCACTAATCCGGCTTGTGTTTTAGGCACGGGTTTTTATGCATGCATATATTCAACAAGTACCCAGGAATGATGTTCTTATTTAATAGAAATTAACATCATCAGGATAGTTAGAATGTTAACAATTTTTAGTCTGCGTATTTCTAATTGTGATTCCAAGGCAAGGCAATCAACAACCTGTCCTTCTTTTACATTTAAGTTGAATCAATCTTTCCTGATGGGTTAACAATACATTCTAAATAACTCAGATAACCCTCGGAAAGTTACTTTGAAGTACACGTTGTGTGGATGGATTGCGACGCGCAATCTCAAAGAGGACCGCGATTCCCATTGAAGTGAACCTTGGCCATTCGATCACTAGGACCGTAGCTGATGAAACAGCAGCAAATTGGGTGTTTCCTGCCCGTCTGTCTCAAACGAAGGTAAAATGTTAGGTATGTACACAAATACGGAGGTGAGCATGCGTGAGATTCTGAAAAACCTCTGCTAGAAATGCAGTGTCAAGTTTTTAGTGTTGCAAAGTATATAGGGCTGTGATGCTGGATAGATGAATGTATGCAAGCGTTGCTCTGTGCGCCGAAACGGAGTAGAATTAATCAGCGGAAAGGCCGAGAGTCCTAACCGTGCGACTGCGTGTTCACAGGAGACATGTACTAGCAAACTGTACTGGGCAAATTGAATTCTTCGCAATCACATCCATTCAGCCGAACTTCACACTTACCGACAAGAACAGAGTGGCCCTTAGATTCTGGAATCCTTAGCAATGCGTATGTAGCAGTCTGGATCATTCCACTGTTTGTTTGACTGCGTGAAATTCAAACCCAAGTTATTTCGCTGTTCCCTAAGGTGAATGGTGTGGATGTTCAGCTGTATGTTGACTACAGATGTCCGAATCAAATATCGCGTTCGCTTTTGCTCTCGTTTATGTTGGAACGTGCGACCGCGTCGTGTGCCGCACTCATTTTGTTTTCATAGCTAGCAAAATCCATCGGTGCCACTTTTTATAGCTAGGCCAACAAGGACTCCTTTATAGTGCAAAAGAAAACCTTCGACTTATCTTTCTGCCTCCTGGGCCTGCTATTTGGGAACTCGTTATACGTACTCCGTCTGTTACTTGGGAGTTAACACCCAAAAAACCAGGTAAAATGCGGAGTTGTTAAGATCAATGGGACAAGGGTTATAAACCTGAGTATAATTTGGCTGCTGAATATGAGCTGCCGGACTCTTCTAAATAGCTACACTTATCTGTTGGGCAGAAGATAATGAAGGCACGCTGCAGTTTTGTCGCTTCTAAAAAGAATAAACCTTTGTTCATGCTTATTTTGGATGTATGATTGCTGTCTGACTAATCTTGTGTGGAATTCCACTAAAATAATCCAATTTTACTTCTAGGCTCTTATGAAGATTAGGGTGTATGAGTCAGAGCACAATGTCTACTTGAAAATCAAAACAGTCACATTCTGTATCAGCGAAGTGTTTTCGTGTGATTAGCTAATTAAGTTTTCAGTAGCCTTAAGCAAATGCTTGCATATCTCTCATTCACTATGCAACATGCTTATGCGAAATTACGAGTAATCATGTCTAAGACTTATTGGTAATTGAAGCTGCAAAGGCAGGTATGAGTGAGACTCACATAATAAGTTGTTCTGAAAACCAAAGCGTTCCACTACTTATCATAGAAATAGCGAAAATATGCTGTAGCTAAAACGTAAGTCAGCGTCAACAAAATATATGGAAGATAGAAAAACGGAAGCCCACCGGCATCGCAAAACTTGTACAGAACAGAGCCATGCAGCCATGTGTAAGGCTGTAAATACTATGAAGTGTGCATGTGCAAAACACACATTGTGATGAATATGTGTAGTAGGCTGGTAGTTTTAAATCATTATAAACACTATGTCATTTTAGAAAGCCACAGATATTCACTTATTAATTGCATTTCACTAGAGGTATTTTTTCCATCCGTGGCCGTCCACCGCAAAGGACGTACACAGTAAATAACCTAATCCGATATGTATATTTTACTAGCCAGCTGTATCCATCCAACTGAAGTATTAGAGTTAATCCGAAAAGAGCACACTGATATTCTTATCGAAGCTCCAGGTGATGGCTCATAATTGGAGAGTACTTAGAGTGCGCATTTCAGTACTGTCAGTATAAAGACGACATTACATTTTTTAATTTGAAACGGCAGTCTATACTGTTTTACTTTATTGACTTCGTCCATCGTTGGCATCTTATAGATTCCATAATCCCGATTCATCGATACTGATGAGAAAGAGGCAAATAGTTAAAAGTTGGCCTCTGATAAAAAGATCGCTTTATAACGCAACAGTTACTTTCCGTATCAGATACGCAATCTTCCATTTTGCGTCGTAAACCAATTGTTGAGACAACCGTCTATTGTGCTGTCTAAATGAAATGAAGGATTATCCTTTATTCGGTTAATCAAGCCTCAACAAAGCATAGAGAGTATGGTATCATCGTGGAGTCCAATATACTGTCGAAAAACTAAAGAACCATCACAGAATTCGTGAGGATTACGATACAAATTATGATAATAAATGCTACCGCTTACAGCACATTTAAGGCTGTAGCAACAAATGAATAAATCGGAAATAAGCTTTCAAATGGTGTACAGAATTTCCTTCTTAGTTCCTATATTTTGTCCGTGGCTAGATGTAGATGGTACTTCGATCACCAATCCCGCTAGTTTTGCTAAGAAACTGGAATCCAATTCACGATCGCTTTGTACTAAAATGTAGTCACGTGGTGAATATTTGAATGGGTTCACGCAAGCGATGGAACGTAGGCCGTTGCGTGGGCAAGTATTTAAAGCTACTCGACGTTGAACAATCTGGGGAGGATCTGCACGAGCATATGTCATAATTCTCCCTGAATGTTTGTCTGGGGAATTCTTGGCGTCAAATGTGAATGAAAGAGATTTGAATGGAAGTTAATGGGAGTTAGAAGTTTACAGATAATCCGACGCACAACACGAAACAAAGCAAGGCAAGAGCTTGCCAGCCCAAATTTCTAGAAAGGAATCGCAGGGTGCTTTTCTCCGTAAGTTAAAATCACGGTACAATAACGACGTAAAAGTGTATGGTAGGTATTCTATACACAAACCCGGAATTCGCAGTAAGTTTCCGTAACATGCACGATACAAAATGGTCAGATAAAAGGAAAACTGAAAGTAGAAAATATCTAGCGAAAAAATCCAATGAGCCGTTAAACCCACCAGGAAAAATAATGATAAAACAGCCAAATACAAGCACATGAACGCAGCTTTTGCACCAGATTCAAGTACTTTTCAGCAAATCAATAATCGCCAGGAAGAAAATCAGAATGGAAATAAAATAAAGACCAGGAAAATACATATACGTCATTGTCAATCAGACAAGCAGGTAAATAGATAAAACACACATCCGTTGGCCAGTGACGTCGGCGTTAGCACTGGATACGTATGCAGAGAATGAAAACTGTGTTCGACGTTAGTGTGATAACCTGCATACTGTAATTAAATCCACCTAGGGTCATAAATAAATCAAAAAAATGTACGTTTTTTCCTCAACGATGCGAGGCACAAACCAATTGATTGGTCTGAGCAACTTGCACAAGGTGATCACATAACATAGTAAATTTTTCATGTTTATTTTTGCAAAGTTCCCATATAGGTTTTTGAAGTGATCAGCAGTTTGAAGATAAGAAATAGATTAAGAAACTTGGAACAATAACAAATATACGTTTAACCAAAAGTTCAACTAATGCGGCCATCCATGGAACTGTTCTCAGGGGACCTGCTTCCATGCAGAGTATTCCCTCGATAAGTTTCACCCACACTTCCATGCTCCAACTGGCTCTGCGCCGGTGTGGCAAAATGGTAAATAGGCCATCACCTGTGCAACAAATCTATTTTTCATAAAGGCTGTTTTATGCACATATTATGGGCGATGAAGCCTCAGCCTATTCCGTCATGCGAATCAATCAAGTAGGGCAATTTTTACTATAAGCCAGCTAGTCAGTAGCAGTATGATTTGCATGGGTATAATTTGTTAGTTTGAAAACTGTAAGCCTTCACCTAAAGAGATGAGCCAAGTCGTGGCAACCAATGAAACAAAAAAGAATATTAAGTATGAGGAATTAAAACATAATAATTAATGCAATCGTTTGCCCATAGGCCAATCACATTTTAATGGAAAATCTTGGCGAGTGACGACGATGGTACAGAGACTTCAGCTTGAAAGGCCTAGTGCATCTTCGAATTAGTACGTCAAAGAAGAAAACAGAATAGGTTAGACAGTGTGATAGGAGTAACATCGTTTATAGATAGATATTCAAGACTTCAAATATATGTAGGTAAAATTATAGTATTGAGAAAATTAGGGGATTGGAGAATTTAAAATGTATCCAGGACCTTTCTCATACAAATCACATGGAGGTAGCTTTTGGCTGCGTTTGCCAGATATTTGAAACAGTTAGGTGAAAATTAACCATGCGTTTGGAATGCGGACAGGTAGTGAAAAATCTAATAATTAATGGAAGCTTGTTACATATTAAAACATAATTCATTGAGAAAAATGTTGAGCGGAGTTTGGTGCATGATGTTTGCAGTTGCAATCAGCGCTCGCTGTTGCTAAGTTCAGAGCGCATACGAATCTGAAACTAGAGTTCTGGCTGAGCAGTGTAGATTGATTCGAATAGTAAGCGGTATAAAGGGAACGGATTAAGTTTGAGTCCGCTCAGCCATGGAGGTTCAAGTTTTAGAGACTTGCAACGCGCGCGATATCTCATAGTGTTAGGCATTTTCAAAAACCCCTCTGTGAATGATGGGTGAGTCTTTCCAAGTGTTATGATGTCCGCTTTTCTCAGATTACCGTGCACTATCGTACAGTAATCAAGTTTCAGCCTAACATACATTTTAAAGATTGGAGCCTGGAATCACTCAAGTTAAGAGTTCGGCTTAGGTAAGCGAAAATTTTCTGCAGAAGCCTGCAAGAATATAAGTTGCTCTAAAAAATTAACTAAGACAGAAAATCTAAGAACAAGCATAGACCAACTGAAAGCTATTTGAGCTGATGGTTGACAGATAATTCAAAGGCATCACATGACACGTGGGTGGTAGCAGACGACAGTTTGTCTTTGAAGCTGGTATGCTTTAGTATGGATAAAAGTCCGGTTGGGCTTGATGCATCAAAAGCATATTATATGCACAAGTTGGTAAAGTTTTAAGGAAAGGGAACAGGCCTTCCGCATAATAAGAAAAAGATGGAACGAAAATCTGGTAGAGTATACATATGAGTGAGGTGTACGACCAAATGGGATGTTCAAACAAACTACCGCCAGCATGTAAGAATTATTTTTAGTTTTAAAAATATCACAGAGCAGCGTGGGTAGTACAGAAGCAGAATCTAGTTTACTGTTGACATGAAGTAACTAATGAATTGCAGCAAGCAGTTATGAATCGGCAGCTAATAGGAAGAAAAAAGGAAACCGCACCCATATCAGATGACGTACTAAACAGACCTGTAATATTCACTGCGATTTCAAAAAGCTTAAGCCACAAAAGCAACTCCAGAAATGAATTGAACCGGATCGCAATTGGGGGATTGTAGATTTCATATATTTGTTACGGAAAACGAAGCACATATATGAAATAATAAACAAATATAGCGAAAGCCGGAACACACTGCTGGCAAGAATGAAAGATTTATACAGCGTAAACGCTGTTGACGGATTTTGTGGGAGTTAGTTTCCCTCAGTAACCGTTTGTCAAATGTTATTAAATCACATTTCATACAGACAATTTCCGATGAATGCGAAACTACTGACTACTCCAACATATTAACACAGTGGGAGCATTAGAGTGTGCAAGGATGGAGCACTTGTTTGTGAAATACCATGTCTGTGATGACCGAAAGAATGAACACATACACTCTCGTACGCCAGTAAGTCATTGCATATTAATGCGTTGAGCATGATTTACTCGGTGTGAGCACCACGCATCCCACTTAGGCAAACAGTCATTGCCTGCATTGAAGCAAAAGAGATCGGTTACGTTGTACCGAGTCCGAAGCGAGTGTGTTGAGTTGCTGGGTGAAAAGCAACATCTTCCAACTGAGTCAAATGAGCATCAGATAGCATTACTGTGGGGACGGTGTGAATGCCTATTCATGCTCACCGAGCATTCTAACAATACTACTGTTTGATGCTTGAATCTATATTTAATCGCGTCGGTGCAAGCAGCATTTTCAACGTATCGGTACTTTAATTGGAGATCGTCGTAGCAGTTATCCTATCATTAATCGGTTGTTTGCGCATAAGTTTGAATCATAAATTATCCACTCAGTACGCATGAGCGGCTACATGTGGAACAGCGCATAAACAAAAGTGATTGCCGCTACAAGACGCTATACTAGATGCCTGTTTCTGAGAATCAAGAGGAATTTTAGCTTTTCATCCGGCATGTGTGCTTTAATGTCATGACAGTAAATTGTGATATCTCACCAGACATATTTTTGTATCGTGTGTGTATTGTGACAGCTTCCTTGGGGTATGATCTTTACATACATGTTCTTTGAGCTCATACCTGTCACATTTGACGTATTTATTATATACTGCAGTGTTTCCGTGGCACATCTTTCTAGGTTCATTAACTCGGGTGATATAACTGTAATAAACTGTCTGAGAAACGGAATTCGCTTTTATAATTTCTGTCTGTTTGTCATTTAGAAGTATAGGCTGTATTCAGGATTCCACCACAGTTGCAAATTTCTTCCCTTATAACAAAAGCCGTATATTCGCGCTGTTTTTCCTGGATTGTAACTGCAATTAAACTTGCCGCTCGTCCTTTAAAAAGGCCATCGATTTACCCTATGGACCCTAGGCATGGTTATTAAGTTGGGCCGATATGAAGAACTCAGCAACGAGTACGGTGAAGTGCGTAAAGATAAAAGCAAACATTTGGTGGCTTGGTTACATGGACACGGAAAACCATGATGTAGGATCATTTCTCCAGACTGAATAGGAAATGGAAATTATGGCTAGAAGTTAATTTTTTTTCAATGACCAATAATTGTGCTAATTATACAAAATGCTCTCGCACACCTTTTACTTCTAACATGTCTGTGCGCCGCGTGCCACCTATTACTTGTTTATTTGTAAGCGTCCTTTAAAGTTGGTAGGTAGTTAATCGCTTTACTGAAATCGGAAGAATGGCATTAAGCAATGCATACAGTTTAGCCTACGTTACTTAGGGTTTGTTGACCATTATAATGAGGTCGGCGATCCAGGTTCTGGATTTCTGTTTTACATTGCAGATGGTGCTTTACCATGCTTATCTCGTTCGTGAGAACACATCGTAGGAATAATTATTGCTATTAATTTATTGTCGAATTTGTTCAGGTTCGCCAGGTGAGTTTTACACAAGTCACCTTAACCTTAGCTTGGCTAATATCGCCATTAATTGAAGTTGGCTTGGTATTTATGAGCAACGAGCAGATGTTCCGTTGTGCATGAACTAAGAGTGGCACTTTTCACGGCTTAACGAGGTATGCGGATATTGCCGGAAACACCGTAGCTTCGGCTTGATGTGTGTACTTCACTGACACCTATCCCAACTCGATAGAGCAATCTTTTTATCTTGTGATTAAAGGATTAATATTTTTACTCGAAATAATTATCCTCTTTAGTGTTCTGTGGCATCCATATGGCAAACTATTTCCACACACACGTCACACTGATGAAGTTATGCGATAGTACGAACATTTCAGTTAGATAGTTTCTTAGGTGGGGGTATTCCTCGGTTTCAATTCTGTGCATCTCTCGATCTCTCACACGGCTAAACTCAATGGAGACAAATCAGGTTGTGACGACATTAGCGAGTGTACTTTACTGAATAAGTAGCATGCAGATTATATGTGCATTTGACTGCAATGGGCTTTCAGCATCATATATGTCATAAAATAATATGAAAGCGAAGTTTGCTTGCATTTGTGACAATTGCTTATTTTGTCTCCAACTGCTTGAAATTCACGACTACTATATACAGACTCTGATGCAGATGATGCTCAGTTGGGGAAATTGCTTAGAGGACGAACAGAGGATCGGGTTACTGTAATAGTTCTGATATCTTAAATCAGAATATGAGAAACTGGCATAAACCATGGTGGCTCTATGGTCTGGTACACTCACGCGCCAAGGAAAACGATTAATAGGAACTACGCCAAAGTGGCCAATCATTAAAGCTCTTGAAGAACATGAGTCCTAAACTTTGAAGAATTGTTGGTGAGAAAAAGTTGGATAAGTACAGGCCACCTACACTAAGGTTGCATACATTCGACGCTACATAGTAGTGGTGGATATAATTGCCCGTTTTGTGAACCCAAAGGTATTTAGTCTACAAAATTTGCTGTGAGCACACTGTGTATAGTGTTTGTGGTTCTTGTGTTATTGCCATTGGACCAACAGCCACTTCTTTCTATAAAACTTCGTAACGTTAAATGCTCCAAGTTGTCTAATGTGCATCCATCAATTTCGTTGGCCAAGTGCTAAATGCAAAGTGGGGCATATTTTTTACCAGTATGTATGAAATTTGGCTAGGTCGTCGTACGGGAATGCACTTCTAAAGTGGCCTTCCAAAGTGGCCATGCTTTCTGGTCCGTTTACGAAATTACTTAGCTTACCTCTTCGGGAGCCTTTTTGTCGTTATCACACCAAAATATATAACAAGCAAGGGTATTACGTTTGAACTTGTAACGAAAACACTTAGCTAGGCTCGATCCTACGGGTATTATGCAGAATTCGCTGCCAGTGCACATATCTGGTAACTGTTCTAACGATTAAGTAACTCCTTTGCTCTGATTGTATGTGCCTTTTTTATGAATTTATCACCGGTAATAAGTGTAACATTTGTCGATACACTTGTGTGGCTTGGTCTGTCGTTCTCACTGAATTCGATCCAAACTCATTGAGTTAGACCGTTCATTTGCTGATGACCGTTGAAATCTTGTGCTTCTTCCCTTTTTAGCGCACTGGATTTACTTCAAATCTTATGAAGAACTTCGCATGCTACATACTCGTGATCTTTTACTACAGTGGGTTTTCATACCACTGAATTCTCCAGTTCTTTTTACTGTCAAGCAGTTAGAACTAAAACAAAACGAAGCAACAATATGCACAAGAATTCTACTAAAAGGCATCGTGTTGAAAGATGCGTTACTTTTCGAAGTAAAATGTTTCGGAACATGAGTACGTCCATCCTAATTTCCAATATCCGATCAGCTAGGTGTTAAATTGTTGAGCTTACGAGCACGATCTACTATCACGAACAATTGAAATTAGACCAGTCATATAGAAATTTAGTTTTGCCCGTCCTAAAACACTACATTCCATGACTCGTTTCGATCTTATTTGATCTCCTCAGATAGGTACAGAAGGCGTCATATCTGCAACCATTGGGATGTTAGTTCTGAGCGCTACTCCTAGGCCACCAAGAAACGCCTGGCACAACGTCTACTGACAGAGGTCAGTGTCATTCTGACGTACTTATTATGTGACTGGATTGCGACGCGCAATCTCAGTGGGGACCACGACTCCCATTGAAGTGAACATTGGTTGATCGATCACTAGGACCAACACCAAAATGGGTATTGGGTGTTGGTTTCAGGTAGTCAGTTAGTCCTCCGGCACGGTTTCTCGCCGCTCAAGATTTTCCGCATTGTGCAATGTGTATTGATGCTTCAAATCACAACTAATATGTGGTACATAATCTGGTTGGTTTTGACGCACTATTCGTAGCTTTGCTAGATGAAATAGCTAAGCAAACTTGTTGTGATGTAAATGAAGCAACAATAAAATTGAAAACTATAGCTTTGAGTACGATTCATATGATTTAATTCCGTGCTCTGCTGAAAATACCATGTTCATGAATTGGTTAAAGTAAACCGTATTCGAGTACGTTATTTGTTCACGCGCCGTATCCTTGTAAGCGCTATGAAAAAGGATTTTAGTTCATAGCGCCGATTTATTCGGTTTAACATGTTTAACTTTAGATAGAAATAAAACAACTAAGAAATGCTGGCTGATTACGATTCATTCGTGCAGAATACTAACTATGCAATACAGTTTTAAAATTATGCGTGGTCGAAATAACACTAGGATTGATACATGGTTTCCAGTAACCTGAGCTTTATTTTATCTCATTACCTTCTATAGATACTTTTAACAACTCCACCTGCTCTAGTGAACTATTTTCTTTGAATCACTTCTCTCTCACAGTGCTGTCAGTAGCCAGATCACATGGTCACTTAACAGTGAGTTTACCGTTCGTAAATTTCATCTACAGTCCCCGACCGAATGGTGTTTTACCCATTTTGTGCTGTACAGGCAATTTTTTTATTTTTTACGCAAAGTTAAGTTTATTGCCACCCACACTTATTTCACATAAAATAACATTAAATGACAAGTGAACTACGCTTGACAACTGCTTCGTCAACAACTTTTTTGGTGGTGACTCAGTGAGTGACCCATCAAAACCCTATGGTGTACTTCACGTGAGTTTAGTGTGTATGAATGCGTGCCCTTTCACCACCTTGGGTCCGTCTCCCCACATTGGAGTTTAACAATAGCAATCATCAATCATCTGCTGTACCATTTGGATGGTCACCTAAAGCCTGTCCAATGGGTGACCAAGCCTACTACTTCGCCACGACCAACGACAGAATAAGCATCTGAAAATGCAACTGCACATGGAGGTCCCTGGAAAGGCAATAAATGCTTCATCTCATCCCTGTACACATCTTAATACACTGTCAACCAAATGTCATTACTCTCCTTTTATTCAGTTGCCAAGATTTATTGCCTTTGCTAACTTATAAATACACTGATGGTCAGCCTGTGAGAGCACAACTATACAGGGAACATAGGCACAGATTTGAGAGTACCGAATCTCGTTGACTGATGTGGGCTCAGTCCTCTGCTTTGGTAAGTGTACGGTGCAATGGTAAATAGTGTTTCGATATAAGAAAGAATACTATACTGTAATTGCTTTACGGATAGTCTGAGCATGGGAAAAACCCAAGCTACAAGCGTAAATATGGGAAAGGTCAAAAGTAGATAGTTTGCGACGTAAAAAAGAAATGTAGTTAACGTGGTCACATGACCACCGTAGATGCTGGAGGACCTCCAGTTAACAAATCTTCACTGATATATAGGTACCGGAAAGTGATGGGCTATTATCATCCCTCCATCGCGAGGAGACTAGACCTTAATTTGGTGCGATGGTTTGTGCGCTTCAGTGGTCCGTTGAGCTATGTTGGGTAGTGTCTTTTTATACCTTCAGAGCGACTCATACCAGATAGGTCAATGCTTAGAGGTCAGACCAAACCAGTCTCCTGGCCTTCGAGATTAGCGGTTGGAGTGAGGATGGATCCTTACTCCATAAAACGGGATGTTTGTAGTCCAGTACTAAAATCCCTTTGCCCTGCGCTATGGTTTGCGAACCAAAGGCTTTGGTTGAGAACCTTAATGGTTTTCCTGTCTAGGCCTGGGCAACCTGACAGTATTATTCCCGAGCAATCCAATGAAACATTCTTCCAATAAATTTTTGATGCTCTGGCAGTCGCAGAGGATAATCTACCGCGCCTTACCTGTTGCATCGAGCAAGGTGGATTGGGGTTTTGACGCTATTGCTCAGGCCTTTCCATCTACTTATCCCCTTTCGTGCACCTTTTCATTCTTTTCGCCCCCCTCCAACACTACTCTTATCCACATTTCAATCCCCTAATGCTTGGCTGGCGATCTGAAAGCCCAAGTCGGAAAATTGTCCTCTGATGAGCTTCATCTGGGAGGCCAACATAGGCTCGCATAATGATAACGGCGAGAAATTGCTACAGCTGTGTGAAACTGCTCGTCTCTTTCTCGCTAGCACAAACTTTCGACATAGCACCGGCAGAAGCGTGACTTGGCCCGCACCCGCCTCTCACCAGCCATGGAGGCAAATCGATTATATCGTGATCAGTTACCGCTGAAGGGGCTGTGTCCAAAACTATTGATTGGTTTAGAGATTGAGCGTGAACTCTAACCACGCACTTGTTTGCGGCAAACTCTGGGTGTGTTTTGTTGGATGTCCGAAAGGTTATGTGAACTGAATGATACCAGCCAGCTGGCGAACTCAGGTGTTCGGAATGCGCATCAAAATGCGCTGACTTCCTAGCTGAGTAAGCGTCCACCAAACACCGTCGAAGATCACTGGATGCATATTCGCCAACGTTACTATCAGAAGGCATGTCTTCATGTGGTATATCAAATTGCCAAACTGGATATTGGGTCTCTACACAGTCTCTGGAACTTATGGTTGCTCGCCGGCGTATTCTGGCTATAAGCGAATAAAATGAGGCTCGCAAAAATCTACAGTCAAAACTGCGCGCTAGCCTGAAGATAGAGAGCAAAATCTGGTGGTTTCATCGTGCCTCGGACATAGAAACAGCTGCTGTCGTTGGAAATCATCGTAAGTTATACCGTCTGCTACAAGAAACAGGCAGCAGGTGACCTAGAGTTTTTGAGCTCATACATGATGAGAGTGGACAACCGACCCACAGCCTGTCAAAACGCTTGGAGCTTTGGGCCGAACACTTTGCAAGACAATTTAAGCAACCGCGCACTTCTCCCTGGGCCGTCTCCTTAGATTCGCCCTCACGCGCAGACGTCGAAGGTGAGATTAGGCTGTTGAACTTGCAGATGAAGATAGAATTACCCCAGTCCTCTTCAAATTCTG
This sequence comes from Dicrocoelium dendriticum, assembly GCA_944474145.2. Classification (NCBI taxonomy): domain Eukaryota; kingdom Metazoa; phylum Platyhelminthes; class Trematoda; order Plagiorchiida; family Dicrocoeliidae; genus Dicrocoelium; species Dicrocoelium dendriticum. The sequence goes on from OX104066.1 coordinate 100,893,297, forward strand.
GGATCTGCTCTAGTAGAGGATTCACACGAGTTGCTAGTGAAAATTTGGGAGCAGAAGACTGTCCCGACAGACTAGGGCCGCTCCATCATTGTCCCAATTTTCAAGGGAGGCATCAGTTTGGAATGCAGCAATCAGAGAGGGATCAGTATGATCCCGACTGCCTATAAATTGCTTTCGTCTGTCATTCCCCACAGACTGACTGGCGCTCGTGAAAGTCGGATACAAGAAGAGTAAGCCGTGTTTCGTCGAGGTCGGGCTGCATCGACTACCTCTTCACCTCGCGTCAATTGTTAAAGCCACGCCATATTTATTGGTGACCCACGGTTGTTGCGTTTCTTGACATCATACTTGTCTTCGATTCGGTTTATCAATGTGAACTATGGGACAGTCTGCTAATGAAAGGTGTGAGTGATAAATACATAAAAATTATCAAGGCGTTGTACGCGTATAGTTCGGGCAGATTGAGGGTTTATGGCAAACTGTCGCCACCCTACAAAATCTCTAGCGGTGTGATAGAAGGTTGCCCGGTGTCGTGGTTCCTGTTTAACTGCGCTATTGACGAAGTTTATGAAAACAGCATTCCCTGAACACGACCAAAAAGGTGTGGAGCTACTTCCTGATGAGCGAGTTCTTGACTTATAGTATACTGACGACATTTCCCTCATATACGTCAGCGCCCAAACGTTCCAAGCTGTCATGGATCCAGTAGCACTGGCTGTCTATCACTTTGGGCTATGCTTTGCTCCATTGAAATGAGAAGTACAACTACAAAATTTGCAGGAATCCAGTCCTGCGCTAACACTTGATGGTGATCAGCTGGAAGCCATTCAAGAAATCAGATACGTCGTCAGCTATATTGCCATGCGTGGGATCTAGGATGAGATTACGAACCGTGTAGCTAAAGCTCGAGGTACTGTTGCCCATCTCCTCCACCTGTGGCACAGACGCGGCATCACCCTCGCCATGAAGGGCATAGTTTATAAAGCAGCAGTCCGTTCAGCCCTCTTATACGGCTGTGAAGACTGGCCCAGCAGATCGACAGGCATAAAGAGGTTCGTCACGTTCGATCACCGCCGCCTCCCCAGGTTAGCACATGTCTGGTGCGAGCACCACGTGAGCAATGAGTGTGTTCATTGTCGCGCATTTGGTGCAGGAAGAGTTAATGAACCGTCCAGTACCATAATATCATGCACCAAGCTGCAATGGCTGGGCCACGTGTTGCGTGTGCCAGTACATCGAGGACCGCGACGCGCATTATTTGCTCTACTGGAGTGCGGTTGGAAGAGGACGAGGGGAGGCCAACAGCTGACTTGGTCTAGAGAGGTGAAAACCCTCAATTCGAAACTGGCGTTGGCTGGTGTATCCCCACTGCGTGGCTGGGATCCTAAGGACGCTGAACACGTCTGCTTGGACATACTTACTGATATGGCGAAAAGCCGGCCCCAATTTCATATCTGTTGTTATTTTCTTTGTCCATTCCCCTCATTTTAGGTTCCTGCTCCAATCCAGATCTCACGCAAAACGCATAGTGTAATATTTAACATCTAAATGGTGTAATTTGTCTAATTCTTAGTGTAACTTTGTAGTCTTATCTTTTTATATTGCTGCACATTGGCTGAGGTGTTTCTGATCTTCAGCTAACGTGTACTGATGATGATTATCCTCTCTGGACTACTTGCTAAGTTGTGAAATGCATTAGTGAAGAAATCGAAAGGGCGTAAAGCTAATTTGCTTTGCTGAAATCACGTAGACGCTGGTTCAAAGTTTGTGATGAACAGTCTGGCCGAATTGCTCCATGCTAAAAGAGAATGTTACCTGGCGATCTCTTAAATCCGATAGCAAACCATATCCTGGTAGTGTGGAAGAACGGAATTCGGTTATTCGTTTACACACCAAAAGAGCTTGAGCGGTTTCCATGAATTAAATTAATGATGTGGTGTTATTAGAAACCCACGATAACCATTAAAAATCTCGACCTTTACAGATGTGCTGCAATTTTCAACAGGGTGCTGAAATTTGAACAGGTGGAGAAAGCATGTAAGTTATAATGTCCATTACTTGTGAGGCTAGTACTCTACGTTAATAGCTTAGCAAAGACCAGGTTGTTCAAGCGATTGGCAATAACTTATCATGCTACTCACACTACTGCATGGTTTAGCAAGTGTAGACCATAATAAGAAAAGCGATGAAAAATTTCCACTGGCATAATGAGAGAAAATAAGGCAAATCGTCCATCCAACGTTAAAGGAATACTGGGGATGAATAAGCCTTTGGATAAATTTGTAGTAACATGAAGCAATTGCACTGTAGATAAGTTAGGAAAAGTTAGCACATAAAGAGCTTAGAATATACCAGTCTATAGTCATACAATTGTAGCAAACGTAAATAATGCCAAAGAATCGTAACCGGTGAGTGAGTAAAGCATGATGAAAACAAATGGTTTACAGAAATTGAAGAACCCTAACGAGTGAGTGCATAATAGTGGAAATGTAACATTAAGCATTACAAGTTTAAAAGAACACAAGACCATAGGTGAACTATTGCTTTCGATGATTCTCTTCAAACCATTACAATCATATTTAAGGGTAAAATAAGGAACTGAAATCGACTCATTGGGTCAAATTCATGGTTAATTAACGGTTCAGTGAGGGAGGATAAAAGTTGACCTTTGACCTGATAGGTCGATTGCATGGTACCGAGCTTGATCTGTAGCAGTCGACCCCAGCATCGTTCGTTCTAGATGGCAAGGGAAGCTGTAAGGCAAGGAGCATGTAAGGCATGTAGTTGCCCCATGCCTTACAGCTTCCCTGGCCAGCTAGAACGAATGAGGCTGAGGTCGATTACCACAGACCAAGCTCGGTTCCATTACAAATTTATTGATCAACAAGTGAAGTGTAAGCACGATATTGGCATCAAATTGATAATTTACGCGTCAAGGGCAAGCGCGTTGTAGCAGGTAAAAATAATACAATGAGAAATAGTTCTGGTATTAATCAACATCCCTCAACCGCGTGTCACAACCCACGCACGTCTACTATTATAAGTTGCTCAAAAATTACAGCGCTGTACGCAGTTTTGCAGCTGCAGTCACTTTTGTTCACGCGCTGTTCCACATGTAACCGCTAATGTGTACTGAGTGGACAATTCATAACTCAAAATTACTCGCAAAAAACCGCTCAATGATAAGATAACTGCTACGACGATCTACAATTAAAGTACCGATACGTTGAAAATGCGGCTTGCACCGACGCGATTAAATATAGATTCAAGCATCAAACAGTAATATTGTTAGAATGCTCGGTGAGCATGAATAGGCATTCACACCGTCCCCACAGTAACGCTATCTGATGCACATTTGACTCAGTTGGAAGATGTTGCTTTTGAGCCAGCAACTCAACACACTCGCTTCGGACTCAGTACGTCGTAACCGATCTCTTTTGCTTCAATGCAGGCAATGACTGTTTGCCTAAGTGGGATGCGTGGTGCTCACATCGAGTAAATCATGCTCAACGCATTAATATGCATTGACTTACTGGCGTACGAGAGTGTATGTGTTCATTCTTTCGGTCATCACAGACATTGTATTTCACAAACAAGTGCTCCATCTTTGCACACTCAAATGCGCCCACTGTGTTAATATGTTGGAGTAGTCAGTCGTTTCGCATTCATCGGAAATTGTCTGTATGAACTGTGATTTAATAACGTTTGACAAACGGTTACTGAGGGAAACTAACTCCTTCAAAATCCGTCAACAGCGTTTACGCTGTATAAATCTTTCATTCTTGCCTACGGTGTGTTCCGGCTTTCGCTATATTTGTTTATTATTTCATTTATGTGCTTCGTTTTCCGTAACAAATATATGACATCCGGAACCCCTCACTTACAATCCGATTCAATGCAGTGCTGAAATTGCTTTTGTGGCTTAAGCTTCTTGGAATCACAGTGAATATTTCATGTCTGTGTAGCACTACATCTGATATGGTTGCGGTTTCATTTAATATTCTCATTAGGTGCCGATTAATAGCTGCTTGCTGCAATGCACTAGTTACTTTATGTCAACAGTAAGATAGATTCTGTTGCTGTACTACCCACGCTGCTCTGTGATATTTTTAAAACTAAAAATAATTCTTACATGCTGGCGGTAGTTTGTTTGAACATCCCATTTGGTTGTACATTTCACTCATATGTATACTCTACCAGATTTTCGCTCCATCTTTTACTTATTATGCGGAACGCCTGTTCCCTTTCCGTAAAACTTTGCCAACTTGGTGCACGTACTATACTTTTGATGCATCAAGCCCAACCGGACTTTTCTCCATACTAAAGCATATCAGCTGCAATGACAAACTGTTGTCCGCTACCAACTTCGTGTCATGTGATGCCTTTGAATCATCTGTCAGCCATCAGCTCGAATAGCTTTCAGTCAGCCCATGTTTGGTGAGTAGGTGCATGCGCGGATTAAGTTACGGTATGCATGTTTTGCATCTACGTCGAAAGCAGTTTTCATTCTTTACATACTTACTTACAGCTAACCCTGTTGTTACTGGCTGACAGTCTTGTGGTTGTATCGGTTAGTATACATAGCAGTTACGTTGAATCCGAAATAACATTAACCTTTTTTTTCGTCCACCGCATTTAACGATTTGGTTGTTTTAGCAGCGGAAGCTTTTGCTTTATCGCACCTTATGTAACATTGTAACGCAGGGCGTCTGAGTTGCAACTCAAGGCGCGATTTTCATCACTTTTAACTTGTAGCATCTGTGAGATTAACTATGAAGTGCCAGTTTACGAGTCGAGATTTTACACTAACTTCTACCATTTAGGTATTTTATACGACGTTGCAAATATGTTTCATCTTTTTAGTCCCTTTTACTTAACAGCTCCGTAGCAGTTTAAATACTTTTATAGGAATTTGAGACTCTCAGTTACATACCTGTGCAGCTTTATACCCTGCGGTTATAATGAACCAAATACAACAGTTTAACTGATTATCTCAAGCCCTAATCAACATTATGTAGGTTTCCGCCGCTTGTACTGACATTTCGCAACGCAAATTACCCTCCTCCCACAGTACATCTTTTTCTTATCATTATCTCCTATTTACGCTGATGGCTTACTAGTGTGCTGAACGCAAACACTGGTTCAGCTGCATTAAATTAAGATAATCGTCTAAATGTAACTGTTCGGAATTCGTACCATCAGATCACCTGTAGATGCGTCGTTACTTTCAGTATTGATCAGTGTTTGTTGTATATTTCTTACATGTCAATGCCGTTGTGCTCGGGTAACTGAGTTCATTAATCATTCATGTGAAACAATTCTCCCACCTGGTATTCTCTGGTTTCCTTGTTAGCTTAATCAATTCACATCTTTACCAGCTGATAGATCTGTATTTCATAATCTTCTCGATTGGTTGCTTTACAAAAACAAGAAACTGGTCTATTGTATGTGCTCTGTGGTTTCCTGCACTTACTCTTAAAAGTGACTTTCAACAAAAGCAAATGCGTGTTTCTGATACCTTATTTCATCGACATAAGTTCTCTATGTAACCAACAATATCAGAGGAAATAATGACTCAACGTCTGTTCGGGTCCTTGTGTCTAATAAAAGTTGTCCTCTCCGTGTGACAGCATATATTCATGTAGAATCGCACATCACAATCACACGAATATGTTATGCCGAAAAACTGAAATAATTGACGTTTTCTTTACATCTTTTTACAGGACAGCCATTCAGATGTACTGTGAGAAGCCAGTAGGTAGGTGCATAAAGGCGCTACTATAGTTGATCGATCATAAATCTTAGAGCAATAGAATGCCGATGAAAACATCACCATTAAGGTAGCAATAGTTTGTTTAGTAGAAATGCAATCAAATCACCGATCGCATAGGATTTGGCCACCGGTCAACTGCTGACGAGGAGCGGCATTTACAACGCATTGCCAACCCAGGAAATAGGGAAAAGGAGATTGTCTAGAGCAGCAACAAATGAAACAGAATTCCACGGTTGGTATGTGGCGCGCGGAGCAGAGGGGACGAATGTCGTATTTAATGGTGGACTACAACGCTAACTGTCAATTACCATGTGCTTTATACACAAGAGTTCGTTTACATTAGATATGCTTTATGGATTGGATGTGCTGCATTTTTTCTGTTATTGAGGAGCCACACAACAAAGGCTTGTAGCATATTTGCAAACAGCCGAGTACTACTTGCTGCCGAGCTTTGGAACGCAGACTCTGATCTAATGGTTAGAAAGTTATTTTATTGGTTTACCTGAAATCCTTTTGGAATTCTATGCAACACTTTTATACACAATCTGATTATTAATTGCGACACCCTACATTACTTCCATCTAAGTGCCTTGCTGTACAGCAAGCCTACGCCTGGTTGAGCATTTTAAGGCGCTTGATCTGTTAAAATTAATTGTGTTAAAAGTAACGTTTTTATCGTTTACATATATTTAGATAACATCAATCGTTTAACAAGTATCACTTCTTACTCCGAGCTGATGATTGATGTTTCATCTGCCAAGTAATGCTTTCGAGATAAGTAAAATAATTCGCTTTCGTATAGGGTGAATCGCGTGATGGACGGAACCGTTGTACGCGATCTACTTCCTATATAGACATAGTCTGTTATCTTATTTCGGTGATTCTGCAATGAATCGGCTGGAATTTTGGCTGCGGTCGTTAGCATTGAAGTCAAGAATTTCAGTCATCGTATCTTGCAAAATTTATTCATCGTTAAAACGCTAGTAAGTAACATGTGAGTAAACCCGTGAATATGGGAACACTGGTTTAGGAGGAGTAAAAATGTATAGGCTTCAAATGTCTCCTTGGCTGAGACTGGAAGGAAGTACACACGCAAGTGGACGAAATAAAACATGCAACAGCAAATTGACAGGGCAGTGGCATATTAAAAATAAACTAAAATGCGTATACGCGGTATTACAATAGGCACACCAACGAAGGCATGACCATTTCCATAAAGTGGATATTCGAAAATTGCTGTTTGATCAACTATTAATCTTGGCAAGTGCAAGTGATTAGATTCTTGATGTCCAGGATATGAGGTGTGGTTGTCGAAGCGGTTCATATGTTGAAATAGAAAACTGTTTTGCGAATGCGATTGAGTCGATGGACGCGAATGATGAGACGGATATTTATCGCTGGCAAACGTAGAATAAGGGACACGAATTGTGTTTCGGTCAGTTTGGTTTATTTGACCTCAAACCGATTGCTTGCGGCCCTATCCACCGTCAACTACTGTATAGATTTCGTTCGCACCTCGTAACAAATAGCGTCAGATTTCCTTCGGCCGCGTTGGATTCATGTCCCGATCGAGTTGAGGGAACCGTGAGCCTCATGGGATTGGGGATCGGAATCGCTGATTAAGGACCATTAGCCGTCATTGCAAGATCCCACAGATGTCAGCCAACATGTTTGATACACTCGGAAAGAAGGGTAACGTACAACAGGCAGCCGAACAGACAGACAGCGTTCAAGGGAAAGTGAAGAACATACAACATAGTATTAACCGTTGAGCCATTAGGTACCATGTATCTTTGTTGCCATAAATATATATATATATATATATATATTTATATATATATTACAGAAGAGTAGTAGGGGGAGTTGAATGGTATAGGTAGAATTTCGTCACATCTAGGCTCACTCAGACAGCCGCCACAAGCCCGGAAAAGCACTGTACGCGCGTTTCATCCTTTCGGGAATCATCAGCAGTGCGCATTCCATCGGACCCTTGGTAGGGCTCGAAACCGCAACTCGACTGTTGCCAGTCCGTGGTTGAGACCACTGAGCTACGGGGGACGGCAACAGTCGAGTTGCGGTTTCGAGCCCTACCAAGGGTCCGATGGAATGCGCACTGCTGATGATTCCCGAAAGGATGAAACGCGCGTACAGTGCTTTTCCGGGCTTGTGGCGGCTGTCTGAGTGAGCCTAGATGTGACGAAATTCTACCTATACCATTCAACTCCCCCTACTACTCTTCTGTAATCAGTACACGGAACAAACTGCTTATAATGCCATAAGATAATTGGCGGCTTAAGTTTGTTAAGCTCGTCGCTTGGTGAGGGGGCTACCCTGTCCTATGCACGGCAGTAACGTGTAAGTCAGTGGATAGTGAGCGGCGCTATATCACATCTAGTAACTTATTCACGATGGTCGTTGCCGTCCCCCGTAGCTCAGTGGTCTCAACCACGGACTGGCAACAGTCGTGTTGCGGTTTCGAGCCCTACCAAGGGTCCGATGGAATGCGCACTGCTGATGATTCCCGAAAGGATGAAACGCGCGTACAGTGCTTTTCCGGGCTTGTGGCGGCTGTCTGAGTGAGCCTAGATGTGACGAAATTCTACTTATATATATATATATATATATATATATATGAGCACTTACAAAAGCATAAGTAGCGGGAAGTTCAAAGAGATGCGATGCCTGGATACTTGAGAAGAGAGAGGAGTAGAAGAGGTAGCTGATAGTAAAGGTAAGTAGGTGTCTGCGTATACGAGACTATATCGCTGCGTGTACCACATGCTGAGGCTGATGTTGCATTCAGGATGCTTCTTCACCGCAGTTGGGCTAAACCAACTTGCACTTAAACTAGGTCTTTTTAATGTGGATAAAATTCATTACATTGTAGTTGGTTTATTCTGCGTACTTGATAATCTTCTCCCAACTTACACACGTCGCTCATGCAAATTGTGGTAAACTTGTGTAATTGCATCGCGTGATATTTTTTTAATAACTCGAACATTTTGTACTTACCACGGATTCACTTATGGACAATTTCTTCTATATGCTCATTTAGTGAGTATTTATGTCGTCATATGCGTTTACTTTATTCGATATCGGCATTTTGAGTTATTAGCTGTTGTTTGACATCCCAGGTGTGGCTGCGCTTGATGTGCATGTTGACAAGCTGCCTACCTGTCTATTACCCACTACCTCGTCCATCTGGTTCCAGGAGACAGTCGGTCGTTGCTGGAGGGGACGGGGTACACGTTCCTTGTGGTCGTGCTAGGCTCGAAGGTATGGTTCCATGCAGTCAGTGTGGAGCGAACTACGGTCTAGCCACCGCTTTGTGTGTATTTGATTCCTCAAATACAGCGTGCTTGTGTTTGCCTGTGAAGGAGTGTGGGCCGGCTCCGTTGATGAAACGTGGCTCCCATCCGCATGCCTCCCAGTCTTATTGCTTTGGGTTTACACTGAATATGGGGTGTGTTGATGGAGCTGTGGGTGGTGTAGCGCAAGCCATCCATGGTCCCTCTGTAGGCGCAGGCGTCCTGTGGCTTGCCACATTGACAGGCAAATCCGAAACCTGATGCCTCCAACCATATTGCTGCGTCCAGCATGATGATTAAGTCACACTTGGATATCTAGAGGATAAGATCTAATGCAGGCTGAGTAACGGCAAGTAAGATGTGGGACTGGATGCCCGTTTGCAGCAAATTAATGGGCATCTACTAATGTAAAACCTATCTTAATAACAGTGGATACAAGACTAAGTCGCTGCGTCGCGCAGGGTGGATCAATCGCTCTCTCTTGCTAAGATACGAGAGCTAATACAAATAAAGTGATGGAAAACAGGTGATGGCGGTGAAAGTTGGTTTACAGCGAAGAGTCAAATGGGTTGAGGCAGGTGAGCACTAACCGATCGAAGCTAAGCCGCTGCGTCGTGCAGTGTAATTCAGTAGTTTTTGCTTGTTGGGCGAAGCGTGTGGTTGTAGGTTGCTTAATAAAAACAAGAGGTGGGGCTGGGTGCCCGTCTACAGCTAATAGCCAAAGTGGTTGGAGCCGGTAGGTTGTTACGTGAATAATAAAACATCCGATGATAAAGCGCTGCATCGCGCATAGTGGTCCAGCCTTCTCAGATTGCTAAACGAAAAGGTCTAATACAGTATAAGAAAGAAATGCTGGTATTATGGTCGGACGCAGATTCATAGCGTAAAGCCAACGATGTTGTAGCTTGTAAATCGTACGAGCACTTCATTAATGCTAGCTAAGACGCTGCGTCGCGCAGGATGATGAAGTCGTCCCCGGATATTTAAGGGAATAAAGTTAATGTAGGCTAAGCAATAGCATTTAAAAGGTGGGACCGGCTGCGCGGATTTGGCCTGCTAATGTTAACGACGGGTTACCCAGTTAGCTACATTGCCAGATTATGAGGATAGAATTGGTCTGGATCTGGTTCCCCTATCTAATCTTCAGACTGGTCTAGGTCAGAATTCTGCAACAGCGATTTAGTAAATAAATCGGCGCAAATTACTTCGGAATGCTGCAATCGTTGTTATCGATCTGATTTCCATTGGCGGCCTATTCCGTGCGAACGCACCTCTATAAAGAAAGAAATAAGGGCGTATTCTCTTGCGAGCTTTCGGTAAGACAAACGAATCTGTCCGTAATGGGTAGCGCTACTCCATATTCTGTCGAACGAGGAACTCGGTATTAATGTTTGAGTTGTGCGGCATCTAGAAGAGGAATACCAGGTTAAGATTGAACCTCCGTAGCCCCAATGGGTCTAGCTGGATCTGTTTGCATCTACCACGATAGTTCAATGTAGTTGGTTCCAGTAGTCGCTTAGTGAACGAATGTTGCACTCTCTTGACTACGATTATCTCATTTTCCATGAGTTAGTTGGTAATAAGTAGCAGTATACTAGGATAGGTCGAGTGCAGCACTTGTACAGAGCAAGTCTGGATTCCATAAGCACCATTGACTTACAGATGTATCCCGTGACTTCTCTGCCCTTGGCTATGACGTATCCCGCGTGTTCGGTTCAGTTTAGTTAACTGGAGTAGTGTACTCCTAGCTCACGTAATACAAGAATATGGACAATTGGTAATCCATTCATTCTTAGTGCATCGGGCGAAGACTACAAATATAGGATATGGCCTTGCCCTTAGCCGGTGAGAATTCCATTTTCCAGTGGTGGCACCACCGATCTAACACAGTAAGCCCGCTCTGAACATGGGGCATGACAGTCCCTGTTCCATTCACATCAAGAGAGAAAACAACTTTAATATCATCGGCAACTAACAATGACCTTCCGTGGCTGAAAAATCAAATATCTCATTTGTTACAGAAGGAGTAGTAGTGGGCCCAGAACACCACCTTGAAAGACGCCACCAGTGACGGCCTATGCTGTGCTGCTTCTCTATCCAGAGTACCATCTGGATAAGCACTTTAAAATAGGATGAAAACATTACAGCAGCTGATGCGATGCACCGAATGACTGAAGTTTACTCAATAGCCCAGCTTGTGGGACTCGGTCAAAAGCCTACGTCATGTCGAGGAAGACAATGACAAGTGCATGGCCTGTATTTAATGCTTTGTTACAAGATCTAGAAACTCGAATTGACACGTCTAAAAAGAATTGTCCGGGAAAAGCCAAGTTGGGACTTGGAAATATTTTGGATTGCTCATCCTAACACAGACACCACCACCACGGTTTCGTCCTGGTTTGGACTAATCAGTTGGAGATAGCCTGAGCTGGTTTGGAAATCAGAGCCTTGTGGTTCTCAGGGGAGGCCATAAACACTATGCCACTGAGACCCGTGAGCAACGCTTGGCACAGCGGAAACGAATTCAAAGTTGGTCTTGGAGAATCCGCTGTGTGGTCGGGTAGCTACAACATAGCGGATTCTTGAAGTCCAACTTTGAATTCGTTTCCGCTGTACCAAGCGTTGCTCACGGATCTCAGTGGCATAGTGTTTATGGCCTCCGCTGAGAACCACAAGCCTCTGATTTCCAAACCAGCTCAGGCTATCTCCACTTGATGAGTCCAAACCAGGACGAAACCGCGGTCGTGGGGTGTCTGTGTTAGGATGAGCAACACCAAAATATTTCCATTTTACATTCGGTCCTTGTGATCGGAATGACCGAGGTCTCAATAGAGGTTGCTTGTAGCAACCCAACCACACAGCGGATTCTCCAAGTCCAAATTTCAACTTGGTAATTATTAATTAAGACGTGCGGCCGTAGAAATTCAATAAGTTGTACTTTTACTATTCTCTCTATCACACATGACGAGATAGGAGTGTGCCTGATTAGTCCATTGTTGTCAATGTTCTTGCGACACCCGCCTTTGCGTCTCGGTAGAACAACAGCATCCTTCCAGGCGACAGGTAACGTGCTGCCTCTCGAAGATAGCGTGAAAGTGTACAGGATTAGAGGGGAACGTCAGGACCACTTAGATTTAAGATAACGGAAGGTAAGCCGTTAGGGTTTGATCGATTTTATCACCCTAGCGATGGTGCGCAGATCAAAGTTAATCGTACATAGTTCATTTTAAGTCTAGGTACATAAGCTGCTGGGGTCATAAAGGCAACAATGAAAAGGTTGAAAATGTAGATTTCGAAATATAGACATAGTAATATATAGACAGATAAATATACCTGGTCAGTAAAATAAGGTTGATCCGGTAGCACACGTCATCAGCTGGGTGTCACATTAAAAGTGCCCATAAGCTTTAGTAAATTCCTGAAAATTATCCATAGGGAATCAAGCATATAAACAAGCGAAGAAATTTTGTTTCCATAATTTTCTTTAGGCTAATACATTAATAAACATGGGGTTAAAACGAAGACAGGATAAAATAGCCGGGCTAGTGTTCAATCATTTTAAACACGTTGCTTTATCCGTTAAACAAATCCTTAAATCGATGAAGATAATCAGGCACATGGAGTCACGGAATCACCAACTGAAGTCGAATTAAGCGGCACTGGAGATCAGGGCCAGAGCAACTGAAGCGTCTGCACTAGCGCCGTCTGTTTCCACAGTTCCGGTTGCATTAGCCGAATGGCAATGGCCTCAGCCGGCCTTAATAGAAGTTATTTTGTCCCTTCTGGTGCATCGAAAACAACCCTAAAATGCTTCCGTGGTAACAACATGATGGCCGCTCTTTATTAAATGTTCCAATATAGAACTGTTGATATGTTCAACTGTTCACTTCCATTATGCTGCTGGGCAATCTTCTGCTATTCGTCTGGTCATGCGTCTGGTCGTGTGTCCGATGTAATTTACACCACAAGTGCAAGTAAGTTGATATTGGATAAAAGATGCGGACATGATCGAGAGTCCATCTTTAAGACGTTGAGTAATAAACGGGGCAGTTTCTGCAACAACACGCTGTTGGGCCGTAGGAAACGACTTGGCTATTACATTTAGGCGTTTCCTGATTACTAATTCGAAGGCGACATAATCTTTAAAAGGCAACGAAAGATAAACATCGTTTTCGGCACAGACAAAGTTGTTTCTTGTCGGTTACGGACCACAGATTGCCTCTGAAAGAAGGGCGTGGGGTAAGCATTATCCTGTAGCGTCCTAAGGATGCGATCCTTTTCGCTTTCCAGATTCTCGTGACTACGAATTTTGTTGGCACGATAATACAGCCGCCGCACTTAGTTTCGTTTTGAATTTAATGGTAAAAATCTGCAAAAATGCGGATATTAACAAATCCAAGTAATCATTCTGTAGACACTTCTCTGGTGAGAGATATCCTCACGTCTAAGCAGTATATCCAGAAAGGTTAACTTTCCATCGCTTCCTATTTCACATGTATACCTTAAAGACGGGTGCGCTTTATTGAACTACTTTTGTAAATGTGGTACATCAGCATTTGAATCACAACTACTTAAGGCATCATACATGTATCTCCAATTGTAATCAGATGATGTGTGAAATATTCGGAAAGGTCCACGTCCGACAACCAATAGCCCAAGGGGTGACGCCATCGCAAATCCATCTACCTGTCTGTAATAACATGAAATTTAATAACATGAACTGGCATCTTAAGTCCAATTCTTTCAATTTAAGTGCTGTGATAACAATATCTAAATGGTTATATGTCGTGAATCCACAGATGAATTGGATAGATTTTAACAACAGCATGTTTATGAAAGTGACTCAAAGTCGAACGATAGCATTAATTTTCCATCTACTTTCATGTTTTTCATCTGTGTAATAAAAGCAAAAATGTTTTTTTAATGTATGAACTCAGAGTGCTGTACGTATCGGTTCTAACAGTCCAACTAGCTTTTTGGCGTCTGAGTTGAAGGCGTAGGCAGACATATCAATACCTGGCCATAAACTAACGTGCAGTTTGTCCACTTTAGGTAAACCATAGAGTCGGGTTGGTTTTGATCCGACTATAGTTAGCTGCTTAAATGGTGCGGCACTCATGATATTAGAATTCCACAGTTACGTCAACGAGCTTATGAGTTTCGTCTAGTCAAGTGTGCTTCTATCTTTTTATACTGTGTCGCGCATGAACTTGGTACTATCTTTTAGTATTACATGCACATTTAAACCTTAGTCCGATTTGTCCAACAGAACAACACCTGAAATTTTGTCTGGTAGGGAAATCATCAATTTGGGCTTCTATCTCAGTTACGTAATAGCATCTCCGTGTCTCTTAAATAGTAGTTGGAAGGTTTTGTTTCATGGGACAAATACTCATAGCATAGGTGCAACAACGTGGCTTTGAAAGCGTCATTGGCAAGTGGTGAAAAAGGAGTCAAACCAGACAGTTGGTCTACTTGGTTTTCAAATTGTATTCCTAAATGTATTTGTTCCTGACGTGATTGAGAGTGGCAAAATTTTGGACCCAGTGCTGATGCCTCTATTTGCAACTGATTTAATGGGACTCTAGACAACTGTATACCTATCTTTCGGTTTGTGCTGGAAAATTTCTTTCTGGTGGCGTTGGCTGCAATATTTTCAACAGTCTTGTGTACTTCGGATCGTCTGCCTTTGCATATACTTGTTGGGTGTATCGCCTAAAGAACTCGCAGTGGCCTGTATCAAGCACGTCTGGACGAGTTTGGATATGTGAACAAAGGCCCTCCAGCTCCGGAACTCGTAATTTCATTGCTTCCAACATGTTTCGAGCATGACGCCGTAGAGTCTTTGAAGTCGGCCGTATATTGCACCGTCTGAGTGACTTCCAGTATGTTTTAGTCTATTGGTTGCGTTTCATATATTCATGTAAGAATCGAAGTTTCGTCTTCATTCCAGAAATTCTGGCCTTAAACTACAAATACTTATTTCAGTTTGTTAACGGCGCGGGCGGCTTGCTTCATTTCAACTCGGGAAATATACCAATTATTATTATTATTATTAGACAAGTGAGCCCCAGGTGGAAAACTCCTCGGCCATTGTGCCGCAATCCAAAATACAAAACATGCAACAGTAACCTGCCGGCAGTATCCCAGTAACTGATGGACGTCGTTCCGGAGAGCTAACAGCTGGTTATATTGCTGCAAAAAGGACTTATAATATGCGTAACGAATGAGATGGTGGTTGGAGTGTGTGGTTAATGTGAAAGGGGGTGAACAAACAAACTCATAACCAGACGCCTCTGGGGCCGACTCTTAACCAAATCGGTAAGTATGTCAAACCAAACGTCCTTAGGACCCCAGCCAGGCAGCCGGCATCCGCCAGTTGACGCCAAATTCGAAGTGAGGGTTTCATTTCTCTAGACCAAATCATCGATTGGACTACCCTCCTCCTCTTCCAACCGCACTCCCGGCGGGCAAAAACTTCACTTCGCGGGCGTCGGTTTGCTGGCATACGCAACACATGGCCCAGCCACCGGAGCCTGTTGAGTGCGATAATGGTGCTGAGCAGTTCATTAACCCTTCCTGCACCAAATTCGCGACGACGAACGCGCTCCTTGCTCACGCGGTGCTCCTACCAGACATGAGCTATGCTGCGAACGCAGCGGTGATCAAAGGAGACGAGTCTCTTCATGCCTGTCGATCCACTGGGCCAGTCTTCACAACCGAATAAGAGGGTTGAACAGACTGCTGCATTATAAACTCTGCCATTCAGGGCGAGGGTGATGCCGCGTCTGCGCCACAGGTGGCGGAGATTGGCAAAACACCTTGAACGTTCGCTATACGGTTCGAAGTCTCATCCTCGATCTCACGGGACAAATGTAGCTGAACAGGTATTTAAATTCTTGAACGAATTCCAGCTGATCACCACCAAGTGTCAGCGCAGGGCTGGGTTGCTGCAAATTTTGAAGTAGTACTTCGCATTTCGATGGAGCAGGGCATGGCTCTAAAGGAAGGAAATTCCGCGCTAATCGATCCAGTGCTGCTTGGCATGCTGGGCGCTGTCATCAATGTCTTCAGCATAAGATAAGTCAAGAAATCGCTCACCTGATAGTAGCTACAAACTTATTTTGTCGTGTTTAGCGAATGCTGTATTCATGACTTCGTCAATGGCGAAGGTTAATAGGAAACATGACAGCCAGCAACTTTCTCACACACCGCTGGTAATACTGATGGGTTGTGACGGTTTGCCAAATACACTCACCCTGCCCGAAATATGGGCGCATTTCGCTTTGATAATGTTTGCGTATTTAGCTGGCAAATCTTTCCTCAACAGACAGTCCAAAAGAGCACATAGATCAACCGATTTGAAGGCACATCTTATGTCATGAAACACGACAACCATGGGTGGACAGTATACATGGCAGTGCTCTAACAATTGTCGCAAGTTGAAGGTGCAGTCAATGCAGCCCCGACGTCAGCAAAACCGCGCTTGCTCAACGCAGAGTTGGACTGCACGAGCGCAAGTAAGCCGGCGGAGGACAAGAGAAGTAAACAGTGTGCACTCGTAAATCTCTTTTGCGACGTATCTTGATGCGTCGTACCAAACTTTAAAAGCTTCGGTGGTAACAACATGATGGCCGCTCTTAATTAAATGTTCCAATATAGAACTGTTGATATGTTCAACTGTTCACTTCCATTATGCTGCTGGGCAATCTTCTGCTATTCGTCTGGTCATGCGTCTGGTCGTGTGTCCGATGTAATTTACACCACAAGTGCAAGTAAGTTGATATGGGATAAAAGATGCGGACATGACCGAGAGTCCATCTTTAAGACGTTGAGTAATAAACGGGGCAGTTTCTGCAACAACACGCTGTTGGGCCGTAGGAAACGACTTGGCTATTACATTTAGGCGTTTCCTGATTACTAATTCGAAGGCGACATAATCTTTAAAAGGCAACGAAAGATAAACATCGTTTTCGGCACAGACAAAGTTGTTTCTTGTCAGTTACGGACCACAGATTGCCTCTGAAAGAAGGGCGTGGGGCAAGCATTATCCTGTAGCGTCCTAAGGATGCGATCCTTTTCGCTTTCCAAATTCTCGGGACTACAAATTTCTTCTGTGCACATAGGTCCGGGTTATAAAGCCGAATTGCGATCACCTCTGCTGCAGACAGCATGCGGCATCTGACTGCACAACAATGTCCAGGGACAGTAGATCGGTGTGAATGCGTCATGCGAATCGATTTGATGGTCGGGGTCTAGTAGGTGCGTCAATAGTCCACCTACTAAACTGCGGTCATTAAATCGCTTCGCATGACGCATTCACACCGAAATATTACCCCCGAACGTTACCCCCGGGCAGTCAGATGTCACTTTCTGTCGATATCAGAGACGGTCACAATTCGGACGTATAACCCGGATCTATGTTCACAGAAGAAATTTGTAGTCCCGAGAATTTGGAAAGCGAAAAGGATCGCATCCTTAGGACGCTACAGGATAATGCTTGCCCCACGCCCTTCTTTCAGAGGCAATCTGTGGTCCGTAACCGACAAGAAACAACTTTGTCTGTGCCGAAAACGATGTTTATCTTTCGTTGCCTTTTAAAGATTATGTCGCCTTCGAATTAGTAATCAGGAAACGCCTAAATGTAATAGCCAAGTCGTTTCCTACGGCCCAACAGCGTGTTGTTGCAGAAACTGCCCCGTTTACTACTCAACGTCTTAAAGATGGACTCTCGGTCATGTCCGCATCTTTTATCCCATATCAACTTACTTGCACTTGTGGTGTAAATTACATCGGACACACGACCAGACGCATGACCAGACGAATAGCAGAAGATTGCCCAGCAGCATAATGGAAGTGAACAGTTGAACATATCAACAGTTCTATATTGGAACATTTAAATTAAGAGCGGCCATCATGTTGTTACCACGGAAGCATTTTAGGGTTGTTTTCGATGCACCAGAAGGGACAAAATAACTTCTATTAAGGCCGGCTGAGGCCATTGCCATTCGGCTAATGCAACCGGAACTGTGGAAACAGACGGCGCTAATACAGACGCTTCATTTGCTCTGTCCCCGATCTCCAGAGCCTTTTAATTCGACATCAGTTGGTGACTCTGTGGCTCCATGTACCTGATTATCTTCATCTATTTTAGGATTTGTTCAACAGATAAAACAACCTATTTAAACTGATTGAACACTAGCCTAGCTATTTTATCCTGTCTTCGTTTTAGCCACTTGTTTATTAATGTATTAGCCTGAAGAAAGTTGTGGAAACATTTTTGCTGGTTGGAATTTTTTTGAAAAGCTGTGTATCTTCTTGTCCTGTTTGAGCGCGCTTTTTTCCTCTTTTGATTTCACTGATTACTGGTTATTTCTCTATTGTAGGATGATTTTTATGCGCATATCTAGATATATATCCTCTCTACTTTTATTTGGATTACATTTAATTTATTTATCGGACATTTGCTGTAACTTGCCACGGCTGGTTTACAGCATGCTGTGCTTCCTCGTTACTTTGGGGCGAATATATCCCGCGGTTATTTAACATATTTTGCGGTTCTTTTAGTTGTTTACTTTAATGTCAGTTGTCATAAAACCTAGTTCTATCCACGGATCTTAGGAGATTGATGAATCTCTCCTAGTTATTTCGCTGGATTGATCGGTAGGCGGACATTTCTTGCTGCGCAATGCTTCACTCTGCTTATCACAAAGGAAAGATTCACTATTTTATGCACGCTGCCTTTGGTATTCCGGAGCACACTTGCAAATGCACTTGAAATTACTGTTGTCAGAAATAAGTCAGGGACCTTATCTTGTCTAGTGGGTGCACCTACACGCTGAGTCCATCGCATGCCCTAATGTTGTCTAATAGAACCATAGATTTGGTGGGGCTGTCAGAGAGTCTCGATTGATGTCTGCCAGATTAAATTCACCTACTATCGGCGAGTTTCGGAGCTGTTTTTTCCAAAATTTCACTGCATGGCCGACCGCTTTGTCCCGATTTGCAGTCGTCATTTAAAGATATCTTGAGCTGTGAGGTGAACCCAACAAAGTGGTTGCCGTGGCAATCAGCCGACAATTCAGATATGTCGACCAGCTGTCCGGAAAAGCACCAGACGGCCGTTTCGCCCTATTGGGGCTCATCAGTGGTGCGCATCCTTCGGTCCTCTGCGGAGGATCGAATCCATGACTGCTAGTGGCTCTTGCCAACTAGCCCGCAGCTTATGCAACTGCGCCATGGAGGACGGTATCTAACTATCGTGAATTGTTAGCTAAATGCGATATAGCCCGACGCATCCTCCACTGCCATGCAGGCACCTGCCATGCAGATGACAGCGGTCGGCCTTCCGGCGTCAGGACTTCCCGGTTACGGCAGCTATGAATCGACATAGCATTTTGTGGAATCCGTACGGGCGAATTGGTATTACTTATGAATGGAAGGATTTTGGTGAGTATTTTGTTCGTCGCAATCAGCCGACAATTTAGATATGTCGACCAGCTGTCCGGAAAAGCACCAGACGGCCGTTTCGCCCTATTGGGGCTCATCAGTGGTGCGCATCCTTCGGTCCTCTGCGGAGGATCGAATCCATGACTGCTAGTGGCTCTTGCCAACTAGCCTGCAGCTTATGCAACTGCGCCATGGAGGACGGTATCTAACTATCGTGAATTGTTAGCTAAATGCGATATAGCCCGACGCATCCTCCACTGCCATGCAGGCACCTGCCATGCAGATGACAGCGGTCGGCCCTCCGGCGTCAAGAGCCTTGCAGCGTCAAACCACTAGCAGTCATGGATTCGATCCTCCCCAGTAGACCGAATGATGCGCACCACTGATGAGCCCCAATAGGGCGAAACGGCCGTCTGGTGCTTTTCCGGACAGCTGGTCGACATATCTGAATTGTCGGCTGATTGCGACGAACAAAATACTCACCAAAATCCTTCCATTCATAAGTAATACCAATTCGCCCGTACGGATTCCACAAAATGCTATGTCGATTCATAGCTGCCGTAACCGGGAAGTCCTGACGCCGGAAGGCCGACCGCTGTCATCTGCATGGCAGGTGCCTGCATGGCAGTGGAGGATGCGTCGGGCTATATCGCATTTAGCTAACAATTCACGATAGTTAGATACCGTCCTCCATGGCGCAGTTGCATAAGCTGCGGGCTAGTTGGCAAGAGCCACTAGCAGTCATGGATTCGATCCTCCGCAGAGGACCGAAGGATGCGCACCACTGATGAGCCCCAATAGGGCGAAACGGCCGTCTGGTGCTTTTCCGGACAGCTGGTCGACATATCTGAATTGTCGGCTGATTGCGACGAACAAAATACTCACCAAAATCCTTCCATTCATAAGTATTTCGTTGTCATTTTCGTCTTGTTCATGTGCCGATTAGCACAACAGCGGTTGGTAGTTTTTCTTCAACGGAAGCTGTTGCCTCAATGGAGTTTGTGTGTCGCAATCCAGGCACAGGCTGGTATTCCAAGAGCCAATAAGGAACTTTTAACCCCCCTGTCAAGCGCTGTTTTGGAGTTCTGGCCGATTGACCAAGACGAAGACCATCAACCACTGTGTTGGGCTCCCCTCTTAGCTCAAGCTATGTCTTCCTGACGAATCCTAATCAGCACGAAACCGGTCAGTCGTGGAGTGCAGTGTTGGGAGAAAGCATCTCCGAAAAGCTTAATTTTGGATGCAGTCTCAGTGATCGAAATGGCATAGGTTTGCTTCAAAACACTGTAACTTTAACCGAGATTGCCTGTTGCAATCCAAACACAAGGTGCGTACTCCAAGAGCCAATAATCACCTCATAATCTTTTGTGAGTATGCGGTCGTTCGGAAAGTTGGTGGAAGTTTGGCAAGTTCCTTAGCATGTTACTTGGTAATGCGTGGTCGGTTTTAAACGCATCCAGTTAAAATGTTCAGGTATTCCCCACTGCTCTGTACCCAGATTGAGTATTCGGGATTACTAATAGACAAGATTTCCAATGTGGAGGCATGAAATTCCTCATGGATATAGATAAGGGACCCGCCACCTTGGCTGGTGACGCGTCCATTGCATAAATTTCTGCAACCCGGGATGTGAAGATGTGTGTCAGGTGCACTGGAGGAGTGCCATGCTTCGGTAACAAGAACCACATGAGGACCAGATAAAAAGAGAAAGGGGCCTAATAAGTGTATCTTATGTTTGATTGCTCGAGCATTAATGAGAAGCAGTTTAACCGGCTCATGGCTAGATATAGCTGCAGAAGGGGTACCAACTTCAATGTCGTCACATTTATCCATAATCCCTGACTCTTTGCATCTTCCATGGTTTGTAGATATTGATGGCGCTTTCATTGTA
Organism: Dicrocoelium dendriticum; assembly: GCA_944474145.2. Taxonomy (NCBI): domain Eukaryota; kingdom Metazoa; phylum Platyhelminthes; class Trematoda; order Plagiorchiida; family Dicrocoeliidae; genus Dicrocoelium; species Dicrocoelium dendriticum. The sequence continues at coordinate 100,914,718 of OX104066.1, forward strand.
AGAGTGTTGTATACATCCGTAGATACGGAAGGTGATAAATGCATGGCCGATGCATTGGATGAATAGATGTGACGCGTAGTACTAGGGGGATTGTAGGCAGCTGCATGATGAGAGGACGATGGACTGGTGCCAGAAATGTGATCATTGTCATTGTAGAGCTTGTCGTCTACCGTAGCGGAGTTGGCAGGAAACAGTCGGGTACTGGATACCAATAAGTTGCGGGAGTTTGAGACATAGATGGACATCTGGATAAATGATATAGGGCAACTGCCCTCTCCATCTGGATTTGGTGTGGCGAGTTGCACCCCACCAAATGCCATATCAAGGTCCGGGTTTTGGTAAGAGTAAGGCACATACCCTGAGTTGTTGTGAAGGGCCAAAACCCAATGGATAATGGAGAGGACTTTGTCTAGTTCTGGTATCCGTGTATTTCCGTCCGTTAGTCAATTTATCTCGTGATTGCTCATGGAGAGACGATCGATGTCTAGCAGGAGGATATCAGTTGCAATTTGGCTCTTCCTCGGCCTGCACAACCGGGAACCCTACGGCCCACCTAGCACATGAGACTTTTCATCCCTTCCCCTGACTCTCTCCTTCTTCCTCCTTTTTGTTATTGTTACTTATATGTTGTGGCACTCTGCCAACTTTTTCTTGGATTAGTGTTAAAACATAAGATACAAAAAATAATCATGTTGAACAGCTCAGATATTTGTATGTGGAACACAACAGCAAATGACATGTCACGATAGTATTCCGATTACCTGTGTGGTAAGGCTGCCGATAATGAGGTTAGTTTACCATAACTTCCTGATTGTTTACGCTAGTTTCATAAGGTCTTCGTGCTTACTAGTTAGCATAAATCTATCAGAACAAACCTGCACCGTTACAGCCACTCTTATAAGCTCTGAATTGGTATGCTTCCGAAATTGTTTTCACAACGGCCTTACAGCGATCAATTGGGGCTAAAATAAAATACAATGTAAGGATCGGAACAACAGCTGTGCGTTTTCGAAGCACAAATAATTGTTCATCCCTTTATGGTGACCCATGCAATCTTTTATTCCCATAGCTTAGTTTTATCAATCGTCCGCTGAAGGCTGCTGCCAACAAGTTGAAGTTGGAGGAGAAAGGTAGATGGTTCTCCAAATCTATATTTGTTTTCGCATCTGGTGTTGATATTCTAGAGTTATTTTCGTGTAATTTAAGTTGTTGTTCTAATGAGTAGATTTGACATAAGCAAATTAACTTAAGAGCCGATGTAGACAATTTCAAAGCGAGATATAACTAGCTGCAAGAGGGATATTTGTATTAACTAGTTTTACTGTGTAAACAGTTACGTTAAAAGGCCTCTAACACATTCAATCTTACAAACTGCAGGGGCAATGATTTTAGCTGCCCGTAAAGGAGACAGCTTGAATAAATTGACAGCGATTCGACGAAACATGTTCGACTGCGACTTCATGCCTTGGGTTTGTATAGGTTCCATGGTTTAAGAATTGAAGTGCTGCAACAATAAAATTAAAAAAACAATATGGCTTATTACCATGTACGCTACATTACGGAAAATAGTACGATTCGTCAGGTTCTCTCCCGGAGCTTCTCAAAATATTCAAGTTTTTCAATTTCTCTGGGGTTGAATTCTAACCGTCGTATCATCATGAATACTTCGAAATGCACAGAAATTGTTATAGTAACTAAGTCCAAAACAGCTGCTTAATAAAATGGTCTGAATAGCAAAGGTTACGGAACGGTAACAACAAAATTATTAGTTATTTTTGCAACCATAAGGGGAGTTTGGACAGTAGAATAATTTTTATTACTATATTTTGCATGGCTATTGACGATTTGTGACGAAATCCACAGCAAATTTAACGAACACGCTCCGCAACACGACCTCAACCTGCAAGCAGAAAAATGTGCAAGTGATTATATTTTATGAAAGCAGCATTTTGCGGCACTTGTCCTTGCGGTGATCAATGCAATGTCATCTTTTCGAATTTTAGCCTGCATCATAGAATAGGACAAAAAGAAAAAAGTATAGACAAATTTGTTTACCAAAATCATGTTAAAATCAATAAATAACATGAACCAAAGAGCAAACGAAATCCCAAGGATATTAAATGAGTGAAAAGCGACGTTGTGAGTATTCTAATGGGTTGACAAGGCATAACAATGGGACATTAATACATCCACGAAAGTCATCCTTGTACACTTTTCAACTTACTGAGTAAACTGATTATTTTAAATTTCTCCTGTGATGAACTCCACAAACCTGTCAATTTACTTCACCTTATTCTCAATTGATGGCGCATACTTTTACTTGGAAACAGACTCGCTGTTGGAAGATATACGCATACTTTATGGTTTTGGGCCGGTTCTGGAGCCGTTACACAGTAACTGTTTCAAAATTTCTGGAACAAAGGTCAGAAGTATTGTAAACACTGGAGTTAAGGTAGTACAGGGGAGACTTGTACTTTTACTGGAAGGCCATAGAAGCGTTATTGTTGTGGCCGAACGCTAGTCTCTTTGTTTTCTGTTACTGTTTTGTTCATCGTTGTAAAATCCTAATCGGCTTTACGAAATGTACTGAGATTATTCCGTTCGGAAACTTGCCAATGTAGAGAAGGAAGGAAGAAAACAAAACCGCGGTACATAAGTAGTTGTAATATTGGATTTTAGGACAGGTGCTTTGAGCAAGAGCAAACGGTGCATCAAAACGGATTGTAGGGGCCGTTCACTCGGGTCGTCAGCTCCCATACACTCACATGGGCACTTTAAATCATGTGCTTATTAGGCATTTTCCGAAAGGATGTCACCAGAATGAGTTCGGGGCAGATCTTTATGTTTTAAGTAAATGATAGATCTTATAAATGGACTGTTTGAATAGCTTACTTAGATGGAGACCGGGATATTTTATAGGTTGAGTCCCTTCCCCTCAGTTTTTTGATCAGGCGAAATACTTTTAACCCACTAATATTTGTAAGCTCATGTGATGTAGGAACGGGAAACATGATGGGGTAATGAACTAAAAGTGATACTGACAAACGAGAGTTGTGTCCTTAAGGGCCTGAAACTGTTAGTGCTACGCAGTTTGTTTGATAAAGTTAAGGTGATAAAGAGACCGAATAAACGCCTGGCAGAAATGGTCACAAATAACGACAACTACATCAAGAGGCTGGTCGGCATAATGATACTAACTATGGTAAGCTTTGTGAAAAGGGAAAAGAGGTTAATTTGTTTGGATCTCCCATACTTCGTCACTTAGCAAAGTTCCATTAGCACTGTACAAGTGACGGTGGTAAATATAATATATTGGAACCAATTGCTTAGACACGGCTCGGCAGAAAATCGGAGTGCGGATCAAGTCAATCCTCTGTGTTTTGCACGTGTTAATAGAGATTAACGCACAGAATTATGAGCGTGTTGTCTCCGTTGAGACAGTGAATCAGTCTGCATCACCCCAGCGATTCGTTCGGGTTTTTGATCACCTTCGAAAAGGTAACCTGTCGTAGTCATGTATACTTTAGGTGCAGTGGTTTTGTTAACCAGTGCCGATTCGCAACAACTTGTTAACTAAGTCAGTGAAAGAGAAAAACGTCCTGGATGCTCCTTAGCAATATTTGTTGAAGATCTGAGAGAACCCAATTATTATGCGTGTAGTGTGCTGAAATTCGCTCCATAAGCACGTGGTACCTTTAGGGTAAACGGCAAGATGGGGTAGCTTATCTCGTTCGTACTACTCGGCATTAACATGCCGTTTAGATCACGTGATATATTTAAAGAAGTCACTGAACTCAAATCCCTCCTTTTTGAATATTCTTACATTTAGTCCATCCAAACGACAGGCACGCAGTTAGCAACCCACATGTGTGCCCTGCCTCCCGACCCGAGGGGCTTTACGAAATACCAGCCGAATTGCCAATCTTATTTCAATGTTCTAAGCATTCACAAGAGACACGGGTGCGAAAGGAGGTTCGCCAGTAGAAAAGCCATGTTGCTCAGGCATTAAATGAGTTTTATCCATCTAAATCTATACAGTACAAACGGGCACTTGTGAAGATTGTGGTACTGTTCCCAGGCATATTGGTTCGATTGCTTGCCTGTCCCACGAGCTGCTTATCAACACGTCAACGATAGATGCATAAAACTGGAAATTTATTAAGAGGCCTAGCTAACTAAGGGCATCCAGAATACCGATGTTAACGATACTCAAGAAGAAAGTGCTCATAGAGGCACCCGTTGCTTATGACAGTTCTGCACGGAATAGCACATTTGACCTAATCTATGCCAATCAAGCAGTTTCCTGAGCTGCCAAAATCGTTACGGTGTTGAGCCCATGAACAGCCAAATCATCTATTGAGGGAATTTCAGCCTATCAGAATCACTCAGCTCTCTATCTAGAAATTCGTATAACTTTACGGAGCCGTTTGCACAGACATAAGTGATAGGATATGGAATTGGAAACTGGGTCCAAAGAGAAACTGCGCAACAAGCATGTCAATCCTGAGCTGCACTCCACGTGGTTAGTAGACTTCGTAGGATTTTGTGCCTTTATTGACCTTAAATCGCTGGATTCCGATCAAGACAGTGTGAAAAATTCTGCTGCTACCCAGTACTAAGGTCACCTAGTTTCAGCGAGATGGTCGCCATACGCCAAGTTTAAATGGTCCTTTGTATTCAAAGCCACTGTCACTCAGCCATCTGTTGCCTCTAGCGTAGAGGCGAGCTTTGCGTATTTTCGTTTAATTGCTTTCTGGCTGGCTAGCTCAACAAGCACTTAGTGGTGCCAGGTGAGTACTTCGGCTTTAACCAGTTTAAGCAAATATTTCGGCAGCAATGTTCCAGGAAGTGGTGGGTTTCCGCCTGGGTAGGATTCACACCACAAAAATTCACACTGCGATGTGGCGGCCGTGACTTGCCAACCAAAGTCACTGCCCATGGTTTACTTGAATTTTCGTATCTACTCCACAGATGTTAAACATTCTTTACCATTGCGACGCGATCAAACACTGTCAAATTGCAGCACCACATTTACAAGCCTAATTAACCTAACTGCATACTTTCACACCTACAAACTATTATACATGCATAGATTTACTGGTACTGTCAAGAGCATGAAAATTTTGCACATTTCCCGATCATTTGTTCTCTTATCTTGATCATGGCTGTGCAGGCGTGTTGTGTTCTTGATAATAAGCGATTTACTTATTTTTTGGCTTTCTTGCGCTTTATAATGAATTCATATAAAAATGTTAATACAAATGTACAAATTTAAGCATATTTATGCTTAACATTTTATGTAACAGATGTATACCTGCATGCTGCTGCTCTCGGTACTAACCAGATGATGTGATATGCATACTGTTACAAAAAGTACCCCAAATTTATTCATCTACTAAAGAGAATGAGGCGGCACTACTGAAGGAACGTTCTCCAGTATTATGACTCCTTGAACTTAGTTTAGCCTGCAGTAAACAAAGACTTGTGCGTCATTTGTATGTTAGATTTTACTAATTGAGCCAGCCTAGTGGTATGCTCTGGGTGGCAAATGAAACCACTTGTAGTTTATACAGATACGCTAAGGGGTTTTGCCTTAAGATACACTAGGTTAATCGTCTGTTGATGAAAAATCACACGCTTAAGACTGAACAGCTTTTCAGTAAAAAGAACTAACAAATCTACACACTTGCAAACATTTGCATCTTCTATTATTGGAATGCAGTCCACATCTGCCGAAGATAAGTTTTGGAATCCTAACAGCCTTAGAACGCATGAGGAAATGAGGATGATCATAAGTTGTACAGTTATGCCTTGTATAACGTGCATCGAAGTCATAGTTTGGTACTCCTATTCAATTCACTGAGACAACACATGTTCTAGATAGCAGGGAAGGACTTTTTGATTTATGAGCATGCCATCAAAATAACCCCTATAATCGTCGTGAAACACATACGCGAACATCGCATAAAACATAGAGACCAGCAACTGTAAGATCGTTTGCTGAAAACCGAGTACCAATAAAGTAACATTCAACGAACAACAAAGCCAGCGCTTTGGGGTTTTCTGTCTGTCCATAAATCATGAAATTGCATAAAATCTGCCAGATTTACAGTTTTATTACTACGTGCACAAGGGACTCAATCTTGACTTTATGTTTGCTACTTGATTAATTCTCTCTTACAGTTACCGGTCTCGTTAAATTGTGATTTTCAGTTTGTCTTATTGTTCTGATCTTTGGGAAGAAGAAACATTTCCTAATGTGCTGAGGAACCTCTATACAGTGCCGCACATCACTCGCTCACAAAGCTATTCGCTTACTCTCTTTGAAGCAGTCCATTATGTTCGGAAACGTTTTGCATTATTCACTGGACTAATTGCTGTCCATAGAAGTGAATTATCCGAGCAAATTATGTCCATACTCCGAGAATGACTCTATGAGTTTCGTCACGCAAACTTATGTGGCCCCTATGGACAAATTCCTTGCTTCGTCGGTCACGTAGCCACATCAGTGTGCCTACCCTAGATAAGGGGGAATAATTTTGAGACAGCTTTTAATCACCTTCGCCAATCAGTGACCAATAGGAGTAGCGATTATTTAACTTTCAGGTAACTCATGCCAACGACTTCGCGGCAGCCCCAACGAAGCTTCTGGGCGTGACAGAGCAAATATACAATGAGTTTTGCACGTCAAAAGAATCAAAATATTTAAGATGCTGAATTTTCACTGTCATCTTTTTCATCACTCACATAACGACTGGATAAAGTAAGCTAGTTAGCTGCACTAATCATCGAGAATAAAAGAATTTCAAACAATCCAACATATATGAATCCCCATTTGCCTTAGATATACTGAGACATACATCAGCCCTGAGGAATTTTAAGGTTTAATATTTCTGTGTAAGACCAATTTCTCCAGCAACTTAGTGACAAGGAATTTAATTAACTGGTTGGGAATAAGGGATTTTCTATCTTGGCTAGCATCATGATGAGGGATGAATACGGCATTTTCTATTAAGTTAAAAGTGGATAGGTGTTTGACTGATAAAGTGAACATATTAACCACAGGAATATCAGCTCTGTCTGCAATTTGTGACCCACTAATTCGCTTAGGGCATAAAGTGTATTACTGCAAAAATCAACAACCTGACATCTGGCTTTTCTAGCTCCAGCTTCTGCACAATCTTGCTGATAAGTTACGTCTCAAGTTGAATAGAAGTAGTAGTTATGTAGAAGTTATACGTTCTACGCACGTGTTGCTCACGATAATTCTACATCGATGCCAACAAGAAAAGTTAGGTTGACATCTTATTTTTCGGAACAAAGTTTTGTGTGACTGCACCGTAGTTTATCCAAATATGGCAAACTGCAAAATGTGCACCTTGTGACAAATTTGCTGATAAGATTTCGGGTAGAGGTATAGCTACTAGTTTGCTTGTCTCTCATCTATTACCCTCTTTAAATCTTTACTGACCATCTTGCAGTTAATATTTTTCTTTAATCTGGTGGGCATTATCGACCCTGAAGAAGGTCTCGACAACAAAGGATGATAAATATTCTGTTGCTATACAGTCATGAATACGTATCGAAAACACCCGAGGCCTGGAGTATTGCAATGGTGGTTCTCATGTTCATTTATAACGCATCTCTCAGAATGAGTGTGAATGCCACTAGTTTCTGTATATAATTGAGCAATCCAAAGCGATTAACTGATTCGCTTCTAGTGAAAGGGAGCCTAGAAAGTTACGTTCGTCAAAGCAAAATAAGTACACGCTTCTGAGACTAGTGAACAGGAGCGAATTGATAAGATTTCCATGTATCGTTCATAGGTTTGCTTTTGGACCGTTAAGTTACCACCTTACATGCGGTTTTTATCCGGGCATGCTGTGCATGGTTATGAGTACTACAGCAGAAAAAGTTGTCCCAAATAGTACCAGTTTGGCAACCATGGAGCTACAAGGTACTATTTATTTTGTTGCATGTTCACGGAATGGTAAATAAATGTCACCCTTGGTAGCACCAGTGCGCTAGTCCACAAATCACCAAGTTGGTGAGCGAGAGTATTGATAGGGCTTCTTATTAATGGACATGTTGCACTCGTGTACCGTGTTATTTGTTTTACTGATTAACAAATATTATTCCACGCAATTTCCAACTAGGCTTTCTCCTAATCAAATGTGAATATACTATGCAGCTTAAATGAATGTAAACGGCGTTATACTAAACATTTAATTCCTGTTCGGATAAAGATAAATGACGATATTTTTACAGGCTAACATAACTTGAGACTGGTTACTAGCAGTTGATCGACCACTTAAGACCAAGCTGCATATTACGTTTCACACCTCCGCTCTTAATGATGACAGGTACATTTATGCCCAACATGAAAGTATGTAAAACCATCCAGTCAGTTAGTCTTGTTATCGATAGGGTAAAGCTGATCCTGTTTTATTGGAAAGTGAACTTATGGTGAGAAGTCGCGAAATAAGCACTGGGTTATCCACTGTACAATTTCACTAACTAATTACCTGTCCATTAGAGCAAGTTGTACTCATTTTATCCCCAGAGTCCGACTCCAAATGATTAGTGTTTATGCTTTACCTTTCCTAAGTGCACGACAGTACACATTGAAGTAGTGTAAACCGGCACAATGTCCAGCCGTGTAACCTGGCCCCGGTCCGAACCATTCAACTGCCAGCTCCTAGAGCGTCACTAACAGTTACGAGTAAGCTGAATGACCCATGCATTAAGGAAAAATAACGTAGTCATTAGTTTAGATCGCGCTTGTCAGTAGGTGACTGAACGATGAGGTGTATGAATGAAATGTAAGGTTTTCGCTAGACCGTACTAACTACGCTTACTGTGACATTTTGGTTGGTTGCAATTCAGTTAACTTTTATACAGCCGTATGGGCGCAGAGCCAATGTTGCGAATCCATTTAGGAGATCATTAACAAGTTTTATTGGTTTACTTTTATCCGGGTGAACGCGTCTGAATTTGATAAATTTAACCTGACGTTGCGTAAATATGAAAGACGGATAATGCTGATCCAGCTGTATCATGTGCCGGTTGCTGTTGTAAAAGGAGCCCCATCACCCCATCACGCTTACTTTGTAGCTTATTGGTTAACCGAACACAGCTGAAATGCTACGCAGGCAATGCGACAAACTTAGTCGAAAATTCACACAGTTACCACCATAGCAGTCCGCAAGCAAGGTTGCCGTGTCATGTCAATATAAATTGAAAATCCCAACAACAGTCATAACTCATGTTCACAACAACAGCTGTTACAACTTATGTTGTTTTAACTAACCAGTGCACTTTGATTTATCTAGGTGAATGATCCACGGCTACCGGGAGGAATTTGTGGGTAGTCATCTTTTCAAACAATTAGAAAGCGGAAATAATGAGTGGGAACTACACCGGGCGTAAACCGTGGGAACCGTGTTTCATGACCGAACAGATGTGTAGCTGATTATTTTTACATGTGAATACAAAAAGCAGCATACTTGGATATATGGCCAGTTCCTAATTCATAAGGAGCAGCAGTAGCGCTGCATTCATGCAAAAACATTGTCCGCTCACTCTAAAAACAGTTCCAAACTTATCGACAGGGCATGGCATCTTCTACCTCTGGTCACATTCAATAACCAGGAATGTAATTATGATAAACTGGTCGCCTGATTACAGTTATCATTAGTTTGGTGCACTTTGGAGTCGCATAAGCACACAACACATAAAAGAGCCCATCACTCTTGCTCACTTATGGAGGAAAGGATAGTCCAAACCCCAATTCTATCGTTTGACAAAGGTCAGCAACGGTTCGACAAAATACCACTAGGACAACGGCTTAGAAAGTATTCACTACCGTGCCGATTCTGATCTTGAATGACAGGAAGGACAATCGGACTCCAACAGTATTTTCATCCAATCTGTATGATGAACTAAGGTAAAATATACAAATTCTCAAGGGAGTCTGGTGGCTTAAGGCAAATTGCTTAACACTGTGTGGTTGAAATTAGGCTAAACTAAATGCAAACGTTCTATTTAACAAGACTGATCCGAAGGTTTGTGATTAGACATTTATTTCTGGTATGAATTAGGTTGATTGCTTTAATAAATGCGAAAAGCATCCTGTTCAACATTTATTGTCAGTAACCCGTCAGGAGATGGGTTAAAAATCACTAAGATTAGCAGACGATATAATAAGCGTGATACGAAGAAATGAATATTATAATTCGGTTCCAACATTTTGTCTTTGTACCGAAGTGGTCAATCGATATATCCAGCTTGCTGATTCCGGTAACAAAGGGAAATGCACTGCTATGTCGCTCTTGTTTCTACGCTTGAGTAGATTTAGAGTTCATTCATATAAATCATTTGAGACCGAAATTTACTTGGATATCTTTAACGGTTAATAAATAAAAAATATGGTTGGTAAACCACTCCTTTAAAAAAAGACCTCAGCACCGTGATGCACCCTGCGGAAAGTTCGACATCAATGGAACAGAAACTCAAAAGATAGGGGCACAGATTTTGGATAACACTGCAGGTCCGATGACTTATTTCCTGATGACATCCAACAGTTCCAAAACTAGTGGTACAATCCCGTGTGTTCGGGGCAACTAACAATTAGTCGGTTATTGCCTTATCTAATTTCGAAAACGCAAACTGATCTTCCGATTCATCCATGGCTTATATTCTAAACTAAATAGAGCAAACTATACGTCAGTTATTAAGTGCTTATCTGCCTTTTGCGTCAGGCTATTGAGCCAAAGGCTCCGGGTGGAGTCCCCCAAGTAAATCTCAGAAGCACGACAGCCACCTCGCGTGCCATTGCATATCAATGCAATCGTATGCTTGCACGCAAAGCACCCAACACAGGTTGCTGGAAAGTGCGCACACTACTGGACCGGAACTCGAGTGAGTGCTCTGAGCGACGCACTGCACTGGTCGCGATGGAACTGGCGCGCTACCACATCGATATTGCGGCGCTCAGTGAGACTCGTCTCCCTGAGCAAGGTAAGTTGCATAAAGCAGGTGCTGGCTGCACATTCTACTGAGTGGGCAACGCCACATCAGCACCACGTGAACATGGGGTCGGATTTACAATATCCGATCGTCTAAATGGCCGTCAGGTGGGAGAACCAACAGGCATCGGCACCCGACTGATGACCGTTAGCCTACGACTCGGAAGAGGTAATTTTGTCACTTCTATGAGTAGTGCGATCCGAGCATGTGTTATAATAATGACACGCGTAATCAATTCTACACTCAGTTCTCCTCCGTGATTCGGTATGTGCCGAGGAGCGACCGATTATTTCTGCTAAGTGATTTCAACGCGTGCGTTGGACGTGATGCATCGGTGTGAACGGATGTTATCAGTCGGCATGGCATTCGTTCAGCGAATGCGAACGGTGACAGACTGCTCCTTCTGCGTGCCACTCACTAACATACGATCAAGAACACTCTGTTTGCACTGAGTGATATAGCAAATTGGACACACCTACAGAGTGGGCACGCCCACCTGCTATGACTATGTCATCGTACCTAAGCGTGATATGCGTGAAGTGCGCACGACATGTGTACAGCGTAGAGCAGAGTGTGGCACCGATCACAAATTGGTGCAGACCAAACTGTAAAAATATATTCGTAAATCTACGTATTGCAATCCCGCCGTGAATCAGCGTAACTTTAACATTCCCTCGGTAATGTGGAGAAACTCATGGAGCTGGAGAAGGCGATGGCTGCGCGCATGTGTGAGGTGGAATGCATAGCCCCAGTGGGTAACCTGTGACACCACATTCGCAACCAGATGACAGCTGCTACAAAGGGGACCATAGAGGGTGAAAACTATAAGCGACCCGACTGGTTTGATGAGAACAACGCGACGATTGGCACATTGGAGTCTGAGAAGGAAGTAGTATTTGCAGCACATGTGGCAGATAGCACTGACTTTGGGAAGAAGAGTGAGTTTGGGTGAATTCGACGACGACTGACCCGAGAGTTCCGTCGGATAAAAATAAATGGTGGACGGAGAGGGCGAAGCAGATGGAATGCTACGCCGAATGCCGCCGACACAAGGAATTTTTGACTCCTTGAAGGCGGTGTATGGACCAAAGATAGGGCCGCTGAGGACGCTGATCAATGGTGGTTCAAGCGCTACCTACACACAGACTGCAGACATAATGCAGCTCAGGCAAAAACACTGTCTGTCAATTGAACAATGGTTCAGAGATCAAATTACCCACTTTGAACGGCCTGAAGCAGCACGAAGTGGAGGCGAGTCTGGCGGATATGACGACACTGGATGACTTGCTGGGAGCAATCGATCAGCTGCGAAATGGTAAGTGTGCCGGTTCCGACGGCATCCCGCCTGAAATGTTGAAACGTGACGGACCCGCGTTGGTGACTTCGCTGCACCGCTTGGTGCAACGCGTGTGGATTGAGCATGAGGTGCCTCTTGCACTGCAGGATGCCCTTGAGCTACCTCTGTACAAGGGCAAAGGTAGCAAGCAATGTTGAACGAATTATCGTGGCATCAACTTGCTGAGTTATGTGGGCAGGGTGATCGTCCGAATTCTGTTCAAACTCCTCGTAATTCAGGTTGTGGAACCGAATGCGGCGGGAGAGCAGTGTGGCATCCTTTTGGATCGCAGCACTATAGATATAGTGTTTGCTGCTCGTCGGTTGCAGGAGAAGTGCAGAGAACGACACCAGCCACTGTATTTGCTTTTGTTGATTTCACCAAGGGGTTTGATACGATGAAACGCGAAGCATTGTAGATGGTGTGGGGTAATTTTGACTGTCCGAATGAGTTTCAAAGTTAAAATTGCATGTCAGCGCAATGGTATGCGTGCAAGGGTGCTGCTGAGTGGACCGACCTCGGATGACATTGCAACTGTCTATGGGTAGATAGCAAGGCTGTGTTTTAGCTCCTGCCCTGTTTACTATTTATCTTCCTGCAATGACGTCCTGTATATTTGATGCCGCTTGTGCTTACGGTGTTCGTGTGGAGCACCGTATTGTTGGTGGGTTGCTGAACATCCGTCGTTTCGGTGCAAGAACCCTAGGCTATGGGACTACTATCACTATGTTGCTGGTTGCTGACGACCATGCGATTTTTGCACACAGCGCGTATGAGTTTCAGCAAATGACTATTGCTCGGACTTCGACAGCGGCCGAATTCGGGCTCAACGTCAGCACAAGCAAAACTGTCTGTCTCTTTCAGCCTTCACCGGAAGTGCCATCAGCAATGATGCCGCGAATCAGCAGTGACGCTGAAGTATTGGAAACCACCTCCCGCTTCTGATGCCTTGGGAGACTGATCTCGGCCGGCAAGAAGCTACAGAGTGAGCTTCGTATCCGCGTCTCGAAGGCAGCGGCGGGATTCGAGAAGCAAGAGTACCGTGAGTGTAACAACCAACAGCTTACCGTTGGCACGATGCTGATAGTGTAAAAAATCTATGATGATTTCCGTTCTTCTGTACGGTAGCGATGTGTGGACGATGTACCGGTGTGATGCGAGATATCTCAAGCGGTTCCATCAACAGTTTCTGCGACGGATTCTGCCCACCGGTTGGTGCGACAGAGTTGCAGACACGGAAATGTTGCGCCGAAGTCGAATGTATGCATTTGATTGCATACTATTGCTGCGACACCTGAGGTGGCTCGGTCATGTGAGCCGTATGCATTCGACGCGGATACCGGAGTAGATATTATATGGTCAGCTGAGTATTGGGAATCGGCATGCCGGGAAACTGAAGCTTCGTTACCAGAACATGCTCAAAGTAATTCTGTCATGTTCTGTCTCTGATTGCAGGTCATGGGAATCGATGGCCGTTGCTCGGCATGCATGGTGCAATCTGACCACGAAGGCATTTGCAGAGGTGCAAGAGATAGCCCTCATGCATGCGGAGGTGGCATGCGCCGATGGGTTTTACTCCACCGACATCGAGCGCATTGTGCTGTATAACATGTGGTCGCGAGTGCCTGTGTCAGGCAGGCCTAGTGAAGCGTGAGCCAGGCCACTCGGTGTCAACAAAGAAACGAAGATTAGTCTTGCTGTGAACGTAGGTAGAACCGGCGCAGCCTTTGTCTGTACGCTGCATTCGATTTACTAAACGCGTGTTTACATGCTAAGTCTTTTTATTTCAGGTGGTGGGATTGCTGTTTTGTCCTAGTGCTTTTTTATCGCATATTCTTGTCTACCAGAACTATTTTCTATTAACATACAATGGTTGCTTTAGCTAAGTTTAGTTAACTTCGTCATTTTACGTTTGCGTCATCTTAATACATATTTTCTCATGAGTTGAATCTAGCACAGGTTTCTTAGCATCCAATTTATTTCATAGGTTCAGTCACTGAAAATTTATGTCACCACATGCCTATGCGTTAATCGATTCATTTTATTTGACATGGAATCTCAAGTGTTTGTTTGTTGCTTGATGTCCCCGGTGTGGCTGCTATTGATGTACATGTTGACAAGGTGCCTACCTGTCTGTTACCCACCACCACATAAATACTGGCCCTGTGAGACGGTTGGTCTTTGCTGGAAGGGACGGGTACACGGTCCTTGTGAGCGTGCTAAGCTCGAAGAGTGGTTCCAAGCACTCAGTGTGGAGCGGACTACGTTCCAGCCACCTCCTTGTTTGCGCTTGATACCCAAATATATGGTGCATGTGTTTGCCTGTAAAGATGTATGTGTGGCGTCTCCATTAATGAAACGTGGCTCCAATCCGCATACCTTCCGGTCTGATTCCTTCGGGTTTTCACTGGAAATGGGGTGTGTGGTTGTAGCTGTGGATGGTGCAGCCTAAGCCTACAATGGTCCCTCTGTAGACGCAGGCGCCCTGTGGCTGGTCACATTGAAAGGTAAATCAGAAACCGGAGGCCGCCAACCATTTGGATGTTTCGAGTACACACCTGTGTATCTCCTTTGATATTTTTGTCTAATCTCTAAAGTGTGGAGATGCCTAACGATGTAAAGCTTGATGCTAGTTGTTGATAATCCGTTTGGTTAAGATTTGCTTGGCATACAACAAACACTTGTTTCTACTTGAATATGGGCTCCATCCAATTTTATACACATTTGCTTTACCGATACTCAATCATTCGTTTTCATCATGTAGAGCTTTAACATTGTTCCGTCTCTTCCAATTTAATAGTTCGGCCTATAAAAGTATACCCAATTCTACT
Organism: Dicrocoelium dendriticum; assembly: GCA_944474145.2. Lineage (NCBI taxonomy): Eukaryota > Metazoa > Platyhelminthes > Trematoda > Plagiorchiida > Dicrocoeliidae > Dicrocoelium > Dicrocoelium dendriticum. The sequence continues at coordinate 100,929,913 of OX104066.1, forward strand.
GATGCATTCGAGCGTAAAAGACCGGTGTTTGTTAAGCACAGTGTAGACGGATAGCAACTTCATCTCCCTCACATTGTTGCGTAGGAAATGTTTAACTCTCTTTCATCTCAATCGCATTCGTCCAGTGAAAGTAATCGAGCAGTCTTAACCACTTTAACATGAATTGAATCGAAGTGAGGGTGTATGCAGTTGTATGAGGAAGCATTAATTTTCGGTAATACTAGCACGCAAAGGCGCAACTTTTCTCCCTAAGAAAGCGAAATTCTTTTGCTAACCCACGTTATAGTGACAGTTGATTTGAATGAACAAATAAGTTTGAATGTGTGGAAACCATTCCAATCTGTGAAGTATGTTAAGTAAAACAGAGGAAGGCAACAACTACAACTAACATCAACCATTTGGAGAGATGTTTTGAACTTGCTAATGCGTTGTCTCGAGGTTACCGTCAATATTTTGAATAGATAACCACTTCCCACGCACAACCAAATGTGAATCCCGGTTGTTGATGAAGATGAGACGATAAACGTACATTTTCTAGCGTATCGTCTTGACCACTGGCGGATTGTGGGCGACTACAATAGTAGAACTAATATTTAAAATACCTGATGAAATGCACTGAAAGATTACCTGGTTTAGGAATTGGGAGTGGTAAACGTAGTACAAATTCAATACGGCAGCCAGATTCGTATGAATGAGGAGAAAAGTGCAACTGCGCCTGGATAAAATTACTATTTGTGTTGTCGGGTTATTTCCGCACTGACGATTTAAGAGTGACTCAAAGCATAAAATGGACTATTCTGTTGTACGAATAGATTATTTGCATTGTTCTCTATTCTAAGGAATTTAGTAGTGAAATGATTAAGCAAAGTATTTAGTTACTTGCCGTTATCCGCGAGGCTGGTTTAGAAACATTAGTGTATAAGAGACCAAATACAAGCATTTCACACATGCAAAACACCAATTATTCTTGAGTGTTTTGTGTTGCAGTACCTGCAGCGACAAGGAATCTCATTCGGGATACTTTTACCCGGAAATAAACGTTGGCCATTCAGATTACTGTGACCCTATCCGAAGGGGAGGACTCGTTATTGCTGTCTCCCATGAATGCATTCCAATACACCTGCTCTGCACCTCACCGCACGGACGTAAAATATCCGGTCTCGTACTCTAATCGGATTTACTGGCATACCTACCATCATACACACGTGTGCTTACACTCATTTGACCCAGCTGCATCATCGCTATTAAGTACATCCCACCTCTCGGATCTAGCTTGTGTGAAGCAGCTGTAATTTCAACATCGCGGTTTTTGAAATTCTCCCGCTGGAACGAAATCGAGGAATTTTCCGAACCGCAGACAACAAAGCAATATTTTTGCTCTTAAACGAAAGCTAACAGAGATCTACACGACGAGCCTTCAGAAAAGCTGTTGACTGCCAAGAGAGTTAGCAAACCGACATTTTGTACCTCCATCGTTTACTCGCTTTAATTAAATCTCAGAGCTCAACGAGCAAACCATCCATCCAAAAAATCGTAGTCTGCCAAGCATGCACGCACCGAACGCGTTGATCTTGAAGATACTGAGACAAATGGACAACCAGATCACTGCCCGAAAAGCTAGCGATCGACGCAATGGTTTTTGATGACAAATCAACAATTGCCCCTTATTCGACACCAAGGCGGACTGTAGTAGTCGGCTTTATTCATGCGCTTAAAATGTAAGAACAGGAATTCAATGTGGAAACTGCCGAAGTAAATTCCATTCTAAATGTGTAAAGATCACAGTAATCTAACTGAAGATACACAATAGGAAACCAGATACTCTATTGTTCTGTGAAGTATGCATGTTTATTCCACTGGTAAAGACTGCGCATGAACTAGCGCAGAAACACGAACAACGCTGGCAACAATTAAAACAGGAGGAAAACCACAGTTGTTTCATTTGAGGAAATTTGGATGGTAGGCAAACCTGGGAGCTTTCCATTAGGGTCCTCTGCAAAATAGTGGCAGAATGTTGGGCAGAGCATAAAAATGCGTCCAGAGTGGCTTTTAAAGTCAACCCAAATACGCCCAAATACGCTTAAAACTACCACCGCTAGTCAACTTGGATTAAGTACGGTGGGGGTCTCATCCACGCTCCAAACTGTTCCAAAACTTCAGTAGGAAGTCCCCAATGTTAGTGCTTGAAAGATGATTTCTGCCAAAAGAAACCGGAAATTTAGGTCTTCAGTTAACAACCCTAGGCCAAAGGTAAATGTAGATGGCGGCGTTGAAATTCAACGGTTTCAACCGCTTTTATGCAGACATGTTGAGCGATTGACATTAATCCGACATACACATAGCGCAGCATGGATAATCTCCATCAATGTTCCAGAGTCACCATCGAATTCCCTAAAAGGAAAAAAGCTCGATGATGTGAAAAAGTAGAACTCCCCATAAGGCATCATGGGTATTGCAGTTAAGCCCACCAAATTATATTTTAAGAAAATGCTACAAACGTAAATACGTTGTCGAAGTTAACTACAATTAGCTTCAGCGACGTGCAAGTTTATAGAAGATGGTTCAGGTAGATATGAATAGCGATAAAAAAGCATTAAGACAAAATTGAAAACCCACCACCTGAAATAAAGAGACTTAGCATGCAAGCTTGCCGTTAGTAAACCGAATGCAATGTATATACCAAAGCTCCGCCGGTTTTGCCTACTCCGTCTGCAAGACTCGCCTTATTGTCTTTGTTGATACTGATTGGCATCTCTCAGGGCTCACTAAGCCTGCCTGACTCAGGCACTCGCGACCACGTGTGCTACAGCACAGTGCGCTTGATGTCGACGGAGTACAACCCAACAGCTTTTGCCGCTTCAGCATTTGTCGCTTTTTCTCTACATGCATGAAGTCTTTCTCATGCACCTCTGCAGCTGACTTTGTGATCAGATTGCTCCGTGGATGCCGATCAACCGCCTTCGATTCCCATGACCTGCAATCAAGATTAGAACGTGATACGCGCAGTTTACTCAGGTCGAGGAAAGGAAGCTTCAGTTTCCCGTCATGTAGCTTCCCAATACTCAGCTGATCATTTGATAGTTGTTCCGGTATCCGCGTCGAATCCATATGGCTCACATGACCGAGCCACATCAGGAGTCCCAGCGAAAGTATGCAGTTCACTGCATACTTTCCACTTCAACGCAACGCTTCCTTGTCCGCAAATCTGTCGCCTCATCCCATGCGCAGAATCCGTCACAAACATTGTTGGTGGAACCGCTCTAGATATCTTACATCTCGCCAGAACATCGTCCAGGCTTCGCTTCCGTATAGAAAAACGGACAGCACCATGGATTTGTACACCATCAGCATCGTGCCAACGGTAAGCCGATGGTTGTTCCACACACGGTACTCTAGCTTCCCGAATGGTTGGCGGCATCCGGTTTCGTATATGCCTGTCACTGTGGCATCCACATGCACATCTTACAAAGTACCATTGGTGGGTTGTGCTGCACCATTCATAGATCCAACCACGCACCCCATATAAACTGTAAACCCGAAGGAATTAGACCAGGAGGCATGCGGATGGTTGTCACGTTTCCTCAACCGAGCCGGCCGGCACTCCTTCACAGGCAAACACAAGCACCCTGTATTTGGGGAATTAACCGCACGCAATGCGATGGTTGTACCGTGGTCCGCTCCACATTGGGTGTATGGAACCACTCTTCGAGCCTAACACGTCCACAAGGACCGTGCGCTCCGTGCAGTTCAGCAACGACCAACTGTCTCACAGGGCCAGTAATTATGAGGTAGTGGGTAATAGACAGGTAGGCACCTTGTCAACATGCACATCAAGCGCAGCCACACTGGGGATATCAAGCGACAGCCAATCCCTTGAAATAATTTTATCAAAAATCTGTATCTTTTAAAACGTATGGGTATGCAGACTTGAGTGTTCGCTAAACTAGCGTATGAAGTAATTTGGTTATTAACGAATAAGCTAAAAGTACAAAATCTCCACAATTTACTCGAAGAATGCTACAAAAGCAATAAAGTTAACGGGGATAAGCGCAATTAGCGTAAGCAACGTGCGCAAATTAATAGAAGATTATTCAAGTAGGTAGAACGAAGCAATTAAATGGAATGGAATCTATTCAGCTCAAAAAGACCTAGTTTAAGTTTAAGTTTGTTTGACCTAACTGCGGTGAAGAAGAATCATGTATGCAACATCAGCCTCAGCATGCGGCATAAACATACCTCTTACACTATATATACAGAGCATAACATTGATGTAATGCCGGAATACCTGGACCTGACACAAATGAATTCGTCATCACCCCACCCAAAAAAACAATTAGTTGCCTATCATTTAACGGTTGGTACAACAGCACACCAAAAATGCACATCCCACAGCTCATTGCTAAGGACAGAGAAACTTTCCTGCATGTACATCAGTACAAAAGGTATATTGAGCAAGCTTGCCGAACAGCGGCTACGTCAGAATCCATACTCCTGTGATCTCAGGTTCATAACGGAAACTTGTCTGCATTTAGAAATCACAATCACCGAAGTCGAGATACACGGCATGTTCCTCATTCGAAAATGGCGATGAGATATTTTTATACTATCGAAATGAGCTGCAGTGCGAACCGGTGGACGAATTGGAAACGATGCTCAGGGACTCGCCTTGGTGCAGTCTGCGACAAAGGCGCAATGACAACTGTCTTTTGGCAGTTGTTTATCGTCCCCCAATGTACACCTCAGAGGTGGACTACCGCCTGGTGTTCGTATTAGGTAGGGTAATTCGCCAACGACACACTCATATTCTCATCTCCGGCAACTTCAATGTTCATGATTTGGAAGTTCCGACTGCGCCAAACGAACAATTCAAGGCAGATCAGCAAGAGCTGATTGCAAGCATTCCGCTTTTCAGCCATGTGAATTCGCCCACCCGATTCAGAACTGGAAATAAGCCATCTGTGCCTGATTTAGTGCTCAAGAAAGAAAATCTCATGATCGAGAAACCAAAGATAGAGAGCCTTCTGGGGAAAAATGATCACATAATATATCTTTATGCAGGATTTCCACAAGAACATACTGCCTTGTTTCGAACAAGCACACAATACAACACACGCAGAACTTGTTGGAAATGCCAGTTGGGATTTTTTGGACAATTGCTGCATTGTTAATGGATGAACGGAGTTTTTTGGCAAGTTCAGTAACCTGATTAAATCCGCATCTGTAAACAAACCCATTCGTTCTACCAGAGCACCATCAATTAAAGAAGAGTAGCAGGGGGAGTTGAATGGTATAGGTAGAAATTCGTCACATCTAGACTCATTCAGACAGCCGCCACACTCCCGGAAAAGCACTGTACGCGCGTTTCATCCTTTCGGGAATCATCAGCAGTGTGACGAATTTCTACCTACACCATCAATTATTATGAACGGCACTCGAAAGCGCACGGTGTTAAAAGACGCGGAGTGGCATGTGTATAGGGAGAACCGTAACCCTGAAAACTGGAGCTATTGTGTAGTGCATCATAATCACTGTACCATATTTGTACGGGAAGACAAATTATTTTACTAGCAGAGTCTAGCAGAAAGGTTCTGTGCTAACAACCAACTTCTGTATCGATATGCGAGGAGGTTCAGGAATGTGAAACGTGGTGTTCCCCCATTTACCACAGCAAACGGATGTGCTCAAACTGATTGGATGCAGCCAACGTTCTACGGCTGCAATATGTTTCAATATTTCGATGCGCCACCAACATATGTCACATACCTGTCCCATTCTCCCAGATGCGAGTATTCACACACGTCACTTTCATTGCAACGACCATTTTGAGGAAGCTGCTAACGTTGCGCACCCACAGTTCCCTGGTTTTGACAACATTCCCCCAAAAGCCCTTTCGCTGGCAATTACTAGGTTAGCTGACCAATAGCAAGACTTTTCCAAAGATGTTTGGATGAACAGCATGTCCTCAACATTTGGAAGCAAGGCATCATCACCCTAATTTTCAAAAGTGATAGCTGTTCTGAACCCGTCAACTATTGCCCAGTGACGCTACTTCCGTTGCTCGCAAAGGTTGTGGAGTCAATCATAGCTGAGGCGCTAATAGGCTAGTTTGAAAGATCTATCATAGCACAGGGACAACACGGTTTCCGTCAGCATCGGTCAAGTACTACCAATCTGCTGACTGCACGTATCAATTGGACCGCAATAGCCGACATTGGGACCGGCACTGATGTCATATACCTCGACTTTCCTAAAGCCCTCGAGAGCTTAGATCATCGAATTCTTCTCGAAAAGTTGCATACTTACGGAATTCGGGATCCCGTCCTTGAATGAATTGGAAATTCTCTGCTTCAGCTGCGGCTTCAGGTTCGGCTTAGAGGTACATTTTTGCATCCTATCGAAGTGGACGGCGCAGTCCCACAGGGATCGTTGTTAGGGCCGCACATATTCCTAGTCCTCATCAACTACCTGGTGCGTGACATCAAGTTAAAATCCTTGCTTTTTGTCGGTGACCTCAAGATACGGCGGGCTATCGGTTGTCAAGACGAGCACGATGTGCTGCAGTGCGATTTAGATCGTGTCTTTGAATGGTCAAAGGCAAACATACTTCCGTTTAAGGCGGACAAGTGCAAACACTACAAACACACCAGAAGCCCACTTATGTATGTAAGCTTGGAGACCAAATGCTGAAAACCGCCTTCCGGGAGCGCTAACTTTGGGTTTTGATGCAAAACAACCTGAGCTTTCCGGTGCAGTCAATAAAGGTGTGCAAAACCGCTAACCAACATGTAGGTCTCCTAAGTAGGGCTTTCGGGCAGTTCGACCCCTCCATCTTTCCCCAGATGCCCAATGCCTATGTTAGGCGCCATGTGGAATACGTGATTCAGGCCTGACGACCCTGCTTAAAGCGCGATCTGGTTGCCCTGGATACCGCACATTGAAGGACAACCAATAATGCTAAGAGAATGCTCCGCCTGCCATACCATCTGTGATTGAAAGCCGTAGTAGTGTACAGTGGAAGTTACCGCCGTCTACGGGTTACCTTATTCTTGTGTTCCAGATCTGCAAAACCATGATCACAAGCTTGCCGCCACCTCCTGAAATCAATCCGCAACACAAAATTGTGTGGTCAGCAGTTGAAACTGTCTAGCCAATACAGTTGGCTAGAATGCCGCCGGAACTATTTTTCTTTTCGAATTTGTCACACTTGGAACACCTTTTGGAATGTTGTCATTTCGGCGCCCACGTTACCTGTTTTTAAAAAACGACCCGACGATGCATTACCACCACACTGAATTACCTGATTTGGTTTCTGTTCACTTATTGACAAGAGGACGCAGACAAATATTGTGCTCCCTAGCCCTTACGAAATTGGTGCGAACAGATATATCTGTATATGTAAAGAGATACATGTATTAGCAAATATTCCTTGAATTACAGTGGATTTACACCTACTAATACTGCCGTGAGCCCACTGGTGTGAACCTTAACTTGCTGACAATTTTTCTTATATTTTGTATTTGCACTATGATCATCCCGCAGGACCTGATAAGCTACAGCATTTTTGCTCCGTATAAAACCACTGTTCTATTGTTCTTGTTCGGATAGAGATGGCCTGAGCTGGAAATTAAGTTTAGCGTCCAATTCTGTGAGCAGTAGGCCAATGAGCCCCACCGGCAGCGTTTGTCGCAGCGGTTGGAAGTTGCTAGCTAGGTTTTATCAACAATCATGTAATGGAGAGGTATATACGCTGGTTACTGCCCATCTCATCATGCTAGAAAACCTGTAATCTCAACTCCTTTCCGATTTAGTGGTCGGGATTCGATCCACCTTACAGGCTTACTTCCTCATATATACTCTTTTCAGAAGCCCATTGTGTTGATGTAAACCCAATGCATGAACACAGGGTGTGTGATATTTTTACTGTCAATCCTTTGTAATAATCTCAGAGTAAATTTATTTAATTCGCCAAACATTGCTTAACTAAGCAGAACAAACGTGTTCCAAAGATTAGCAACACTGAATGAAATTGAACCAGATAACATTGTTCCAATTATGGAGTGATTGCCTAGGTAGGAGATTCGGTGATAACCTTCCCTTTTTTTAGTAAGCCGAGCAGATATTTCAGCGTATACTTGTTTGATGAAATAATAGGGTTCGCTAATAGAAGCACGCGATGCCCGGAAATGAACGGTGTGATCAAATTCTTGGTATTCACAGCCAGTGCGCTACATACTGCATAAATCAGTGCAATAAAGAACTAGCAAACATTGAAAAAATCATCTGCTTGAGAGTGCTACACCATTCCTCTGAGCAAACCTAGCTAATGAAAGTACAGCGATCATATTATATTCTTACTGTGACCGTGGTCGCAGGCGCGCATACGTCTATGGTCACAAAACATATGTGAATCGTTCCAGTACATCAAGGCTGCGAGTGACGGACCTCAAGCAGATCCCAATCCATTCTTCTATCACATTCCTATACTAAATCTGCTCCTCAATGCCTTGTGAGACAGACAAGTGAGCCAAATGATAATTGCGGAGGTTCTCAAGCAAGCCTCCAAACACACCAGTCTTATGGATCAGGCTATTGAGCCAAAGGCTCTGGGTGGAATCCCTTAAGCGATTCTCCGAAGCACAACAGCCACCTCGCGTGCCATTGCATATCAATGCAATCGTATGCTTGCGCGCAAAGCACTCAACACAGGGTGCAGGAAAGTGCGCACACTACTGGACCGGAACTCGAGTGAGCGCACTGAGCGACGCAGTTCACTGGTCGCGATGGAATTGGCGTGCTACCGCATCGATATTGCGGCGCTCAGTGAGACTCGTCTGGCGGTGCAACGGGATATAGACCATGCACTCGAATGGCCAAAGGTAAAATTAATTCCGTTTAACGCGGACAAGTGCAAGACTGTACATGTGCACCACAAGCCCACCAACGTACATGAGCTCGAAGATCACGTCTTGAAGACGGCCTTCCTGGAGCGCTACCTTTCAGTGTTGATGCAAAACGACCTCAAATGTCCGGCGTAGTCATTAAAGGCGTTCAAAAGCGCTAACCAACATGTTGGTCTCATAAGGAGGGCGTCCGAGTGGTTCGACCCCTTTATCCTTCCCCACATTCCCCATGCCTATATGAGGCCCCATGTAAAGTACGCCTTTCTGGCCTGGTAAGCCTGATTCCAACACAATGTGGTGGCACTGGAGACGGCAATTCGAAGGAAAACCAAACGTGTGTAGGGATTGTTCCACCTGCTATACCATCTGTGACTGAAAGCCGTAGTAGTGTACATCGGAAGTAATCGCGGTCTACGGGGCGACATCATTCTGGTGTACCAGATGTTGGAAAATTATAGTCACGGTTGCCGCCACCTCTTGAAAGGTAGCTGCAATAAAAAATTGAGACATCATCAGCAGAAACTCTCCACCCATTGCAGTCGGCTAGAAATGCATTAATCAGTTTTCTCAGATGTGGAAAAATCGTTCCCCTTTTGTTATTGCTATGCCCATGCTGCCAGTTTAAAACACTATTCGGCGATGCATTTCACCCAAGACGCTTGTTGTGGCGGCTAACATTGTAGCTGAACCATTAACACCGCTGTTTCAGTACTGCCTTCACAAGCGGCCCGTTCCTGAAATGTGGAAACACAGGATAATATTTCCCATTTACAAAAGCAGTAGTCGTTCCGACCCAGCTAATTATTTACCGGTGACTTCCGCCAGTTCTTTCAAAAGCTATGGAGGCTATCATTACGACGCTCAAATGTGTTATCTGAACGGCTTTGTCACATTGTTTAGAATCAACGCGACTTCCTCCAGATTCGCTTGTGCACAACCAAGCTATTATTAGCGCGAGATAGCTACACCGAAACGGCGATGATGGTGCAGGAGTTGATGTGGCTTACCTTGATTTCTCTAAGGCATTCGACCGGTTGGGCCATCGTATCCTTCTCGCCAAACTTCAAGGACGTGGTATTAGGAACACTGTCCTCTGGTAGAACTACACTTTCCTCCCCCACAGGCGTCTGGAGGTGAGAGTACGTGAAGCCAATTCAGACCAAATTCACGTCGAATGCGGTGTATCACAGAGTTCGGTATTGGGGCCCCGTCTATTCTTGGTCTTCATAAACGATCTAATGAGCCAAAGTAAGTCAAACTGTTTACTCTACATCAATGACATCAACCTATGGTGAGTGATCAGAGCTACAGAAGACAGTATCCAGCTTCAAAACGACCCTGACAAAATTTATGGGTGGTCGGTCTAAAATCACATTTTATTCAATGTGACTAAATGTCGAGTGCACCATTACAACACCGAATGGTACACATATACAAGCTGAAAGACCAATATTCGCAACAAAGTTCTCTCAAAAAGTATCTTGGTGTGCCGGCAAAAGATGATCTCGTCTGCTCGGAGCAGTCCAAAAAGCATCGAAAAGGGGATGCAAATCGTTTGGCTTTTGCGGAGATCTTCTGGGGAATTCGAACCTTCTGTTTTCCGTCATACACTTCCCGCTTATGTACTACCTCATGCAGTATATGCAATCTAAGCATGGCACCCATGGCTAAAACTGGATCTCACGGCCTTGAAGCTTCTGCAACGTCGGGCAAAAAGATGTCAAGGGGCTGCGCAACTTGTCATACGAACAATGCCTCGAAGTGCTTGACATTTTCAGCGGACGTTACCGGCGTTTGCTTGGTGACCTAATCATGGTTTGCCAAATATTAAACAACCCTAATCCCCCACGTAATCAACCGTTGAAGGTAATTCACCAAAACAAATTGAAGGGTCATCATCTCAAATTGGCAGGAAAATGGAGCCGATTGGAGTCTCGAAGAAAATCTTCTCACTGCATGTTTCCCACACGTGGAATACCCTCGCCGAAACAATTATTTCAGTTTCCAAATAAGCGTGATTAAAGTACGTGACAACAGTGCACAGGCGGCACTACACCACATCAAGTAACACAAAAGATTCTTACTAACAGCAGAAAAACAAAAACAAAACAACCCACTCCTATTTTGGCCCGGAAACCAGAGAGGATAACCTGGGATAGTACATAATACTAAGTGTGAACTGCTCGGACACGCACAGTGTAATCGGTAAGTCCGCAAGTTCTCGTTATTCAATGTTTCCCATTGCTATTTTTGCACCATTTCCGCTCAACCCTGACCGACCAATTGGCAGAACATGTCAATCTTCTGCTTTCTTCTCCGCAATTTACCACTGGCAATGGCTTTGAATTCTCTACACTGGGTGAAGACAAGACTTAGTCAAACATTGTGCACACCAAGCTCCACGAACTCGAGCTAAAAGTATATGCTTGAGGACATCCGGTTTCGGATATACCTGTTAGTGTGACCCATATAAGTGCGCCCCAGGACGTCTGTGACTGCAGAGGGACCATTGGTGGCTTGCGCTGCACCATCCACGGCGCAATCCACACACCCATATCCAATGTAAACCCGAAAGAATAAGATCGGGAGACATGCGGATGCGAGCCACGTTTCATCAACGGAGCCGGCACACACACATCTTCACAGGCAAACACATGCAAGCTGGATTTGGTTATCAAGCGCACACAAGGCGAAGGTCTGGACCGTAGTTCGCTGCAAACTGATTGCATGGAACCATTCTTCGAGCCTAGCATGACCACGAGGACAGCGCAATACGTCCCTGCATCATCGACCAACAGTATGCTGAGGCAGTATTTACGAAGTAGTGGGTAATAGACTGGTATGTACCTTGTCAACAAGTACATCAAGCTCGACCACACCGGGGATATCAACCAAGAACCAAGCACTTGAGATTACGATGTCAAGTAAAATGAATCGATTAATGCAAACAGATTTTTCGGCATAGTTTCCACTAAATAAGCACATGAAATAAATTGGCTGAGAAGAAGTCGGCGATAGGTTCAAGACATCAGAAAATACATTTTAAGAAAATGTCACAAACAAAAAAACGTTATCAATGTTAACAATAAACAACTTGAGAGATACGTACGAGTTATAAGAAGATAGTCCACCTACGCATAGTTTCGACAATATTGCAAAACCACCAAATGAAATTAAGAGAACCGCATGCCAGCACGCGGTTAGTAAATCGAATGCAGTGTATATACAAACGCTGCACTGGTTCTGCCTACGTTCACAGCAAGACTAGTCTTCGTTTCTTTGTTGACACCGAGTGGCCTGGTTCATGCTTCACTAGGCCTGCCTGACTCATGCACTCGCGACCACAGCACAATGCGCTCGATGTCGATGGAGTAAAACCCATCGGCGCATGCCACCGCCGCATGCATGAGAGCTATCTCTTGCACCTCTGCAACTGCCTTCGTGATCAGATCGCACCATGTGTGCCGATAAAGCGGCCTTCCATTCCCATGACCTGCAATCAGAGACAGAGCATGCAGAATTACTTTGAGCATGTTCTGGTAACGAAGCTTCAGTTTCCCGGCATGCCGATTCCCAATACTCAGCTGACCATATAATATCTACTCCGGTATCCGCGTCGAATGCATACGGCTCACATGACCGAGCCCACTCAGGTGTCGCAACAATAAAATGCAATCAAATGCACACATTCCATTTCGGCGCAACACTTCCGTGTCCGAAACTATGTCGCCTCATCCGACGTGCAGAACACGTCGCGAAAGTTATTGATGAAACCCCTCGAGATATCTCACATCACACTGATACATCGTGCACACTTCGGTACCGTATAGAAGAATGGACAGTACCATAGATTTTTACACCATCAGCATGGTGTCAACGGTAAGCTGATGTTTGTTACACACACGGTACTCTTGCTTCCCGAATGCCGCCGCTGAATTAGTGTTGCGCATACAAAGCTCACTCTGTAGCTGTTGCCCAGTAGACATCAGTCTCCCAAGTCATCGGAAGCGGGAGGTGGTTTCCAATACTTCAGCGTCACTGCTGATTCGCGGCATCATTGCTGATGGCACTTCCGGTGAAGGCTGAAAGAGACAGACAGTTTTGCTTGTGCTGATGTTGAGCCCGAATTCGGCCGCTGTCGAAGTCGGAGCAATAGTCATATGCTGAAACTCATACGCGCTGTGTGCAAAAATCGCATGGTCGTCAGCAACCAGCAACATACTGATAGTAGTCTCATAGCCTAGGGTTCTTGCACCGAAACGACGGATGTACAGCAACCCACCATCAATACGGTGCTGCAGTCGAACACCGTAAGCACGAGCGGCATCAAATGTACAGGACGTCATTGCATGAAGATAAATAGTAAACAGGGCAGGAGCTAAGACACAGCCTTGCTTTCTACCATAGACAACTGCAATGTCATCCGAGGTCTGTCCACGCAGCAGCACCCTTGCCCGCATACCACTGTGCCGACTTGGTGAAATCAACAAAAGCAAATACAGTGGCTGGTGTCGTTCTCTGCACTTCTCCTGCAACTTCCGAGCCGCAAACACCATATCTATACTGCTGCGACCCAAAAGCAAACCACACTGCTCTTCCGCCGCATTCGGTTCTACAACCTGACTTACGAGGAGTTAGAGCAGGATTCGGACAATCACCCTGCCCACACAACTCAGCAAGTTGATACCACGATAATTCGTTCAACATTGCTTGCTCCATTTGCCCTTGTTCAGTGATAACCCAATGGCATCCTGCAGTTCAGCAGAAGGCACCTCCTGCTCAACCCACACGCGTTGCACCAAGCGGTGCAGCCCAGTCACCAACGCGGGTCCACCGTGTTTCAACATTTCAGGCGGGATGCAGTCGGAACCGGCACACTTACCGTTTCGCAGCTGATCGATTGCTCCCAGCAAGTCATCCAGTATCGTCAAGTTCGCCAGACTCGCCTCCAATTCATGCCGCTTCAGGCCGTACAAATTTGGTAATTTATCTCTGAACGGCTGTGCAATTGACAGTCAGTATTTTTGCCTGAGCTGCATTATGTCTGCAGTCCACATAAATAAGAGCAACAAATGGGCCCTCATCCTGAACTTGATGCCGCAAAGACAGAATTCCCAATCCAGTACGTTTTCAGATTCCAGAAAATGTTACGGTGATCCAAACTTTGGAAGGTATTAGAAAAGTGGAAGTGGATGACATAAGTGCCGATCCCGCTATCGGCTATTTCGGTTCAGCTGCCACGCCCAATTAGTCGATCGGTGGTACATGACCGATGCTAACAGAGGCTGTGTTGCTAGGGCGCTATGGTGTTAGTTCCTTCTAGGTGGCTCACTGTTTTTCCACTCTGGACGACTTCATCATCTTTGAGAGCAACACGAGAATTATTACCTGGCTACCCTTGGCAGAATCTGAACAGCTACCACCCTCCGAATTCTTGGTAATTATACCTTTATTCCACTCGCTATGTACCTGCTGTTTATCAAGGTATCTTTAAAAGAACCTGGTCAAAAGCTAAGGTATCCTCGTAGCTACCAGCTGCAGTGCATTCGGGGAATGTTATCAACACCGAGGGGACTATGAGTGCGCAACGATAGAAGCTTCCTCAAAACGGTTGCTGAAGTAAACGTCACGTAGGTAAATATTGATGTCTGGGGGAATGGGGCAGGTTAGTAACACTTGACGGTTGCTCGCCAGCATCTTGGGGCATATTGGAGCCGGATAAGGTTGGCTGTATCCTCCGCGGTCTGTGCATATCCATTTGGTGAGCTGATTGGAGGAATACGATGCTTCACATTCCGGAGGCACTCCACATGTTTGTATAGAAGCTTGTTATTAGCACAAAACCAAGCCTCCAGACAATGTTGGTGAACCAATTTGTCCTCACGGACAAGTGTGGTACAGTTATTATGCTGCACGACATAGCTTCTCCAATTGTCAGGGAAAGAGTTTATTCTGTTCACATGACACAACATGGCTTTTAATTCCATGTTTTTTTCTGGTGCTGATCCGAATAATTGACGTTTCTCTTACGAAACGAAGAGCTCTGTTTTCCAATGCGGATATAATCAAATCACTGAACTTGTCAACAAACTCCATCCAGACCGTGTCAATACAATCGCAATGCGAAAAATTCCAGATAAAATCTCAAAGGAGTTCTGCCCATATGTCGTAGTGTGTGACTGTTCGAAACAAGTCAATATGTTATGGATATTCTGCGTAACACACATAGCCAGTTGGTATTGTTATGGGAGCACTCCGCCCCAGTACGTCTTCCAAAGTTGCTTTCTTGTTTATGAGCTCTTCGTTCATGAACACGAAATCAAGCACAGATGGTTTATTTCTCGCTCTGATTCAGGTGGGCAAACTGACATGTATGATGAACGGAACTTTTGCAATAAGCTGTTGCACGTCGTCTTTGAATTTCTCCTTGGGGGATGCCGGAACCTCAAACTTGTGAACATTGAAGTTGCGGAAGATGAGGACATGGCTGTGTCGTTGTCGCAGGACCCTCCTAAAGACTAATGTCTGGCTGGACTCCATATCTGAGGTAGATATTGGAGAACCACAAATAAATGCCACAAGACAAGTGTTGTTGATTCTCAGTCGCAGACTGCACCAGAGTCAGTGTAAGTGTTTCCGGATCATCCAACCGTGCGCTCTGCAGGTCACTTCGGTGGTATAAATATACCCTTTGCCATTGCTGGGGCGATGGTTTAGGAGAAGGGACCTACCAAGTATTCCGAGTTCAGCCTCCGTAATTGCGGAATGCAACCAAATTTCCATTACAAATAAGAGGTCTCAGGTGTATGATAACTGACATAGCAGCAGTTCAACAAGTTTGTTTAGGAGAACTTGTGCGTTACTGTATAAGCAAATACGTGTTCCACTGTTATCACTAGTGAAACGGATGACTTGTGTTTGGGTGCAATGTTTTGTCGATCGGTGAAAGATCGCCTAATAATCGTTTTTTAAGGAGGGGGGCGGGGACGAAAGCGTTTGTGTCAGATCAAGGAATCCCACCATTATCTACTTGCATCATATTTTGGCTACAATGTAGCGAGTTGGTTCACAAGTTTCGTCGACTAGCTGCGTAAATTTGACCGATCCATTATTTTTAAGTAGCTTGACAAAATTGTTTTTCATGTGTGCTTACTTATAGAACGCTGCTTTGCTTGTAGCTTAGAAGCTAAACTGCATATCAGCGCTGAACCACCCTTGCAGATATTTAGCCGGTTGAAACACCACGTACTTAATCCTCGGACCGCAACCCTTGTCACTTGGCAATCCGCCCAGCCTCGTGATTGATTGCGCTATAAGGTTTTCCAGTGTGTCACGCGAACGTAGCTCACCCACGCCTGGTCGTGGTTGGTCGCTTTGCGCTCATACTGATCTCCAGCCCTCGCGAATGGCTAGTATGATTCTGCGCTACGGATTCCTTCCGATATTCTTCGTTTGCGCTGGCTTCACTGATTATCCGGGAAGATGCAGATGAAACATGACACATTCCGTAGGCAACCAGTCAATAAAAGAGGTAGTTATACTTTATCGGTAGAATTCTCGGTTCACTGTATTGCTCTAACTTTGGGTGACGGGTGACCGGAGTGGAATTGACGTTCAAAGCCACAGCTGAAGCGTTTTTAACGCACTGCCTGGCCTTCTTCCGTTTTGAATCGGTACCTAAGGAGAAAGTTCGGGTTTAGCACTCTCTTACGCTTTTTAAGCGATTGTGGTGTTCCTAATTGATTCAATTTTCGCCGCCAGCCTTTCGTGTTTCTGCTATATTTCATGTGCGATCTTTACAAGTGGCATGATCATACATACTGCAAAGAACCACATAAAATCGTGTCTACTATTGTGTAGCAATAACTTGTATAGTACTAGCTTAGAACACCTAGAATTAAACTTGGCAATGCTATTGAACATCGGATGCTTGTTCGTACATTTCTCTGGCATGAGGTAGAGCCGCAAACAACTTTCCTTCCGGTCGACATGTACTGGGCTTTTGATTAGTTGTTACAAATCGTTGCAGCGAGCGTTGGCTTTCAGGTCGCTGGATGACAGAGATTGGTTGCCTGTCAGTCCCCTGCGTGGCGAAATGTCCGTGTTTTCATGGTCCACACGTTTATGCATCACAGTGACTTCCTGGCTGAAGCGTATGCACTGTAATCGGTTTGAGATGTAACTAAAGCGGATGAGCATAGACGGACGTAAACGGTACGATAGTTATTTTCTTTAGCTGTCAGTGGCTGCGTTTGATTGCTCGCCTTGTAGATCTCGGACTTGACTTTCGTTTGAAACCATAAATGTTACTGTGTATTTTGGGATTCGGAATATATCGTGCGATTCTTTTTGCCGGTGCTTTGCAAAAACTGCGAGTTTGTAAATAAAGGCGATCCGCAAAAGCTATGTCCGAAGATGGAATGCATTATATAGTCATTGTGTAGACAGATCAAATGAACAAAAGTACACCTATGTCTGATGATAATTGTGACAATAAATCCGATTTTAGTGCAAGGCTGGGGGGAACGCGAACAGCAAGTAGGAACGGCAATGATTGGATTTACAGTATTTGAGGACCAAATGACATGAATCCGATTCCTCTGTAAGGTTAGAATTTTGTGAACGCCATATTACAACCTATTTCATTGTCGCAGAACTACAGTTCTTGCATTCGCTGTTCATGAGCGCCTGATATCGGCGTGTAAGTCTAACTTAATAAGTTGTCCAGATTAGCAGGACAAGTTAATCATATCAAAAACTTAGTTGTTTTTTCTGAGGCATTTAGCGGGTGAGATGGAGTTTCAGGCATCTAAAATGTGGCTCGATTGGTAGTTGATTTGAAACTATGCAAATGGTGTTTGGTACAGGGATATTAGTTTCACATATTTGAATCATCTGTGCTCTCCAAAAAACCTGAACACCCATCTAATTCCTTAAGCATTGAACTTAGTGCTGCATTAACTACCATTAAATATACGGAAGGATGAAGATTATTAATAGCTTAGTAAAGAAACATGCAACATTGTTTGTCAGAATTTATTTTTCCTTACTTGGTATTCGGTACTCAATCTTCGCAACACTAATGACGGTTACGTTTCCTCATGGCATTGCTGGAAGTGAATCTCGTACTTGCTTTGCAAAGTGCTATAACAAGAAAAGTTTTCCACTTCGGACTATCTGTATCAAATAGCGGATTAAAATATTGGCGTTCTAAATCCGGGGAAACCGAGTTAAAACGTGACTGTTGGAAGTCAATGGAAGCAGGCGTCAAATCTGCCTATTTTATTTGGGGATCGGTTTGTTTTCCATGCATTGTAACAGAGTTTGTCAAACCAAAGTGCCTCTGTTGAGTTCACATCTATTGATTAGTTTTCCTTTAACCTCTGAAGGTCAGTCTCTAACTAACTGTTCCCGCTGGGCATGCACCTTTGGGTTTTGTTGGTTGCACTATACAGTTGAACATTGAACCAAATTATACATAAACCCGAAAATCCAACTGGTCTGTTAAGTTTAAATAACTGGCAACAACTTGATATCGTACCTGCTTTTCTGATGATTCCAAACTATTCAAGGATTTTATATTTAGTTACTTACGCAACAGTTGTTTTCCCTCGAACTTAATACTAGCAGGCCCAGCCCAGCTCAGATGAATATAAGCCTTGGTACTAATTCCCATCTCGCCTGTATAGTTGGACCTACTGAAATCGACATACTCGCTGCATAGAACTGGGTAAAAACGCAGAATCTGAAAGAACCAGCGCCGACAAATTCCGACCCCCTCCGCGCAGTTCACCATTGGGCAATTTATATTTCTTGGACTATCCTTTGGACAGCAGGCAAATACCAGCCTGATCAGTTACCTAAAGCAACTGTGTTCGAACCACTACTGGCAGAACGCTCACACAATTCTGGATCCGGCCAAAATTCACCATCCACTAAAAAACCATTCACTGCTCGTAATGGAACTAGTTTAGTATTAGATGGATACTGTGGCAGTTAGAGAGACATGGTTGACCAAAATGACAACTTGCGGTAGGGATGTGGCTTTTGTATTTCTGCTAGATGGGAATACAGCTGCGACAATATGCGCAAATAACATCCAATTAGTTTCTGCACAGGTAAACAAAGAGATGAATACCAGTTGGTATGAAGCTAAAGTTGATAGCATATTATTCATCCCTCCGATGTGATTAATTTCCGTCTTTTATCAGCACATACATTTACTTCACGTTTTAACCAAAAACGCTTAGCGTAGCCTTGTTTGTCTATAGTATTCCGAGTCTGGGCGGAGGACGATGCGAATTAAACTGGCCTGTTTGTCATAGATGAGCTTTGATTGTATAAGGATTCCCGTTGTTTTATTTCGTCCAATATTTTACGCTTAAGCTTGCTTTCTACTCAGGCCCGCTGGCGAATACCTTCCTCATCGAGTTCTGGGTCCTCCTGTTTTCACGATTCGGGGTAACAACGTCATCCTTTCATTGGTGGCTTGGTCTGTAGCATACTCGGAAGCGCGTTGGCATTCAAGGCATTTCTGTGGTTCCGCTAGGTACTTACAGAGGTGATCGCTAACTTTGCTTTTGCTCTGTATGCAGCGACTAAGGATGCGAACGTTGCCAGGTTTTCGGTAGAGTTGTGTAAAACCTATTGTTATGGAGTTTCATGGGCCACAGATACCCCCAAGAAAAACTACTCTGTGCAAGCTTGTGGGCGCCGCTTTCAGCGACCGTGGCTTCCCGCCTGTTTGTTTGTTCTCATGTTTGGGTAAGTGGCTTTACGCTACTGATTGTATTGCTGGTGTGGACACATTGTTCCAAAGCAGGGCTCTGGTCAAGACAACCAGTGCCCAGTTTTGCAGCAGCTGGTTCCCATGCAACCGATATACCGGTCGTCGTACGCTGCAATATCGCTGGCAGTTTGACAGATTCTGTGCAAGCACGGCCACAAACCTTACGAGTGGCTCCGTTCTACCTTTTGCACAGAAGCAACCGGAGTCTGGCGTGTAGTGTTGCTCATTCACCTTCGCTGCGTATGCATTTACGCACTCGGAACTGAATTGTTTACTGCAGATACAACATGTCAGTCCAATTCGGGTAGCCATGGATCACGACTTTGAACCGCAAAGTATCTTTTCCGTCCTCAAGTGGACCATGTAGACCTTGTGTTGCGTTTATGCTTGATTAACAAGCTACAAGCTATCGGCATAAGAAAACGGGTATTTTGTTAGTGCAACAAAGCGAGCGTTTCTAACTCTTTACAGATTTTAGTTCAGGTTTGATGCAAGTTATGAATGTCTTTTTATTTCATATGCTCTATAGTCTATGCAGCAGATTTAAAAGGAAGCATATCTATTTTCGGACTGGTCGATAATGTCATCTACCCACACAACACATCTAGCACGAACTTCCGCCACTGGAAACATGATGTCCCACAAAGAGGCTTTCATTTACAGATGACCAGTGTCATATCCATACTTACATTTGCGCCTATTTCAAAATGTATGACCTAATGCAAATTTGGTGTACGATGTCATATTTCCTCAAGTGGTTAGAGAAAGATGATTTCTGTAAGTTGAAAACGGGAAAGACCGTCTCGTTTATAATGGAGGTTTTCCATCAAACGAGTTTGGGTTCAGTGATACTAGGAATATGCCTTGCCTAACATGAAAAACCAGTCAGTAATGCAAACTCATTATCATCACTAATACACGCCAGCTGTGGGTGAAAAACACACATAGTCTGATGTGGTTTGGTAAATTGATATTAGGTATTTCAGATCACAAAACCCAAAAATCAAGTAAAAAAAGGGTAAATATCCCATTATACATTAGGAATGGGAGTGTTGTTGGGGGAGCGGGGAAATAAATCATGAATGGGCGCACAACATCACGACACAAATGTTAGTAAGATTGCACGCCGCTATGTCAACAGACAGTGTGCAATATTGCACATTGGTTCCCATTGTGTGCGTTAAAACGCAGCAGGCAGCTATTGCTTCAAGAGTGGTTTCTGTGGTGCAGCGCTAGACAGCGTCAAGCTGGGCAACTTTTTTTGGGTGCACGTAATTGACGGGGAAATGAAAAGCACACAGTCTTTACGGTTTTTCGACTTTAACAAGTGTTTTAGTTTAAACAGCGGGCTTACAAGGGAGAAGATTAGTATTTGATTCATCAGTGATTGTTTGCAATGAAACTAGCATCCGAAGACGTACTAGATGGCTTTAACTTAGTCACGTTTACTCGAACAACAAATCTCTCAAACGGTATTTTTATTATTTTTTGGAAGGTATTTTATCACGATCCTTTAGATCGGAAATATTTTGTTCGCATTAACTTTCAGGTGCAGATGAACTCAGCGCCGACGAACGGAACGTGATAAAGAGCACTCAAGTTATCACAATGTACTTGCGAGATTAATGAGAATGCTTAGCAGCATAACTAATTGTTTTGGTGTGGCTACGAAAGGATAGATCGCCTTTTGAAACCCGACTTGATAGTTGGGTAACACACTAGTTCCGGATAACAGCCAGGATTAACATGTGGGAGAGTCCGTTCACTGAATAATGACGTATTTTTCGCCGACCTTCAGGAGTACATTTTGTCCGAGGCTTTGGCTGAGGACCCGGGTTGTTCTCTTGTTCAAGTATGGAAGCCTTGGCAATAAATCAGTCCAACCACAAACCATGACCTACATTACTACCGATAACCTAATGCTCTGTCAGCCATCGTGTAGTGGGAAAGCGTAAAGAGTCGCCCGATCCGATGCGTGCAGTGTGGAGGACAAACGAAAACATGTTAGCGCGAGCCTTCCTTCAGTTTCTTTTCATCCACCTTCTGCTCCCCCAGTACCCAATTAACATGACGCATAACTTTCTCAAACCCAAGTCACTATTCCAGCGATTGCCCGGAGCAACCGTATACCTCCACTAGAAGTGCTCAAAATCGGACACTTGAAAGTATGTCAATTACTCGACCGGAAGACGACTGATCGCCTAGAGCGATGTATTGCACTCTCTTTCCCTAATATTCGGGAAAACATACTTCCCAGACACACCAATAAATGTGGATTGTAGTGGAATTCAAGCTGAGATTGAACTTACCATTTTGGTGTCCAGGCTTCCAATTATGCGTACTCAACCACGTATACATCACAGCTACACCAATACTTATCAGCTGAGAAGGAAACGCTGACTAAGTCTGTCCATCTTCATTCACTTTTACCATTTGTTCTTCTCTTACTCGGCTATGCTTGCAGTGTTTCCTTCATTTAAACATATCAAGTAGCAAGCTGTATCAAACGCATTCAGCTTCCAATAACTTCATAACTATTTCCAGTCCTTCCCTTTCGTTTTTCCTTCTACTGGCTTACACCTAGCGTATAGCCAAAACAAAACGCCTAAGCCAGTTTACTAAAGACAACCGCGTCAGATTCACACACAACAAATAAATCCTTATTCTATCTGTCACAGTCTTTATATACAGTTGTTGAACTGAAGATAAGTTAATACCTTCGTCTCCCACTAATATTTTTTGAACGCCACAAGATCCAGAAACATGTCGAGGATAAATTAGTTTCTATGTTCTATAAATATGATTTCAGCTTTAATGATTCACTTATCATCCCAATTGCCCCTCCTCGTTTACCCAAAGAAAGGGGAACTTAGCTCCTTCAATCGCGCATTTGATGAATAATAAGATCGCATAACCTGGGATTGTTATGGCTACTTTAATACATCAACCTGATGGCCTGGCCTTTAAATAGGCCGTTGAAGTTTTCGATGAATATCATTTGTACATTATTTACTATATAAATCTCAGTCTTGCAATATTAAGCTAACAGATATTCTATTCAATCAACTTCCAAGTTCACTTAGACCGTTTGCTCCATCCATCTATGGATATACACACGAGATATCATGCATCATACCCCATCTATTTGCCTTGGGCTCAAAATTCTGTGTCAGTTGAAACTTATTCTGAAGAAACATTTTTATGAATCCTTTTCCGTTTTCAATTGATACAAATCCCGAAGATTTAGGCTAGCTTTTTGGGATATTTGCTTGATCGAGTTATGAGAGTGCATTCTTCTCATTTTGCTATCTATTTCAAAACAGCATTTTGACGGGTAACTCTTTGGAAGATCTACAGTTGATAATGCAAAATGCTAAAAATGCACCGTTTTGGGTACATAAATCTTATATTGACGTGACTTGAGTTGAACCGGACAAAGCCAGCTAGTCTCTAATCCGAGGAAGAACCAGACGCTGCGATCGCACTGCAGCATGTTTCTCCATATCCCCTAGCTCAGGGGTGTCAAACTCAAGATCACGGAGGGCGAAATTTAAAGTCACACTTAAGGAAGCGGGCCACACGGCTGAACAGGCTGAACAGGCTTGAACAGTGGAAAACAAACTCATTTTCAAATAATAATATTAATTGAAACCGACACGAGTTGAACTAAAAGCAAAAATAAGACTCTTATGCAGATTTTCAGAGCTGTGTGTTGGGCATCTTTCCTTGGCCAAAAGTTCATTTATGTTTGGGGTAAGATTCTGTGAAATAGAGATTCTCAGGATAGAATGCAGGGACTCATCAGTGAGAAGACTCCTGTGTGATGTTTTGTTGCTCCTCATCACAGAGAACAGTCGCTCACAGCGACATGTTTAACCAAACATACCCAACGTTTGAGCCGCAGGTAGGCGTAGCTTGGGCAGGCCATCAGGAATGAAGCTGGTGAACTGTGCGGGCCCAACATTGTCGCACACTACAACTCTATGAGCTCCATCAGCAAAGGCACCGATACGGTTTCCACCTCGATGACAAATGGGTTGGGAAAACCCTCGAACTTAGTTTTCTGTTCGTCGAAGTCACTAAAGCGCATTGCGAACTCAGCACGAAGTAAGTCCAGTGTTTCGGCAAAGTATGTAAATTGGAACATCATGGCGCTGACTTGGGTAGACATTGCTTTGCAACAAGGAAAGCGTTGCATTTGTGTTTCCCATAAACGCAGTTTAAGTTGAAATGCCTTCACTGAATAATGCAAATCACTGATCAAGTGGTTTCGTCCCTGAACCTGCAGGTTAAAACGTTGAGATGAATGGTAATATCAACTCACATTTCCACTTTCTTCCTGCAAAACCATACAGTCTTTTCCCTTGCTCTACGTGAAGTTAGAGACTTCCTGAATCAGCTGGAAAACATTGGTGGGAACATTTCCACAACTACCATCGTACCTCTGTACGATAAAGTAGGTCTCCGAACTCTGCATCCATTTCTTGCAAAAAGCTTGAAACAAGTAGTGATTCAAACCCTTGGTGTAACAGTGCTCATTACATGTTCCATATTCAAGGCTTCACCACACAGCGAGCCTTGGTGTTTGAAGCAGTGACGTTATCAACACATAAGCACAGATCTCCTACAACTTTAACTGCATCCTTCTAACTAGTCCACTTGTTTCCCCCACATCTCCGGTGCTCCATCTGTTGTCAGTCCAACAAGTTTGTCCCAAGGCAGGTTCAAGTCAGTTACACTTTCACAGACCTTGTCCAAAATTTCCTTTCCCGTTGTTGTTCCATGCATCGGCTTCATATGCAATAGTTATTCTGTCACATGAAAAGAGCATTCCACTCGGTGGATGAAGATCGCGAACTGTGCGGTGTCAGTCATGTCACTACTTTCACCGATAGCAGGGGAATACGCGACAAAGTCTTTGCCTTTTTAGATCAGCTGTGTGTTGATATCAGTGGTCATCTCACAGACTCGATCAGTAACCGTGTTTCTGCTTTTTCCTGGACACATGACGTCACACACTTTCAGTATGCAGCATTTCAAATACTCACCCTCAGTAAATCGTAGAGCTGATTTGGCTATCTCCTCTGCCACAATAATACTTGCTTCCACAGCATCTTCACTCTATGATTTTGCGTTGTTGAACAGCGTCTGATGTGATGTGATATTCCTCTTCCATTCTTCTACCTTCTGTAGCTTCTGAGCTGCATTCAGGTTTCTAAACTTTTCTTGATATTTTCTCTCATAATGCCGTCTCAGCTCATATTCCTTCATCACAACAACATTATCCGCAAATTCGACGCGCAGGTTTACCGCCAATATCAGTAAAACTACAGGCAGTTTGCGAATATAGGTCCAGCGGCATCCCTCTTTGTTGCATCAATGAGCGCCTGAAGGAAACCCAATGCGTTCTCACTACAGTGAACCCATCCAATCGGCACGCTGTGTAGGAGCATAAGCGTCTATGAGACTGTGCGTAGGCTGTCAAAGTTGTCTCTGCCCCTTTTGTCGGGCCGCATGTGAAGTGCAGAGTCGACTGCAAACTGCGTCGTCTGACAGACACTCTGGCGCGGAGACTCAGCCGAACTCATTCGCCTAAGCACAGGAAAATCTGACTCGGAAACGACTGCGGAATGAAAGGCAAACTCCTAACGGAGGTCAATGTGACGACAACGAGCGCTGACCTCACCAGTGTAGGATAAGGCTGGTCACAAAGTACACACACACACACATACACATACACACACAGCAGTCCGGTTATGTTAGGCAAGTGATGCAATTCTTGCCATTTGTTTATAGGATCACTGGCTGGGCAATGGATCACGAGCATATACCGCCGTCATCAAGTTACCCAACAGTGTGTATGTGTGAACTTTGTGACCAGCCTTGCCGTACACTGGTGAGGGCAGTGCCCGTCGCCCTCACACTGACCTCCGTTAGGGGCTTGCCTTTCAGTCCGCAGTCGTTTCGGAGTCAGGTTTTCCTGTGCTTTGGAGAATGAGTTCGGCTGAGTCTCCGCGCCAGAGTGTCTGTCAGACGATGCAGTTTGCAGTCGACTCTGCACTTCACATGCGGCCCGACAAATGGGGCAGTGAGACAACTGTAACAGCCTGCGCATGGACGCTTGCGCTGATGCTCAGCATGCAGATTGGACGGGTTCAGTTTAGTGAGAACGCGTCGGGTTTCCTTCAGACGCTCATTGATGTAGCAAAGAGGGATGTAGCTGGACCTATATTGGCAGACTGTCCGTAGATTCAACCTCCAAGCGGCTCTGAAGGGCTCTCTTATCGGAAGCAACTTTTCTTTTGGCCATTGCTTGCAACTAGCTGTAACAAATGGATTCAAAAAGAAACAATTATCATTGATCGTTGCAATTCGTCAACACATCGTGGTTGATATATCGCCGGACAACATTAACACCATCCAAAAATCTGAAGCATATAACGCATAACAACTGCTGTAAAAATAGAACAAAGGACATCAATATAGCACGCAGTATAATGTAACAATCCGGTGATAATTACACAAATTTGATTACATAAGGCAGCAAGCCGTAATTGTAGGCGTTCTTAGGTTAACCACAACCGCCTAAAAGAAACGCTCAACACGATGGCATCATCGACCAGTTGTCAATCATAAAAATGCGTGTAAGCAGCGTTTGATAACTTAGGTAGCCGCTACCATGTGCGGACAACCGCTCAGTAGTCTGTCCTCTGGAATGCTACACACCGCGTAGTGCGCGGTTACGTTCGGCGACTTGGGTTCAGACAGTCGTCTGGTGTCTGGTGGAGTGGGATTGTCGAGGTAATTTGCGGAGATGTGGAGAAATTAAACACGTAAACACACACAGACAATGCGCGTGAATTGGCTTCAGGTGTCCGAGTGGGGCGAATGAGTACAAAAGTTCGCACAATGAAAAGCGGTCGCTAACATCCGGAGTGCCATGGAGAATAGGAGGCGCATGACAAGTGCCGAACGTTGTCAAGGTTAAATATCCGCACGCGCGTACACACACAGAGAATAGGACTTTGCGTCAGACATGAGGAGTGGTAGGATACAGTACGTGAGTAGTTAATCACGTTACACCCAGACTAAAAACCTTTCCTGCCGACACTCACGGTAGTGGTAGCACCAGTCAACGATATAATGCACTTCACATGGGATTTTGTAATCCCGGACCATTGGCAATAGCTTTGTCTAAAACATATCGCGGGCCAAAAATAATTGTACGGCCGGCAACATCTGGACCTCGGGCCTGATGTTTGACACGTGCCCTAGCTCATCTCACTCCCGTAAGCGGACAAGCTTCAAACACACCTGCTTTCACTTATCTCAGCGTTGCAGCCCACTTGAAGCCCGTGGCGATAATGGCAGCGTTGAGCGGGAGTTCACGCATGACAGAAAATGCCGGGCATCGTACACATCAGATGTCTCCATGCAAACGCAGCATAGAACAGCCCTGACACCGGTCTCAGGACAGAGCAAAATTATGGTGAGGCAGCCTCCGCAGACAATCAAACGGTTTAAAACGGTATCCATTTATACCCCCAAATCTGAAGCAAATAGAAGAAATAACGGGGTTTTGACTGTTGTGTGCACGAACGTTCCAAACTCGCAGTCTAGTACTATAAAATGGGAGCTAATGGAATACCCTAATCAACGGTATTCCATTTGTGGTGCAACTGGCATTTCGGCTGTGCCCAAGACAATGAAATGGGTCCCACGTCACCCGAATTCAGTGCATTATGGTGAGTCTCAATTTCTCAGGGTGACAATGACTTTCACTGCTGACATAGAGGCCGTTCTACTGTCTTCGAATCGGCTCGGTAACTCATCACATGAGGTGGGCATACTCCCGGGCATCACTTGGAACGAACGTCTGAAAGGGAATAGAAGCCACGAGGAATTACGTTGTTCTGATAGCAAACGGAGGATTATTGTTTTTCGGACTTCCTGCACTTCAAACATTCGCCTCTGAGGAAGAGGAGACACACGACAGGCAGCAATGGATCTACATCCGCCATGAACTCTCCTTCGAAAAAGCGCTGCAAAGCTGTTTACAGGAAGTTCAGCAACACTCAATCACAAGGTGAACAGTTTCCGGCTGATGAAGGTGAGCCACCTGCGTTACTGACACGGCTTATGTTGGATTATTGGTTTAAATTCCGCAAGGGACTGTTTAGAGAGATTCGAATAAAGACAATGGCTACACCGCCACGGATGTCAAACGACACCTTGGGGTGATTAAATAGGTGAAAGTTTTCTCATATAGTTCTGTGAAGGGACTGAATTAGGGGCAAGCTCAGCATCCGAAGATATAAGGTAAAACAAGAGCACCCATTAAGCCAGGAGAGCCGAGAAGTGGTATAGTGTAACTAAAATTCCAGTCCAATAACTCCTCAAAATAAAGCCAGTGGCCTAACCCTCAAAGATGGGCACAATCTCCAACGTCTTATGATTCACTTTTGGTTAATGGGAAACTGACCTACTCGTATACTAATGCACTAGGCCTTATTACTAAGTTGGTCGAACTTCGTCACCGTCAGATATCCGAGCCATTGGATATCATAATGATCACTGGAACGTGGCTGAACTGTGAGATTACGGACA